>CM033434.1:45540737-46186142 GCA_019425775.1 Rafetus swinhoei | reverse complement strand
TAAAGTCAAGGTAGATCACATCCAGTGATGTCCACAGAGCCAGTGACCTTGTTGAATCCATGTTGACTATTCCGATCACTTTCCCTTCTTCCAAGTGCTTCAAAATGGATTCTTGAAGATCCCCTCCATGATTTTTCCGGGGACTGAGGTAAGGCTGACCAGTCTGTAGTTCCCTGGATCGTTCTTCTTCCCTTTTAAAAGATGGGCACTACATTTGCCATTTTCCAGTCATCCGGGATCTCTCCCGATCTCCACGACTTTTCAAAGATAATGGCCAAAGGCTCCGTAATGACATTTGCCAACTCCCTCAGTACCCTCGGACGCATTAAATATGGGCCCAGGGATTTGTGTATGTCTAGCTTTTCTAAATAGTTCTTAACCTGTTCTTTCCCCACCAAGGGCTGCCCACCTCCTTCCCATACTGCGTTGCCAGTGCAGTAGTCTGGGAGGTGACTTTGTCTGTGAAGACAGAGGCAAAGAAAGCATTGAGTACTTCAGCTTTCCCCACATCATCTGTCACTAGGTTACCTCCCTCATCCAGTAAGGGCCCCGCACCCTCTCTGATCACCCTCTTATTGCTAACATGCCTGTAGAAACCTCTCTTGTTACCCTTCACATCTCTTGCCAGCTGCAATTCCAATTGTGCTTTTGCCTTCCTGATAACTCCCCTGCATTCTTGAGCAATATATTTATACCCCTCCCTGGTCATCTGTCCAAGTTTCCACTTCTTGTAAGCTCCCTTTTTGTGTTTAAGCTCAACATGGATGTCCCCGGTAAGCCAATCTGGTTGCCTACCATATTTGCTTTTCTTACTGCTCATTGGGATGGTTCGTTCTTGTGCCTTTAACAAGGCTCCTTTAAAATACTGCCAGCTCTCCTGGACTCCTTTCCCCTTCATGTAGGCATCCCAGGGAATCCTGCCCGTCAGTTCTCTGAGGGAGTCAAAGTCTGCTTTTCTGAAGTCCAGGGTGTGTATTTTGCTACTCTCCTTTCTTCCTTTGGTCAGGATCCTGAAATCTACCATCTCATGATCACTGCTGCCCAGGTTGCCACCCACCTCTACTTCCCCTATTAGTTCCTCCCTGTTTGTGAGCAGCAGGTCAAGCTGCACATGGCCCATGGTCAGTTCCTTCAGCACAGATGCTCATTGCAGGGCTCATGACTCCACTGGAAACCGCCGTCCCCTCCGGCTCCGCCTGGTCAAGAGGGGGACGGTCCCAGCAAGTCTGTCATCAGACCCCGGGGCTCAGCTCTGTCCTGGGCACTGAAACTCCTGTTTGCTACCTGCGCCCTGTGCGTGGTCGGCGCGAGGGGCAGGTGTGTGCTGGCACACTCGCTCCACGGCCCACGCAGCATGACGGCAGCAGGAGCACAGAAAAGCAGCCACCGCCTCACCCGCGCCAGGGCGAGAGACGGTCACGGGGCACCATGGACCCCCAGGCAGAGGTGGAGGCTATTTTCAGACCCCCCCTCACCCAAACCCAGCACCTGCAGTTGGGATCCCTCAGGGCCCAGTTTGGCGGCCAGGCCGCATGGGCCATCCTGGTGCCCTGGGTCGCCCCTGGGCAGGTTCTTCCCTTCACTCTCCTTCGCCCCTGCAGGCCCCCCTGGCGGTGGATGCGAGCGTCCGAGGGATCCTGGACGTGCTGCCCACGCTCTCCGAGAAGGACAACGGGGCCTTTGTCAGCTGGGAAGGGAAAGTTCTTCCCTGGTGAGACGCCCCCCGGCCCTGCGACAGGAGCCCTGGGCCAGGCCGACCCAGCGACCGCGCCGTCAGCCAAGCAGTGTCCTCAATAAACCCACTGTTGGAACGCAGCAGCCCTGCCTGCCCGGCCCGCGCCAGAGGAACTGGGGGCGACAGCCGGGGCAGGAAGAACACCAGGGCCCCAGGGCACATGGGGGGAAGGTGTCTCAGGCCAACTGCGGCTGGGTCTCCTGAGCGTCGGGGGGTCAGGCGCTGTTAAGGGGTCTCCTTGTCCCAAGCCCTGAACCTCTGACTGAGTCGCAGCCCGTAGGCCCAGGCCCCCAGCAGTCACTGCCGCAGGGCAGGGAGCCCAGGGAGAGCCCGGGCAAGTCCCGCCCCCGCGCCCGCGCAGTGTACTGAGTTCGCCAGGCTGAGCGCTCCCGGCCGGCGCGGCTACCTGCCGAGACGCCCCTTCCCCCAGAGCAGCAGAGGGTGCTGGGAGGGGGCGGCCAGGAGCCTCGGGGTGCCTTGGGTGTGTCTATCCATGGGGCTGGGCCCACTTGGGGGTGGGGCCTTCCCTGCCTGCGCCCCTGGGTGGGGGAGGGCAGTGCCCTGGAGGTGGGGAGGGTCACTCTTCCCTGGGCGTGGGGGGAAGGGTCCACACACCTGGGCGGCTCGCTCGTGGAGCCAGCAGGGGCTCACACACCGGGAGGCAGTGGCCAGGAGAGGCGGTGGGGGGCTTGGCCCTTCTGGGCGGCGGGGGCTTGCTATGCACGTGGTGGGAAGGAGCCGAGCCAGGGGCACAAGCCCGCCCTGGGGCAGGGAGGGGGCTGCTGCCCTGGCCCGGGAGTGTTTGGGGAGCAGTGCCGCGGGAAGGGCTGTCCTGTCTGCCCGGCACGCCCTGGGTGCCTGTCACCTGGCGTCTGGGCTTGGCTGCAGCCCAGGCCCAAGGTGCATTGGAGCCCTCGGACTGGCTGCCTGCCCCCCGCCCCTCCCCTATGCCTGAGCAGCCAATCAGAGATGCCACAGTAAGAGCTTCCTCCCCTCCCCTGGGCAGCCCGAAGCCAGTCCCATGTCAGCTGGAGGGAGCTAAGGGCAGCGGGACAGGACAGTGCCCTGCTTCCCCTCCCCACCCTGTTCAGCTGGGAGGGAAGTTCCTGTGGCTTCCCCAGCCAAGGGGGCCCCAGATGCGGGAGAGGAGAAGAACCGGGGTGGGGCTCTGCTGCTGGCGAGAGGGCAGGGTGGGGGCAGAGTTCTTGGCTGGGTAGGGGACGGGCCGACGCCCTTCCCAGCACACGGGAGATGAGCGATGCCGACGGGCAGCAGAGTTAAAGGGCAGCCCCAGAACCCCAGAAGGGATCTTTCCAAGGCTCCTGGTGTTTAGGGGCCAACTCCCGAGAGGGGGGGTCCGGACCCACCCGCGCCGGTCTCCGGAAGAGGGCAATGCTGCCCACCTGCCAGTGCCTGGCCCCCCTTCAGTCCTCGCGGTGAGCGCTGACACGGTCCGGTCAGTCCCGGGGGGGTGTTCAGCTGAGCGGAGCCTTGCGGAGACGCGTTTCCATGGCCCGGACTTGGCTGCTCCCATCCCAGGCACTGGCCAGCTCCCCGATCCCAGCTGGTGCTCGGCCTGCGACATGCTCCGCTGGGCTTCTCCCGCTCAACCCCGCGCAGCCCTGTGCCCAGCCGGGCTGCACCCGCACCAGGAGCGCCAGCCTGCCCTTGTGTTCTGGTGGGACGCGCGGCGCTAAGCACAGTCCTCTCCAGCTCCACCGCCAGGAGCGCCTGGGCCCCAAATGGAGACTGAGCGGGAGGCACTCGACCCTACAGCCACCTGACGTGTCAGGGCCCCAGCGCCCCCCAGCCTGGTCTCGGCTGGTCCCTGGGCGCTGCGCTGGCTGCTTGGGCTGGACAAGCCTCTTCTGCTTTCTCCTGGGGTAGCGTGAAGGCGTGCCCCATCCTTCTCTGGCCACAGGGGAAGCGGGAGCAGCTCCTGGCGCAGAGGGGCTGAAAGCTTGGCCAGCCTGGCTGGCACGGTCCCTTGGCCCAGCGGCCACCGCCCCGCACCTCCGCTCTCTCCCATCGCTTCTCCACGGGCTGGAACCTTCCCCCTTGCTGGCCGGCAGCCTGGCAGTTAAAATCCCGGCTCAGCACCATCCAAGCTCGGTTCCAAAGGTGGGGTTGATGGCCGCCTGGAAGGCATTTGGGGGCATCGGGGCGTGGCTGCAGGTGGAGGGGACACACTCGAGCTGGCTCAGGTGTCCAAGCCTGGCAACCGGGCAGTGCGCGCCCCAGCACAGCTTGTACCTTCCTGCCCGCAGCCCTGGGCCTCGCTCACAGGCCGCCCCGGCTACAGCTGCAGCTTCCTGCTCTGTAGCCCAGTCAGCTGGAGGAAAGCTCGCTTGGCACATCTGCTGAAGCTGCAGCCACAGCTGGGAGCAGGGCCTGCTCCCAAGGGAGCTATCGATCAGAGGCCGGCTGTGAGGCCTAGGCCCGGGCTAGGAACGGTCAAAACTTGCTCGTGTAAAGCCAAGTCAGGGTGGGAGCGAGGGGAGGCCCTGAGCCCAGACACTGCCCAGAGCAGGGCTGACGTTGCAGAAACGCTCCTAAGGGCACGGCGTCACTGCCATGGAGAGCGACGCCACAGCAATCGATCTTACGGAGATTGATTTAGCGGGTCTGGTAAAGACCCGCTACGTTGAATGCCGAGGTGCACCACCACCCACCACAGGACCTCCTGCTATGGGGACCACGTTGAAACTCAGCGCCAGCTCTGTCGGCTCCATCCAGGTTTTTAAGTAGCTGGAACTGGGTAGCTTGAGCCGACTTTTGGCTGCAGTGTAGACCTGCCCCAGGCGGCAGTAGGCACTAGCCATGCACACGTTCCAGGAGAGTCCCAGAACTCCCCGACACCAGCACACTTGTAGTAACAACGTTTTACTGGGCAGAAACGCCACCTCTTTCAGGTGATGTATACATTAGAATAAGAACAGGAATAATTTGGTAGCGTAAGTATCACGTGTCATGATGGATTTGAGGATTACGATTTGCTGTACCCGACCAGCCACCCTTTCTGTAAGCAGAAAGGACCTTTACCTTCCCATTGGTAAAGGTGCACCAGCCAGAATTTTGTTTCTGAAGCCAATTCCAAGGCAGGAAGAGATTCTTATGATTTTTGTTTTAAGTTTAAAATTAGTACAGGTTGGACCTCACCGGTCCGGCACCCTGGGGACCTGACCAGTCCCAAGCAAGGGAATTTGCCAGACCAGAGAAATTCCCCTGCTACCGGCTCCCCAGACCACCTTCTCTCCCTGCTGCCGGCCCCAGCTGCTCCCCCACCGTGCTGCTGCAGCCCCGGCAGCCCGGACAGCTTCGCTATCAGGGCTGCTGCTAATTGCCACATTCCCGGCCCTGCTATCAGGGCTGCTGCGATTGCCATGTTCCCGGCCCCGCTATCGGGGCTTCTGCAATTCCCACGTTCCCAGCGCTATCAGGGCTGCCGTGGCCCCTGCCGCACTAATAGGGCTCCGGTGCTGGTCCCAGCCCTAGCCCTGCCGGGCTCCGAGCCACCAGCCTCCTTGCCACTGGGGCTCCCAGCCGGGACTCCCAGGTGCAGGAACACTCCTGGTCCCGCCAGACCACAGATGTTGCTGGAGGAGGGAGTCCCGGTTTTGGGAGGTCCGACCTGTATCGTGAAGTACGTACCGGCCTACACTGACCATTGTAATTTGATGTTCCTGCTTGAATATTCACATTGTGTCTGTGTAACAAAACTCAACTGTTTTGTGTAAGTGCATGAGGAATGGGTGCTGGAAGGTAAGTGTGCAGGCCATCACCAGGCCCGAAGTTCCAGGGAGAAGCGGAGGACAGACTCAAAAGCGCCAGGAGATTGCTGTGTGCCCCGCTCGAGAACTGGATGAAGGGCAGATGGACGACTCTAAAAGACATGGCAGGCATCTATCAATTGGGACAAGACAGCTGTGATAGGAGAAGGACTTAAGAAAACAAGCACTGGTCAAATCGCAATTGATTACAGCATGAGGGTGCAAAACTTACTGATCCTAATGAATCGGCGCTGATTAGGCCTCAGCTGGAGGCCTGTGTCCAGCGGTGGGCACCACATTTCAGGAAAGATGTGGAGAAACTGGAAAGGGTCCAGAGAAGAGCAACGAGAACGATGAAAGATTTAGACAACATGAGCTCTGAGGCAAGGCTGAAAGAACTGGTCTTGTTTAGTTTGGAAAAGAGAAGACTGAGGGGGGACATGACAGCGGTTTTCAAGTATCTAAAAGGAGGTCACAGGGAGGAGGGGGGAAAATTGTTCTCCTTGGCCTCTGAGGACAGGACAAACAGCAATGGGCTTGAACGGCAGCAAGGGAGGCTTAGGTTGGCCATTAGGAAACACTTCCTACCTGTCAGGGTGGTTAAACACTGGAATAAATTGCCTAGGGAGGTTGTGGAATCTCCATCACTGGAGATATTGAAGAGCAGGTTGGCTAGACACCTGTCAGGGATGGTCTAGATCCGTGGTCACCAACCTGTCGATCACAAGGCCTTGACCAGTCGATCGCGAGGCGTTCGGGCACTCCCACCCTCCATTTTCTCCCCACCCCCGAGAAGCCCCACTACCTACCTCTAGTGTAGTGCCGGCTTCCCGCGGGGTGGACGGAAGTTCTGTCTGAAGTTCGTCACTTCCGGGGTTCCGAAGTGCTGGCTGCCCCTCCCACAGCTCTGTTGCATGCTGGGGGAGGGGGCGTTGGCCCTGGAGGAGGAGTGTGGCGCTGGCACCGGAGGGGTGAGTCGAGCACAGGGCTTTCCCTGCGCCACGGGAGCGGGGGTCGGCCCCAGGGTTTGGCCCAGGGCAGGCACCCGTGGGGGTCTGGCCGCACTGCAGGGGGGGAGGGGGGTTGGCCGGGCTGGGCCGGGCCGGGCTGGGCCACGGGAGGGGGGTTTGGCCCCGGGGCAGGCGCCCACGGGGCTTTGGCTGCGCTGCGGGAGGCACGCGCCGACTTCCCTCGGAGGGGGTGGGGAGAATCCTGGGAGGAGGCAATAGCAGGGGACTCTCTGCCCCACTCCCCGTCCCTCCTCCCCTCTCCCCAGCCCCCTGTTCCCTCTCCTGTCCCTAGCCGCAGAAACCTGTCCCCACTGGCACCCTGTCCAAACAGGTTCCCTGCCCATCTCAGAAATAAAGACAATGCAGAAACTTTTTGTGTTTGACTTAGTATTTTATTTGAAAATGAAGCCTGGCCAACAAACCCCCAGTTGGGGCCAAGCCCCCATCTGGCCACAGCATCATAACACTCCTGCACTCCCCTTTCCCCCAGACACTACATCTGAGCCTGTCATACACTGGAACCCCCTGCCCTGAGCCCCTCACATACCCCAACCCAAACTCCTGAACCCTCACATCCAGAAGTCTGTGGCTTGCTTAGTAACCTAACCCTACATCTGACCCTACATCTGCCCGGCCTGGAACTCCCTCCCCAAGCCAGCGTCCCCTTATCCACTTCCTCCTGCATCCAGATTTCCTCCCAGAGCTTGCACCTCTCACCCCTTCCAGCACCCAAATCCCTCATTCCCACCCCAGAGCCTGCACCTCCTGTCTCAACCCAGCGAGGGTCCGGCTAGACTGCAGGAGTTTTTCAGGATTCCAGAGATACCCCAGAAAAACTCTTCTGCATCCAGGGATGCATTTGTTCTTCCACTTCTTTTAGTGGAAGAGCAAACATGATCTTCCGGTCACCCCTATATTCCTCTTTCCACAAGGAATAAGGGGGCTTCCAAAAGAAGGGGTTTTCTGACATTTGGTCCAGTCTAGACAGGCCAAATGTTGGAAAAACTTCTTCCTACAAAAGGATTGGGGGTAAAAAGCAGCAGTGTAAGGGTTGGGGATAGCAAGTGATGGAGAGGAGGAGAACAGAGAGGGCAGGGCTTCAAGGAAGGGGCGGGGTTTCAAGGAAGGGGCGGGGCGGTAGATCTTGGCTTGTACTGTCATTTAAAAAGTGATCTTGGGTGTAAAAAGGTTGGAGACCACTGGTCTAGATGGTGCTTGGTCTTGCCATGAGGGCAGAGGACTGGACTTGATGACCTTGCAAGGTCCCTTCCCGTCCTGGGATTCTATGATGGAAAACTGCTATCAAAAGGGGCTGCTTTACCACATTCTTTGGACCCACCCTGCTAACACTGGAGCATCAGAGTCCTGCACCTCCCTATCTGTTCTCAGTCTGGTTGGCCACTGGAGAGATCCAGGCCATGGACTGATGAATGTAACATCGATTGGTGAGACAGCTTGTGTGTGTGTCAGAAGTATACACTAGCTGCTTTACTACTGTATTCTTGTGCGGGAGCCTGCACTACCCTGCCTTGGCTACAACTGGTGATGTCTGCCTTGGCCAAAGTGTGGATTTCTGGTCTGTTTCAAGTCTGGTGCGCCAAAGCACGCAGGCAGGGCCCGAGAGTCAGGAACTGTTTTGCATCACAATGCAGATTAAGCCTGGTACACGAGACCACGTCAAGAACATAGGACAAGCAGCTTGTACTGGTATTTGTTTCTGGTAAGCAAAAAAGTACACATGCAGCCATGAAACTGTCAACTACGCACATAGCAGTAACATCCTGGGTAGCAGGATGTACCCCAGATAGGGGCATTGGGCATTTGACGTACCCTACACAATGCGTAATCAATCAGTAAATATCATTAGAACGACCAAGTCTCACTTTGCTATAAATTGGGCTTAGTAAGAACAATCGATGGGAGGGAATGGGCAGGATTGACCCACACGTGCTGCTCGATGTAACTAGAAGTAAATAGGCCCTTCACACCGGCGGCCCACTGCCTGGCGTTCCACTGCGTGGGAAGAAACGGAACCACGACCTCCTGCCTGGCACTGCAGGTAGCAGATGGGTGAAGTATAAGTGAATTAGGCTTTGTTATTGTATATAGTAGATCTTTTAGTAATTGCTTTTGCAGTGCTTTGCGCTGTATTAATTGCTTTAATATGTATAGTATTTAAGGTTTAAATTGTACAGTAATTGTCTTTAAGGCTTGTAAAACTTAAACAACTGTATTAACTGCTTAAAGCCTGCAATAAACAAGAAAATGGTTAAGTAGCCCTGGTGTGTCCTGGTTTCCATTGGATCTAAAATAAATCGAACCACACGACAATTGGCATCACGAACAGGATCCATGGGACCCAGACAGGTTCAGGAGATTTGGGAACCATGCCACTTTCCAGGAGTTGTATGGGAAGAAAGGATAAGGACCGGGGAATGATGCCGGGATGGGCACTTGGTAACCCCTGGACTGTCCTTGTGCAGTTTACAAGCCAAACTCAGCTGCTCGTTGGCTGGGATCGAGACAGAAGTGAAGTAATTTGGTAAAAACCGGGGGAAACATGGATTGGCATATGTAAAGCAATAGGAATAAAAGTAAAAAAGCTAGAATTTCGTAATTAATGTAAGATGTCTTAAACAGCATTCCACTATATTAGCTTCCCAAATACATGAAAATTTGGACTTACCCAAAAAGGAACCAGAAGGTGTGATGGCTAGTTAAGGAGCCCACCTTTCTTGCTAAATTAGTAATGAACAAAACCTGTGTCTGAGGAAAGGAGCCATTCTGCAGAAAAAGCAGGATCAGGCTGTCACGTTGGATTTTAAGGGGAGCAGCCAGATCACTGCTGCACCCATGGGGAAAGGTCTGTACAAACGGGGCCATGTGAGGTGTCAAATGAAAGCTTATGTTCTACTGATGCTATGTCTGCTACTCATGTACTTGTGTGATGTCTGTATGTGGAGTTATGAATATGGACTCTGTGCTGGTACTGGAAATGTTCTCTGCTGAGACAGAGCAATGGGCTCTGGACGGCCTGTTGTAAAGAGCAATTGTTCAGTCAGTGACTATGCTAATTAGCACAACTCCAGGGACAATGGCTCTTAGGGTGCTCAATACACACCTGAGGAACGTGACTGGAAACCTGCAAACCGTCTAGGGCATAATGGCTACTGGCATGGGACACAGGGACAGGTCACTTGACCATGTGACCTGCTCTGGCCAGGAGGACGCCAGGAGAGATATATAAGGCCATAAGGCAGACTCCATCTTGTCTTCAATTCTGCTCCTGATCCCAGATGCAGCCTTGCGAGGGACAGCGAGCGGGAAGGATTGCTGACCTGTCCTGACACAGGTTGTGCACCAGAGACTTCTAAGCTGGCAGTTTGTAACATCTCTGCTGAGAGCCTGCATCCAGAACTGGGGGACTGGTGCATGTGACGTATTCTCCTTCACAACCTCGCCCTCCACCTTTTCCTTCTTGTTAATAAACCTTTAGATGTTAGATTCTAAAGGACTGGCTCAGCGTGCTCTTGTGGGTAAGATCCAGAGTGTAAATTGACCAGGGACACTGGCTGGTTCTTTGGGACCGGGAGGACCCGTTGGGGGTAGGTGAGATCGGGTTCTATAACCCCTCACCTGTGTGCAGGCCCGGGGCTGATTGTGGCACAGGGAGAGCTGGGGTGTCTGAGGGGTATTCCTCGTGAGGCTCCTGCTGGCCGGACTGGCAGCTGGAGCGCTCAGTGTGACTGGTGTGTGGCCTATTTGGGAAAGGCCTCCAGTCTGGGGCTGTAAGGAGCCCTGGTTTTCAGCGATTCACCCTGAGCAGACGCCCTCAGGGGTGCCCAGACTTGGCCAGGTCTGTCACACAGGCCCAGACCGATACGAAAGCAAACAAGCATGTGTAGGTGGGTAAGAGATTTGGAGCCCTGAGGGCCTATTGGCAGGATTAAGGAAAGCAGTCAGTACAGACAGTGGGGAGTTAAATTCTTGGCAAATTACTTAGAATGGTGTTATCTAAACTAATGAAGTTTTCATTTGAAGTGAAACACAAAGCAAGTGATTAAGGGAAAGAGAGTGAGACGCTAACTCTGTGGAGTCTGGAAGGAATTGAGTAATTGTAAAATGCTAGAAGGAAAACTTATAGGAGAAGAATCCTTTGTTTCTTTGCAGCCTTTCTGGAGGAAAAATGGGCCCTTTTTCCAAAGGAATGTCTGTAAAGAATCCAGGCAAAAAGATAATCTGATTTAAATAATTTAGCCATGGTCCCTTTAGTGGAATTTGCTAAAAGAGCATGAGGAAATGTAATTTTCGTATAGCTATGAGAAAAGAGCGTGTGCATGTATATATATATGTATATATTGTGTAAATATGTGAGGTTTCTAGGACCTAACCAGTGGTTTTGTATGTTTATGAAATTCTGTTTTGTAGGTTTCAGGTAAATGAATTGGTTTTGTTTTGTTTGACTAATGTAATTTCATTCAGAGTTGCAAAACTGACAAGACACTTTTGCCAGATATTGGTAATTAGTGTTGCTTAACTTTTGGAATCTAGCATTTAACCCTTAAGGTATCTCAATGCTTTATATTTTTTTAGACCAAGTTATGGCTATTATCAGAGGCAGCCTGAACCAGCAAAGGGAAGAGAGTCCAGATTTCTTGGTTTTGGCAAAACAGCTACCAAGCAGGACTTTAAAGTAAACAGCACTCAGAACTCTAAAGTTTATTGTGTCTCTTAAGGCAGAGACTCTAAGCTGCTGACAGTTTTGAATATCAGAGCAAGCCAAAAAGTATCTGTGTGAATACAAGTGGCAGCACAAAAGGGATCTGCTTACATGCATGGTACATCTATGTTTTTTAAATTACCCATACCTCCAGGATAAATTAAAGCCTATGCAAAGCTATCAGAAAGACATGGAAAACACTGGACTCAAAGATAATTTTTTAAAAGACATGGTAAACATCCACTTGTAAGAAATTTATGCCAATGTTATTGTTTAATCCTGGGATAAATTTAATGTTTATGAAGTAACCCTGTAACAATGTGTAATGCATATGAATTTGTTTTGGAAAAGGAAAACCTTTTAAGTAGGATGAAGTGGTAGCTGGAAACATATCTTTTCTGCAGTATAATAAGGAAATTGAGGCACACCACCTTATTAATTTAATGATTAAACAGTGGGATAACTCACCCTCAACCCATAAAGGGAAAGTTATTAAAACTTGGTCTGCTTATAAAACAAAAGTATAGGAAAGTATTGGGGTAACTTAAAGCAGAGAGAGAAATTAGCAAGAATATCTGTAAAAGAAAAAAGTATTTCAGGATATAATGTGCCACCACCAACAGTGTAGAAATGTTTTCTTTTCTCGTTCAGAACATCAGAAAGAGCTGGTACCAGCTGAAGAGCAATCAGAATAATATGGATTTATTGTCGTGACAAAAATTGTGTTTTACATGTTGTTGTGTCTTGCGTTGTGTCTCATGTGTGGTATATATTTGATGTTTTGTGTTGTTTGTCTCAATGCTAGCATTATTGTATATTGTTTTGGGAAAAGAGGAGATATTATAGTAAGCAGGAAAATCAATGACTCTCTAACCAGACCTCTTCCTCTTCTTACCCCTCCGCCTCCTGTCACCACTTAAAAACCAAGGATCAGGCGGTGGCGTGGTTGTTGTGGCAAACTTGCTGGGCTTAGCAAGCTGCTAAAGTTGATTCTGAAACTATGTAAGTAAAGCAGAAGTGGGAGGGGGTAGGTACAAAAATAAACTGTGTAGCAAGTAAAGAAGTGCAGGCACTGGAAACTAAAATTCCTGTGAATGGTAACAGCTTAGTATGGTAATAGTTTAAGCTAGTAAAGGTAATATTTTAAAGACTAGGCAGTTAAGCCAAGTGGTATGGAATATGAATATCAGATAAACCACGGGGCCGGGGTCCCCTTCTTGAAGCATATGCAGGGGCAATAATGGAAAACAACGCATGCCGTCCCTGTTGTAACCCCAGGATGGGCTGGTAAATAGGTGATGTACCTGAAGCTCCAGGGTAATGCCTGGAGACAGGGGGTCATCATTGCCATGGGTGCAGGGCACACCGATTGGGTCTTAATTTTTGTACCAGGGAGAATAGTTTTGTATTTCCTCTGCAGCTGCTGCTAATCCTTCGCCCGTGGATGGTGGAAGCGTTTGAAGGTCAACGTGTTGTTATTTAAACAAGAACAAATGTAAAAACAATCGCTGCTCCGCATCTGAGACCTGTCAACTTGACCTGTCCTCCCACGGCTCAAATACTGTGTGGGGCCAGACCCCCTATCCTCCACTATCAACCATCTACTGACCGGGTGACTTGGACACTGACTATCTCTCACGTCACTCTGGAGTTACAGGCTGCATTTGGGTCCACCCGGACCAGAGCTTGCCAGCATCAATTTGGGAGTGTGAAATGAGAGCATCCATGTCCCTAGAGGAGCTGGTAACCTTACCATTGAATTCAACATCTCAGTCTGAAATAACATGAATTGGACATAATGGGCAGAAGAGACCGAATATGTCACCGAAATCGTACAGAATTAGACGGACTGCATACAGGACTTGTAATCATTTGGTGATAAATGGACTGCAGCTTAAATATATGATTATAATCACAGGTGTTAATGGTTTACTTGATTGTAACAAAAAGCCAGATAGGGTAATGCATTTGGGAAAAAGGGGGGAACGTATAGATATTGACTGGGCAAAGCAAATTGGGTGGACATGGGAACATCATAGATGGGGTTGGCATGGAGGGGGGACACAGCGTGGTATTCTCTCTCCACCGGACCCACTAACCCACGGAAGTACCCACTCTCCTGGGTCATGCTATGCCTGAGGCGTTTGTAGTATTTTCACCAGGATTAGCCACTCCACCAGGTAGTGGGGGTGTTCTAAATGCCCCTGCAAACCTTAAAGGCCTGCCTATTGAGGCAGGGATGGCTACTGCCTGGGTTAGTATGCAAACCCTTGCAATTAACCAATATGAAAGACAGGCCTCTGTTATCATTATACACAATCAGAAGTAGTCGCTTAAGCTGGCAGCAGATAGAGACTAGGGAGCAGGGCAATATTGGTATTCTATATTTACTCTCAGCTAGCGTGCTCTGAAGTGTTTTAACCTACCTTATGTATTATTATGTATACCTAGAGCAGTTTTGATGTTTTATGGCTGACTCTGGGTCTCTATATGTCAAGTGCTTTCTTGTGTGGCTCATATTAAAGAGCAGTTAAGTTGGTACATTCCTGACCAAATGTTTTAGCGCTGCAGACTCCACTTGGTCGAAGGGGGAAGCATGAGGGAGCCTGCACTACCCTGCCTTGGCAATAAATGGTGACGTCTGCCTTGTCCAAAGTGTGGATTTCTGGCCTGTCTCAAGTCTGGTGCGCCAAAGCACGCAGGCAGGGCCCGAGAGTCAGGAACTGTTTTGCATCACAATGCAGATTAAGCCTGGTACTTGAGACCACGTCAAGAACACAGGACAAGCAGCCTGTACTGGTACTTGTTTCTGATAAGCAAAAAAGTACAGACGCGGTCATAAAACTGTCAACTGTGCACGCAGCAGGATGTACCCCAAATAGGGGCATTGGACATACCCTACACAATGCGTAATCAATTGGTAAATATCATTAGAACGACCAAGTCTCTCTCTGCTATAAATTGGGTTTAGTAAGAACAATCGATGGGAGAGAATGGGCAGGATCGACCCACACGTCCTGTTCGAGGTAACTAGAAGTGATTAGGCCCTTCACACCGGCTACGTCAGTGGTGGCGTTCCTATGGGTGGGAACAGACGGACCCACGACCTCCTGCCTGTCACTGTAGGTTGCATACGGTTGAAGTGTAAGTGACCTAGGCTTTGTTATTGTATAGAGTAGATCTTATTGTAATTGCTTTTGCATTGCTTTGCGCTGTATTCATTGCTTTCGAATTTATAGTATTTAAGGTTTAAATTGTACGGTAATTGTCTTTAAGGCTTGTAAAACTTAAACAACTGTATTAACTGCTTAAAGCCTGCAATAAACAAGGAAGTGGTTAAGTAGCCCTGGCGTGTCCTGGTTTCCTTTGGATCTAAAATAAATCGACCCACACGACAATTCCTAACAACACGGCGTGTTGCCTTTTCCCTATAAAGAGCCCCTGTGCTGCTCGTAAGCAGACGACACTCCCCGCAGATGAGATCGTGAGGCACGTGCCACCATACTACGTCAGTGACATGGACACAGGCCTGCTCCAGCAGGACCTAATGCCTGACCCCGGCACAAGCTGCTAGGGGAGCTTATCTTTCTGTGCTGATTTACCTTGGACCAACACTCATTGGCTAACATGCGTGGTTGCCCGTGACTGTTTGATGGGATGATGAACCAAAGTTTTAACTAGAAATTGCCACTGAGTGTCAATCAGGGTTCAGTCTTTTTAAAACAGGGTTGCTACCAGTTTATCAACAACGTGACAACTGCAGAACATAGATGGCTTTTTGGGTAATAATGGGCCCCAGCACTTTCAACCTTTTGTGTAAAATCATGACCTCACTTATCAGCAATTAGTCCTACAAAAACGTAGCCTGCCATGCCAGACGGCTGTATTGCCAACAGCAACAAACAGCTGAACTGGTCAATAGCCAATGAACTGGAAAAGTCAAAATTCAAACCAAAACTGTACTTTAAAAAAAAAAGGTATAAAACTTATTATATTGCATGGTGGCTTAATTAAATTAATCCATTCTAGATACATGTTAACTTGAAATAAATGAAAGTGTATTTTGCTGAGGTTTGAAAAGATAATAACCTGCTAATACAATTGCAGCTAGAAACTAGCTAACATTTCCAACACGCTTGAACAGCAAGTGCAGACTGCGTGGCAATGGAATGGCTCAGGTAAGGACACCGCAGACTAAGGGGCAGATTTTCCTGTGCATGAGAGCGGCCTAAGTGTCTGCGTACTCCTCAGCCGAGAGGCGTTTCTGCACTGGTCCAGTTCAATGGGGTGGCAGAATATTTAATGCTTCTCGGCCTGTCCTGGTGTGAACTGCTCTTAGCACTCGCTGGCTAGCTGTGATTATGTAACATCTCACAATGGAAAGAGCCGAACTTGTAAGTAACCAGGCAGGGAGGGTGAGCTCGGGGTCCCTCAGTGAGGGGCATGTTTGCTCTCGGTCAGGAAATCCTTTTCACCATTTTTACCTTTCACTGACCCCCCCCTTTGGGTGCTAGGACAGAGGGTGAACACAGGTGCCAGGCCTGCCCTACCTCTGGCCCCCCGTTGCTGTGGGTGGAGCAGGCAGCGACCCCTGTAGCCAAGCTGGCCTGTCCTTTCCCACAGTACGTCCCTGCTTGGGTTGCTTGTAACTTTGTGGCGCCTGGAGCCGTTCGGGCGCAATAGCCAGGCCGGCCAGCATTTGCAGACTGAATAGCACGAGGGTGTTCCGGCTACAGCAGTTGAGCATGCTCAAGAGCGAGGTTAGAGACAAATGCATGTTGTCCACATTAACATAACCCTTGTGCCAGGTCTTTTTGGCAGCAACGAGAGCGGGGTTCAAACATCTGGGGCGCCTCCGAAAATTCGCTGACTCGAGCCTCTGCCAGGGAAGCCAACACGATTCCTTGGAGCCCTGCCCGGCAGCACTTCCCCGTGCACAGACAGGGACGGTGTAACTGTGTAGTGCACCCAGTGCTCTGCCAGCCCCAGCCCCTCCTCCATCCAAAGGGAGAGGAGCTTGGTGTGGGCCAGGAACCCCACGTGACCCGGCCTAAGGACCCTGCTAAGGAGGGGGTCAGCGCTCACATCCTGCTGTGGCGTGGGTACGAGCACAGGCGTTGTGCAGGGCGGCTGGGCATAGGAAGTGGGCCTGGAGAGCCAGCCAGTGTGCTGCCGCGAGCCCCTGGGACAGGCCTTCCAAAAGGCCCTGGCTCAGCTGCAGCTGCTTGGCCCTTCCCCTTCGTTCCCACAAGGACTAGCTCACCAGGAAGCAGCACCAGCGGGAACAGCTGCTAAGCAGGCCAGCACGGCACGGGGCTGCCGGCCAACAGGCCCAGCTGAACTCCGTGCAACTCTGGCCTGCGGCAAGCAAGACGTTCAGCTTCAGCCAGGGCGTGGCAAGGGGGCGCCCAACAGCATGGGCGGGGCTGGCGGCCCGCGGGCGCCACCCCACAGGGGGCATTAGCCAGGGGATAGAAATGGTGTCCCTGGCCTCTGTTTGTCAGGGGCTGGAGAGGGATGGCAGGAGACAAAGCGCTTGATCATTGTCTTTGGTCCACCCTCTCTGGGGCACCTGGTGCTGGCCACTGCCACAAGGGATGAGGGGTAAGAGCAACTCTGTAGCTCAGGTCGGCAATGGAAGCAGCGATCCCTCCTGCGCTGCTACGGCACAGCCACTCCTGGACTGTGAGGCCACGATGGACCATGGTGATCATCTGTCTGACCTCCCGCGTGCTGCCAGGCCACGGGACTGCTGCCGCCCACCCCGAAATAGACCCCGGAGCTCCGGCTGAGCTACCAAAGTTTTCAAATCCTGGGACTGCACTTGGAGGAAGTCTGAGGGGGTGACTTTGGGGAGCAGCCAGGTGCAGAATGACAACAGAGCAGGTCTCTCAGCCAGCACCTGGTACCTTTCTGCTGCCACATTTGTCTTCACGTGAGGAATTTCGGGCCTATACAATTATCCATACACCTGGGATGTGTGTGCGTTTCTGCTCAGGGGACACAACATCAACACTATTACAGAACTCTTGCCATAGCCGGCCCACACAACACACAATCACCTCACATAGGTTTCATGCTCCCTTGTGCACAGGGCTCTGTAAACCCACTGGGCAGATGTTCAAAGCATACCTGATTTCCATTGCACGTGTGGCTCCAGGGTCAGTCCTGAAAGGAGCAGTTTGCTGTATTCTGGTTTCAATATCCAGCAATGTCCAGACTCCACTCTTGGCAAGAAGGTTCCCCTCCTCTGCGCAGTCGCTGTGAAAAGCGCAGCGAGCCACAGTCGTGTGGGCTGCATTCACCACACTGGCGCTCACTCCATCCCTGGGGGAGCTGGTGTTGGCGGGGGAGGTTTTGAAGGGAGCCCCAATGGGATTTCAGTGGGGCCAGTTGCCTATGCTAGCTCAGGGGTGGCCAATAATTTTTGACCGGGGGCCACTTCAAAAAGTTTTGAAGTAGCCCTGGGCCACCCCAGAAGCGTGGTTGGTCTGGGGTTGGGGGAGCCCCTTTGCCCCCCCCTTCCCACTAGACACCCATAGCTTGGAAGAGGCTTGGCACGCTCCCCAACCCCCAGGCCAATCAGGGCTGGAGGCAGGGGAGCGCAGGAAGCCTCCTCCCGCCCTGCCCGGAGCACGTGGTGCTTTGAAGTGCCGTGGGCTCCTCACAGGGCTGGGGCAGGGTGAAGGAAGCTTCACACAGCTCCCCGGCCCCCAGGCCCTGATTGGCCTGAGTGCGCGAAGCCTCCTCCACTCTCCTTTCCCCCGCAGTGAGCAGTGCACTGCGCTCCAAAGCACCACGTGCTCCTGGCAGGCGGAAGTGGCCAATTAAGGCCCCTGCAGGGCAGGGGCAGAGCGGAGAAGGCTTTGCGTGCTCCCCTGCCCCCAGGTCCTAATTGGCCTGGGGCCGGGGGAGCAGCAAGGCCTCCATGGGCCGGATCCACCCGCAGGGGCCCTTTTGCCCACCCCTGTTCCAGCACCATCCTTCAGCTACACAGTGTGCAGCTGAATCGCCTTTTGCCAAAGGAGGATGCGGTTGCCTAACCCCGGCAACGGGGCTGAGCCAAGTCCCCCAGGTGAATGAGGACAATGACTCCACTTACGACATTGTTATTTGGTGAGAATAACGTCCCAGCTTCTCCATGAAGTCCAGATCTCCATCAGGAACTCTGCCAGAGCATCCCAACTTAGTGGCCATCAATCTGCCCCTGAGTCAACCAGGCCCTGCAGAACCACGAAAGAGCCTTTTCTGGGTTAGGTACCCATGTCCATGCGTGGCGGGTATTACAGGCCAGGGGAGGCTCAACTCCCCCGGCGCAGCCACTGCCACCTGACACTTTCTGCATTCATCAGTAATCTCCCATATCCTTCAGGGGGCTACGCAGCTCTGTGGGGCAGAGGTGGGGGATGGATCTGACAGTGTGGGGCCATCTGGCATACCCACATCTTTCCAGTACCCCATACCAGCTAGATATCTCTTGCAGATGTGGGGTACCAGAGGGCACCACCATATTTGTACTTCTCGAGTTCTAGATGGCCTGGGACTCCTCCGGCCATGGGGCGGAGGTGCCTCAGGGCTCTTCCAGGTGATAGGTGGGGGTCAGAGCTCCAAACATGGAGAGGCAGGGGTCTTAGGTTCCAGCTGCAGGAAGACGGGGCAGCTCGCGGCTCCAGCCATGTGGGGATAAGGTATGGGTGCAAGGGGTGGAGACATGGGCTGGCCTCCCCAAAGGGAGGCTGCACCCAATGCCCATGCTGATGTGCTCCTTGAGGTGCACAAACCATAGGCACATGAATCTCATCACCACCCCAGCACAGTTCAGAAAGCCCGTTCTGAGAATCAGCAATTATTTCAGGAATATTTTTATGCCCACTCCCTTTGGGTCTACCCGGTCCCGATCACACTGGGCGCGAAAAGGAGGGCAATCAATTTGTCCTGAGGCTACTTGGATTGTAAAGCTGAAATCTAACAAAAGTTAGGCTTGCCAATATATCAAGGGACTGAATGGGACAGCCCCTTTGCCCTGAGTGCCGGGGGCGCTAGCTGACTAGTTTGATGCTGGGTGCTTTTTAGGTCAATGTTTAACCTGAACAGCAGTGCTCAGATCAGGATACGTTCTCACATACAACCAGCTAACGTCGTATGGATTCACCCAGAACCACATCGCCATCCAAGTCCAGTCTCACGAGGTGCTCCCATGCCGCAGGGTACCAACAAGCTGTTCACAAACTGCTCTAGGATTGTGTTTCCGAAAAGGCAAATGAGGACAAATGCTGCTTCTCGGACATTGACGCTTACTTGCGATCTTACTGTTGGGAACACACAGGTGTCGTGCACATTCCCATCTGCCACTTCGCTGGCACATCTGTACCAGCACAGAGCCGCGTTAAGTCTTTCTGATCACTGACTTGCCACAGCGTTGTGGCAGCCAGTCTTGGCGCGTTAGACCCAACTCTTACAGACTAGAAGGCAAAAGGAGAACATAGGATTTAAAATGGAGAATTCATGAGGCTGGTGGCAAAGTTCCAGGGAGTGTTTGGAATTTAGCTAAGGCTGGCAGAGGTGAGGGTGCAGCTGAGCCCAGTAACCAACTCCCCCTCCGGAGCTCACAGTGTGTGTCAGCACCAGACCAGAGGACATGCCCCAGCTGGGCTCACTCAAGTGTGGACAGTAGAGCCGGGCAGGGGGATGGAGTGGAAGCTGATTTTGCTGGGTGCTGGGCCATGGGTGAAGGAGGCTGTTTAACCCGGGCTACAGACCCCGATAGGGTTAGATACAAGTGTTCTGCTATTGTTACGTGTGATGCTTGTTCCAGGGGCTGACTCGCCATCCCGTCCATTGGCGGGTTCAGGGCAGTCACTCCTCGCCCCGAGCTTTGGGAGGCCCTCAGGGTGCAGGGTGGGCTTAGCGCATTAACGGGGGGAGCGTAGCAGGGGCAGCAGGGACCACCAGTGGCAGCGGAAGCCGGGGAAGTGGAGCCCCGCAGCTGCATTTATATGCATGGAGCTTTCTGCCTGAAACTGGAGGCCCTGAGTCGCACTAACGCCCGCAGCAATTGATTCCAGTGTTTCACCAGCCTGACAGGTAGGTCCAACCTAACCCCCCTTGCTGCAGCTTAAGCTCCTTGCATCTCGTCCTATCATCTTTGCTAGCCTTTCTACTCATTGGGATGGTTTGTTCCTGCACTCTCGCTAAGGCATCTGTAAAATACAACCAGCTCTCCTGGCCTCCTCTCCAATCACACTAGCTTCCCAAGGGACCCTGCCCGTCAGTTCCCTGAGGGAGTCACACTGATTGCTGGACATCCAGGGCGTGTATTCTGCTGCTCTCCTTTGGTCAGGATCCTGAACTCGACCATCTTAGGGTCAACTCATGCCCAGCTTGCCACTTCTACTTCCTCTAGCAGTTCTTCCCTGTTTGCGAGCAGCAGGCCAGGAGGAGACGGCCCCTGGCTCGTTGCGCCAGCACTTGCAGCAGGAAGTTGTCCCCAACACTCATCAAGACAGCCTGGACTGTCGGTGCATGGCCTGGTTGCTCTGTAGCAGGGGTCAGGGTGATTGAAGTTCCCCAGGAGAACCGGGGCCTGTGATCTGGAAACGTCTGTTAGTTGTCCAAAGAAAGCCTGATCTACCTCACCCTCCCAGTCCGGTGATCGACAGACACCCACCAGGACGTCGCTTTTGTTGCTCTCGCCTCTAATCTTAACCCAAAGACTCAAGAGGCTTTTTTCCAGTTTCATACTGGAGCTCGGAGCAATCCTTCTGCTCTCTTACATAGTGTGTAACTCCTCTACCCATTCTCCCCCTGCCGGTCATACTCATAGAATACCGGAACTGGAAGGGACCTTGAAAGATCAAGTCCAGTCCCTGTCCTCATGGCAGGACCAAGCACCAGCTAGATGTTCCCTGATAAATATCTACCTGCTCTTAAATAATTTCCAATAATGGATATTCCAAAATCTCCCAAGAATTTATTCCAGTGTTTAACCACACTGACAAGAAGGTTTTTTTTCTAATGTCCAACCAAAACCTCCCTTGCTGCAGTTTAAGCCCATTGCTTCTTGTCCTGTCAGAGGTTAAGGAATTTTTCTCCTGCCTGCTTGCAACACCCTTTTAGGTACTTGAAAGCGGTAGTGTCCTTGTTGAGGGCAGGCTCCCCTCGAGCGGACTCCCACGGCCAAAATCCCCCCACGGGTCCGCTTATCGAGGTCTGGACGGCCCAATGGCTGGAGTCCGAGTTCCAGGTCCCCCTCTTATGGGGTTAATGCGGCTCAGCAGCCTAAGTCCCTATGGCGCTCCTCCCTTGCCGGAGTCACTACGGTCCAGAGGCCCCATCTTAGTGCCACTCCCCTCTATCGGGGTAAATACGGCACTGGGGCCCAGTTCTTGCAGCACTCTCTTCTGTTGGGGTAACTACGGCCTGAAGGCCAAGTCCTTGAGATGCCCCTCCTTCAGGGTCAATACAGCCTTGCGGCCCAGTCTTTGGAGTACTTCCCTCTGGCGGGAGAAATACGGCCCGGAGGCCTAGTCCTTGGGGTGCCCCTCTGTCCAGGTCAACATGGCTCTGCAGCCCAGTCTGTGCAGTACGCCCCCCTTTTGGGGTAAATACAGCCCCGGAGCCTAGTCCTTGCAATGCTCCCCTCTATCGGGGTAAATACGGACCACAGGCTCCAGGAACTCTCTCTGCCTAGGAGCACTGTAGAGGGAGGGGGACCCGGGCCCTATGGGCAGTGGCTTGGTCCACTGCTCACTCAGCGGGGGTTCTCTCCCCACAACCCGCTGAGCACTTGGGTCGCAATTCGTCCTCGCCCTGGGCCACTTCCTATCACCCCGCGTGTCTCCCTGTCGCTGTACCACCAGGCTGTCTCCGGGGCCGTCGCTGCGGCGTTTGCCACTAGGGCTGTAGTGGCTGCTGCATCAGCTCCGGCTGCGTCTGCTCCTCTGGCTCTGGAGCTGGCTCAGCAGGTCCTGCCCCTTCAGCCATCAGCCCTGAGTGAGTTGCCTCAGGGCCTTTTATACTCCAGCTCACCTGTGAGCATGCCCTGCAAGGCTGTGGGGAAGGGGCGCTTTCAGCCAGCTGGGCCCAGCCCACATTCTGGGCTACAGTGCAGGGCCAAGGTGCCCTGTCACATGTCCCCAGTCAGTCTTCTCCTTTCTAAACTAAACACACACAATTCAGTCTCCCCTTGTAAGTCATGTTGGCTAGACCTTGCATCATTTTTGTGGCTCTTTGCTAGACTTCCTCCAATCTGTCCACATCTTCCCTGAAATTGATACCCAGAACTGGACACAATACTCCAGTTGAGGTCTAATCAGTGCAGAGAAGAGCAGAAGAATTGCTTCGTGTGTCTTCCTTACAATACTCCAGGTAATGCATCCCAGAATGGTGTTTGCTTTTTTCACACAGTTATACTGGGGACTCATATTTAGCTTATGGTCCACTAGGACCCCTAGATCCTTTTCTGCAGTACTCCTTTCCTAGTTAACCACTTCCCATTTTGTATCTGTGAAACTTTGCATTTGTCCTTATTTGCCTCAGACCATTTCTTCAGTTTGTCCAGATCATTTTGAATTTTGACCCTAACCTCCAAAGCACTTGCCACCCCTCCCAGCTTGGGATCATCTGCCATCTTTATAAAAGTATACTTTCGATGCCATCATCTAAATTCTTCATAAGGATATTTAACACAACTAGTCCCAAAACGGACCTCTGTGGAATCCCACTCGTTATGCCCTTCCAGCCCGCTTGTGAACCACTGTTAACTACTTTCCGAGAACACTTTTCCAACCAGTTAGCATCAACCTTAGAGTAGCCCCATCTACACTATATTTAATTTATTGAGAAGATAGCCGTGCAAGATCATCTTAAACGCTTTACTACAGTCTAGATATACCACACCTACTGCTTCCTCAATCACAAAGCTTGTTATCCTATAAAGAATGCAATCAGGTTGTTTTGACATTCCCCTGTTCCCCAAAGTGAATGATGCCAAATGCTCCCTCATTCCAGCTACACGCACAACTGGTTAGGAAATAGTGAAAACACATAGGCTCTAGGCTTCACGTGCAAAGAATGGCCCCTGGAATTCTGTGCAAAAGTAGTTTAAATGTCTCTTTATTGATATACAAACCTAATAACCTTTAAACCAACAAGGAGAGAAGTCAGTAACTGAAACACGGCATGATATAAATACAGCATAGAAAGTAGATAACATAGCATCCGTGGAGAACAGCATGGCCCCCATTTTCTTGTGCACTTTGGAGCAGTCAGTCCGGTCTCCCAGAACTGCTCCAATTACAAAAGGGGCTTGTGTGTCTCCACAAACATGTTCTAATTCTAAATGCTGTCAGAGGGGAGGCCGTTGCTCTCCACAAAGGCAGGCAATGTGGTACAATAACGTACAGTAGCACTGAGATTTTCTACATCCCGAGAGTTCAAAGCATTTGTACTCCTAGGAATGATCCATCTGCACAAACACAGTCTCTTTGGAAGGGGAGAGGAGGTGGGTTGTAATGGCTGAGCCCTCACATTAACGTGGTGGATTGTGGCTTTGTCCTGCATTACCTGCATCCATTACACAACATTCATAAGTGTAAGGCACTAGAAAATGGTGAGATTATACACGTTTTCACAGCTTAACTCTCCAACTCCAGGTCTGCAGGAGAATCGCTGGCACGTGTTAAAACTGCTCTCCCAACCCTATACATTTGACTCTTGGGGAGAAGATGGTTAAGGATGGCATTTTGATGGGCAAACTGAAAGTGCTGCTGAGAATGAACATAAGAGTCCCCCAAAGGAGGATGCCTAATTGGGTGCAGCTCTGAGGTGGCAGTCTGCTCTGGAAAGAGCAGTCAGGCTTGGTGCAACTCTGGAGTGAGGCCAGGAGAGCAGAAGTACCGGCACTGCCCAGCTCAGCACCCCGGAGAAACAGTGCTGCGTACCAGCGCAGGCTGTAACAGAGCATTCCCCAGCGCTGGCGGTAAGGAGCAGGCAAAAAGGAAGCAGCCCACTTGCAAACCCGATGATCCAGTCAATAACTTCACCTGGCAAGGGAGTTCACGCACACACACTTTTCACACGGACCGGACCGTTGTTTGGGAGAATCCATTAGCATATCTGATAGCAAACACCTTGTTCTGGAGGGAGAGTTGCCAGCAAGCCATCCCATGCTATGGAAAGGAAAAAACAGCATACCTGGGAGCTAGTCTACAGAGATCTATCAATGTCGGGAGTTTGCCTCCCTCATGCAGGGCTTGCCTCATTACTCCCTCAGACAATCTCATGGAACCAGACCTCTATTAAAGTGTCTCCGTAGCCATAAGAACAGCCTACAGAGCCAGTCAGTTTTAGGCTCTTTGACTTTTAGTAGAATCAAAGGTATCACTGCAACCAAGACAAGAGAGTTGGACTTTGGTCCGGTCAAGGGGCTCTAGTTGGCTCCCACCACACTTAAAACATTTCGTAGCACAAAAAGGATCTTGACCATGTCGCTTAGAGGTGCAAGCGCCGGGACTGTCCCTTCTATGCTATAACACAGAACCGAGCTGTAGGAGCACGTGCAGCTCCTGGAGAGCCACTGGATTTGTACTCGAGGTAGGCATCAAACATACACATGGCAAGATCAGTTTTCTTAATCATTTGATCGGGAAGCTGTTCATACAAAACCCTCCTGATCTCCCTTCCTGAACATACCTTCTCGGGTGAATCTTAGATAGTAACTCTTATCTAAATGCTGCAGACTTTACATTGCAACTCCAATTCAAGGCTATGCATCAGTAATATAATAAAGTGAAGTATTTAAATATACAGGAGTCAAGAAACCGGAAGTTGCCTGCACAAACCAAGAGCAAGATGGTGAAATTCACATTGCTCTGAAAGCCTTGATCCCTGAATGTCGTGGCTTCGTGTTGAAACACTAAACCCTACTGTAATGCAGCATTCAGATGTTGTTTTGTTTTCCAAGAGCTGGAAAGCAACGAGGCTCTGCCATGAAACACGTTCTACTGCTGTGGATGTGTTTTTCTTTATGCAAAGGACCTTAACGACAGTTCCAATGGTGTTTTTCTGTTCCCCCCTTAACTGCACAATTCCACTCTTGAAAGTGCTGCCTGCTGACAGCAGCTCAAATAGGAAATCCTGTATCTAACTGGGTATTTCCCTGCTGATCAATTCCCACGCCACTTCTGTGCAATTTTAGTCTTTGCAGCAAAGGAAGAGGAACAAATGCACTCCAGCAACCTCCATCGCCTTCAGCATTTGCTGCAGAGCCAGTGATGGTATGTGTGCCTGCTCGGCATGGGCAATTACGCAGTAACCAATCAAGCAGTATGCATGGCTGATGTACAAACAATTAATGTAAAGCACCAAGACACTAACAATCTTGGGAAATATTCCGCCCCCAAACGCAACATGGACCGTGCTCACCGAGGACTAGAACTGTACCAAGTTTTTCATGTTCAACTTAAAGTCCTGGAGTGAAGAGGGCTCCAAAGGGAATCGGAAAGAGCTGCCAGCTCTGCAGTGCACCAAGGAACAGCCCTAAAAACCTAGGGAAGGAAGTGTCCACGGAAGCACAAACCACACGGATATACGTTATGGGATGGAGAGAAGCATTATGAAGGGACCATGAATTTTTTCCGTAAGATGTTTCCTTTTGTGGGGTAGATTCAGTGGAGTGGAAAGAATGGAAGCCCACAAGGGAAGGGTCGAAGGGGCAACAGTAGGAGAGAAGATGGAACCCAGCAGACCCCTGGAGAAGTTTACAGATGAAGGGGAGATGCCAGGGTAATCAGAAGGAAATGGAGCCAGAGGTGGGATTCTTCAGGACAGGGGAAACAGTGGTACAGCTTGAAGGCAAAGAGGAATAAGCCAGAGGAGAGACAGATGGTGCATGGAAGGAGGAAAAGGAGGATAGGACAGAAATTTCCACCAGTGTCAGTGGGACAACATTCAGCACACAGGTAAGCTAACAAGCTGCACGCCACCCTGACAATGTTTACCAAGCCACCCGAGAAAGCGAGGACCTTTCCCAAGGTGTCTGCCACCATCATAAGCACTCATTTGCCAGAAAAGCTTGGGGAGTGCCCCGGGAATCTCTCCTAGCTGTAACCACTGTTCTGACTGAGCCAGTTTGCTACACTGCTACCAATGCAGTTCCTCTGCCTGCCTGAGAGGAAAGGCACCAAGCCGGCAGCAACAGCAATATAGCCATTTGATTCAGAGGAGCAACTGCTCTGCAGCAGCTTGGGACCAGAGGGACCCAGCCAAGAGCAGAGGAGCAGCCTAGCTCAGGTGACGGGGGAACTCACCAGAAACCCAGCAAAATGGAGTGGGAGCTCAGCCCTGCTGAGGGCTGACAAGGAATCCAGGTGAGCCAAGAGCAACACAATCTTCTGCAAGTGGCCTCATGATGGAGCTCTGGAGTCAGATCCTGCAGAAGTACCATTAGTGGCTCTTCCCATCAGACCCCGGTGTGAACCTGCTACAATGTTTAGCAGAAACACTATCCAGAAACAGGTGGCATGTAATGAACATTTCCTCTTCCACTGGGACATCCATATACATTAAGGCTTAGTCGACACTACTGTTCGGTTGACATAAACTGACCTAATTAGGTCATTGTCTACACCGGAATGTTGCTTCCGCCAAAGTAAGTGGCTTGCTACGCCGACATATCTCCCCCTTCATGAGAGGCATAGGGCTTATGTTAGTGTAGTTAGAGCAACACCGTGTCCATGTAGATACTACATTCCTTACATCCCCTGTTGCATGCTGTTAGCCACAGGAACTCACAACTGGAGTCATGAAATTGACAGGAATGTCAATTTCATGGCTGGTAGACCCTGGCAGAGTTCAGAGCTGGTCCCAAACCCAACTGTCAGCCCATCTCTAGGTGCAATTTCACAGCACTGCACCTACCAGCAGTGAAATTGATATTCTTTTCAATTTCATGACCCCCAGCCTTCACTGTCTGGTTTTCCCTGGTTTTGCTGGGATGTATACTGAAAGCTCTCAGTGACAGAAGAAATGGTGGTGAATCTTTAACAGACAAGTCCTTTCTCCAAAACGTTTATTCATTATTGGAGTTAAAGATGTTCTCAGAACCAGATTTAAACAATCTGACTACAATCCTTTCTTCTCTCAACAGCACAGCTTTTGGTCTCTTGGGATACCAATATTTTATTTGTTCTCTCATCCTTAGAGTCTTCCAGGCTAAACACAACCTGAACTTCTAATGTAAAAAACCCCCACCATTTTAAAAATATATCTCCTCTATCTACCAGAGCTGTTAAATAAGAGCACAAGTCTAATATGTTTCCATGCAGAAGTCACTATTCAAATACGCTTTCTGTGTGAAGCCGGTTGCTGTCGTGATGCAAAAAGCAGAGAAAGCAATGTTTCCCAGCTCTCGCTGTATTTAAGTGTTGGCACCACTTCGAGAGAAGCCCTGCTGCTGCACTACACACTTGTACGGCTCTGTCTAGTTCAGAGCCCAGACCGCACCACTGATTCCATGCAGGTGGATCCCTGGGTCTGTGCTAAGCCAACTGCAGCATCTGGAGCCTTTGACTGCAAGCTCAGATTCACAGAGTTCAAGGCCAGAAAGAACCATTAGCCCCTCTGACACAGGCCGGCAGTTCCCCATGGAAGTTGGCATGCTCTCAGAGCTCACGCCGAACAGTGAGGAGGGCAAGTAGTACAGACTGGGAGTGTGAAGAGAAGCAGGGCAGGAAACCAGTTCCGATCCAGAGCATTGCCACTGTTCTGAGTTCATAATTCTAACCGTGGCCAGAGACACTGCTGAAAGTTAGGCTAGCCAGACGAGCTCCTAGAGCTATGCTCTGGAGGCTGTTTTTTGTCGCTAAGGTTTGACAAGTTTATAGCAAGAAATTTTTTTGACCTTATCACTACAGGCACACTTAATTGGCTTAGGAAAAAAAGCAAGCAAATGGCTCTGAAAACAAGTCTCCTGTCAGCTGTCATCCCACTGCAAATGCTTACTGTTTGTACAGAGGCCCCAGGTGAGTGCTCCCCTGCGCAGAACCTGTTACTACCGTTATTTCTCACTTCAAAGAGTTAGCTCCACTGAAACTGAACAGGACAACTCTTCATAGGGCAGCTCTACATGACAGCTGAAGGCTGGCTTAAGGTATGCAATTCCAGCTAAGTCAAATTATTCTTCAGCAGCATGAAGGAAAAAAAAAAAAAATCTACCAAGGAGAAGGCTGGACTCGAACACTTTCCACCACAGCAGGACAAAGACTTCATGGAAGCCAGACAGGAATCCAAGCCAGGTCTTGAGTAGCACTGGGCTCATAGGTAACATTACTGATGCTCACCCAATGCTAGGAACAGCAAGTGCCAGAAACCCCCTCAGCTGGCTGTGAAGGTGAAGTTCTTGCTTCTGGCTCACAAACGATTCAGTCAGCTCACTGAACGCATATGTCAGTGCTAGATGGAAAGACACTGGCTCCAGTGGGAGGGAGAAACCCAGAGTGGGGAACCAAAAGTGTGTGTATAGGGAGAAGTTACCGGAGATTTTTTAATGGGTAATTTTAAAATAAGGGAAGAGAAAATGCATTACCCTGATCCAGCTCACAAACGGAGGAGGAAGATTTTATGAGACAAATCCACAGGATACAATTTAGTATTTTTCATCCACTTTCTTCCCCATTCCATCCTGTTTGGAATCACTGCAGAGTTGTCAGCTTCAGAATAGTCCGGAGTGTCTATTATGGCTGCATGGAGAGATTTTGCAGAGGCAAGACAATTCAGAGATCCTTACTCACTTTCTCTTCTAACCTCAGGCCTTGCATAGTGCATCACTACCTTCAACCAAGGCATTATTGAGATGGAGAAGACAGAAATGCGAGAGAGCTGCTGAGAAGGCAGGAAACACGCTACGGGCCAGGAAGCATAGCTGAGACACATTGCCTTCCTTACCAGGAACCTCTGCAGTGCCCAGAGCACCAGAGTTCAAGGAACCAAACTTGGGCCCTCAACTCCAACCTCCAAGTGGCCAGCAGCATGCTGCCCACCCTCGCCAGCTGAAAATGCAAGACTTCATCCCTTGCTCTGTGCTAGTTTCCAAGACACACACACACCAACCTCATACCAAACTCCAATGCTTGGCGTGTAAGCCAGCAGAAACCTTGCGCCAACAAAGGAGAAAGGAGGAAAACCCACAGAGGAGGAGACTGTACACCGTGCAGCTGAAACAAAAGCAGCACTGCAGCAGTGCCAGAAATGGCGAAGAGTCTAGAATGTCTCGGCCCTTTCTGGAGACGGACATTGTCTCTGAGCAGGAAAGGACAGACAGAAACAATGTCCCTTTGTAGGAGTGAAGTGTACGTGGGGATCTTCACTTACTCAGAGAAAATCATTCCCTCTCAGTGGGCCAACACAGAGTAGGAAACTTACCTGCCCTATGTCTGTCATTTCCACAGACTCATGATCAAACCTCGCTTCCTGGGAGGGAGAGAGGAAGACAGCAATAGCCTGGAACCCACCAAAACCTGCCTGTTGTTATGCCTCGTATGGCGCCTGTGAGGTAGCTGATCATTCTATTGTCCTGTGCATCTCTGACCTGTGGTCTGGAGGCTCTCGAAGGAACTGGCTGGCAAGAAAGAACCCCCTACGCTGGCCATGTGCTTTATTGCAGGTGTACCCGCTCCCCTGCAACCAGCAGGTGAGGTCACACCAAAGGGGTTAGCCAGGAGACAGGAAGCCAGAGCTGACTAGGCCTTAGGCAGGAGGGGGATCAGAAGGGTACAGTCCTCGAGACATCAGCTGAACCCCTCTCAATAGCTATTGAGTCACAACCTAGGGTTTCTGAGGTGCATGGGCTTTCGACTGACACTCAACTCCATGCTGCTGCCTTGGAGGAAGGGAGATGTGGGAGCACGGCATGGGAAGGAGTAAAAGGGGAAGGGAGAGAGACTAGGTGAGGGGTTGGAAAAGTCTGAAAAGTTAGTTCTACGATGTACAAAGTGCAACGCACCAAAAGGCTTAATGGAAAGAGCAGGAGGGAGAAGGAGGCGGGATCACAGGAGCTGAAGAACGAGGGAGATGGTGGGGAAAGCGAGGAGGATGGTGGGAGGGGGCAGGTGGTTCTACTTCCCATGGTACCCACTCAGTTCCATCTCGTCCTTGCGGCGGCGGTGTGTGAAGACGGAGCTGAAGGGGTAGAGCTTGGCCTTGGCCTGGAAACGCTGCCCAGCAATGTCAATCTCATACTCGCCCCGGTTGATGAAGTCAGGTGTCACCACCAGCGCTTCCCTGGTTTCCTCGTCGAAGTTCTGCACAAAGCCCAGGCAGACGTGGCGTTCCAGGGTGTAGCTATAGGCGCTACTGGTGGTCTTGCCCACGTAGTGGCCATTGCGGTAAATGGGCTCCCCCCACCAGGGCCAGAGATCAAGGTCTGTATCATGGTCCTCCAGGATGAACATGGTGAAGCGCTTGCACACGCCCTCCTGCTTCTGCTGCATCAGTGCATCCCGACCAATGAAATCAGTCCCCTGGAGAGAGAAGGAAAGGCCTGATGAAGGGCATATGAATCTGAGTCAGACTCAGCAGATGCTTTGCCATACAAGGTCAGCCTAGGGCCATGTTGCATGAAATCACTCCCCCCTGAAACTGGTCCCTTCCTATCTGCAAAGAAACAAGAGCTGATGAGTCACTCACATGTTCCATCTTTCCTTGCTTTCAGCTGCTGAATTATATTAAAAAAGGCATAAAAATACAAGCACATAGCAGTTGCAGTTAATTCATTCCAGGTTTAGCACTATTACTGGTTCTAGCAGTCTCCTGCATTTCATTGTGTGTAAATTATTGGAACTGATACTACCTCTAACAAATGGAATGAGTACCCACCTATTTTCTTAGCATTAGATTCGGTGTAAGCAATTACTGTGTTGCCATAAAGCGGTGACCTAGTTACAGGTGGGCAGGAACGTGATGCAGAGTCAGCGACAGGAAGGCACGCAATCTCTATTTACATGTAGTTCCACACCTCGGAAATAACGGAGAACCACTGTCTTGCATCTCTCCACCTACAGGTGATTTAGAATGGCCATTGCTGGCCTCTACATGTTCCCTTCTCTCAATCTCTTGTTTTCACTTAATTCAGCTGCAGCTCTTCAGATGTTTTGTGCACTTTTTTTTTTTTTTTTTAAAAGGTTGGAATTTTGTCACACTTTGTTTTTCTCCTGCGGTCTTGTGCCACAATCACTTTGTTGGAAATTATAAGAACAAAGCAATCATTCTCCACTTCCAGGATTAGCTTGGATAATCCTTTTAGACTTCTGCAGTAGCGATTTACAGTTTGTCTGCACCTTGAAATTAATTCGGACTAAAGTAAGGAGGGAATTTAAAGCAGAATAAACACTGTTCGCATGCTCTTATTACATAAGAATATAAGAATGGCCAGACTGGGTCAGACCAAAGGTCCATCTAGCCCAATATCCTGTCTGCCGACAGTGGCCAGTGCCAGGTGCCTCAGAGAGGGTGGACTGAAGACAATGATCAAGCAATTTGTCTCCTGCCATCCATCTCCAGCCTTTGACAAACAGAGGGCAGGGGCACCATTTCTTACCCCCTGGCTAATAGCCTTTTATGGACCTAACCTCCATGAATTTATCTAGCTCTTTTTTAAACTCTGTTATAGTCCTAGCCTTCACAGCCTCCTCTGGCAAAGAGTTCCACAAGTTGACACTGCGTTGTGTGAAGAAGAACTTTCTTTTATTAGTTTTAAACCTGCTATCCATTAATTTCATTTGGTGTCCTAAAAGTTCTTATATTATGGGAACAAGTAAATAACTTTTCTTTATTCACCCTCTCCACACCACTCATGATTTTATAGACCTCTGTCATATTCCCCCTCAGTCTTCTCTTTTCTAAACTGAAAAGTCCCAGTCTCTTTAGCCTCTCCTCATATGGGACCCATTCCAAACCCGTAATCATTTTAGTTGCTCTTTTCTGAACCTTTTCAAATGTCAAAATATCTTTTTTGAGGTGAGGAGATCACATCTGAACGCAGTATTCAAGATGTGGGCATACTATAGTTTTATATAGGGGCAGTAAAATATTCTTAGTCTTATTTTCTATCCCTTTTTTAATAATTCCTAGCATCCTATTTGCTTTTTTGACTGCCACTGCACACTGCGTGGACGTTTTCAAAGAACCATCCATGATGACTCCAAGATCTCTTTCCTGATTAAATTAGCCCCCATCATATTGTATGTATAGTTAGGGTTATTTTTTTCCAACGTGCATTACTTTATACTTATCCACATTGAATTTCATTTGCCATTTGTTGCCCAATCACTGAGTTTGGTGAGATCTTTTTTAAGTTCTTCACAGTCTGCTTTGGTCTTGACTATCTTGAACAGTTTAGTATCGTCCGCAAACTTTGTCACCTCACTGCTTACCCCTTTCTTATTCTCATTACAGAATAAGTGCGTCTTATTCCAAATTAGCTAATTCCTTTTGGAAAAGGATTAAATCAGGAACAGCTATTAAAGAATGACTCAAGCTTTTACTTACAATCAGAGGACTTCGGGGTGTTTCACAAAGATGGGCAGATTGATTGTTATTCCGATTTTACACATTAGTAAAGGGGGCACAGATGTTCATCGACTTCCCTGAAGTCACATGCAGCAAGTGGCAGAATCAGGAACAGAAATCAGGTCTCTCAACTCTTAGATTCCTACTCCAGTCACTAGATTGCCCTCAAGAAGTGGGTTCCCAGGTCTACACCCCAAAGCAAGCAAAGCCAAAAAGAGCTATGGGGAAGGTGTACTCCTCCCTACAAACCTGGCTGTAGAGCACCATTTATTCTCTGGAGAAAACAACTGCTCTCCTAGTCCCATGGTTTGAGAGGTGGGCACATGCCATCAAGACAGTGACAAAAGGGAGTCCAGAACAAAAAGGCAAGTCAAAATTTACAACTCCAGATCAATGGGATCAACTTCCTGGAGTCGCTATGTTGCCAAGTGGGCTGGGGCCCCTGCAAACAGGATAAAATCAGACATTCTGCTACCTCTCATGTCACTGAGACCCCAAGTTTTAGCAGCCACAGAGTGGCTGTAACAGACAAAGATCTTCCAGATTCTAATACTACTCCTCTTCCCAGCACCCAAAGCACCACTCTGATCTCAGTCTACCCCCGCTGCAAGGGCACTTATGGATGGATGATCCCTGCACAACACCAGGTCTGGTGCTCTTGGGCCTCCCTGTGCTGTTGCACTGACCTCAAACCCTGTTCCCTGGGCCATGCTGGCATCATTAACCAAGCTCGGCACACAGAGCAGCCATGTTAACTTCAAAGGAATGAGACGGATGGGGGTGGGGCGAGACTGGTAGGAGAAAGATGAACGCTGGGTTAGATCCTGCAAGGTGCTGAGTTCCCTATACGGCCACTGTCCCCATGCAGGTAAAAGGCACAAAGCCATAAACACTAGTGCCAAAGGAGACAGGATCTGCAAGCACACACGTGGGAAGAGCTGCACTTCTAGTGCTTCACACAAAGCAGTTGAGATTACTGCACTAAATGCCGGAGGGTGCAGCATTTCTGTGATTTCTGGCATCTTCCCCTGTGTCCTCCTGTTCTCATGCAACCACTGCTGAGGGAGCTGCTTCCAGCTTCAGAGACAGTACCTTGTCCAGTTTCACCCGGAACTCACGTCCACATTCCAAGGGGGTGGTGAAAGTGTCCAGATCCTGGCCCCAGAACGCAAAGAACTTTTCGATGCGTAAGCTACGGAGCGCGTAGTAGCCGGCGTTCCGGATCCCGTACTTCTGTCCAACGCTCATCAACTCATTGTACACGTGCAGAGCATACTGCATGGAAGAATCAACACACCAGGATTACCCGTGCACACAGCATCAGGGAAGACAAAGAGAATCTGCCACACCATGAGGCAGACTCCAGTACCCTGTCTCCAAAGCAATGCTTCACAGGAAGGGGAAGCCACATAAGGTGCCTGCCCAGCTGGGTAATGCTTCACAAAGCACTGAAACTCCTTCCTGACCTTTGCAGAGATCAGCTCACAAGTAAAGACAGAGATTTGATTACTCTGAGGGTACGTCTAGACTACATGCCTCTGCCGACAGAGGCATGTAAATTAGACTACCCGACATAGTCAAATGAAGCAGGGATTTAAATATGCCCCGCTTCATTAAAATAAAAATGGCTGCCGCGTTGTGCCGGCTCAGCTCATCGTCAGCACAACGCAGCAGTCAAGACGCAGATTGGCCAGCAAGGAAAGCCTTTGCTGACCAATCCCGTAAACCTCGTTTCACGAGGCATAAGGGATCGGTCAGCAAAGGCTTTCCTTGCCAACCGATCCGCGTCTTGACTGCCGTGTTGTGCTGACAATCAGCTGAGCTGGCACAACGTGGCAGCCATTTTTATTTTAATGAAGCGGGGGATATTTAAATCCCTGCTTCATTGACTATGTTGGGTAGTCTAATTTACATGCTTCTGCCGGCAGAGGCATGTAGTCTAGACATACCCTGAGTTACTACAAATGGACATATAATCATGCAGCCTTCTTTAAAAATCCAGCCTTACTATGGGACATTGAACCTCCACATCCATGTCTTCCTCAGCAGGAGTGGGGAACCTTTTTTTGGGTTAAGGGCCATTGACTCACAGAAAAATCAATTGGGGATTACACAAAAGAGAAAAAACCCTCACTGACATGGGTCCCAACGGAGAAGAAGAAAATAAAGACACTCCCCTCCACCACACCAGCCCCAAAGCCTAGGGGGCCCAGGCAAGTAGATTGTGGGGCCCCTAGGTTCTCAGGCAGGGCCAAAAAGGAGGAATTCAGTGTGTGGGAGAGGGCTGTGGGGTCTGGGCAGGAGGGTGCAGGAGCAGGTTGTGGGTGCAGGGTCTGGGCAATGGGAGGTGCTTACCTGCACAGCTCCCTGGGGGAGAGGACACAGCTCCATGTCCCCTGCCGCTCCCAGACACCACCTCCCCCCTGCTCTTATTGGTCGCGATTATTGCCAGTTGGAGCAGTGGGGAAAAGCCTCCAGATGAGGGCTTCCCTGTGCAGCTGTTTCTCCAGCTGGGGGAAGGGAGAGCGGCAGTGCACGGAGCCGCTTCCTCCACCTGCCAGGCAGAGCCTGTGGGCTGGATCCGCTCCTGGCATGCCTGACTCCAGGCCCTGTGGCTCAGGGGGCATCTCCCCACAGGAAATGCTGGCTCTCCTAGGCTGGGAGGGATGGAGCCCTGAACCTCAGGGACCAGATCCAGTCCGTGGAATGTAGGTTCCTCATCCCTGTTCCGCAGCCTTACTCCACGCTATAGGAAGTGGCATTTCATTTATTTGTTTTTAAACCTCCCAGCTATTATTTCTATTGCATGGCCCATTCTTCCCACAATTGGCTTTGAACAACATTCCATTCCCATCATCTTGGCTGAATATACTGTAGCCTCCCTTCCCCTACCTCTTTCTGTCCCAAAGTTTCATAAGGCAATGACCTTGCACTGAGATCCCAAGATTACACCACAGTATTTGATCTGTTACATGCCTTATAAGCATCACAGCAGTACGATTTGGGCTCCAAGGACAGAAAATAACTAAGTATGCCCTGGTAAGCTTACCATTTACACACACGGCTAAGCGTTGACTCTAGCAAGCAAACCCACTTGACTGAACGCAAGACAGCATTAATTCACTTGCAGAACTCAGCACTCCTAGCCAAAGGCACTGGTATACTTCACATTACAAAACACCATTCTCCACACCCAAAGGGTCACAGGGAACTATACCCAGGACAGGCAAGGAAGAAGCCTGTACATCCCTGTGTGGGACTGCATGGACTGGCGGAAGCTTATAAACCACTCTACCTCTATAGGGATGTAGAGCATGAATCCAGGTTCTCCTGTGTGCGTCATGCTCATCACACGGATCCCATTCGCATACCCCACGCTCATTTCCTGCAGAAAAGGGGAGTTAAAGAGAAGGGCAACATTCAGACTGGATCGTGGCAACTTAGATCCATAACAAGGACCACACACACAATGCAAACCCACAGGCTAAGCCTTCTCCCTTCCTCAACTTAATGCCACTTTCATCAGTTCTTTATTCCTGAAGTTGATTGGTTGCAGGGCATTTGCTACGTGCACGAACACATCTGTCATCAGGAAAGCCATAAACACTACAGGTGAAGGAATTTGCTGGACCAGGAGAGGTCTGCTGCCACCGGCTTCGTTTCTGACCCCTCCTCCAGTTGGCTGTGCGGCTGGCTCTGGCCAGTGCCCCACGCCTCCAGAACCCCCGTCCCAGGGCTCCCCAGTCCAAGAACATCTGTGGTCCTGCCAGACCAGAGAGTCCCAGTTTAGGGAGGTACCACCTGTACTGCCAAAAGGGATGCTGGGAGAGAGGCTCTGCAAACACACAGATGCATAAAGAGTTGTCTTTCTAATTCTTCACTCAACAAGCAATGAGAGGAAGATGCCCACATTCATATCACTCAAATACTGGCAAGGCTGTGAACATCCACCTCTTATTCTGAAAAGAGTTTCTTCAGAAGGAGAGGCATCATTCCTTTTGAGGTTATTAGGGGCCGGGGCCAGGGCCAGTGGAAAACCTGCTTTTTATTGGGATGTATCAGAGAATTAGACGCTGGATCGTCTGTTAACAGTATGTGCATGTGGGTTTGGAGGCAGGAGGGGAAGTTATGGAACCATCCCTAAAAAGAGAGAGACACCCAGCAGTACAAGCCACTCACTTATGCACTACACAAGCGTCTGTCTTAGCAGCTAGAGCTGAGACAGACACCCACACCTCACTACCATCATGTAGTACTGAAAATTCCTAATTGATTCCTGGGTATAATAGGCCTGCATGAGTTATCCAAAAAAGCATTATGAAATGTAACTAACTCTTCCTGGTGAGAGAAATAAGTCTTTTAGAAGGATAAAAATGCCAACTACTTTGCTGAAGAAACTTAAGATAAATGGATATTTTACCATTTGGAACCTTTCTAATCAGGATTGCTATTAAATAAAATACAAAATGCAACCCACACAATAGTGTAGCGCTCTGCTTTATTTTTGGACGCATCTCTAAAGCAGGGCCTCTGGAAAATCAACAGGGAGTTTTCTAGACGTTGGTGGAAAAACTGCAGGAAAAATTCTTATTTGCACTGACTACTTTTCAGTTACTCAGATACTGCAACATAGTATTTCTGAACTGAAAGGATCTGCACAGCCTAACAGAAAAACAATCTGCCTGCATGCCTGGCTCAGACAAAACTGCCAGAAATGGTGGAGATTTTCAAAAACAATTTTGCTCTGAAAACCTAACTGAATGGACTATATTTGAATCTGTTTCTCAGGCATTTTTGCAGACCAGGATACATACAAGCCGTTTTGGATCTATGAAACAAACAGGCATGATACTTCACCAGTGTAACTAAACAATGATGAAATTACTCAAGTACAGTCACCCACCTTGCAGAAGAGAGATGGGAAGTGTTCTGGAGTCATGGGGGCATAGGATAATTCTGACAGGACGTCCACTGCACGAGGACCAATCAGATTGAGAGCTAGACAGAGAAAGAAAAAGGTTTTCTACTACTGAGTAATCAGGTGGATAAAGCGGAAGGTCCCACCTGGCCACATTCTTCCCTTACACCTTACCTTTTTCCAGTCTCTGATTTCTGTATAAGTTATGACTGTTGCCCACAGCAACAGCTGAATGAGATTTATAGAGCTTCACAGAAATGAGAAATGGAAAAGATCTTCTAGGGTTCAGCTAGCTGTTTTTTTGGGAGCCTGTGAGGAAGTGGAAGGGATGTCCAAGCTTATGCGCATTGGAAGAAATTATTTAAACAACTCGGATGCATTACTGTGTTTTACGTGACCATTCAGGAAAGAGACCAGAATGTCACAATGAACAGATTACACAACTAATTAGTTTGCAGTGATAGCTTAAAAAAAAAAAAAAAAAAAAAAAAAAGGAGGAGGAATTTTAGGGCACATAAACACCTGTCTCCAGGCATGTCTTACCAGTGTATTTCCAGGTCACATCCTCCAAGAGTAAGTTACTGTCATTAGGCATGTGCTTTTTGAGCCAGGCCCAGCAGTGGACTTGCTGATCAGTAGGAGAAATCATGAAGAAGCTAGAACAGAAAGTTAAAGAAATTAAGAACACGAAGCAATGATCGGATGGCCACCAAGTGACTCCATTTTGTTCTCTCTCTAGGAAGCATCATCAAAATTAACTTCTCTGAACTATGGAGCCAGGCAGTAATCAAGGACAGAGTAGGAATGTAAAATGTTGTTTAAAAATGTAATCATGTAACCACTAAAAATCCTAGTGGTTTCAATGCCGGCCCCGCTCTCAAGGAAACTTCACTATAGGCTCCACAGTATAAAAGTTATACTGCAGAGCCTGCAGCGAAGCCTGCTCCCAGGGAACCAGTGTGTACCCTGCAGTGCACTGCCTGGGCTGAGCCCACTACGGGACAGGGGCTTTTCTGGCCAGCCAGAGCAGTGGGCCAAGAGCTGCTCCAGCCCCTACCGGTTAACGGGAAATGGTAAGCCTCACCTGGTAAGGGTGAGGCTCAGTGGTTAACCATTTACACCTCTAGAACAGAGGCAAATTGTTTTGCTAAGAACATGTACAAAGTCACTGTCCTGATTGTTAAAATTTCTGGTGGTTTATTGAGGTACAAGAACTGGACTAGAGACTGTGCCAATTGCTAAAGAACATGGGGCATCTCAAATAGCATGATCACAGTGCAAAGTTATTAACTATTCACAACTTGATGCAGCCACTGAGATTGTAGCTACTCCAATAACCAATAAGTGGTTTTAGTCCTTATGTAATTTCCTGTTTCAAGAGAAATGAGTATAACCCCCAACTCTGCACACCGTAAGGGTTATTGACATCAGTTTCCAAGGACAGAACTCAATTTAATATAGCAAAATGAATGTTATTTATATTCATCTCTGAAGACCTAGTACAACTTTATTTGGTTTAGTGTCTTTTATTGAAAGTGTATCCCAAAATGCTTTACTGAGTTAGATAACACACATAACAGGCGGGAAAACTGAGGGTCACACAAATGCATTCACTGGTTATTTGGAAACAAATGGAGAGCTGATGCAGTGACAAGATAAAGAGAAGCTGTTCCAGGTAGCAAGAGCTGCAAAGGAGAAGGCTCTTGCAGTAATAATAGGGAGACTGTGCTGAGGGACAGAAAGAAAGGTGATGCCAGGAGAGGGGACTGGCGTAGGAGATAAGCTACGTGACGTAGTCTGGAAGAAATCCATGAAGAGTTTTGAGACTGAGGGAAGGTTTAGACTAGATCCTGAAATGAATGATCAATCAGTGGAGCTCTCCATGACCTGGGCCATGTAATCACGCTACACTGTATATCTATGGGGAGGGACCGTCACCAGAAGTTTGCATAGGATACAGTCTGGCGAGCTGATGATTGGGGAAGTCATACCACAACATGCAGACTTAAATCAAGGAGAGGCAAGGTGAGGGCTCAATGCAGTTATGCTGGCAGGCATGGTGTCTGTATTTTCAATAATGGAGATAAACTAGGGGGTTATGCCCTCTGCTTGCAACACTCACCTACCACCCTCCCCCCACCTCCCGCCCAGCCGCTTTCATGCTGCTGAGACACCCTGATGACGTCATTCTGTTGCCCAGCAGGAACATTCTGTCGTCCGTCAGGAAAATCATTTTGATTATATATATGAATATGTGAGAGAGAGAGATAGATTACTAATAGCTTCAAAGGACTACTAAATAGAATGTACCTTCCCCTTCAGCTTAATATTTCAGGCTCTAAACGTCCCTGTAAAAGCATTTGCTCATTACTGCATCAACGGAGATAAACGGTTTCTCCCACAAACCCTCCTCCTACTGAGTTGGGAAATTAGGACTCTGTGTGGGGAGAGAAATCAGATTCATGGCAATAAAGGACAAATAGAGGGGAAAGACAATGAAGAAGCTGACTCATGTGCAATAGGAAGCACTATAGAAATGGAGGTAAATGCCAGTAACACAGAGGGACTGACCAATACATAAGGATGCTGCGGTGCAGACTTACCTGCGCTTGTTTAATCGTGCAATGCTGCAGTCATTCTCATACCCTCCTTCTTCATTGAGCATGCCTGTGTGCACAATGTGCCCGACGGGCACGTCCAGGTCGTTCGAGAAGAGATACTGCAGAACCTCCAGCGCCTGATCCCCCGTCGACTGCAGGGTTGAGATGGAGAGATGGGGCTAGGCCAGTTGGCTGAGCAATGTAAACTCTTGGAGGCTGTTCCATACAACAGCCATGATTCATCCCACCAAAAGCTTCTCAATTCAACTGCTAATGACACAGATGGCCAAGGCTTCTCACAGGACACAAGGGTATCCAGGAGCTTTCAAAAACCTGGTTCTATTAATTATGAGTCCTGTCACAAATGCTCCACATCAGAGATTCTCAAACTTCATGCACTATGACCTTCTTCTGACAACAAAAAATACTAATGAACCCCGGGAGGAGGGGGGGATGACAGAAACCTGAGCCCACTGAAGCCGCACTGTCCAGGGTGGCAGGGGCAAGCACAAAGCCTGAGCCCCACCCTTCTGAGCAGGGGGGCTGAAACCTGAGCCCTGTCACCCAGGGCTTGCGCTTCAGCCCTGGGTCCCATCCAGTCTAAGCCAGCCAGAGGAGCTGACAGCCTCCATGGGCCCCTGGGCAAGGGGAGGGGCTGGCTCCATGCTCCTGGAAGGGGCAGGGCCTTGGGTGAAAGGGGCAGGGCCTTGGGTGAAAGGGGCAGGGGCAAACCTTCCTCTCCCCCACCCTAGCCCTCGTGGCCGTATGGAGTGCACGGTGCAGTGCTCCAGTGGTGATTTACGAGGCTTGGGGCTCTAGCTGCCACCACTGCCACAGTAGCCCTGGGCCCTTCTGAACAACAGCCCCCTTTCCTTCTCCCCTGCTGTCGGCAGGCCTGAAGCCAGCCCTGGCAGCCCATTAAACCGGGGTCACAACAAGTGCTCCCTGTAAGCCCGTGGTCACCAACCCGTCGATCACGATCGACTGGTCGATCGCAAGGCCTCGACCAGTCGATCGCGAGGCATTCGGGCAACCCCACCCCCCATTTTCCCCCCACCCCCAAGAAGCCCCACTACCTACCTCTAGTGTAGTGCCGGCTTCCCGCGGGGTGGACGGAAGTTCTGTCTGAAGCCCGCGTCGCTTCCGGGGGTTCCGGAAGTGCGCGGGCTGCTCCCCCTCCCACAGCTCTGTTGCATGCTGGGGGAGGGGGCGTCTGCCCTGGAGGAGGAGTGCGGAGGCTTCCCTGCACCGCTGGCGCCGGAGGAGTGAGTCGAGCGCAGGGCTTTCCCTGCGCCGCGGGAGCGGGAGTCGGCCCCGGGGTTTGGCCATGCTGCGGGAGGTGAGGGAGTTGGCTGGGCCGTGCCGGGCCATGCCGTGGGAGGGGGGTTTGGCCCTGGGGCAGGTGCCCGCGGGGGTTGGCCGCGCTGTGGGAGGAGAGGAGGGGGGATGGGCCGGGCCGCGGAAGGGGGGTTTGGCCCCGCCACAGAATGGGGGTGGTTGCCCCCGAGGCAGGCTCCCACAGGGGTTTGGCCCCGCCGCGGGAGGCGGGGGTTAGCCCCGGGGCAGGCACGCTCAGGGTTTCCCTGTGCCGCTGGGGTGTCGGGCCCGGAGGAGGCATGTGCTGGCTTCCTCGGGGAGAGAATCCTGGGAGGAGGCAGATGCAGGGGACTCTGCTGCCACTGGCACCCTGCCCCTTGTCCCCGCTCCCCAGACCCCACTCCCCTGTCCCCAGCTACAGAACTCTGTCCCCACTCCCCTGTCCCCAGCTACAGAACTCTGTCCCCACTGGCACCCTGTCCCCTGCTGCAGAACCCTGTCCTCTGCCCTCCCAGCACCCTGTTCCCTCTCCCCTGCCCCCAGCTGCAGAACTCTGTCCCCACAAAATGTATAATTATAAATGCTTCATTTTAGATTTAAATAGCATGAATAAAAAACAGACCATTTATTTCATAACTATAAACACATGATTTTAATTTTATATATCGCCTAATTTAAAAATAAAGTGTTTATCAGAGTGTGTAAGTAAGGGCTGGGGATAGCAAGTGATGGACAGGAGGAGAATAGAGAGGGCGGGGCTTCAAGGAAGGGGTGGGGCAGTAGATCTTCGCCTGTTCTGAGATTTAAAAAGTGATCTTCGGTGTAAAAAGGTTGGAGACCACTGCTGTAAGCAGTGAGACCCCCTGGGAAAGATTCAAATGCCACTAAGCTGATTAGCAGAGCACCCACAACTAGGTTTTTGTTTCTGCTGGTAGTGCACATTCACACATCTCAGTGCACATAATTTATTCCACACATGGCTGGAAAAGATTAGAGGGAACATTGGGGTGCTGACCCACAGTTGAGAACTGCTGTTCTAAATAAAATCACAAAGGTTAGTACAAATAAATACTAATCCTACAATCAGAATATTACAGGCCTGCTGTAAAAACTGAAATTGATCATAGAGTTCTTCCTCCTACCTACAGCCCCAGGGGGGCGTAAAGTGTTTTAAGAAAGCAGCAAACTGTCCACAAGAAACAGCACTTACAAGTCTAGCCCTCTTCCCTCCCCTCCCCCCCGGGGCCTTAGGTACTTACACTTATTTCAAACTTGGTAAAAGATGACATGTCAATTACACACACCGCCTCCTTACAGCACTTGACCTCTGACCCCACAATGTCAAACCAATCAGGTTTGTAGAAGGTCTTGCTCTGGTCCAATGCCAGTAGATCTATGGAAGGCAAGAATTGAGACACCAATTAATAAGCTGACTACAATGATGCACGTTAAATCGGTAGGATGCTCTATGCAGAGAATATGATCTCACCTTTCCCTGGTGGGACAAAGTACTTGGGTCTCTCAAATCCATGCTTCTCCATCCATCTGGCTCCCTGGGCATCTAGGCGATCATAGAGAGGGGAAGTACGTAGCTGCCTGCCAGTCTGGAAGTCCCAACGGGGAACCTTCAGATCATAGATCAGCGCTGTAATGATCAAAGATGGCCTATCAGTGAAAATGTGACATTTCAGCCCAGTTCCCTTAAAAGGGCTGTCTGCTCACAAGTACTCCTTTCTAGTTGTGAAAGTGTGCTCTGAGCACTTCTACTGTTTAATAGCTAGCTGAGAAAAGAACTCTGGTAGGTATCGCTTAGGCTGCTGCTTGTGGCCCAAGCTGTACGCTCAATGCTTTCCCTTGGTATCAAGCACATCATTTCTGAAGCAGAATCATTCCAATGTCAGCTCTTCAACGATACCAGTGTCTGATGCTGCACAGAAGCTGAGATGAGGAGCAGCAGGGGTCATAACATTGCTGAGTGCAAGGCTGACTTGGTTTCTAGGTTCGGATTGTTGTTTGCTGGTTCCCGAGAACATGATTGAGATAGATTACAGAGCAGGTTTACTCCACTGTTACCAAAGGATAGCTGGATTAGATACATCTGGAGCCTCTGCTGATGCATCAGACTAGGCTCTCAGCTAGGAGGTTTGAGAACAATCTCTAGCCTTCTCCTTCCAGCCCGTCCTCAAATCCCCTTACTTTGTAGCTGGGTGCACGTGTCAGATTTTAAACACCAGAATAAAACCCTGTGATCATCCAGTCCGACCTCTTGCATGACACAGGCCACAAAAGCTCATGCAGTAATTTCTGCATCCAGCCTGTAACTTCTAACTGAGCAAGTCTTAAAAAGGCATCCAATCTAGATTTAAAGAGTGCAAGTGATGGAGAATGCACCACATCCTTATGAAAATGGTCCTAATAGCTCATTAGACTCATTGCCAAAAGTTTGCATCTTGTTTCTAGTCTGAATTTGTCTAGCTTCAGCTTCCAACCACTGCCTTGTCCTGCTCGATTTAAGAGCATGCTACTGTCAGAAATCACTTCCCCATTTTGGTCCTGACAGACTGCAGTCAAGTCACATCTTAACCAACTTCTACATAAATTACATAAGTGGAGCTTCTGAAGTCTCTTGCTCTGTGGTCTGGACTGCCTCTTGGTTGCTCTATTTGAACCCTTTCAAAAAAAAAATTAACTTTTTTCTTGAACTGTGGGCTCCAAAACTGCAGCACATATCCAGGAATAGCCTCACTAATGCCGTGAGCAGAAGTAATACTCCCCTGCTTATACAGCTAAGATTTCATTCACCCTCTTCACTACAACATCACACTGGGAGTTCATGTTCAGCTGAGTATCTACCATCACCTCTGCATCTCTCTCTCAGTCACTGCGCTGCAGCACACTCCCACATCTTGTGAAAGTGTTTGTTCCTAGAAGCATGATCTTGTATTTGGCTGCATTAAAACGCACCTTGTTCAGGTGAGTCCAAATTACCAAGCAATCCAGGTGAGGAAGAAGCAACCCCAGAGTTACGGGACTCTCCACCAATTAGTGTGTCATTGCAGCTTTTACCAACAATGATTTTTTATTTTTCTCCAGATTGCTGAAAAAGAGATACTGAAAAGCATTGGGCTGAACATGGATCCTTTCTGGTGCCATTAGATTTCCTCAAAGGATTAGGATTCCCCATTTACAGAAACTGCTGGAGATCAGTTAACTTGTTTTTAATCTATGTAATATCAACTCCATTAAAGTACCGCTAAGAAAAAAAAAAAAAAAAATCAGCGTGGTGTATTAGTAGTCCTCTGTTGGCAGTGTCAATATTGCCGCGGTTCTCATAAGCATATGACTCTGAAGTCCAGATTCTGATGCAGTTGGCCACAATGAAGGCATGGGAAGTCTGTATCTATGTTTGATGACACATCTCTGTGGCACCTTTCACGGCAACCTGAAGACAGTTTCATTGATCCTGCTCAGACATGTCAGATGCTGATCTTATTAGAGAATGCCAATGAATCCAGTTATGAGCTACTTGCTCAAGTTCTTAGGGACTGATGTCAGCCCACCCAGGACTGCACCTCAGATAGATCGATCTTCTTTCCTTCCTTCCACCCTGGCTCAGTGCCCAATACAAGATCTGTTTTAGGCATGTCATCCATTCTGATAACATGCCCGGTCCACCTAAGTTGTGCTCTTAATGCTGGTTGTGGTTGCTCTCTCAAGGACCTTAATATTGGTCACTCTGTCCTGCCCGTGAATGCTCATTATTGAGTGGAGGAAGCACATGTGAAATTGGTCAAGTTGTCAGAACCACTGCACTGTAGATATTTAATTTGGCGGAGAGATGGTTGTTGTGCTGGTTAAAAACTTTTGTTCAAAGTCTTGTTCAAAGGGCCTGGCTGGCTTTACTAATTCTGGAGTACATTTCCTTATCAAGGGACCCATTACTTGAGATGGGACTGCCCAAATACCTGAACTGGTCCACAGTTTTCAACTGTGTGCCTTGGTTGTAGAGGACTAGCCAGGGAGCATTGGAATGAGGTACTGTTTGAAACAAGACCTCTGTCTTCTCGAGACTGAGGGCGAGGCCAAACCTAGGATGTTTCAGAAAAATCTACCCACAGCAATCTGATGGTCATCTTGTCGATGGGCCATCAAGGCACGGTTATCTGCAAAAGTGCCTCAACTTGAAACCTTTCCAGTGTCTTGGTCTAAGCCAGTGGTCCCCAACTTTTTGGGGCTGCCGGGCACCTGGGGGTGGGGCCATGCGTGCGCTGGGTGCCCGGGGGCCGGGCATGTGCCGCGCATCCGGGGGTGGGGCCGCACGTACACCGTGCGTCCGGGGGCAGGGCCGTGCATGCGCTGCACGCAGGGCCGGCTCTAGGTTTTTTACCGCCCCAAGCAAAAAAAAAAAAATGTTTGGCCACCCACCCCCACCCGCTGCTGCAGGATAGGCACGGAGGAGGAAAGCGCCCCTTTCACCTTGCAGTTCTTTGACTCCCACCACGCCCTCCAGCCAAACCCAGCCTACGTCTTGTCTCCCCTCCACACACATCCCCGTCCACACACATCCTGACCCCACCCCACTCACCGAACCCAGTTTCCACCTCCTTCCCTCCCAGGCAAACTCGACCCCTCAGTGACCAGATGCAGTCTGCCCCCCCCCTTCTGTCCCCACCTGATCCACCCTGCACCCTCTCTTCCCTCCCAGCCAAACCCAATCCCCTCCCTCCCCACCGGACCCAGTCCGCTCCCCTCTCCCACTTCCCTCCATTGACCGAACTCCAACTCCTTTCCCTCTCCCCGCCAAACCCTCGTGTCCCCTCCCCCGAGCACGTGCGGAAACGTCAGCGCACCCTGAGGGAGGGGTGAAAGTGGCCCGGTTCCCCCTCGGGATGCGTGCGGACACAGCTGGGAAACAAAGGGCAAGGCCAGGGACACCTCTCTCTCTCTCTCCCCCCCCCCCAAATCTCTGAGCCGGGGCAGGCGAGGCCCCCTCCAGCGGTTCCTCGGTGTCAGACCAACCAGATTGGGCTGCAAAGTAGCTCCCCCCTCCCCCTAGCCTAGGCACCTCTGCTTGAATCATCCTGGCCCGGGCAGGGGGCCTTCCTTCTGCCCGGCCCCACCAAGGCTGCAGCTCTCCCCTCCTTCCGCGACCAGCACTGAAGTAGAGAAAAGGGGGAGAGAGTCACCCCCATTTGCCAATGTGCGCTCTTCCCCCCCCCCGCCCCCCCCACACTCCTGCAAACTCCTTGGCCAAGGGCGCCCGCCCCGGCCAGAGGGTTCACTAGTAAGCGCAAGGCAGGCGGAGAGATGACCAAAGGCACCTGGCTCGCGGCGTGGTCCCTGGCTGCAGTGACCCGGGATGCCCCTTGCCCGGCCCTGGATCGCTCTGTGCAGCCTGCCCCACACAGCCCGGGGAGAGTGGCTCGCCCACCAGGGCCGTAGTGCTCCGGCGCCAGTCCTCAAAGCCCATGGGGCGCCCCCCCGCACGTCGGGCTGCGCTGGCTGGTGCCAGTCAGAGGAGCATGAACGATCCCCGGGCGCCGGAGTCTGCTTCATGGATGGGAGGCTCCCTTGGGCATTTCCCGCTCCGTGGCCACTGGGTGCTGGGCAGCGGCAGCTACGCCGGGAGCGGCGCGTGGCCAGTGCTCCAGCCGGGGCCGCCCTGCTGCGACGTCCCCTCACGCTAACTAGAGGGTGCACTTTTCTCCCTGGTGCCGAAGGAAGGCAGTGAGGCAGCCCCGGAACCATGATGTCATGGCGCCTCAGCCAATCACGGCGGGGCTGCGAGCGCAACTTGCCCCACGCACCCCGCCTGCCGAGGGTGGCTCGCTGCTGGCCCATCTCGTGCTCCGCCGCCCCTCCCATTGCCTTGGGCGGCCACAGGGAGGCCTGCATCGGGCGGTAAGGGTTAGGAGCTCAGGAGTTCTCCGGCCAGTGTCTCTCAGGGGCGGCCAGAATGCCACCCCTGGCAATGTGTCGGCCCAAGCACATGCTTGGTTTGCTGGTGCCTAGAGCCGGCACTCGGCGGGCGCACATAAGTGCCTCAGTGGGTGCCATGGCACCTGCAGGCACCGCGTTGGGGACCACTGGTCTAAGCACTGACTCTTCAAAGACCAAAGAGGGAGCCATCAAGTCGATTGCAGATGTATATTCTCTGATCCAAATCCCTTGTTGCCTGACTGAGAATACAAGCAAAGAACAAGTAGAACAGCACTGGAGAAAGTATGCAGCTTTGCTTCATAGAATCATAGAATATTAGAACTGGAAGGGACCTGGAGAGGTCATCAAGTCCAGTTCCCTGCCTTCACCGCAAGACCAAGCATCATCTAGATCATCCTTGATAGAGGTCTGTCTAACCTGTTCTTAAATATCTCCAATAATGGAGATTCTACCACCATCCTAGGCAACTTATTCCAGTGCTTCATCATCCTTAGAGTTAGGAAGTTTTTCCTAATGTCCAACCTAAACCTCCCCTGCTGCATTGCTTCTTGTCCCATCATCAGAGGCCAAGGGGAACCATTTTTCTCCCTCCTCTTTGTAATACCCTTTTAGATACTTGAAAACTGCTATCATGTCCCCTCTCAGTCTTCTCTTTTCCAGACTAAACAAGCCCAATTCTTTTTCAGTCTTCCCTCGTAGATCATGTTTTCTAGATCTAATCATATGTGTTGCTCTTCTCTGGACCTCCTCCACATCTTTCCTGAAACATGGTGCCGAGAACTGGACACAAGTCTCCAGTTGAGGTCTAATCACACAGAGTAGTGTGGAAGAATGACTTCTTGTGTCTTGCTCTCAACACTTCTGAAATGCAACAGGGAGGCCAGGAAGTTGTTGCAGGAGAGACGTTCTTCTGGAAAATCCAACTCCATGAATCCCGTCTTCATCCTCTGCTTTTCCTTTCCAAAAGGAAAGTGTAATTGCCTCCCAGCTCACTGACTGAACATTCTCCAGCCAGTCTAGTCTCACTCAGTGCTGCAATATCAATATTAGAGTGAGCAGGCCCTCTGGAGAGCCTTTTTTCTCTCAGACCTGCACACATCCCCTCCATCCAGCAGGGCACGGACATGGATTGCTGTAGGATGATCAGCCAGCCACCGTAGTCTAGCCAGATATTATGGGACAGGCAATGCTTAGGGCACCTTTCCTAGCCCCTTCTCTTGAAAAGGAGGAGCAGTGCTCGCTCAAAAAGGACTGCTCAGTTACCTATGATGCAGTGGACAAAGTGGGCTCCAGCCGAGGAAAGCTTACACCAAGGTGGATTTAAAGACTTTTTTTAAATTAAAAAAAAAAGAAAAAAAGAAAAAGAATTTTTTATTTAGAATGGATTTTTAAAAAAATCACCAACAATAAATTTTTCATTTCAAAACAGTTACAATTAAATCTCATCACAAACATGTGACATCTACACTCCTAAAAATGAATGAATGGCTCTAGTCTGTCCAGCCTTATAGCCAGCTCTTGCTTCTTGAAAGTTCTGGGCTTTCAATTTTTCTGTTTCTCAGTAGATTCAAATGTAATATGTGCAAAGAAGGCAAAGGCTGGATTGGACTATTTTTGTTCTGTGCTTATGTGCTGGTGGTCATGGGCCAAGCACGGCAGAGGCGTTAGTTAACACATTGTCACAGCTTCCTATATTCTCCCACAACTTTTGTCACAGAAAAACTGCTATGGCTTCAGGGTGCGTCTCACACCCTGTCTGGGAATATTTTGAAGAAACTTGTTCCCTAAGTAAAAAAAGGAAAATGTGTCAAGTGTAAACAAGGAAAGAAGATGATGCAGGGCCTAGCTGCAAGAATGAAACATTGTAAGGAAAACTGCTTATTGGGAGAAAATGAAGTGGACGAAGGTGTGGATATGGCCGAGTGAATCAACTGGTTAGTAACTTAAATAATTCGCTCTGTAATGCGTCATTCTTCAAGACTCTCTCTATGCCTTTTAGGACAAATACATTCCCAAGCTGTTTGCTATATTGGATGTTGCTAGAAAAAAAAAAGTTCATCGTAGCTAATCCTTATGGCTTGATAAATTGTTAACTAGGTTTAGAATCTATTACTCAAATATACAATATAGAAAGCTGCAGTAAGAGATATTTGGAGTTTCCAGTTGCCACTTAAGTGTCGTTTTCTTATTTTATCTATACATTTTAGAAATGGGCATCTGTCAGAGTCCATTGTTCAAGAACTCCTCCTAAACAGTAAAAGCTAGGACCATCAAATTTGATGGGAGCACCTTCTTATCACAACTTAAAGCAGGCTTTGGTTGTGCCAGGACAACGGGATGTACCTGGAATTTGATTGTTTCTCATAAAATGGAAAGGGAGGAGTCTGATAGAAGAGACAGTTATACTCCAGAATAACTGGCGAGGGGCCAGAGAGAGGGACCAGGACAGCTATAATCCCACTGGGCCAGCAGGGGGCAGAGGTGGAGAAAGGGACAGCTATTTATTACATACTTCAGGGAGTTTGTTTCGGTGTGTGTCTGTCCCCCAGTTGAGGGACATGCATCCATGCCCCACTATGCCCACTGTCACTGCAGTGGCCATGGGCAGGCGCATCTTACCTGGCCCCAAGTTGTTGCAGTGAGAGATGGCTGAGGTTGTCCTCTCTCCCCAGGGAAGCCTGAATACTGACACTCATCTCCAGCCCCAACCCAGAACAATGATTTAAATGAAGGAAAAAAAAGGTTGCGATAAGGACCTGAGCAATGCCAGGTAAATCATCTACTATTACATAACACATACCCCTTATTTTGGAACACATGAACCACAGAACATACTACAGAACATAATGGTGATGCCATAAGTCTATTTCCGATTTTACTTCAGCATAACTCAGTTTTCCCAAGGGAATCCAAATCTCTTCTTGTTTTCTCAAAAAACAGTGAGTTCTATGAGGCTTACTCCAAAATTAAGTGCACTCTAAGCATAGTCTTAGCTTTTTTGTCTTAGCTTGATTTTAAATCGGGATTTAAATTGCCTTGATTTTAAAATCAACCCACTGTGGCTTATGCCCAAATACATTTGTTAGTCTTTAAGGTGCCACAGGACTCCTTGTTTTTGCTGAAACAGACTATGATGGTTACCTCCCCGAAATAAATATATACATATTTTTACCAACCTGAGACCTTATGAAAACAAGACAGTCTGCTGAAAAACACTTCTCCCACTGGGGAGAGGATAAGAGAGAATATGACAGATGCACCACAGGCAGCTATTTGGATACTCCGATGATAAGCGCAGTATAAGAACCGATTTAGACTAGACTGGTGAGAACCCTGGGAGACTACTTACGCATTACTTCCATGACACGGTGACGGAGGAAGGTGCGACTGCTTTGAAGGGCACCAAAGCGCTTCAGGTCCAGGGGCCAAACATTTTCTGATGGGCAGCCATTCACCATCCACTCAGCCAGGTACCTGATTGGAGGAAGAAACCAAGGAGGATTTGGGTGTAGATCTGAAGCATGATGAGCAAAAGTCTAACTCTGAAGTCAAGAAGTGATGGCAATTTGGGCACTAAAATTTTTTGCAATAGGGAGCATCTCTGAATAACAAGATTGCAATAATACAGACACCACTGGGAGATTCCAATCTAAAACAAAGTCAGCCTCCAGATAATGGAATGATTCACTTCCCACTATAGTGAAATTTACCACACAGAGCAATGGAAGCCAAGGACACTCTGTAAGTGAGCCCACAGACATCAGACTGCTAGCATGGCTGGCATTATGCTGATCCTTAGGCTACACCAAGCAGGGAGAGTCAAAGTAGGTTTAATCTGGGATTAAGCTGACAAGGGGTTTGCCATTTCCAGTATCTAGTGCCAGCTCACCCCCTCAGCAGAAGGCACCTGCCAAGTTGTAGGGTACATTCGGCTACACTTCCACCAGTAACTAAGCAAAGTCAGAAGGGTGTACACTGGACAACTGTCAAATCAGAACAACAGAAAGCTAAAGAGAGCAGAACAAAAGAGATCATCACATTCGGCTAGCACAGACAATAGCAAAGGGGGTATGAAATGGGCCATCAGAAAATCTAAGCAGAAAGCTATGTTAATGCAATGTCAAGACAGACAGCTTGGAGGGATAAATGGATGAGTCTGGTTCCGTCCCCAAAGCTGCCAACAGGCCGTAGATCTTACTGTGATGTTGCTATGGACCTTATTAGGACAGAGAAAATGGAGAATTTCCCTTTTTTTGTGAATTCTCTGACAACTAATGGCTACCAGACTAGGAAACAGAGGTCACTCTGGGGCTGGGATGATAGGAAGGATCCTGAGTGATGGAAGGCAGTGTGCCAGGGTAGAGGATGCTGAATTAAAACAGGATGCCAAGATGGAGCCGCAATAGGAGAGTGGGTGAGGGAGGACTGTGGTGAGGGACAGCAGCCTTTTTTTCCTGGATGTGATTTATACAAATCTGTCAAAGTCTCCAGATTTGTGTGTAAGTCTTATATACCAGGGAGTCATCACACCCCTAGTATGCTGGCAGAGAGAAGGGTGGGGAAGTTTGTTTGGGGAATAAGTAAATGAGCTTCCGAGTCTGTGAATCCAGCACCTTTCACCAACATTTAACTCATGTTAGTATTTACAGTACAGGGTGCTTTATCCCCTGTATTTTTAGTGAAAACTAACACTGTAGAATCATTAGAACAAGTCTGGCCTGAGGAGGCCAGCCTGTAGGTCTAGGATGTAGGACTTTTTCCCCTCGTGTGATAGCACCACAGACGCAGTGCACTCAGCTTGTGCACAGGGGACAAGGTGAGTTGAGCTGGGAAAAGAACAGGACTGGTGCGTCCTGCAAGGAGCCTCATCAGCAAGCTGTTGGTCCGTGACATGTAGAGCCTAAAGAGGCAGTGAAGGAAAAGCCAATAACCAGCTGAGGAGTCAGAAAGCCCCACACAGAAGGGTATCAGAGGAAATAAAATATGCTTTTCACCCTCACTAGCACAGTGCTCTTTAATAACTCAGGCTGCTTGCTCAGCTAAGCTCAGAAATGAATTGAAGGGCAGTTTTACATAGGCAGAATTTGAGCATCGTCTTGTGGCAAACAAGACCCCACCGTGCCTCTTGCACCATACTGGTGAGCCACTTACTTGCCTGCTCCTCCCCCGAAAGAGGTGCCAGCAGAATTCATTCCAGCCAAGACGAAGTAGCCCTGTACCGTGGGCGACTCTCCCATGACGCACCGCATGTCGGGAGTGAAGGATTCTGGGCAGTTCACTAGCTGCATGATCTCCAGAGCCTCCAACCCTGGCATCCTCCGCAGAAGAGAACTCAGTAGTGGCTCTAGTCACAAAACAAAACAAAACGCACTAATCTTGAGAGTCACAGCCATTAGTCTACAGGCACGCCCCCTTCATCTCCAAACCAGACACACAAGCCAGCCCATTTACACCAAGACAGACTAACTCTACACTGTAGGATCTGGACAGACAGCAGCATCTTCCATGTTTCAGTCCAGCCATGGGACAAACCAGACATTAAGCTCTTACCCTCCCTGGCTCAAAATTCAGCAGCTGCAAGTACTAACATGGTCAAGTTTATGCTCCTTTAAAAATGTCTGAACAGAAATAAAACTCGCGTGCCCACCCCGGCACACGAGGATTCCAATCCGAGTATGGGATTAGGAATTTCACCAGAGGGGTCTCAGAGCAGCCAATGTCAGATTGTTCTTTCACGATATCGAGAACAGCAGTGTCACAGGCTGGTTGGTGCTTTAAGGCCAACAGCAGAACGCTCCTGTCGTCCCCCCACCCAAGTGATTGTGGTATGGCAACTGAACAGTCATTAGTGACCCCGTAAGGGTATAAACTTTTCCTGTAGCCATATTGTAAGGAGTAAGGCCTTTGTCTGCAGCCATATTAATAGAGCAGCAGCCATGAAATAAGAAACAGGTCACATCCTCACATTCCATCTAAATTACAAAAACAATGTGATATTAGGCTGTTAAGAAGCCCATCCTGTCCTAATACCACCAGATAGAGAAACAGATCTTAAGATGGGTAACAGCATTCTGTTTGGCAAGAGGCTACTTATCAATAGCTGTGGTTGCGAAATCCACAGCTCTCTTTTTGTCTTTTTAGTCCCCCGCTTCTCTACTGTCTGAGAGCGCTGTCTGGTTCTTTAACCATTTCTGTCTGTTACATAATTTGGCTGGGTGTGAATTAAGGTGGTGAGATATGATTGATTATAGAATTTTGTTGCAGTACAAGGGACTGGTTAGTAAAACGATTGGTTAAGGTACAGCTAAGCAAGACTCAAGTTTCACTCTATAAACGGAGGTCCAAAAGGAAGCTCTTTGGGGAATCAACTCCAAAAAACAGCCCCGAAGATCAGAGCTGCCAGAGCTCAATGCTCTGCCAATGGCATCGTGCAGATAGACCTGACTCTGACTGGCCACCAGGAAAAGTTCATCTGTCTGAGACTGGTGAGCACTGTCTGTGCAGCGTGTGCACTCTGTTCTGGTAAAAGACCCTGTGAACCTGCCAGAAGATTAAGCCCTGAGGCTACAGGGAATGGGCATTTGCTCTGAGTGCAGCGGAGCAGAGCCTGGAGCCCAGGGAGGGAGAATGGTAGGTGCCTTTCGCCTGGGTGTGACTAATGCTTTCGTATTTTCTTGTCTGATTTTGTTAAGCAAATGTGGAGTACGCAAGACAAATCAGACTCCTGGAAGGGGTATGCCTGGAAAAGCCAAGGGCATGCGGCTCTAAACTGAGCGGTGAGACAGTTGATGGGAGTGGGATTCTCCCACAAATTGACAGCTGAACCCACTTATTAACGTACCCAATTGCCCCTGCTCCGTAAGAGGGCAGATAAGGAGTTCTAGCAAGCCCAGAGTACTGCCTTCCTATGGAGCCCTCTGTAAAGCCTGTCCACCGAGCATACCAAAGTGATCCCAGTCCTCATGCAGATTCTGAATCTCCAGCTGGTTCCGGCCCTCAGTAAAGATAGGCTTGGGGTTCTTCTCAAAGCCCCCTGAGAGGATGCCGCCTTGCCAACTGCGGATATAGATCCTGCCATCAGGGTCCACAATAGCTGCAGAGGAAAGAGGAGACAGTATGGGAGAGCTGGGAAGTGCAGGTCAAATTACAAATGTGTTTATATCAAAAAGACCACGTTCCACACTCAGAGGCTGGGAATACAAAAATGAGAGAGGTTTTCCACTTCACAGCTGTGGTGTGAACCCTCCTTCAAGGGAGACAAAACCTCAAGTGCTCTGGTTGCCCGCTATTGCTCAACAATGAAATGCCATTGTAAAACCTTAACACCCCCCACTCTCTTCCCCTCACCTCCCTCTCCCCCCTTGGGAGGCCCAAACAGAGCACGGCAGCAAGATTAGCGCCATCCCCCCAGAGCATGCACCCATCTGAGATGCAGCCACCTGCAAAGCAAGTGTCAAAATCATTCCCAAGCCACAATCTCCTCTATCTGAGCTGGCAAACCCAACTAAGCTCACTTTTGTGACAAGAGGGTTTTTTGAGTAAATGGACAGCTATTCCCCACCTCAGCTCTGAAGAGAAGACTTCCAAGAAGAGAGCCTGACCACAGGGCACATTTCTGGCAGAGTTCAAGACTACAGGAAATACCTGCACCCCATGAACTCTGCCTCACCAGTCACTTGCCTTTGGAAGGACAGAGCTAGCTCATCAGCAAAACAAAACAGAGTAGGAGAGTCCTCACTTGGTGTGTTGCTCTCCAATGGCTTCTTCAAGGGGCGGGTCAGGAGGTAAAAGTGCTCACAGGCATGCAGTGGGATACTGACCGGTTCCTCATTGGAGAGACCCAGCTCATAGGCCCACTGAAACCAGAAAGGGTTAGTTAGGGTGGGAGTGACAGGGGGAAGCTGGGTCCCATGAAGGTTTTGTCTATCTACATGGTTTGGCTCTAGCAGCAGAGAGCAGATCAGTGTCCATGAGGCTGTAATATTGCCTTACACAGAGAAGGAACTATTCACGGTCTCTCTCCCTGTTCGTGACTGTAAGCTCTTTAGGACAGGGAACATCTTTTTGTTGTGCTTGCACAGCAGCTGGCATGGGGGCACTAGTATATGAATGAGGCATCTAAGTGCTACCATGACATAAAACAAACAAGATTCATACAGTGAAGTTGCTCTTGGTTTGGCTTCTGAAGAAAATACAACAGACAATTATTCTTCTATTGGGCTCCTGGATTGCTGGGGTCCTCTGTTACCAACATGGCCAGCTGCAGGCTGAGAAACATCAACTGGCAAATGGACAGTCAGGGCTGACAAGGTGGGACAGTTAGAACGAAGGTTTCTAGGAAAATCACAGAGATTCAATTGTCTCATTAAGAGACTCAGCAAAGTCCTTCACCTCAGAAGGATGTGATCTTCCCATTGAGTGAGACTTGGCAAGCGTGTATGGCACTCTGCAGGATGCTTCATAGCAGGTTGCCCCTTAGATAGTAGTATCAAGCAAGCAGCATACACTAGTCTCCTCTTAGATATAACTACAGTTCTGGGCACTGTATAGCATGTCTGATGTACTGCCTCAGATCAAGCCAAAGCCAAAGCCAAGCTTAGCATTATAATAATGTATTCAAGTACAGTACAGAGAGAACACAGAACACATTTATATGACAAAGGAAAAATATTACTGAAATAAATACAAGGGTGGCAGAAACATAGTAATACTAATTAGAACTGAGATAGCATAGAGAGGGTATTCGGGGATGTAGCCAATCACAGAATCACAGGTCTGCAAAGGACCTTGAGAAGTCATCCAGTCCCCCGCACTCAGGGATGGGCCATCTATATCATCCTTGACAGGAGTTGGGCTAACCTGCTCTTAAAAGTCTCCAGTCATGGAGATTCCACAGCCTCCCCAGGCAACTTATTCCAGTGCTTAACTACCCGACAGGAAGTTTTTCCTAACGTCCAACCTAAACCTCTCTTACTGCAATTTAAGCCCATTGCTTCTTGTCCTAGCTTCAAAGGTTAAGAACAATTTTTCCTCCCTCTTTCCTGGTAACAATCTTATGTACTTGAAAACAGTCATGTCAACTCTCAATCTTCTCTTTTCCAGAGTAAACAAACCCATTTTTTTTTCCAACCTTCCCTCATAAGTCACATTTTCTAAGCCTTTGTTTTTGTTGCTCTTCTCTGGGCTTCCTCCAGTTTGTCCACATCTTTCCTGAAATGTGGCACCCAGAACTGAACACAATCCTTCAGTTGAGGCCTAACCAGCACCTAGTAGAGTAGAAGAATTACTTCTCATGTTTGCCTTTTTGCAACAGTGATACACTGTTGACTCATATTTAGCTTGTGGTCCACTATGACCCCTTAGATCACTTTTCACCAGTACTCCTTCCGAGGTGGTCATTTCCCATTTTTCATGTGTGCAACTGACTGCTCCTTCATAAGTGGAGTACTCTATTTGTCCTTATTGAATTACATTCTATGTACCTCAAACCATTTCTCCAATTTGTCCACATCATTTTGAATTCTAATCCTAACATCCACAGCACTTGCAATCTCTCCTGGCTTGGTATTGTTTGCAAACGTAAGTGTACTCTCTGTGCCGGGGTGGGGAACCTTTTTTGGGTCCAGGGCTGCTGACCCACAGAAAAAGACACCCCAAAAAACCCCACACACAAAAAACCCTCACTATCATGGCCCCTGACTGAGAAGGACAAAGACACTCCTCACATTCCCTCACACACCAGAGACTAAGAGGGGCCCAGCCTAGTAGATTTTGTGTGCTGCAGCCCAGCTGTGCAGTAGGGGAGGGGCCTGAGCCTTGGTGGCCAGATCCTGGCAAGCCGGAGGCTGTATTTCACCCCTGGGCCTGAGGTTCTCCATCCCTTCTCTATGCTATTATAAATGACTGATGAAGATATTGAACTGGACCCAGAACTGATCGCTTTGGGACCCCATTCACTTCCAGCACGACTATGAACCATTCTCTGGGAATGGGTTTCCAGCCAATTATACCCCACTTTACAGGAGCGCCATCTAGGTTGTATTTCCCTAGTTTATGAGAAGGTCATGCAAGACAGCATCAAAAGCCTTATTAAAGTCAAGCTATATCACATCCACTGTTTCCCCCTTATCCACAAGGCTTGTGACCCTGTCGAAGAATGCTATTAAGCTGGGGTTTTTTCAGGGGCATGATAGGTGTTCATTCATTCTGAAGAAATGATCAATGAAAAGAACATGATGCAATCTCCTTCTCTGCTATTGCAGCAACTGAATACTGGATCCCTTCCAGAGAGGGAGAAGTTCCCATCAGCTCTAACCTGCCCAGCACAGTTGACAAAATACTGGCATTCAATCTGTCCTCTGTCAGTCTCCACGCCAGTCACACAACCCTTTTGGACCATGACATGGCTGACACTTGTCCGCTCGTGGATCTGGACACCTGCAGAGAGAGGTCAGAAAAAGGAGTTGGTATCACAGGCCTTACTGCTTGGATGAAACAGAAGGCTGCTAACCTCAAAGCCACATTGGCAGCCTCTCCCCCATTCCAAGCAAAGGTATTTTTTTCTTTCTAGAGGAATCCCTCTCACATAGAACACAGCAGAAGAGCTTGGCTTGTGTACTAAATTTTGCGTACAAAAGCTTGAGGGCCTGTGTACAAGGAAGCAGGAGAGATGCTGTAGTGCGGTATGCTGGAGTTGCAGCCTTTTCAGTGAGGGACTTCTACTGGTCACAGAAACAATAGGGAAGGCAGGCGACCATGACGGAGGCAGAAAGAGTGTAAACAAGAAGCTCTAAGCCATAGTAGAGACTCTTAAACTTTATTTATAAATGCTGGAGTTTTTAAGTTTGGATGGTGGCAGAGATACAAAAGGTAACAGCTAGTTCAAGGGAACAGAGTCATTTTGCCCAGTATCGTGAATGACACTAACAATAAGCAGGATATGGAGAAAAATGCAACTGGCAAACAGAAGTTCCAGCCAATACAGTCCTGGGGTACCCAGCCTGGTGGCACTTAGCGAGGCTAACAAATGTTCATATGAAGTCCTAAGTACAATACTCAGACATGCTAAATGGTAGGACCAGCACTTCCAGAGAGTTGGAGGCAACTCGCCATCGGCCCCACACTTCACTATCCACAAAGGACAGGCAGCTGCCATACAGCCTCTACCTTAGCTTCAGATCTCCACTCTTGTCACGTTCCACTCTCACCTCCTTCACTAAATCATGACTTTGTTCCTTCTTTCAGACCAACCCAAGCAGACTGAACAAGCTTCCAACAGGCATATGCCATGTCCACCTCCAAACCCATCTGACCAGTTCAATATTCCAGCTTCTGACCACATGCCCCCCAGGGTTGAGACAGAATTAAACTGTCCAGACTGGTTTGAATCTAGTTGTGCTGCTAGACTAAGTTCGCACCCAAGTTCCTCACTATAGTAAAGCATTGTGTGGACTTACAGGGTTGTATAGAAATAATTACTACAGAGGCCTGAGGCGAGTGATTCCCTATATTAAAGATCTCTAAAGATACAGTACCCAATCAAAGAACTGACCTGACTTTAGGGTGGAGGGAAATGGATTTAAATAATATTTCCTTTAAAAAGAAGCAGATTTTGATGACCAAAATAGACTAAGTTGTATCCCAAATGGGACACCAACATCACACAAACAGCAGGCATGTTACAGATTAAAAAAATTCATACCATTCCGAGAGGCAGCATTTGCCAGAGCAAGACTCACGTCGGCAGACGATACGACTGCGTCCTCAGGCACCCACATGGCACCCACCAGGTCATGGATGTTGATGAGTGGGTGCAGTTGGGACACTTGTTTTGGAGCCAGGATTTCACAAGGTATCCCCATGACACTGCCACAGAACACACAGAGGATGCTTGTCATTAGCCGCTTAGGAAAGGCACGCGCTGGAAGGGGTTAAGACAGACACAGTTTCTCGCTCATGTACCTGAGCCTCGAGGCAATGCGCTTCAGGGAGATCAGACGATCCTGAGTCTGAGCCAGCGAGATAGAGCCTGTCTTCATGTAACCTAGGACAATGACCAATCAAAGTCAAGACAGAGGTGGGCAAGTTCTTCAAGCCCTTGTGCTTCCATGAGACTCATTGTTTCCAATATACAGCAGCCAAGAAAACCCAGCTCCCCACATTCATACACTGATTAGCTAACAGACAATTGTTTTAGAAGGCACAATTTAGACTTTTAAACTTATTTTAACCCATTTTATACTAAAATGTCAGTTCAAAAATATTCCAACAGATTACATTCCACACACTCCTGCTCAATAAAGTAGAAATTGGCAGGACAAGATATTAGAACTAGGGACTCAGGCCACTGCCCCATGTGCTGTAACAGCTATTAGAATAATAAGAATCTAAAGTCAAAATTTTAATGTTTAATAAATGAACGTAAAACCTTTTGGAGCCACGGTAACTCCATTGGCTTCAAAATGACCCTTTAAATATTAACCTTAATTACAGACAGGGCTGATAACACTGTCTGTTAGGGATGCCTAACTCATTCCACTGTAAGACCCTGTTTTCTGTTTATACCGCTGGCAAATGTTAATCATGTGGGCTGAAATCTTCCATGTCCGTTATCTGCCTCAAACCAGTGAGGGTTTTTTGGTTGTTTTTGGTTTTTGAAATGTTCGGCCTAAATGATTTAGCCATCCTGAGAATGAGATTAGGAAAACATTGTAATTTTGCTCACATTAAAAATGTTGGCAACCTTTTTTCAAGAAGCTAAAGTTCCCCCAGCTTTGGAGCAGGGACATGAAATTTGGCTCCAAATCTGGGGGAACTCTCTTTTGCTAGCGCTGCCAAAAATCAACCAAATTTAACCACGTTATGCCTTTGAAAAAACCTCTGTTCACACTTAGTGATTTGCTAGAGTTTTGCATCTAAATCCCCAAAGATTCTGTCCTCCCAGAGCATACTGTGGCCTAGGGCTAAGCAGGCCTTTTTACTGCAATTTGATGGGGCTGCTCACTCTTGTATTCGAGGTGCTCCCCCTGCTGGGTTCTACCTGTGTGGAGGAGTAAGCTGCCGGACACAAATGCAGAAGGAACAAGTCCTGGGAAGGAAGTGCCAAGGAGAGCAGATTGAGACATGTAGCTAGAGGGGAGAGAGAAAGACTGGAAACTGGGCTTGGGGGAAAGAACAGGACTGGTTAGGCAGAGACTGGGAGCTGGGAAGAGAGTGACAGATCAGATGAGCTTGGAGGAAGGGAGTGGGGAGACTGGCACTTACTGAGCAAGGAGACTGGGATTTGAACCAGATAAGTGTGGGGGGGGGAAAAGGAGGATGGGAGACGGATCTGATGAGGCAATGGAGTTCATGGGGAGGACTAAGGCTGGCTAGGTAAGGAAACTGGGACAAGGGAGCATGGTGAGGACACAGATTAAAGGAGACGCCAAGGGAGAGAGACTGGGATCCCCCAATGGTAATGAGGAACATGGGTGTGTATCACCAGAGGCTGAGGGAGGACAGACGGAACAGATGAGGAGCTGGGGGGACCAGGACTCATTAGGCAAGGAGACTGGGAACTGGGCAGAGAGGGAGTCTGAGAGAGAAGTTGGAGGGGGCTTGGCAGAAAGTTCACTTTTGCAGGTTCTGAACTCACTAAATCACACTCCCCTCTAGATCCTGGAATGGCATCTCCGGTCCCCCACTTTCAGCATCCCTCCGCTATCAGCAAAAATCTGTGAAACCCGCTGGCAGTGGCCCACCCCCTCTAGTGCTGGCCCATGGAGGGTGATAAGCTAATTAAAGTAACTGACAGCAGTAATAGGTTATGTGGCTTAACTCATATGGTGGATCTAAAAGTTTTGGCACTGCTGGTGACCCATGTGGGTTTCAATATGATGCCAGACGATGGAATCTCTGTTTTTCCAGGTTGCATATTTAAAAACCTAGGAAAATGCATACAAACAATGTTAAAGGTCAAGCACTCGGAACTCAAGAAATTCTAGAATTAAGGAAACCTGAAACCTTAATTTGGCCCAGTGAACACATGCATCAAGATACAGGCTGCCCCCGACTTGCGATGCTATCGGTTATTGGGACAGCGTCTCAAGTCGGGGGGCGTCGTAACTCGAGCCTGCATTTACAACAGGCGTCGTGCGCCATCGTAAATGTGGGGCCAAGGACGCTAAGTTGGGGGATTTCAGACCCTTCCACACTCAAGGAAAAGGTCGTAATTCCGGGGGGTCGTAAATCGGGTTGTCGTAAAGCGGGGGCCTCCTGTAGCCTTACATTTCATGCTTATGTTTCCCATAAGATCTCTGACTCATTCCGTACACAAGTGGGACTTGCACTGTGGGTGAATCACGGTAGTGTAATGGTGAATGAGGCCTCAAGATTGTCATAACCACGACAGTCTCCTGTGTGCAAACTGTGCTTGCGTAGCTAGAATTTGTGGAGTGCGCCGATTGAACCATAGTGGCACTTTGACTGGATACATGTAGAATGCCAACGTGCCACATGCAGCCTGTGGGCCACAGTTTGCTCACAAGGGGACTAATGACCCCTCATCTCACAGGAGTGTTAGAAAAATAAATTCCTTGATGCCTGTGAAGCACTCAGATACTATAGTGATGGTCTTCATGGCTGAGGATGTGCTGGAGATTTCCAAACATGAGCCATTCCTTTTAGGTTATAAATCTGAGGAACTGTCCCAGATCAAGGTGTCATTAAAGGTGGTTTTGGAACAAATTGATAAACTAAATAGTAATAAGCCACCTGGACCAGATGTTAATGTGATGGAGAATAGCTAATGTGACGCCAATATTAAAAAGGGCTTGACGGGTGATCCTGGAAATTACAGGCCGGTAAGTCTAACTTCAGTAGCGGGGAAATTGGTTGAAACTATAGTAAAGAACAGAACTGTCAGACACATAGATGAACATATTGTTGGGGGAAGAGTCAACTTGTTTTTTGTAAAGGGAAATCATCTCTCACCAACCTACTAGAGTTCTTTGAGGCAGTCAACAAGCATGTGGACAAGGGGGATCCAGTGGATAGAATTTACTTAGATTTCCACAAAGCGTTTGACGAAGTCCCTCACCAAAGACGCTTAAGCAAAGTAAGATTTCATGGGATAAGAGGGAAGGTCCTTTCATAGATTGATAACTGTTAAAAGACAGGAAATAAAGGGTAGGAATAAATGGTCAATTTTCAGAATGGAGAGAGGTAATTAGTGGTGTCCGCCAGGGTACGTACCGTGAAATGATTTGGAGAAAGGGGTAAACAGTGAGGTGACAAAATTGGCAGATGATACCAAACTGCTCAAGATAATTAAGACCAAAGCAGACTGTGAAGAACTTCAAAAGGATCTCAAAAACTAGGTGACAGGGCAAAACATGGGATATGAAATTAAATGTTGATAAATGCAAAGTAATGCACATTGGAAAACATAATCCCAACTATGCATATAAAATGATGAGGACTAAATTAGCTATTAGTTCTCAAGAGAAACCTTGGAATCATTGTGGATAGTCCTCTGAAGACACCCATTCAATCTGCAGTGGCAGTTAATAAAGCAAACAGAATGTTGGGAATCATTAAGAAAGGAATAGAAAAATAAGACAGAATATCTTATTGCCTCAATGTAAATCAACTAGAGTATTTATCCAGCATTGCTCAGGTCCTTAGTTCAATTCAGTTTTGCTTTTCTTCATTTAAATCATTGCTCTGGGGTGGGGCAGGGCATGAGGGGATCAGTATGCAGGCTGTTCTGAGGAGAGGGGACTACTCCAGCCCTCAAACTGCTGCAATGAGACCAGGTGAGAAACACCTCTCCATGGCCACTGGAGATCCATCGGGCATAGCCAGAGGAGCGATGCATGTCTCCCAGCTGGGACAGTTCCAGGTTTATCTACCCCCGCACTCCCCAGCCAGAATGAGGAATGCAGCAAACTGTGTACTTTCCCCTCGCTCCGTGATGGAGAATAGCCAGCAATGTTCCTGTAAGAATGGGGGGGGAAGAGATGCAGCCCCTTCTGCTCTCCTTTAAAGGCACCTGGGGCATGGGAGACTTGGGCAGTCCCAGGCAGGAGGGTGCCCCCAGCTAGACCCTAGATGGACCTTTGGCCTGACCCCGTGTAGCCGTTCTTATGTTCCTTCCTAGACAGTCAATTCCCATTTTGTATGTGTAACTGATTGTTCCTTCGTAAGTGGAGTACTTTGCATTTGTCCTTGTTGAATTTCATCCTATTTATCTCAGACTATTTCTTCAGTTTGTCCAGATTATTTTGAATTATGACCCTATGATCCATGGCACTTGCAACCTCTCCCACTTTGGTATTATCTGCGAACTTGTTAAGTGTATTCTCAATGACATTATCTAAATCAGTCCTCGTGCTGGGGTATGACAGCATTGAGGCGCATCCTCAGGACGGTGGATTGAGGAAGCCCCCCCATAGAGTGATCCTGAGGGGTTGCGCCGAATAATATGGAATAAGGCGCCGTGGACCAACAGTACCTAGGAGAAGGGAAACTCTGATTCCAAACTGGGGCAGACCGAGCTCGCTAAGTCTTTTTAGGTGCATCAGTCTAAGAAAAGATAACTCTGATCTCCAACCTGTGCTCTCTCCCTCTAGGGTACATGTCGCAGTTTCTGTGCCTGTGCACGTGGTTGGAGAGAGTGGGGTTGGAACTCACAAGCCTGCCTCACTTAAATCCACTCATATGTGAAGGTCTCTCTCGACACCAAAGACAAGTTCTACTATCTGGGAAGTGTACTGTCCTTTAGCATAAAATGTGGATCATGATGTACCTGCTCGACTAGCCAAAGCCAGCGCTGCCTTTGGAAAACTGACCAAACGCCTATGGAATGACCATGGTATTAAACTCCATACCAAGATAGCGGTTTATCAGGCAGTTGTCCTGAATGTCCTGCAGTATGGCTCAGAGTCATGGACAATATATCATCGCCACATTTTGAAGCTCGATCAGTTTCATATGCGTTGTCAGAGGAAGATTGCTCACGTGAACTGGTGGGACAAAATTCCTAATATGGAGGATCTGAAGATGTGTGGTGTCATGGGCATGGAAGCAATGCTTATGAACAAACAGTTTTGCTGGACTGGTCATGTTATGAGGATGGATGATAGTAGACCATCTTTGGTATCTGTGTATGGCCAGCTTGCTCATGGAAAGCGCTCTATCAGTGGTCAGTATAAGCACTATAAAAGACATCTTAAAGGCCAATATGAAGTCATGCAGCATCTCTCTCAATCATCTGGAAACTCTAGTTCAGGACAAATTGTCCTGGCGACAAACCATTGTACAGGCTCTTAATTGCTTTGAGAGTCAGCATATCCAGGCATTACAGGAAAAGCGGAGGATCCGAAAAGAACATACAGCGCTTGCAGCTGACAGCTTTTTATGCGACATCTGTAATAGGCTCTGCCGATTTAGTTGCTCATCAAAGGCATCATAGAAGATGAGATCCGTCGATCGACGGCTCAGTCCAAGAAGAGAAGAAGAAGAATCTAAATCAGTGATGAAGATATTGAATAGAACCAGTCCCAAAACTCATCCCAGTGGAATCCCGCTAGTTATGCCCTTCCAGCATGACTGAACCATTGATAACCATTCCCAGAGAGTAGTTATCTAGACAATTAGCACCTACCTTATTCCAGCCCCATCTAGGTTGTATTTTCCTAGTTTATTCATGAGGTGGTCATGCAAGACCGTATCAAATGCTTTACTAAAGTTTAGGCATACCATATCTACTGCTTCCCCCTTAACAAGGTTTGTTATCCTATCAAAAAAAGCTATCATGTTGGTTTGACATGATTTGCTCTTTACAAATCCATGCCAACTGTTACCTATTACCTTATCTTCTAGACAGATTCTTAATTATTTGCTCCATTAACTTCCCTAGCATGGAAGTCAAGCTGACTGGTCCATAATTTCCTGGGTTGTCCTTATTTCCCTTTTCATAAATGGGCACTAGAATGGCCCTTTTCCAGTCTTCTGGAATCTCTTGCATCTTCTGGAATGTGTGCCAACTTCCATGACTTATCCAAGTTAAGGAAGTAATTGAGGAGATCTCTGAGCCACTGAGTATTCTAGGATGCATTTCATCGGGCCCTGTGGCGTGAAGACATCTAACTTTCCCAAGTAATTTTTAATTTGTTCTTTTTCTATTTTAAACTTCTTCCGAGGAGATACAATAGAAGACCATGGACTGGGCATTAACTTTTAATGTCTGGGAGCCAAGAGAGGCAGATCATGTTCAGAGTGAGTAGGGCTGGAAACAAAGACCCGAGGCGTCAGAAAACTGTTACAATGCCATTGCTGCCCCGTGCGGTGAGAGAGACTGAATCTTGGAAGTTCTGGATGAAAAAGGCATGTTGTCTGGCCAGCACAGATGTGCACGTAAATTTTGCTCATCCCTTGTAATTTAAGGACTCTAAAATATTGGACTCTAGTTGACCAATAAAAGCTGTCGTGTGCTGAGAAGACTGCCCTGTGTCGCTGCAAACATCTGCTGGCTGCATAGCTCTCAAAGGGGGAAGTCTCCCTCCAACAGGACTTCAGGTTCTTTTGACATGGCATCCCTGGCAAAAAGCGGAGGCCAAGGGACCAGCACTGAGAGCTCCTTGACAGTCTGTGTAAAGGCTGGAGGTAAGCTTACCCCGTGGATCTGTGACAGTATGTTTTGCATGTATGCCATTAAGCAAGCTAGCTGGAAACAAGTGTAGAGTTGCTGCTACTGTGCTCTCATCTGCTGCTGCTTTAATACGCAGGTGTGTGTGCAATATAAACAAGTACTTCAAGCTAAGATTGCTGCCCTCACTGGAGATACAAAAATGAATGCATCTGCAGAAGCTTCATGATTAACTAATTACATCTAAGTCAATTAACTTCTATGCTGCATCATGGGGGCTATTGTCTTTCAACAATTCTGTCCTGACCTGTCACAAGTGTGTTCTAAATGACTCCAGCGGGCAATTCAAATGTGAGGATGCCATGGGAGTGTTTCCAAGCTGAAAGGAACCAGAGAGCGCTAAAGCCCCAATTATACATGCTAGCGTTACTCTCATTCCAAGCCCCAGAAAGCAGTGGTGTTCACATAAATCCACTTTGCAGGGAACTGAGACAGAGGTTCATTTTCTTACCTGTTTTGATTCCTGTCTCTTGTTCTAATTGCTGATACAGCTTGTTTGAATAGTCAGCCATCTTCAGCTCTATGGACAAGTGCCTGACTGTGCTCACGATGCCAGCACAGAATCGAGTGGAGCCAGCAGCCAGCCTGCGGGAGAAAACACAGTGAGGGCTTCATACAAAACGCTAACATACTGGAGCCTCTGGTTCAGATGCAGCCTATGACAAGAACCTCTCAGATGCATAAGGAACTGCCACCCCTCTTGTCGGCCACCAAAGTTTGCTGCTTATGCATATAAACTACATGAAGATGAAAGTACTGTAAGATATTGGGGGGAGAGGGCAGAGAACAGCTCAGAACTGAGGTGGGCACGAATTCCTGATAACTTGAGCTGATGTCAGAGAAATAAACCCTGTTAGTTAAGAGCCTTCTCTGTTTGGAGTACCACACTGACTGGGCAGACCCCATGTCCAGACACCTGCAACTCCCGCTACAAACAAATTCCCTGGGCACTCCAGCCCCAGAGTGTTTTTAGCTGCCTGTTGATAAGATGCATCCCATACTTACATCCCAGCAAGAAACACAGATTGCAGGAAAATTGCTCTGCCAGGGAGGCATATTATGGTGAGACTGAATTCAAAGCTGAACACCAAAGGATGCTTTTTACATGACCAATGTGTGCACAGAACAGAATTGATACCACTCCCTAAGGCGTCAGCACAGTCTCCAATCTGTGAAAGCACGTTCCCAAGCCAAAGATGCAGAAGGAAACCAACACGGAGCAGACTGAATTTGAGGGGCACACTCACAAAGACAGACCGCCCACAGTAAGGATGTTAAATATTGGTTAATTTACTAGTCGAGTAGTTGATGGAATTTCCATCAACTACTCAACTAGTCGATAGGCACTAGTACATTTCAAAGGAGGAACGTGGAACTCCGCATGCAGCCTGGGGCCAGCGGGAAGTCCCACTGACCCTGGCTGCACACAGGCATGCCAGCTTTGAAATGTACAAGAGTACCCAAAAGGGGCTTTTGTGCATTTCAAAGCAGAAGCACCCTCATGGAACCTGGGTAAGCAGGGGACTCAGAGTCCCCCACTGATCCCGGGCTCCACACTGCGCTGCCGCTTTGAAATGCGCCCCAGCTGACTGTGTGTTCCACATGGCATTTCCCCAGAACCCGGGGCCAGCTGGTGGTGTTTCAAAGGGGCAGCGCCACACAGCTGAGCCCAGGATCAGCTGTTAGGCACTGCCCCTTTGAAATGCTGCCTCAGTGGCAGTGCCGCACGGAGCCTGTACCTGTACTCGGCGTTTCAAAGCAGCAGGGATCAGCTGAGAGGCGCTGCCCCTTTGAAACAATCAAAGCAACAGCTCCACACGGAGCTGACCCCAGGCTCCAAGCGGCACTGCCCCTTAAAGGAGCAGCACTGCACGGAGTCCGGGGGCAGCTCCTTTGCGCGCTGCTTTGATTGTTTCAAAGGGGCAGCGCCTCACAGCTGATCCCTGCTGCTTTGAAACGCTGAGTACAGGTACAGGCTCCGTGCGGCACTGCCACTGAAGTACCTCCTCTTCTCCTCCCCTCTTGGCTGCTTCTATCTGATAGAGGCAAGGCGGGGGGTGTGTGTGGGTGGGTGTGTGTGTGTAACCGACTAGTTGACTCGACTATCCAATAAGCATTTTCTTATCGGATAGTCGACTCGTCCTTAACATCCTTAGCCCACAGTATACTATACAGAGCTCAAACTGCTCATCCGAGCTACACACACTGTGGCATCGTAATCCTAGAAACTAATTCAGAACAACTCACGAGTTCAACAGAGGCAATTGCTGAGATACACCAAACAGGAGAGGGATCATTTCTAAGAAATTTATTGTCTGCTTCAGCGGCATGTACACATCCTGTAAAAATGTGTGCCTACCTGGTGTAGTCTCTCTCCATTCATTCACAGACATCAGCATGGTTTTGTTAAAAAAAAATTCACAGCTGAGAAAGCAAAGCATTTTCATTCTACAGGTTGGACCTCCCTCGTCCAGCACCCTCGGGCCCCGACCAATCCCGTATGAGGGATTTTGCTCGACCAGAGGAGGTCATTTCTGGCCCCCCTGCCACTGTCCCCCTCCCCCAGCTCTGACCCAGCTCTCCATCTGCTGCCAACCTCGCTGCCCTACCGGGCAGCCCCCCACTGCCACGCACTGGACAACTATGCTGGGCTATCTGCTGCTGACCCTGCACCAGGACTCTCTGGTCCTGCGCCATCCGTGCTGGACAATGGATATTGCTGGACCAGAGAATCCCGGTTTAGGGAGTTTCAACCTGTAATCTGAAGACTTTCAAATCGATCATTTTAACAAGCAGAACAGTGGGCACATCTATCCTACCCAACATAGCTACATTTAATCCAACACCCTTCCGGTAGCTTCAGATTACTGTGCTCTCCCTCACTCTTTCCAGTCCTAATGTTTTGCTAGTGAGGATAACTTTTTTTTAAAGTTCTCTAGCATGAGGCAACTATCACAGACATTTTAAGCGCTATAATCCCAACATCTGGTTTCAAGACAGGCATTTATAATCACAAATGAACAACCTCAGCACCCTACAGAGAATCACTGCTGCATAGCAACTGGTTAGGCACGCAGATCCAGACATCAATTGTAGCAATAAAACTTTAACTCTCCTCGAGGTACAACCAAAATCTGTTTCACAGCTAACTCAGATTTCTGTTACATGTTAAGCTCAGAACTACACAACGTCTGCTTTGGAGCATAAAATAGCTCACAGGCTGCAACAACTAGTCCTGCCAATGTGTGAACAATGAAACTTTGCATGAATCAAACTAAGAAAGAATACAAAAACATTCAAGGTATGTCTAGACAGCAAGCTTCTTTCAAAAGAAGCTTTTCCAGAAGAGATCTTCCAAAAAAACCTTCTTCTGAAAGAGAGCGGTCACCCTGCCAAAGCGCATCGAAAAAGCCATCTGCTTTTTTGACAGATAGCGTCCATTCAGTGTGGATGCTATCTCGCATTTAAGCTGTGATTACTATGGACAGAGTGGCCACCAGGGCACTCGTGCTTTTTCCTGGAGGCCTCTTCTTCCAAAAAAAACCTCCCTCTTCCGCATCCACACACGCCATTTTCCGAAAGAGCTCTTTCAGAAAAGGCATTCTTCCTCATAGAAATGAGGTTTACCAATGTCAGAAAGACCCCTGCGTTCTTGCAATTTTCTTTCGAAAGAACGCAAAAGCAGTGTGGATGCAAATGAAGTTTTTCGGAAAAGCGGCTGTTTTTCCGAAAAAAACCCTGCAGTCTAGACGCACCCTCAGAGTGCTAAAAAAACTGCCCTCTGTTTCCAAGAAAAATACTGTAAGAAAACGCATCAGCAGGACAGGTGGAAATTTTTAACTATGATAAAAATGACACGAATTCCATCATTTCAGGGTGGTTTTTAGTAATGTTCGCTGTGTTTCTCAGAATCCAAGTTATTATTATTGTTTAAAAAAATGGGATGAGCTCCTATTTTTATTTCTTTGAAAAGAAAAAGCTTCCCATGCAAACTGCTGCTGTGTTCACTCAACTTACAGAAAGCAGTCTCCAGTCAATCAGTAGCAGCAACCGCCAAGCATCAACTGTGCCCCCTCACTTCATTCATCTCAACCAGGTGCCAGTACAGAGCCTGCAAGGTAACAGCTAAATAACACCACAAAGAGGCAACCATGGAGTAGATAGGGGAACACAATGGGAATCAAAAGACCCAGATTCTAATTAGGGACTTGACTAAACGCTTCCCCCTGCTTGCTGCCTCTGTATCAGAAGCAGCAAGGAGGGAAGCAGGAGACGGCGCTGAGGGGAGCTGGATTGAAAAACTGGTTTCCCCCCAGCACTGTCTCCACGGGGAGGCGGAGGTGCAGTGGAGGATCCGGCGCAAGCCAGGACTCCGCTGTCCTGGCTCACACCTGGTCCCAGACTGCTGCGGCTGCGCCGATGGCTCTTACTACATTTAAAAAGCAGAGCCACAGTGAGCCCTCTTATTGACTAATCAGAATTTCCACTGACTACTCGATTAGCTTACTAACCGCTATTTAACATCCCTTGGTCTAATACCAGCTCTGCCACTGGCTTATTGTCCTACCCAGGGAAAGTCACTTAGACCTTGTCTAGGCGGGGATTTAAGGTGTATTGTTAGCAAATCTGTGAAAAAGTCTAGTGTAGCCAGCCAATATACACTGCCAGGACTACGTTATACTTTTAAAACACATTAGCATGTCAGCTTAATTCCATATTAAGGATCTTCAAATATTAGCTTAGACAAGGCCATGGCCTAGATCTGCCTGTTTCCTAGATACATGTAAAACTGGAGTAAATGATACTGAACATGAATGTAACTGAACAAAATAAAGTAAAAGTATTTCTATTTTTCCTATTTGTTTACAATGCATATCTGTGTTGTGTCAGTTTCTCTGTTTCCCTTCTATAACTAGTTCTGCCTTGATATGAAAATATGGCTATAAAACCATAAACATCAGCAGGACGACTCAGGATGAGGTGAGCCCTAGAAAGACTTTTCATTATGACATTTTGTGACAACATCCTCTCAGACATTTTGACAACATGGAAAATATTTCGCTGATGCACTTTTAAAAGCCTCTCAATGCTCGCTTAGCCCCTTGTACGGATTTATTTGTTCTCCAAAAGTGCCACTTCCTTGATCTCTTTCTGGGCTGGAAGTAGCCCTTTCCTCCCTTCATCCTTGCAAACTCTCTGCTGCAATTACAATACACAAACAACTGTGCATCTAAATTACTGGGCAAGAGATTGCTGTGGTGACCCAAGTCTCTGGATTGCAGACATGTAATGAAATGACAATTCGATCCAAGCACACTGCTCTCACTTTGTCAGACTTGCCAGGGCCATTAACTCATTTCTCCTGCCATTACATGATTTGCACTTTACCACAGAGGCCTTCACAGAGCTCACTGTTGTCCTACTTTATCTGCCATAAGAAAACAATACCTCAGTAACCTGATTAAGACCTATCTATGCTATAACGTTCATAAACAAGATCCAGCTGACATTTTTAAAACATGACTATTTCTGTGCTCACTAATAGGGTGACCATATAGCCAGGGTGAAAAGTTGGGACTCTTATTTGTGGGAGAGGGGAGTGTTGCATATACAAGAAAGAGCCCCTAATCTCAGAAATTCTGGTCACCCTAGCACTAAAACCACAACAATGTTTAATGTCATGCTAATTAAAATATCTCAGTAAACTGATTTTTCTAACACAATGTTTTTTCTCAACTGCTATACAAGCCTGTCCATGTGCATACTTGCTCAGCAAGTACTTGTGATGGAGTGTACATGCCCCACTGAAAAAGTAGCAGGAAGGAGGTTATTAATTCCCTGCAAAGGAAGACGGGCAAAGGGCCTACCCCACTTCAGAGTGCATGCTGAGCCAGCCAATTAGGAAGTTTTCTTCTGGATTCCATAGGGCACTCAGCTTAACAAGGTTTTCAGATAAGATTACTTGATTTGCTCTGTGTTTAAGGGCTCAAAGGAGTCCAGCAGTAACTTCTTATCAAAGCTGAAGGAAGTTACTAATTTTTCTGGAAAGCAGCTGTCTGCAGGGTTTAAGTTCGGAAGTTTTAAAGTGATTCTGCACTGAGGCCCCTAGACTTTGCTGTAACACATAACAATGGTGTCTCTCCCATAATTCCAAGCAGCAGTCTAGGCTGTCTATTGCCAGCAGCCCCTAATCAGGCCATGTCTTCACTTAACAGAAGTATTCTCTTCCGCAGCAGTGTCGATCTTAAGTATAGTTCAAAAACTAAAGTTGTTACTTTTCTTGCCCTGAATGAGGCATTTAAGTTTTTAAGAATGGCTATAAAGGCTCACTGGGTAGAGTAGACTTCACAATGTGCAACTCCCCTGGAGCCTGTGAAGAAAGGGCAAAACCAATGGTTTGACTTTGGGTACGTCTACACTGCAACACTATTTTGAAATAACTAGTGCTATTCCAAAATAACTTACTCCACGTCTACACAGCAGGCAGTTATTTCGAAATGGTGTCAAAATACTATCAAGCTGGAGGACTGCTGCCTTATTCCGACTCCTGTAACCCTCATTGTATGAGGAATAAGGGAAGTCAGAGGAAGAGTGCTCAATTTCAAAATAAGTGCTGTGTAGATGCTCCCTATTTCGTAATAAGCTATTTCAACATAAGGTACACAATTAACATAGCTCGATTTGCGTAGCTTATTTCAAGTTAAGCCCTGCAATGTAGACGCACCCTTAGATCTCATCACTGAAGTCTAGTGTTAACAGTGTGACTCTGGCGCTGGGAGAAAGTAAGATGATGGAAAGATAACAAAGAAAGCTATTGTGTCCCTTATATAGTTCTGAGGTTCTGCTTTCAGTATGCTTTAATAAGGAGAAAAATCAACCTCTTACCTGCCCTGCTCCAGTAAGATTATATCCTTCCATCCTAGCTTGGAGAGATGGTATGCAACAGATGTACCCATGATTCCACCACCACAGATTACCACCTGTGCCTGAGCTGGCAGGGAAATGGGGGAAGACTCTGCAGCAGATGTGGTGGTATGCCGGAAGCTGGATGTGCTTTTCCACCTGGGCCTGACTGTCCACCACCGGACATCTGACAGTAACCGAAGAAACATCCTGCCGGGTGTCAGTTTTCTCGAGGTACCATCTACACACGGTAAGATGCTAGCTCACAGCCACTTCTTCTAGGCAAGGAAAAAAAGCAACAGAGATTATTACCACCACTTATCGTACATGTGTGCAAAGCTGTTCCTGGGAACTCAATGGTAGTGAGGAGATGGTGGTGACTAGGACAATGATGTGTAATAAGGTATCTGAAAGCTCCTTCACGGACAACCTGGAATCTTTAAATGCTGGCAGATGTATAAGCAGGAAAACAGCTTGTGCAAAATATGAGAGTTCTCAAAGAACAGCCTTGCTACTGAGAGGAACTAGGTGGATCAGGAAACTGATAACAAGACCCAGAGTGTCTCAGTTATGAGGAAGAAAACAAGATGAAGTTTTGACATATACACAGGGCATCTGTCCCAAGAGGCAGGAGCTCTTGCACCAACATGGGATGTGACAGAGAAAATGTGAACTGAGTTGAGGGTGAAGGAAAGGAAACAGAGAAAAAGCACATGGAAGGGCTGCAGAGAAATTTTTGAACTGGCTTCTGAAATTAACAGGGAATCTGGGAGTCTGAGAATGAAGTGACTGGACTGTCCTTTATTTGAGTGGAGAGGACATCCTGCATGTACTGGAATCCGGAGAGCCGGGACTCTGATGCTACAGAGTAAGGATATTAAATATCGATTAATTTACTAGTTGAGCCCGGGGGGGGGCTCTTGTGCATTTCAAAGTGGAAGCACCCACATGGAGCTGCATGGAGTGCTGCCACTTTGAAATGCTGCAGAGCTGGGGTCAGCTGGGGACTCCCCAGCTGATCCTGGGCTCCCTGTGGCATTTCTGTGGAACCCATGCCTTTGAAATGCCATGTGGAGCCTGGGATCAGCTGGGGACTCACCAGCTGACTTCGGGTTCCCCAGAAATGCTGCACCAGAGTCAGCTAGGGAGTCCCCAGCTGACCCCAGGCTCCGCACGCTTTGAAATAACATGTGGAGCCTGGGATCAGCTGGGGACTCACCAGCTGACTTGCAATATTTCCGTGGAACCCGAAGTCAGCTGGTGAGTCCCCAGCTGATCCCAGGCTCTGTGCGGCGCTGCCCCTTTGTCAGCTCCATGAGGTGTTGCCGTTTTGAAATGCCGTGGTGGCGTTTCAAAGGGGCAGCGCCACAGGGAGCCTGGGATCAGCTGTGCGGCACTGGCCCTTTGAAACTTTGCATGGAGCCCCTACACTGGGCTCCATGTGGCGCTGCCGCTTTGAAGTACCCCCTCCTCTCCCCCTTTGCTGCCTCTATCTGACAAAGGTGTGTGTGTGGAGGGGGGGGGGGGGAGATGGGAGTGACTAGTCGACTCAATTATCCGATAAGCACTTGTTTATCAGATAGTTGACTAGTCCTTAACATCCTTACTACAGAGATGCTCTGTAATGATGTTAGTTTTATTATGGGTGCTACAAGAGCATCCACTGGTGCTTACCAGTTATATAACATCACTTCTCCTTTTCACTCCTTCATCCCCAGCCTGTCTTTAGTAATCATATCTGGTTCTGATTTTACTGTAATCACACTTGATGTACCAATATCACACCCCACAACTCAAGCACTGAAAGAGCAGAGCAAGGGACACACACACAATGCTACACTATTTTTGGTTAAAAGTCACTAGTCAGCGAAAAGAACACAGAGGCCAACATGCAACAAGCAGTAACTTGCACACAGGAAAGTATTTATAAACCAAGCTTTCTGACAGCCCCCGACCCCTGCACATTCGCCTGGGAGCAAAAAGTGAAGGGCCTGTCCCAAACAGACTGTCTCACCCCCACAAGAGTGGGACCCAAGGGAGCCCGGGCCCCCCCAACAGTCCAGCACCCCCCGCCAATCCCCCAAACCGCCCGTGACCCAGAACAGCCTCAGCGCCCGCCAAGCCCCCAAAGCCTCCAAACTGCCCCAGTGCCCCCGAACCGCCCCAGTGCCCTCTGAGCCCCAAAGCCCCGAACCGCCCCAGTGCCCTCTGAGCCCCCAAAGCCCCCAAACCGCCCCAGTGCCCCAGTGCCCCCAAACCGCCCCAGTGCCCTCCGAGCCCCCAAACGGCCCCAGTGCCCCGAACCGCCCCAGTGCCCCCGAGCCCCCAAACTGCCCCAGTGCCCTGAACCGCCCCAGTGCCCCCGAACCCCCCAAACCGCCCCAGTGCCCCCAAACCGCCCCAGTGCCCCCGAACCGCCCCAGTGCCCCCGAACCGCCCCAGTGCCCCAGAGCCCCCAAACTGCCCCAGTGCCCCCAAACCGCCCCAGTGCCCCTGAACCGCCCCAGTGCCCCCGAGCCCCAAACTGCCCCAGTGCCCCCGAACTGCCCCAGTACCGCCCCAGTGCCCCCGAGCCCCAAACCGCCCCAGTGCCCCCAAACCGCCCCAGTACCGCCCCAGTGCCCCGAACCGCCCCAGTGCCCCCAGTGCCCCCGAACCGCCCCAGCGCCCCCCGGTTCGCCCCGCCAAGCGGCCCCCCGTCCCCCGAGGGCAGGGTCTTACCGCTGCCGCCACGACGTGGCCCCGCCCCGCCGGCCAGGGCCGCTTAAGCCCGGTCACCGCCGCGCGCCGTGTCCCCTCAGCGGCCCGGGCGCACCTCCGGGCGGGGGCGGGGCGCTGCGGCCAGCGCGCGAGGGCGGGGAAGGGGCGTTGCCTCACCTGCCCCGGCCGCGACCCGCGTCCGGCCTCCCGCGCTTTACGGCTCCCTCGCCCGCAGTACGACAGCCGGTCGACCCCAGCCGTACGTCACCGCACGCGGGCCAATCAGCAGCCAGCCCCGACTCCACCCCCTCTCCCCGCACGCCTCGCGCGCGTGTGTTGCCGTTCGGGGCCGGCCAGTGGCGGGAAAGGTCGCCCGGGCTTGCTGTGCGGATACGTGAGGGGACGGCGCCTCCTTGTCCCCGCTGCGGGGGGCGGGGCGCCCGCCCGCGACACCCCACCCGGGGGCGGGCAGCAGCCCCGGGCCTCCGCGGGGAGACGCCAAGCCCCGCAAACCGAGGCCTCAGCGCAGCGTGGGCACGAGGTGCTGCGGGCCCGGCTGGACTTCGCCTGAGGCGAGCGGCTCTGGTCTGTAACCGCGCCGGGGGGGGCAGCTCAGTAACTCGCTTCGATCCGTCTGGTTCCGCCCGCAAGGGGCCCGGGGCCGCCGGTAATGCTCCCGCGAGCCCTCCCGCCACCCGATTCCAGACACAGCGAGAGCCCGGGACACCCTCCCTTCCCCTCCTGGCTGATCGCCGGGACGGGCCTCGCTTCCAGGAGGCTCTGCAGCTCTTTCGAATCCTGTTACCCTCCTAGTAACCGCTGCAGCCGTGTCAGCCTGGTCCGGCCGAAACGAAAGGCAGGACTGGGCAGCACTTGAAGGACTAACAGGCGGTTTATGAGGTGATGAGCTTTCGTGGGCCAGACCCACTTCCTCAGATCACACAGTGGAAGAAAATTGGCACGGCCATATATACCAAAGGGATACAATCAAAAACAGTGCACACACATAAAAAGGACAAATCACATTTCAGAACAGAGGGGGGGTGGGGGGGAGGTAAATGTCTGAGAGCTAATGATATTAGAGGTGATAATTGGGGAAGCTATCTTTGTAATGGGTAAGATAGTTAGCATCTTTGTTAAGACCCCGGCGTAAAGGGTCAAATTTAAGCATGAATGGCAGTTCAGAGGTTTCTCTTTCAAGTCTGGTGTTAAAATGCCTTTGAAGCAGTATGCAGGTAATCAAGTCATTGAGACAATGCCCTTTCTGGTTGAAATGGCAAGAAACTTTTTTCTTTGTGATACTGTCTGATATCCATCTTAGTCTTCACCACGTTTTCTGGCAAGGAGTTCCACAGGTTGACTGTGCACTGAGTGAAGAAAAACTTCCTTTTGTTTGTTTTAAACCTGCTGCCTATTAATTTCATTTGGTGACCCGTAGTCCTTATTCCCACAATATAAGTGAATAACTTCTATTTACTCACTTTTTCCACATCAGTCATGATTTTATAGACCTCTATCATATTCCTCCTTAGTCGCCTCCTTTCTAAAATGAAAAGTCCCAGTCTTTTTAATTTCTCTTCATTTGGGACCCATTCCAACTCCTAAACATTTTTGTTGCCCTTTTCTGAATCTTTTCCAATGCCAATATATCTTTTTTGAGATGAGGCGACCACATCTGTACTCACTATTCAAAGTGTGGGCATACCATGGCTTTACATAGAGGCAATAAGATTCTCTTATTTTCTATCCCTTTTTTAATGATTCCTAACGTTCTATTCGCTTTCTCGACTGCTGCTGCACACTGAGTGGATGTTTTCAGAGGACTATCCACAATGATGCCAAGATCTCTCTTGCGTAGTTGTAGCTAAATTAGTCCCCATCATATTGTATGTATAGTTGGGATTATTTTTCCAATGTGCATTACTTTACATTTACCAACATTAAATTTCATTTGTCATTTTGTTGCCCAATCATTTAGTTTGCTGAGATCTTTTTGAAGCTCTTCAGTCTGCTTTGGTCTTTTTTATCTTAAGTATAACAAGTAGGATTTATTATCCATAAATATTATTTATCACTGTAAATAATAATTATCAGGGAGGGGACAACAGCGGTGCTTCTCTCCCTTTTCATTGATAAACAGAGCAAATCTTATGAGCTTACTCCCATGTAAAATTTGTATACAGAGTAAGAACATATTCATTCAGAGTTTTGGTCTCATTAGAGCTGTGCTCCTGGTTGCTGTCCAGTCCCTTTATATGAGCCCTCCCAGAGCTGAAGTATAATCAGTGTCTGTGTTACTGTTGAGGGCTTTTACCCCCAGTCTATGTCTTTCCTGCAGAAGACCAGAACTTCTGGGCCAGCAGAACAGGCTGCTGGGGTGACTCAAAGGGCAGGTAGATAGGCTCAGTAGCATGATCAGCCCATCAGATGATAGTCTCAAGGTATCACAGCTATCTTTAGAAATTGCACATTGTTTCACTGTAATGAAAGTGGCTTCTTAAAAAGAACATATAACTGGGTCATCATCTGAGACTGCTATAATATGAAATATATGGCTGAATGCAGATAAAATGGAGCAGGAGATATACAATTCTCCCTCCCACCAAGGAAGTAAATTTGTGACTCCCTTTTAAAATGAGCATCATTATGGGAGCATTCTTTGGAATGCTGGCTGAAGCATGAAGGGACATACAAATGGTTAGCATAACTGGCCTGTAAATACTTTGCAATACCAATTACAATTGTGCCATGCAAACACCTGTTCTGTTGCAAGTGACACTAACTAAAGAAATGTGCAGCATTATCCCCTGTAAATGTAAACAAACAGTCTGAGCTGTTGGCTGAACAAGAAATAGTTCTAAGTAGACTGGTAGCTCTAAAGTTTTACCTTTTTGTTGCATAACGAACAAAACAATCTACATTTGTAAGTTGCAGTTTCACAATCAAAAGATGGCACTAGAGTGCTTGTATGCGGTGAACTGAAAAATACTATCTTGTTTATCATTTTCACAGTGCAAATATTTATTACAATAAAGTGAGCACTGCATTTTGTGTTGTGCTGTAATTGACAAATATGTTAGAAGGGCATCTACAAACGTTTAATAAATGCCATTGGTATTCAGTGCAATTAAAACTGCAATAAATCATGATCAACTGAGTTAATATGGGAGTTGACTGATTAATCGACAGGCTTAGATAGTTAAACTTGGTTCTTCTGGTGAAGTCTCTCCATCCCATGCTGATCTTGACAACCTTTCTTTCCTCGCTTGTGCTAGTGCTGTTCTTTTGCTCTCCCCTGTCTGCCTGGAGAGTCAGGACCTGTCCCCAGTCCCAGCTGCACTGATGCAGTCAGGCTGGATGGAATGTGGCTGCCGCATGTCAGCCTCTTTCCTGTTTCTTTCCAGGGAGTGGGTTGCAAGATTTTCCTCACATGCTGGACACTCAATTGGCTAGAATTTCCCTGCAAAATTGGACCATTATTCCTCTTCTAGTCATTAGAATACAACAATCTAGTGGCTGTCTTTGTCCAGCCCCAGTGTTCCACTGCCTTTCTTAGCATAGCTCTACCAGCCACTTACTGAGGTCTGCGGAATAACAACTTACAGATCTTAGTGTCTTGGACATTACTGATAAGAAAGCTGTGGTAGATGTCAAATAACTAGTCACTTTTTCTTCAGTTCATAATTTCCTGTCTCTCTTCTTCATTCCTTTCCCAAAAAGGCTATTAAGACTTCTCTGTGCTTTTCCCTTCTACAATGCTTGTTTTCATTGTTGATGGCACTTATGCAATTAACACTTTTAGATCCCACTGCTGGCTCTGTATGTTATAGCTTAGGGTAACTGCACCTGTATCCATCCTTACCCCTATGGTTTGGGGGGTGGGAACCCACTCTGACTTCCAGCTCCCCAACCATCATCTGTCTTGGGCAGATACATCTCTCCCTCTCCTGACTAGGTTATTTCCAGGCTGCACTGTTCCTTCCTGACATTGTACATTCTCTAGCAAGTCTGACACTGTTAAGCTACTACATGGCTCTTTCTAATCAAACACATTTACTTTTAAAGTAAAATATTAGAGAAAACATTAAAAGAAGAAAGAGAAACACCAACTCACCAGAAATCCTCCCCCCCCCAACTCCAATAAAAGCTCCTGCAAGTGAACAATCCTTCAGCAACCCATCCAGAGTTCTTCTGTAGTCATAGATTCACAGCACCTTCTCCTCAGATCAAGCATCCCCAGAAATCTGAGTTATTCCTTTACAGTAAACTTCCGATAATCTGGCACCTTTAGGACCCAAGGGGTGCCGGATTATCAGATATGCCGGACTATCGGAAGGGGGGCCTATGAGGGGTCTGGAGTGGGGTGGGAGGGGATGCCACCCCAGACCCCTCATAGCCCCCCTCTTCTGATAGTCCAGCTCTGCCCCAGCCGTCCCTGATTCAGCCGCTGCTGGTCAGTTTCAGCAGCAACTGAATCGGGGATGCCTGCAATAGAGCAGCTGGGGTGCTCCAACCCAGCAGCACCCCAGCTGCTCTTGGGGATGCCTGGGACAGAGCAGCTGGGGTACTGCCCGGTTGGTCCCATAGCGCTGCCCCTTGGGGCTGCGAGACCAACCCGGCAGCACCCCAGCTGCTCTTGGGGATGCCTGGGACAGAGCAGCTGGGGTACTGCCCGGTTGGTCCTGTAGCGCCGCCCCTCGGCGCTGCGGGACCAACCCGGCTGCACTCCAGCTGCTCTGCCCCAGGCATCCCCAAAGCAGCTGGGGTGCTGCCGGGTTGGTCCCGCAGCCCCGAGGGGCAGCACTACGAGACCAACCCGGCAGCACCCCAGCTGCTCTGCTCCCGGCTTCCCCGATTCAGCTGCTGGTCAGTTTCAGCAGCGGCTGAATGGGGGAAGCCTGTTCAGCTGCCCCAGCACTTCCGGGTTCCTGATGGTGCCGGACCATCAGGAGTCCCGGAGCATTGGATGGCGGACTAATGGAGTTTTACTGTATATAGTTTTTGGACTTTGATCTTTTTCTACATCTGTTTGCATCTAATAAGCAGCACACACATTTAAACTCCACCCCTTTCTTTATGCATCTTAGCACCTCATTAATTCTGATGGTCTCATCCATTTTTTATGAGCCTGGTTAAAGTCACCTACCAGGTGTGGCCTTTTCTTCCAAAGCTTTAAACCAAACCCATTCTTTTTTCTTTCTCAAGCAGGTGTTTGTACTATTGTGGCTGAATCTGAGGTTTGACTAAGTGGTTAGAGCTGCTGAATTTCTAGGCTAGCCTAAGGCCAGGTCTGCACTACACCTATGCAACTCCAGGTATGTAAATAATGTAGGTGAAGTCAATGTACCTTAAGCCAATTTTGGCACCATCTCCACAGTGGGAGGTCGATGGGTGCAAATGCTCCGATTGGCTTCCCTTAGTCCGTGTGAGTACTGGTACTGAGCAGAGGCGCCCTCAGCATTCGATTTAGTGGGTCTCTAAATTGAATGCCAGAAGATAGATCTCTGACACAGTAAGTGTTGACCTGGCCTATTGGAATGCACATCTCCTGGAACATTAACAGAGGAACTCTGCAGTGTGCTCCAGTGAAGGTTTATTGCCTACAAACCATAGGAATCTAACATGAGTCCAGGTTATAATACAAGGGACCCTTTACAGCGAACTCACATATGTACCTGCTACTTTATTTAGTGAGAAGTTGTTCTGAGGGAATATAGTGAAACCAGAGATTGCCACTGTGTATTATTCCAAGTTTGGCTCCTAAGCAGCCCCGACAGACACTAGTGCTGTCCTACGGGCAGCCAACGGGTCTGGTGCTGATGTGTTGGAAAACCAAGAATGCTCTAGACTCCAAAGAAGTTTACGTTTCTCTTTGGAGCCACATGAAGGATTTTACTGGGAATCAAGCTCCTACTTTCTGGGGCTGCTCTCACACTATTCTTCTGCCAGTGCCCAAAAGTCCTTGCTGTCTGGGTAAAGTCAAATGCAGTCAAGAATCAGTCAGGCTGAAGAGATTTTTGTATTATACTGACTGCCCTTCAAGGCTTACTCCCCGTGTGTGGCTTCTAAGGAGCCATTTAGGGCAGAGAGGTGGCAGGCTAAAAGGAATTGATTTTAAATGATTCTCTAAGGTCGCAGTACTGGAGTAGGCATTTATGACTCTAATCCTTACGTCTGCAGATAATCCCATTAATTTCAATGAGGATGCAGGCTCAGTCCCTAGTAATTCAACACACACTACTTATCTCTAATAGTGGACATTGTTTTAGTAAATTACGTTGGGGTTTGGGATTTCAGATTTGGTCAGAATTGTGCTCTTGGATGGCAACTGCACAGGTGCAGAATTTGACCTTTAGGGAACAGACTTCAGTTTCAGAAGAACTAACTTGCCTGGCTCCTACCTCTGGATAGATGAGTTTGGGTTCCACGGCTGCCCATCCCATTCCTATCCAACACTTCCTTTGAATGCTTCAAGGAAATCAGAACAGCACAGAATTAGGTAGGAGACTCTTGGGTTTGAAAAATGTTTTACAATGCCTATGTAAAAAATGCCAAAAGTTACCATGACTCAAGTTAAGTGACTCAAGAGCGTAGACAGGATCCTCATGGATGTTTTTGCAGCATGAAGAGAAAAGAAATGGGACTGACAGACAAATTCCCAAAAATACTGCTAGAGAACTAGAAGACGACAGGCTGGAGGGGTGTCAGTGTTCCCATAGAATCAGAGCAGGAACAGACCTCAGGAGGTCAAGTCCAGCCCCCTACCCAAGGCAGGACCAATCCCAACTAAATCAACCCAGCCAGGGCTTTGTCAAGCTGAGACTTAAAAATCTCTAGGGATGGAGACTCCATCACCTCCCTAGGTAACCCATCCCAGTGCTTCACCACCCTCTTAGTGAAATAGTTTTTCCTAATATCCAACCTAGACCTTCCCCATTGTAACTTGAGACCATTGCTCCTTGTTCTGCCATCCATCCTCTTTGGAACCTTCCTTCAGGAAGTTGAAGGCTGTTATCAAATCCCGCCTCACTCTTCTCTTCTGCAGACTAAACAAACCCAAATCCTTCAGTCTCTCCTGATAGGTCATGTGCTCCAGCCCCCTAATCATTTTGGTTGCCCTCCGCTGGACCCTCTCCAATATGTCCACATCCTTTCTATGGGGCCGGGGGGACACCAGAACTGGACCCAATACTCCAGATGTTGCCTCACCAGAGCCGAATAAAGGGGAATAATCACTTCTCTGGATCTGCTGGCAGTGCTCCTCCTAATGCACCCCAATATGCCATTAGCCTTCTTGGCTACAAGGGCACCTTGTTGACTCATATCCAGCTTCTCATCCACTGTAATCCCCAGGTCCTTTTCTGCAGAACTACTTAGCCATTCATTCCCCAGCTTGTAACTATGCTTGGGATTCTTTCATCCCAAGTGCAGGACTCTACACTTGTCCTTGTTGAACCTCAGATTTCTTTTGGCCCAATCCTCTAATCTGTCCAGGTCACTCTGGACCCTATCCCTGCCCTCCAGCGTATCTACCTCTTCCCCCTATCTTAGTGTCATCTGCAAACTTGCTGAGGGTGCAATCCATCCCCTCATCCAGGTCATTAATAAAGAACAAAACTGGCCCTATACATCCCAGGCTGTATACATTGTTTATAGCACATATGTAGCATGAAAAAACAGTCTCCTGCCTTCTCATTTGGTTCACTGGAAGGCAATAGATCAACTGATCTGGGAACTTGGCTCCCCTTATTAATGAACCTACTGGGACTCAGGAGAACACAAACTACCAGATATGCATTGAGTTGACAACCAACCCTTTTCCAACAGATCAGTTTCAACAAACCTACTGCACCACCTTTTTATAGCTTGCGTCTGTAGAAATTAACTCTGTCCACAGTAAGTTACATTGTCTTGTTTACCAAGAGCACTGGTTCCATTGAGACATGCTGCAGCTAGTGAAGTTCGCAGGGCAATAGCATAACATCTCCAAGGCAAACTCACTAAGCAGCTGTTTGGTATGAGACTTCCTTTGGCCCCTCAATGCACAACTGATCAAGTAACCACCGAGCTGTGGCAATCCTTGGACACCAGTGGTGGGCTCAGGAATGATGTGAATAGCTCACTTTTTAGCTAATTGAGTGGATTAGTGTTCTTGTAGCACGGTGGTGCATAAAGTACAGCTAACAGAGATGATCAGGGTATCCAAAAGGTTTGCATTTAATCTACTAGGGCAGCGTATCCTAATTTTATTTGGCGATGGAACCCTTTTCAGCTTTTCAAGGCACCCCTAGGTTTGTCAAGCAAAAAAACAAGGGGGGAGGGGGACCCACCAGTGCATGAAAATCACATTCCTTCCCCAAGACCCCACCCCTTCCTTGAGGCCCCATCCTCTCTGTTCCCCTCCTCTCCATCACTTGATATCCCTAGCCCTTATACACTCACAGGGTTGAGACAGGAGGTGCAGGCTCTGGGGTGGAAATGAGGGATTTGGGTGTGGGAAGGGGTGAGAAGTGCAAGCTCTGGGAGGGCATTTGGATGCAGGAGAAGGGGATGCTGGCTCAGGAAGGGGGCTCCAGGCTGGGGAGGATGGGGCTCAGGTGGAAGGTTGGGGTGCTGAGCAAGCCACAGGCTTGTAGATGTGAGGGTGCAGGAGTTTGGGTTGGATATGAGAGTGGCTCAGGGCAAGGAGGTTGAGAGTATGATGGGTTCAGGACACAGATTTGTGATGTGTGGATGGTACAGGAGTGTTGTGGCAGAAGATTGAGGCTGTGGGGATGCAGGAGTTAGGGGATTTAAGAGGCTCAGGACAGAGGGTTCCAGTGTATGATAGGCTCCGATTCGGGGTCAGGTGGTGCAGAAGTGTTATGATGCTGCAGTGAGATGGGGGTTTGGCGCCAATTGGGGGCTTGTTGGCCAGGCTTCATTTTGAAATGAAGTGTCAAACTCAAAAGGTTTTAGCATTGTCTTTGAGAGGGGCGGGGAACCTGTTTTGAGTAAAGGGTCACTGACCCACAGAAGAGTCAGTTGGGGCCACACAAGTGAGATGCAAAAAAAATCCTCCAGAACTCCCAAGCCTCACTAATGTGGTCCCAACTGTGCTGGTGGGGGCAGGTACTGGGGTAGCTGGGACCAGTACCTGGCAATGCTGCAACACCTCTGGGTTCCAGGAAGTGTGCGACTGCACTTCCCCTCCCCAAACAGCTGGCGCATGCGTTGCTTGAACAGCAGGGGCTGGTGCACCCCAGCAACTTACTTCTGCGATGCCATCCTGCTTGGGGGGGAGGGTGCAGGGAGTCCCAGGGCAGAGCCTGCTCCCCGCACAGTTGGAGCTGCGCAGCTCCGGGTCTCCTGACCTCCCACTCCCCCACCGCGCAGAAAGGCCATGGAACTAAGTTGCCGGCTCCTTTGGGAAGGGAAAGTGCTTCCCTCCCCGCTGTGGGTCACCCTTGTCTGGCACCCCCTAGTGTGCTGGTCGGGAGCAACTGTTCCCCTCTGCCTGCGGTTTGCTATGCCTCTGCATCACCAAGGAGGAACAGGAAACAAGTGCGCTGTTTCTTTAAGTTGGCTAGCCAGCTCTCTCTCTTTCAGAGCGGGCAGGGGAGTGCCGGCTACTCGCGGAACCCCTACTTTAGCTTCGCAGAGCACCAATGGGGAAACACTGTATTAGGGGATCACCTTGAAAGGTTCTGTGAAAAAAATTGACTGTCTTCAAACAGGAGGGAGCTTGGTAACAGGCAATGAAGACTTTCATCTTGAGGATACCACTTCAAACCTGACCTAAGGCAGCAAGGTCAAAATTTTTGGACCTATAAAATAAGTAGCCAGATTTTGTTAGTCTCTCTTGACACTTGTTTGGTGTGCAACTCAGTTGTATGGCTATTTAGTAAAATTGTTTTTTAAAACACTGAGTTAGAAAGTTTCACTCTGGACATATCTATGGGTGAATCCCTTTAATTCACAATTAAAAATAAAAACAAGTAAAAACCTGCAGACTCTTTTTTTATTAAATTCTCCCATTTCATCTGTACAGAAAAAAAGCACATTATGTTCAGAATCTCAGGAACATCTCAAAATTACACAGCATGGACATGTAAAAAACAAGAAACAGCGAGGATTTTATACACAGAAAGGAAAACAATTTACAAAGAGTCTTGTTAATGTTACGTTAAAAAAGGACTAAGTTCAAACAGTTTTTGCTGTACAGTCTATGATTTCTTGCTTGGCTCTGTTTTGTACACTGTACGTGGGGAGGCTAACAAACAATGTTATCCCTGCATATTATTTAGAGACCCTTCCCCCTATGCACATGCTCAAGAGTCTCCCTTTATACAAACAAAACATCTTTTCCAGGCTCTTTGTTCTCGCATTTCGGTGACTGATGCTGGAACACAGAGCTTTTGCTTTCAGTGAGTTACAAAATCAAAATAGAGTTAAGTTTTGGAAAAGGCTGTTTCTGCTCAATAAAGGTGGCAGGATACTGCTCCCCCATCCTAGTAGGCAGGCCCTACAGGTAACACACTGCAGCGTACATAACCCTGAAGCCCAACAATGTGAGAGACAAGCAGCTGTACCAATTTACCAGACTGAGATCTTGGCTATACTTGTCCTCTCCCTTCCACTGAGGCTTCACTGAGAATTCGAGCACACCCCATGATGGGGACTCAACACACTGGCTCATCATTAGGCTAAAAACCTGGGCTGGCCCCTCTTACCCTCAGAAGCGGGAAAGCAACAATACCTGTCTGGGAGCTGCTCTGCTCCATGAGGGGATTGTAATAAAACCTCACTGGCATAGTGAAATCAGTTTATAAATCTATACAGAAATATTTTAAATAGAAGGGAAAAAATTAGTTGGCCTGGCATGATCTCACACTGAATTCAACATTAACTTTGAAAACTCAAAAGGCTGTCAAAAATTCAAAGGATGCCATTCCTTCTGAACTAAATAGCTTTGAGTTAACAGAAATCACCATCCACCTTAAGCACCTTCCCCTGAATGTGATAAATCAGAGCTCACCACTTCTGGGCAAACTGCCAGCTTTCCTTCCCCCCACAGCAAAGAAAAGTGCCTTCGATGCTAGCTAGAAAGTGCTGCCCTCCAGAGTTGACAGCTCACCTTTCACTGGGCAGGCTGCAAGAGTGCCACTCAGAGCCAAGATGGTCAGGTTTGCGTGGATCTTGCAGAGAATTATTCTAACATCTTATTCTAAAATCCAGGGAGTCTTTCAGCCCTTCGGGGAGGGACAGGTTTGAGTGAAGCATGAGAAGGAGTGCTGCTCCAATCCACACCCTTAACTGCAGCCATCTGCACTTGAAAGGATTTTCTGGGAGGCAAGAGTCAGGGCCAGAGCTATCAAAAGGCAACAAGACAAATCAAAGTCTTGGATCTGACCCATTCGTAAACAATAAATAAGGCTTTTTTTTTTTTTTTTTTTTTTACAAGAATGGGCAAGTAGCCACCACCTGGTTAGCCAGAGTGAAATACTGAGAAGAATGTGCTACACAAGTCTTCCCTTCCCTTTAGTCATGTTCTCTTGCCTGAGGACAGCAAAATCTGAATGTATCAGTAGGCAACTGAGCAATCCTTACTAGGAGTTATTTCCTCCTTTGGCTACTCCAGTCAAGCCATTCCCACGAGTATCAGCGCTCCAATACTAGCACAAAGACAGCCTAGCCCATGGATGAGCAGCAGCCTCCCTTAACTGAGGGGTGATGGTCAAGTCCAGACTGGAGGGGAACAACAAACTTTAGGACTAAAAGTAAAGAAGTGGCAAGGAGGCCTTGGATCTAGAAGCCACCTTCTGCCACATTCCCTTTGGAAAGGTTACTTCCAAGTATTTCTAATGTTTTCATTGAATCAAAGTAAAAGTGCCCTTAAAGTCACGAAAGCAGCGGTGCATTTTTACAGCAGTGTAGTTCTCGTACCCCCAGCTATAGGGAATGCCCATCCACTTTGGGCATTTACTGATACAGCCAGTGAGTGGCTCATCAGATACCCAAAGAGTAGGTCCTCAGTAATTGGGATATATTTGGAACAAGACTAGTTATTTTGTTGTGTTTTTCTGGAGGCTTCTCTAGGTCCAAGGTCTTTCCATGCTAGGGTGGCATTTCTAACACAGGGTACTGGAATATTTCTAGTTAGCCTGACTTCCTTTGCCAGTGTCATTGTGTTTAGCAAACCAATAGGTTGAGGGGTGCGGGCCCATTTTTAGGGCGATAACTTGGGCATAAATCTTAATGATTATGAAATGGCTAAAACTGACAGCCAGTGACAGCATTCTCTGCCCAGCCCTCACCATGTCAATTACCTGCGAGAGATGGGGCTCCCTCCATTCTATTGTAGCCCCTGTGGCCCCTGCAACAGGACATTTGGGCCTGTGCACTATTGCACTTCTGAGCACACCATTACAGAAGGCAAGCTCCAGATACACGGTTCAGGTCTCACTAGCCTCCCTCCACCCCTCCCCTTTACATGCAGGTGCTCCGTTGTCCACTGACATCTGAAAGCAAACACCACGCAGATGCTTAATGCAATACCCAGAAAATGCGGCTGCTGCTTGGGGTTTGGTTTGTGAAGGCTTCAGCAACAGACACACCTGGCCTGGAGGAAGGTGTCCGCACGGCACAGCTGCAGGGATGAGGACTGCAGTTGGTTGAGACAATACTGTATTCAAACAGAGCACCAACATGGAGATTAGCTGGAAGGGACTCAAGAAGAGACCCTGTATTCCACAGAACAAGCCTGCTCTCCTCTGGCCAATGTCTGCTCTTTACCCTCGGGGGCCTCTGTTCTTACCTCTACGCTGCACTACACAGCCAACTAGTCTTTTGCCTTTAACGTTTCCTCCTGTGTCACTGTTCTGCTCTCTGCTGCAATGGAAAATGCAGGAAATCAAGTCTCCCCAAGCCCTAACCTACTCCAATAGAGAACTTGAATTGGAAAGTAAAACAGCTGATAAATCTGCTACAATATTTTGCTGCAATTGCATGTGGGATTTACTGCAAGCTGCTAGTCAAGGTATTTTACACCACTTCAGATGGGCTCTTCAAGTTCAACAGGAAACAAATATGCCTTCAAAAAATACAAAGTACCTGGACGGCAATTCAGTTTTGTCATAGCAAAATTTAGGCAATGCTAGTATCGCCAACACACACTGTACATTGGGGAGAATATATAATCTTGTTTCCTTTCCTCCTGCACTTTGAATTCACCCCATCTGCCTGACTTGGCGGCCTATGTATTGAAATGACACTTCCAGTGAGAGGTGAAACCATGTGCTTTTGCAACTATCACACACACACACAAATGAGTGTGTCACCCAGCACCCTTTTTAAGCTTTGTGCAAGTGATGTGATCTGCCATTGCCTTTACTGGCCCTCAGCTTCACTCATGCAGAATCAGTAAAACCACACAAGTAGCACTGGGTGAGGAAGGTAGGGGAAGGAATTTAGACTCCATTTCTGTTCCGAGGATGACTTAACATGTTGCCTGATTGGAAACCTACAGCACACCAAGCAAAATGGCAGATCTCTTCTGTGAAACCGGCTCCACTGCTTGGCTTCTCTCATCTTCTGTCCAGTCTTGATAGTCCCTTGGTTAAACTCCAGATACCACCACCAGTTGTCTTTCCTGTGACCTTTTCTAATCCATCTTCATCGTACTACTAACCCTGGGTCTCAGAGTCTATCTTCCATCTTCAAAGCGGCATGGTGCAGAGACATGTTACCAAAAACCTCAACTTTGCACTCCTCTCTAGCATTTTGTAAGGGTAGCAAAAGCAATCACAGTATTTTCAGAGATCAGTTTGTCTATGCAGCATAACTAGAATCAGCGGGTCCACATTCAGAAATGCCCCCATCTTGTATCAGATCAATGTCTAACACTGGAAATTTCAGAAATTACCAAGCAGTGCAATAAGAGGGAGCAGGAAAAGAAAGTTATGGATCAAGCATTAGCCTAGCTGGAGAGTGTTAGGCACATGATGTATACTCTAGCACACCAAGGAGAACACATCTAAAAGGTTAATAAAATATATATATCTCTATCTTACTGTACATGCCGACTCTCGTGCAATCACTGCCCCACTTGAACCACACACTCAACCTGTCCACCCCAGGTCCCAGCCATGGAGTGGCCTGGAGGAATCTCCTCTCCCTCCATGCCTTGGGGAACAAAGAAGATGGTGAGAAGTTACCACAGCTAGAAGTGTTTCTACAAAAGACCTCCCTAGAGCTGGGAAATTGGGCTGGGAATCAAGTTCGGGAAATGTTACTAAAGCCTACGTGTGCACATCAGTGGGTGACAAAGCTATTCCCCTCAAAGGTGAACATGTCTGTCCTCCACCTCGCACTACCAACACTTCTCCAGTTCTCTCCTGCCCCACAGTGAGGGCTAGCATTCTGACCTACATCCCCAGATGCCAAATTCCATCTATAGCAACCAGGGTTTCACAGGTTTGAAACTTTTTTACTCTGTTTTTAATGCTGTAACTCAAGCAATTAAGAGCTGGAGAGGCCAATGATGAATCATCACACTAACCCATAAACAATCCTTCTATTGAAACAGACACTGATATCTCAAGTCCCATTCAACATCACTGGGCAACGTGGAACATTGCTGATGTATCATCATGACCATCTTTGAATAGCTAATTCAGGGAGGTCTTAGCTTGGCAACAGGGCAGTAATAAAGGAGTGACAAAATTCAACTGCATTGCCTTTGATGAACCAGGGTCTATACGTTGCGTCTGTCACATTACACTGACTGGCTCTTCAACGCTTAACCTCCACACCCTTTCCCTAACCAAAGGATATGCTCTACAGCTCAAATGGCAAATCAGACCACTGGCGTTTGCGATCCTTCCAGTATTTTATTTTATCCAGTGAGTAGTGGCGGAAAACAGGGGAATTGGAGGGCATTGTCATCTCAGGCCAAAGCCCCAGTCTCGAAAACTGGCCATTCAGAGGCCGACTCCGCTGATAGACATCCCCTGAAGGTGCTTGGGATAGCAGGAGCAAGATGTACGAAACAAGGCCAACTGCGGTGAGCGATGCAATTTACCCTCTAATTTCCTACCTCGATACAAACATATCCCAGTAAGGAACACTGCCTCACTCCTGTTGTGATTGGTATGTATATATTTTTCTTCCTTTAAAAATTTACTTACAAACTGCTTGAGCTGCAGGTCATGTCAGTCTGATTTGGTGAAGGCAGTTCCAACAAGACAATAAAGAGACTCATCTACAGGCAGGTAACAGGAGTCCGCTAACAAGGGGGAACAAAAGCTGCTGGCTGGCCTGCCAGTGTTGCACACCAACTCTTTCATAGGATGATGAAGATGCCATGGATGAGATCCAAGATGGGACAACTGAGCCGACACCTGCTGCTGTTCTAATTCTTTTTTTATTCTCCTCTCACAGGAGGGGTTGGGTGGGTCGATTATACAGAGGAGGACTGTACAAACTGGGCGCTGGGCAGGCATGTCTTCAGCAGGCAATCCAGGCTCTACCTGTTCTTGAGCTCTCGTGTCACCCGCTTGGTGATGCGTCCGCACATGAGGCCAATCAGGAAGAGTACACAGATGCCGCCTGCGATAACGGACAGGATGTAGTTCTTGGACGGAGAAGTCATCACTTGCATAGCAAGATCAGAAAAGCCTTCTGCTGGGGCGACCTGGGAATGAGGAGGAAAATATAATTAACATGACTTCAGTTTCCACCTCAGCCTTTGTAGCGAAGCCATGAAGCCCTTTAGAACAATGCTATTTTACAACTGGGTATATTCCCTGCTTGCCTCCTGTAAGCATCAAGTGTGCTCTTTTTATAACTGAATTTCCCTGGGACACAATTATCTCACATGTGAGCTGGGACATATCAATAGGCCTGCAGGAGATGGACTCCGTCCACCAGGACACAAAGCTGTAAAGCTCCAACTTGCCCAAAGGCATCCCAGCTCCTGCCGTAGCTCTCTCCAGCATCCTGCCTTTCCATTCACATCAGTTCCTCTCACTGCTTCCTCCATTGGCACCCTTTGCCCTGCATGAGAGCTCGCCCCAGGTGCGCAGAACAGTTTTGAGTTCAGTGTTACTAGGCAAGTAACAGATGCTGAAGAAGGGGTTGTATAAGTGTCCTCCTTTCCCTTTTACTGAATTAAGGTCACACAACTTTGTTCTGGGCTTGGCGTGCATGGGCATTCAAATGCCGCCAGACACATACAACGCACGATACACTATCTAGGCAAAGCAAGATTAGCATGGAACAAAGCAGCAGCTTGAAGGCTACATTATGTCCTGAGCCCTGGTTTGCATTTAACTATCCGTGATCCGAAAGCACTGTCCTTCCCAACTGCTCTGCTTGACAGAATCACAAGAGCGGATCGCATCTCTCCTGTCACCACGCAGGACTAAGGCATGTCTGCTCAGACGCCTTCTCACGACCACGGCCTCTTGCCGATTCCTTCACAAGATACTAAGTCGAAATCACACGAACCACATCTCAGTCTCCTAACCCAGGGGTTCCCAAACTGTAGGCCACGGCACAGCCCCAGGTGGTCTGCAGATGCAACTGCATTCTCCACTCTAGTGAATCTTAACTCCAGTGACTCATGTCATGTCAGTAAAATCTACATTATACAAGTGCAGTGTTTTGAGCTCTGTGTGGGACAGAGCCTGGAAGACACTATCAAACAAGTTGCAACATGTCAAGTTTAATTCTCATGAGCACAGCGGTGTATTTCAGCCTGCCACTTAAAAAAAAGCAGTCTTTCAATCCGACACAGGTCGATTTATTTAAAAAAAAAAAAAAAAGAGAGAAGCGTGCACTGGTGGACAAGCTGATGAAAGTCCCAGATCACCTATAGCTACACAAAATGAGCCAGCCACAAAAATAAAGTGGTAAGTAAATATGACCCATACTTGAAATCTGGATTCTCCTTTATTAGGGTGGATGAGTACCCGTTGCCTCACTGTGTCAATTCTTTTTATATGCAATATTTTATTCTTTTCTAATTAGTAGAGAGGAGGATTAGGTCTTCACTTACACAGCTCAGAAATTCAGATTTTACACTAAAAACTGAAAGCAAAATGTGTTCAAAGTTGGACAGTTTTGTTTTAAAATCAAACAGTGTGTACAATTTTGTTCACATGGTTGTGTTGCCTGTTCAGTTTTATATGCTGTACAGTTATACATTGCTTGAACACAACATTTTGCTCTCAACTTTTTTTAAAGTGCAGTTTTACTTGGTTTCAAAGATCTTCAAGTATTTGAGTGCGTGTTACTAGGGATTTCTATCATTACTGTTGATAGACATTATTGTAACTGTTTACATTAAAATGAAGCAAACATTTACATTATTTACAGTTATACTGAAGCTATATGTAATAATTAAATTTAATATATTTTTCCTTAAAAACTATTAATAAGGGGCCACAGTGCCTACTGCAGCTGCACAAGTGGGCCTCCCCTTCCTTTGGGAATCCCATGTCCTAACAGACATTGCTTAATATACTGGAGTGACTAATGCCAAAAACCAGAGCTCCCCTTACACCCTCACCTTTGCAGCATAGCTCCACATTTCAATTCGATCATTAAGGCGTTTCTTACATTCAGGCTGTAACCTCACACGCTTGTCTTCCAAAGCTTCCATTAGGCAAGACATTTCTGCAAAATGGAGAACGCGGTATCAACACACACACGAACTGGCCCCAGGGACAGGGAGGTAGGTGCAGTCCAGTTCCTTGTAACGTGGTAAAAAGACAGCCAAAGTTGTATAGATAAGCTCCCCATCAAACATCCTTGGGCCCTGTGCTGGGAATGTAATCTAAGACTGGTTTGGAAGGAACCCTCTATTTAACCCTCACAGCTAGCCGCCCAGCCAGGTCTCACCTTCGCTATTTAAGTGGCAAGGAATGCTGACCAATGGAGCGGGATCAAAAGGTTAATGTTAAATATTCCAGAGTTAAGCTCAGCTGAGATGACAGAATATTTTATGATTCACAGACCAGCTCACTAAAATTATTTGCAGAATGCTAAATCTTGTGCACCTTCTCCAAGAACTTAGTGTAACACAAGACAAACTGTGGAAGGGTCTGCCTGGTGTTTGCGCAAACTGTGTCAGGTATCCCATCTGGGCCAGACAGTGATGTATTTGGAAAAGCAGTTCACCCCCAGGATTGTCAGGTCCATCCTTGTAGAGAAGAAATGTGAGGAAACATCGAAGATACCCGCAATGCTTTCAGTGCCAATGCAGCAGCACATTTTTAACCTACTTCTGATTCTGTAGCAGAAATTAACATTATTGTAAGAAAAGTGGCATATTAATTTCAAACTACATTAGAAAGAACAAAAGTAGTTTAACATTTACTAGACGATGCAAGGAGAGATTTCCAAGCTAAGAAGCCATCCATAGAGAGAAAGGACACCCATAGGACATACAAATCTTAGTATTCCTCATTTATTAGCCAGGATGACTGGAAGCAATACTACTCTTTAAGAGGACCTCAAGTCGTCCCAGGAGGATCCCAGTTTTCGATCCCTCTGGGAGATGGGAGATCTCACACAGTATGACATGCCAACACTTACGACGTCCTCTTCCGGGCGGGATGGCTGCACAGTGGTGTTTGATGTCTAGGGCACAGGCTGTGTGAAGGACTGGGTCAACAAATATGTCTGCTTTGCTCTCTTTCAGCATGTTGAGCACCTCCTGAGGAAAAAAGATTAGTTCAGGGACACATTAAAGGAGGGAGAAGAAAGTCACACAAATCGCACCAGTGAATTGCTTTTAGAGTTACCTCAGACTCTTAAACATGGGATCTTAGAGGACAATGCTGCTAGATGGATCAGCCTAGTTCAATTCATTAGACACACATGCTGATCTGCAGCACAAAGTCAAATAATTTAGCTTGACTAACAGATTTGTGGGGTAGTTTACAAAGCTCCTTGCAGGATCCAGTGCCAATGTGTGCTCAAGAGACCTCAGGTTGATGTAAGAGTGGGCTGCGGATCAGCCTAGAGGCACACTGGGTATGCACGCACAGCCAGGACTGGAATAGGGAGCCATACTGCTTATTGGGACTAAGATTCCCTGGCAGGCATATGCCAGAGCCCAGACTGAAATGGTAGAGGATGCTGCAGGCCAGGAGCAAGATACACTGGCTCAGCTGTGTATAGTCCTGGCTTCACGCAGTTCCAAGCCCTGGTTTGTGCTACATAATGAGCCATGTTGGAAGCTTAGTGAGTAACTGCGCTTTTAGAGGCACCCTTTTCTTCTTACCTTTTTACACATCTCAGCTTTAATTTTGAGCAGGTTAACTTTCAGGCACTCCTCCACCTGCCCGGTCTGTTCTTGCGCTGCTGCTTCCTCTGCACACAACCTGGAGATCTGGGGAGGGAAAATCCCTATTTCAACATGAATGAAATAGTGTACGATGCAGGCTGCTTTTTAGGGTGTTAGCAGGCTGCCACATTAGTGCAGTATCACATGCAATGGCTAGGGAGTGCACCCTGAGCTGCGTCACCCTCCCTCCTGCATTTGCACCCCGGAACTCCTGATGTAAAAGAAGCTGTACACAGACCAATACAGTACTGATTTCAGAATTCACCACTTTACAATCTGTGCCATGGAAATAACAGAAACACAACAGCTTTTGGTTTAGAGAGACACAAGAATACAGCCATCAAATCTCTGTTTAACCAGTGTCACCCTGGTACAGAGTGCGAAGCATATCACCACCCATATGCACCTGTTTTTGTGAAATCGCAAATTACACATAACAGACCAGGCGAGTCACATGTTAATAGTCAAACATATTGGCCATGTGTGCTGGGTTTTTCCACAGCTGAAGGTGCTCTGAGTACTCAAAAAGTAACCAAATCTCTCAATATTTATTGCCTGCCTACTTTGCTGGGTATGCCATTGGGGTGTTGGTTTTTCCGTAACTAGCAATGTTAAAATTAGATTAATCAACTAATTGAATAGTCGATGGAATTTCCATTGACTATTCAATTAGTTGATAAGGTTGCTTCCACTTTGAAATGTAGCGAGAGCCCACTGGGAGACTGAAACGCCACATGGAGCCTGGGGCCAGCAGCGGACTTTAAGTCCCTTGCTGGCCCCAGGCTCTCTGCAATGCTTCCGCTTTGAAATGTACAAGAATCCCAGCAGGGGTTCTTGCACATTTCAAATGTGGAACACCACTGCTGTGCTCCTGCCCCCTCCCATGGAGCCGGGGGGAGGGGCACGACTGGCTTTTAAGCCAGCTCCCCCCAGCACCCCCTACTCCTTCCCCCCCTTGCTGCCTCTTTCTGATAGAGGCAGCAAGGGAGGGGAGAGCAACTAGTTGACTAGTGTGTTGACTATCCGATAAGCTTTTGCTTATCAGATAGTCGACTAGTTGATGAATCGCTTACATTCCTATCCATAACCCCACACTTTTTAACCATTTCTCTATAGCTGAGCTTTTTTCTTTTTCCAGAGGGAGGTGAAGAGATTAATTCTTCATTTTCTCTTGTGTAACCTTTTCAGCTGGTCAGCCCAAGAGGATACCAATGGATCATTTGTTAATAAATATTCAATCATTTGTGACATCTGGTTCTGACTTGTGCCCTAATAGTCTCCGACTACACACAGTGGATACAATCTTCTCTACCAAAGTATTTCCAACATCTGTGCCCGCACAATCTGTTTTTTAACCCAATAGGTGTGAAGTACCATTGAAACAGTACGTTAGAAATGTATCGCACTTTATTTTGGAAAAGGACCACAGCATTATTATAAAGTTCATTGCTCAGGATAATCTGCCTCCCCAGATTCTTTTCTCAGTATGTCACATGTGGACTTTTAGGAAAGTTATCTACCAAAATTGATAATAAATTAGTAAAACTTTTGTGTTCCTGATTGATCAGACACCATCACTCCTACTAACAGTAGCTTTCTGTAGAAAAAGCTTTTCTAGAACATTGGGAAACAATGCCCAACTTGAAAGTACTGGTGCCACAGGCAGGTCGCACTAGTTAGTTTTGATCTCTAAGTAAGTTAGAAAAAAAGCTTCTTCGGCAAATAGCTGTCCGGCTGTATGCATTCCATAATTGTCAGAGTCTTTAAAGCCCTCTTGTTTGTAACTTGAATTCAGATCTGGATAGTTTGCAATGGTGTTGCTGGCAAAGGAAAAGAACTTCTCTGCAGTTTTAGCCAAAACCCATTGGGTTACTCTATGTGTATACATGTCTGCAGAGCATGATTTTTCTTAACAGCCTATGGCAGCTTAATGTTTACACTGACAATTTTCTTGTTCACTGACAATGCAGCAATAAAGCTGCATTTAAGGGCAAATCTATTGTCAGATTTTGCCGGAACTGCTGGAGAAGGCACAGCGAGAAATATTTGCAGTGTCCTGAAACAGAACGTTGGTTAATTCATTCTTGTTTAAAGAAACCAACAAAGATGTATCTCTTCTCAAAAATACGCTTGCTTGGTTTGCAAATCCATAGAGAAATGGACTTTGATTTTGTGGTATACTGAGAAGTGTGCTGCTGCTGTCCAAATGTGTTGTACACAGATGACTTCACAAAAACAAAGTTACTCCCACGGCACGGTAACACAGATGTGCTGTCCCTATGTGCCGTTTTGCCATGTGCTCCATGAACCTGAGACCAGAAGATTTTTTGTTAGCAGTATCCACTGGTCTGTGCCCTATTCTTCATGCTCCCCACCCAGGGCATAAGGAGAGATGCAGACCCATTACTCCTCCACAGCAAATATCCTAAGGAGGCAACTCAGGTTGGGTGTTGGACTGCACACAGGGACCAAATCCCCTTGAAGAACTCCAGTTACTGCTCAGTGTAAGTCAACTCTTATTCATCAAGGGAGGATTCCTTTGTGTATTCCACTGGTGGGGAGTCACGAGCAATGCGCACTGAGTTGGGGGGAGGTGGCCAGTGAAGGGCAGCTTTGCTAACACAGATGTCCATTGCTGAAGCCTGCACCAGGGCATAACGTCTTGCAAACACACATGCCAAGCTCCGCGTTGCTGCCCTACTTATCTTAAAATGACAGAGGCTTTGCAGGGATGCCACAGAGGTTACCTGGCCTAGCTGAGCAGACCTCCCCCCCGCCCGGGATTGCAATCACTTGATAGCAAAGCAGGATGCACCCCAAAATCCATTTAGAAAGTCTGCAAAGAGACAGCTTCTCTTGTACATTCAGCGGAGACAAAAACGTTTAGGAGAACGAAATTAGCGCGAAAGTCTCCTTGCAACTGTACCCTATGGAAGGCCATAGGGAAAGTCTGCTATCAGGGCTGCCAATTCTCCCACGCAGAATCGCCAGCACAAGGCGGGCTCACGTTTAGGGAACTTTCATTTTATTTGAAGAGGACTGTGGCAATTACAGCTTACTTGCTTACTCTTCACAGGGAAAATACCCGTCTAATAACTATGAGTCGGCAGCTCCACTAGTTCTGTGTCACTCACTAAGGAGGGCATACCTGACAAGCAGTTACAAAGGTGGCCTGCTGGGAATGTGCTCAACATGTCCTATCCAGCAAGGGGGAGGTCAGTGAGCAGCTTAAGAGTGACCTCGAGATGCTGTGCTACGTCTGTGGAGGATTACTGGACGGTCTGATCTGAAGGCCATGTGAGCAGACACTATTCCTGGATCCAACACAAGAGCAGTGAACTTAAAGGCTGGGGGGCATGGTGGCGGGGAGGGGAGAAGACGGGGGGGCGTGCTGCCAGTTCAGAACTTTCCATCTCCAACAAGGGAGGGTGGTTGCAAGGAGTTCGGCCTCTGAGGGCACTGCAGAAAGCGAGGTGAGCAGAAGGTGCTGTGCAACATACCCCCTAAGGATCCACACACTCACCCATTAAGACATCTACAGTCCAGCTAACTCCGTTCCTGGCTCCCCTAGCCAGCAGCGCCCCTCCCAGGCTTAGAGACATGCCCATTTCCTTCCCAGGGCACACAGGTTCCTCCCATGCTCTTCTGCCAGCTGGCCCATTCACAACAATCACCCTGCTGACTCACTGCCTACTGCTGTTCTGAGATGCCCAGGTCAGAGAGGCAGGAGCGGAGGAATCAAACATGGCCCAACCTCCGCTCTGGAGTGGAATACACCATTCAGGAGCCACAGCTTACACTGATGTGGAAATGACAAAACAGATTTCTGCTACTGCGGTTCACTCATGACTGAGGGGAACTCCAGAGGCACCATTAACGTGCCTGCTTTTCACAAGTCATGACGAGGATTTGTACTTCAGCGTCCGTGTGCATGCCAGAGGCAAAGCCTGACCGAGAAATGCCAACGGTGCCGAAGAACACAGTTCCTTGGTGCTAAGCGCACGCTGCAGCCAGGGATTAGCTAGGTGCAGGTCCACTGCTTTGCCAAAGAGGGGGGAGAGTGCGAAGCTGCTGAGGAGCGTTTTCACCTGAGCTACAGGACAGAGCGCCCACGGCCCTTACCTCATCAGAACAGTGCATCTGCAGTTGGGGATCTAGCCGGTAATCAAGGGCCGATTCCTGGATTATCACTCGGATCTGATCCTCACAGTCTGGAGACAGACGCTATAGAGAGGAGAAAGGCAGCAATTAGCCCACCAAGTAATAAGCTTGATGTTTGCATGTCAGCTCTCTTGGCACCTTAACGACTAGGTTAAATGCCAAGGCTAAGAGGCAATTAAGGAGAAATTGTAAGCACAAAGCCCTTATCCACTGGTGCACGTGCGCACTGCACGAGAGCTGAATTTACTAGGAGGGCATCTTAGCCAGAGTGTGGGGCACATTTCTGTGCAGCGCATACTACACATCTACCTTCCCCACTCACCTGGTCCGCATATTTCAACTTGAGGCAGGAGATGACCTGTCCCTCCAACTCTGCATCATCCTTGGCGGTATTCAGAATATTTTGGCAAAATTTGGGGATGTCTTGTTTGCAGGCCTTCCTGAGCACTGGATTCAAACGGTAATCTGACCGAGCGAGGACAGATGGAAAGGAACAATGTTAAAATTTGCAGACTATGGGAATAAAAGATGTGTCGACAAACTGACAGCTCCAAAGGGAACCTGCAGCAGGAATTCTCTCTGGATCACACTGTTTCCAGCACTTTGAAAGCGCTACATTGTCCCTTTTTACTGTGAAGAAATTGACCACTCAGTACAAGCCTCAGGACAAAGCAAAACCAGTCATCACCAGGACACTCTGTAACCAGGTGGAGAGCGTGCTGGCTCAGGCTGTGTGTGAAGGGGAGTTAAAGGGAAGGTGCCAGCAGTAAAGTCTGTGCAGACTAGGGGTAAGCAAAAGCATATAGGTGAATGCTACAGACTACACGCATCTCTCCCCCATCAGTGCATTTTTTAGTAGGCCAGCGCTCGGCTCAGTCCTGGCTTGCAACAGGTCCAGGACCCACCCCTGCTGCAGCTCTGCATTTAAAGTGTATTAGGATCCGGGTTCAGTTCAGCCTGGCTCAGTTCTGCTTGCCCTGGGTCTGGGAACCCAGACACTGGCGCCCCCCCTTCCCAGGACGGGCTGCTGGCACCCTATGCTGCTGCCTCGGATAGAGGCAGCAGGACAGGGCAACAGGCAGCCGGTCTGCAACGGGAGCTGGTTTTTAAACTGACTCCCCTCGTGGACCAGCTCCCGCCTGCCTGGATACAGAGGCAGCAGTGTGGAGTGGCAGGAGACTCCTTGGGAGTGAGGCCAGAGTACTCTGGCTGCTGGCCCCGCCTCCGGGGACTATAGACCAGTCGACTAACCGATAAGAATTCATGAGGTTACTCGACTAATCAATTAACTGGTATTTAACATCCCTAGTGCAGACCATGCATTAGTCCAGGCAGATAACAGGCTCCTTCTCCCTAGTCAGCCAGTGCAGCGGAGGCCCTGGTACCTGTGTTCTGTGTGATCTGTCGCTTGGTGATCATCTGTTTGCATTTCGGGTCCATCACCTCGCTGTTCTTGTTCTGTTTCAGACACTGCAACATGTTCTTCGAATCAGCTTCAGAGCAGAACCTCTGCAAAGAGAACCCCTGTTTTACAGCACACGCATCATCAAATGTCCCCCCAGGAATCTAAGCAGCCGCCAGACCGCACCTGGCTCTCCCTTGCCAATACTCACCACTGACAGCATTTCCCTCGCCCCTGTGCTCTGGCAGGGGAGATCAGGGAGAGGAATGCCACTTTACGCAGCACTTGCTGCTAACTGAGCCGTTACCTCCCCACTCATGGTATTCTCATTCCCCGTTTTGGTGCAAAGCTTCCATTATTTCCAACTTGGTCTCGTACCCATCTTCCCTCCTGCCCTGTGAGCTGCAGAAACTGGAACAGGTGGAAGCTGGGGATCACTCCTACAGTCTCTGTCCTGTGCAAGAGGGGCTGTACAGACAGCCCAACAATAGGCAGCGCTCACTGCAGGCCTATGCAGCACTGGAGAGCTGAGTGTCGTGCACAGCGATAGGAGCAACAGGCTGACAACCTCTACGGAGTCTTCACTGCTCGAGTGGGGCCTGCTCTTACAGAGTCCCCAGTTGCAGGAGCTGCAGTTGAGGCTCCCACAGTGCAGTAACCTTCCACTCCCTTTGGCTGTGCTACTGATCTTTACCACCAGCCCTACAGCCAGACATTAAGCCACAGTCAGGCATGGAACCAGGTGGCTGTTTTGTTAACTCGGTGTCCTGGGGCGCCTGCGGCTATGCAGCCATGTGTTTGACACTCTCTCCGGCCTGCAAGTTGTCACTGTGAGCCCAGTGTCTGTGCCCTGCTGAAGGTGGTTTAATCTTGTCTGTGGCCGGAGCAGTTACAGGGCTGGACCTTATCTGCCACTGGGCTGTATTCGCAGTGAAAGAGAGTTTTGCCAACCTGCGTTCTTGACAACTCCATGGCCTCTGACAGAGGGAGTCAGCGCAGCAGCATGACAGTAGACCTGAGTGTTCTGCAGCACATGGGCTCTCCCCTCCCCCCATCTCAGCCAATACTCCAGGCAATAGATTTATTTGTATCCAGCCTACTTTGCTCACGGGGCACCATGGCATTTGGGGCCAGGGAGCACTGCTGAAAGAGACCCTCATCTTGTGTCCCAAGCATGAATACCCTGAGCATTCTAGGTAAGTTACCCGTGGCCGCAAAGCCAGCCAGCACGCTGCAATTACCTTAATCATTTGCTTGCAGACCCTCATGAGCGTGTAGTCTAGTTCCGGATCCATCATCTCAGTCTCCTGTAGTTTGAACACTTTCTGGTGACACCGGTTGCTCAGGCGCTTCTTATTCTCCTTCAGACACTCGATAATCTGCAGCCAGACGCACGACAGCAGTGAAAAGCGCACTGGTGGCAAAAACCCTCCCCTCGGTAGTGTCTCAGTATATTCTTGGTGTTCCCTTGGGGGCTCATTTTCTAGTATCTGCACTTGTGAAATCCTAAGCATCAGAGGGTAGAATGTATCTAAAGCAGCGGTGGGCAATAATTATTAATGGGGGGCACTCCAAGATGCTGGTAAGTGGCCAAGGGCCGCACTTCTCTGGAGGTGGTGTGGGATCTGGGATGGAAGTTGGGTGCAGAAGGGGCGTGGGGTCTGAGGGCATTTGGCTGAAGGAGTGGGTTATGATCTGGGGCAGGGGCTTGAGGTGCAGGGTCTAGGAGAGGATTCTGGCCTAGGGAAGGGGTGTCGGAGGGTGTGCAGGGTCTGGGAGGGAGTTGTGACCTGGAGGAGGTGGGGAGAGAGGATGCAGAGGGCTTGGGTGACCTGGGGCAGGAAGTGGGGGGGGAGGGGGAAGAGGAGAGAAGGGGTGGGGTGCCAGAGGCAGGTTCTGGCTGGGATGCACTTACCTTGGTGGTTCCCACCCAGCAGCTCTGCAGGAACCTGAGACAGGCTCCATGCCTGTCTGCTGGGCTGGCTGCTCCACATGGCTCTGCTCCAGCACAGGGAGAAGGCTTCACTTGCTGGCCCTGCCTCTAGCAACATTTCTCACTCCTCTTGGCTGGAAACTGGCCAATGGGAGCTGAGGAATTTTTGCTATGGGGCCGGGACAGCATGTGACACTTCCGGTCCCTACCCAGAGTCCAGGGCAATTAGCAGCCAGTTATGCGAGCTGCTGTGTAGCAAGGGTGCTGGTGAGGTGGCTGCGGGCTGGATCCAGTAGTTTGGCGGGCCGCTAGCTGCCTCTTACCCACCCCAATCTAAACAAATCACTAATGCTGTATTGCCCAGCACACTGTGTTCAGTTCGCTGTTAAATCTTGTTAGTTTTAGCTACAATGTCATGACACCTTCCCACTCAACTAGATTTCCAAAATCACTGACTGTCACAGTCCGAGGGGATAAGTGAACTGCTAGGCTGGGCTCCGCTGCACAGAAAGAGCTGGGCACAAAGATGCTCTAATCCTCACCAAAGCTGGAGCACACTCCCAAGGGCAAGTCTGATGCTCTGTGCTTAATGAGACAAGGACGTCTGTGGAAAGCAGGCCAAGTACTGACATGTAAATAGTTAAAGGACCCATCATCACCTGAGCATTGCCATAGGGCACATTCTGACAGTTGTTCTTGATATCACTCTTACAAGCCTCATACAGCTCTGGTTCCAGTCGAATATCCTCCGTCTGTAAGATAAGGAGACCCAGGAAAACAAGCCCTTAGCCAAGACTCCAGGAGAAAGTCAGTTAGTGGTTTTATCCAGGAGCTACAGCATAGTAACCACAGCAGACAACGGAGGTACTGGAGTACCAGGAAGAGAATGATCAGGGTTGAAAAGTCCCAGTTATCACGTGTCAAGGTACTACCTTGGATGCATACCCCACTCTGGGTGCTGCTCACTGGCTACCTTGCCTCGTCGGACTGACAAGATCTGGCTCTCTCGGGTCAGTCACAGATGTATAGTCACCATAAGCTTCATTCTCACACTTACCTAATTATATGGTCAGGGCAAGTGGCGAAAGCCAGTGAAAAATCAGTTTGCAAATCCCCGCAGCAGACCAAGGCATGGGCCTGTCTTCCAGCTGCCGAGGGGTTAGAGCAAAATTCTAGTTTACACTGCTTCACTGAAGCAGCTATTTTCCATTTAAACAGCAGTCTCAGAGAATGCTAACCACGAGTGAGGTATCCCTTTCTCCCTCTACAAACGCAGGGTTGCTCTACACCCCTCACGATTCATCCCTTTCCCTCCACACCAGGGTCCAAGATAGCCAACATCCTTCTGACTGAAGAAGAAAGGCCAGAAGACTGGGAACCCATCCTGGCGTGCTCTTCCATTTAAGGTGCTGCCAGGCATTCGTTTCTCCCCTCGACCCACAGACTGGGCGTGTTGGGGCTGCTCAGCCAGAGTCACCACTTACACTCAATAAGGTAGGGGGAACGTCTTGTGGTGCTATTACTGTAAATACAGCCAATGCCAGAGAACTAGGAGACAGCCTGGTCTAGAGAAACAAACAAGTTTTAATCCTTGCTCAGTCAACAACTCACGAGGTGGCCTTCGACAAGTCCCTTCATTTCTATGCCTGAACTTCCCCATCTGTAAAGTGTGGCTCACACGTTCCTCACGGGGACTCTGGGAAGTCAGTGGCTACGTACTGCTATCTAACTGCTGAGTGTTGAGAGCTAGGCTCAGGCAGTCAGCATGAGGAACACTGAGTCATCGCTCCGAGTCTGAAAGGCAACTGACTTGGATCTGTTGCTTTAGAAGTTGTCCCTTTCGGCAATCCCTGCAGAAGTGGGTTGGCTGGATCTCATCAGCATAAAAGAAGCCCGAGAGCCACAGACACACTTACCATCTCTAGCTCCTCCACGCGCAGCTGTTTGCGGCACTTCAGAGACACTCTCTGCTCCCTGGCATCCTGCAGCGTGTCATTGCGCACCGTAGTGCTTAGGCAGATCACCACGTCTACCCTGTAGACAAGGAAACAGATCCCTACTGATACCTAGGCCAACTCATCTCCTGGCTGTGTGCACCAGGCCAAAGGGCAGGGCTGAACAACACGTCCCCACGAAGCACGGTAGCTTAGCAGCCTAGGGCCCAGGAACACCACGCCAGCACAAAGGGCTTGTGCATTTGATCAGAAGGCAGAGCCAGCCCAGGCATGATCAGAGAAGGGTGTAAATGGATGGCAGATTAAAATAGCCAGTCTGAGGAGGTCTAACCCTGAATCCAGACTCAGCAGTTTGGTTCTGTACAGGACACGAAGCGCAAGCACAGGGGGACTTGTGTAAAATCCCCCTCAAACCTTGCAACTTGTGCTTCCAAATCACATAAGCGCTTTCAAAATCCCATTCTTAATCCCAGGGATGTGGGGCGCCAAAGTAAGCCCAAGAGTCCTAGAGGAAGAGTGACTTCGCCAACTGCCCTATGCTGCACAGGGCAAGAGAAACCTGAGCTTGTGTTCCAAGTGCTATTTTATCAGTGACTGGTAGCAAGCCACATTAGGCTAGTTACACTTTGCTCTTCCACAGAGGACGAGACTGCTGGACATTTGTGGAGCTTCTCCCTTCATCTGCTAATCAACACGGATTCCTACATGCCAGGAGCGGCACAAGACAACGGGGGATGTAAATGCCTTAAAAGTCTGGGGAATCTAAATTGCTATTAACATAGCAAAACTCGAGTGCGGTTTTCAAAGCCAGTGCTATCCTTATGGCCACCAAGGAGAGCAGCAGCATTTGACATTGCAACTAAGGCAGAAGTAGTATTTTCCCAAAGAACAACCTTCCCCCTCTCAAATGCTGACTGCATACATTTGAGCAAAGGCTAACAGGAGGGACAGCTGTTCCTGAGGCAGGGGAACACCGCGGCAGCAGAGGCAAAGGAATGTCCGTGGAGGACTTCATCACGTTTCCAGCCACTCGGGGCTACGTACTTTTTTTTTTGATGTTGGGGCAGAGTTTCAGCACATCTTCCTTGCAAGCCATTTTAAATTTGTAGGAGAACCTGAAATCCTTCATTTGCACCTAGGGGAACAAGAAGCAGAAATTAAGCATCTCTCAGACTGAGAGGAGACACTCGACTTGCTTACGACAGTGCAACCTACAGCACCTGAACTGCCACGCTCAGCTAAGGCAGAACCAATACCCATGTTGTGTACCTGACAATTCTGCTGACCAGGAGCATGGCCTCCTCCTCCCCGGCCCCCCACCAATTTCTCCTTCCGCTTCCCCCCAAGCCTCAGACAATGTAAGCCACATTCTCGAGGCACCCTTGCTACAAAGGAGTCTCAAGGAGCGACAGGCTCAGAAGAGCAACTTCACAATGCTCCTCGACAAGAGCAGTGGCAGGCTCAAGCCTTCCTCAGGCAGCTGCTCCTGATGGCAGCTCATCACCAGCCGCGCCGGATCAGGGTCCAGAAACAGGCCAGAGCTGCACGGCTGGAGGTTGTGCAGGGGGCAAGGAAAAGGGAGAGCTGGCTTTCAACCACCACGAAGGCCCAAGAGGCTTCAGGAACCCAAGTATTCCATGCAGAGCCCATGCAGGGTTTCAGGAGGACGTGGAAGCACCCTGGGGTATTAGCACCAGCAGCAGGAGTTGGGCCCACCCCTGCGCTCACCAGTGCCGGCAGGAAGCAGAGTGACCTAGGGAAGTAGTGGAGTCTCCATCCCTAGAGGGGTTTCAGTCTCGGCTTGACCAAGCCCTGGCTGGGTTGATTGAGTTGGGAATGGTCCTGCCTAGAGCAGGGGGCTGGACTTGATGACCTCCTGAGGTCTCTTCCAGCTCTATGGTTCTATGATTCTATGACCCAGCCCTAGCCTGCTCCACTGGCTCCCCGCATCACCTGGGGGAGGAGACTTAAGAGAAGGGGTGGGATGGGAGCAGAGCCTGGGGAAAGAAAGGGGTTGTCCCAGGCCCTGCATCCCCTGGAATTGCAGAATGCGCCCAACTGCAGAACCTGGCCCCAGTATCTCCCGTCATTGTTTACAAAGGAAGTTTCTATCCCTTACAGGTGGGGTGGTCACCTCAAACACCTACTACTTGCCAACCACTGCCCCGCCAAGAGCCTGAAACCACTCAGAGGTGAGAGTGGCCCGGATCACCTACCTGGGAACAGGGACTCTGGGCACCCCAGAGTTATTTTTGCTAGACGGCACGGCAGCCAGATGTGCACACTGGACAGCTAGACTGCCTAGAGAACAGAGTAGGAGCCAAAGCCAAGGGCACTGAAAAGAATCCCTGCAGAAGCTGCCCACTTCCCTGTCACGCACAGGAATTCCGGGCTGCTCAGACAACACAGAAAAACATCCACCCAAATCACTGCTGAAAGTAATCCGCACCGGACCTGGCCTCAAGGGGCGGGGCATCACAGGGATTAGCGCTCACATCCGAAAGTGAATGTTTCTGGCAAGATGTACATTGATGTGAAAGGAGGACTCAGACTTACGAACTCAATTCGCAACAGCTGCTCTGGGTTGTGGCTCGTGAAGGGGGGCACCCACCTCTCCCTGGCAAAGTGAGATGGTACAAGGGGTACAGTGTGAGAAGGCAGGTAATTGCTCACCAGCTGGAAGTGAGTGACTCCAATGGCACACTTCTCATTCATCTCCTTCTGGTGCTTGTTCTGAATCAAACACTCCATCAAGTCCCCAGAGTCTATCTGGTTATCGGCCATCTCCTGAGGAAAGAGGAAGGGGCATGGTGCTAACTCCACTTCAGAAATTTTTGTGCAAAAATGAATATTAATCCCTCTGTAGATACTTAGATATCCAACAGTGGAAAGAGGTACAAACACACTCAGCCCACATGGACATCCACAATGACAACTAACAGCTGTGTGGCCACCTGCTTATCCTAAACTGTGACTAATCAATACCACAATGATGCAGTACAGCTGAGAGCCACAAGAGCCTCAGGAAGGGAGCAGAGCCACAGGGGGAGTCTGCTACTGTGGAACTGGGGTTCTGACCCAAAATAAACACAGTGGTGTCTGAATTACAGGACAATTTCATCTAGAGCGTCTGGCTCCTGGGACAAGGAATTGCAGAACAGCAGACGCCCTGGATGAAATTAAGAGCCTTTGGTTTCAGCTGGCTATTAGCTATATAATTCAGCCATCTTGCCTGCTTTTTTGCTCTGAACAATCGTCCTGGGGCTCAGGGGTATGTATTTATGGCACCCCTATATCCACAAGGGCTGAAAATGGCTAGCTAGTCCTAGCTCAATAAATTACTGCAAGGCAATATATCCCAGAGTGCAGTTCTAGCATCACAAACTGGGTCTGGGTGGTCTCTCAGCTTTTGTCCTTCGACCACACACACACACACACACACACACCCACCCCCCCTAACTACAGCCATTTATATTAGTATTCAGTCTGGCACCTGGGTCTGGTACTTCCAATTATGCTTGAACAATGAAGATTCTAACCTTGCCGGCACACTCCTCATTTCCCTGGGGCACCCCGACTATCGCAAAGAACTTACGTGGCAGAAGGTCTGAATGATGGGCTCGCACGCTCTCATCAGCAAGGCTTCAATCTGAATATCCTGCAGAAGTGACAGGCAATGCTCAGCTCCCGTAACAACCGCACAGCCAACCACACAGCCATAAAGGGAAGACGCTGTTCATGCTTTAAGAGGTGCTGAAACCTGTGCTCCAAGCCAAGCTCTCCACCTGAGTTTCTGCTCTTTTGTTTGGATGAAATCCAGAGAGCCTTGCCCTTTGGCACTTGTAGTCACACTGCGCCCCACAGTCAAGTGTGCTGGAGAAGCCCCACCCACCCATCTAGATCAGCCAGTGCCGTCTCGCTAGGAGGAACTCATTCCAGATGCTGTTACAGCCGCACTGAGCTGCACCTTAGTGGCTGTTTTCAACAACATGGGCTGGAAGCAACAGCCCTGAGAGCAGAGAGCTTGTCAGGTATGAAACCGAGCCAATGGTGAGCTGCAAGGCACTCAGGGAATATCTGGGCTGCTGCCGACGCCACATGCTCTCCCCAGCACGCAGGACCCAACGCTGCTGCCAGTCAGTCACCAGACAGGTGCTGCTGCACCTGCTTTTGGAGAAAGACCAAAATCTGAACTGCTGAGCATACTTGGGCCATTCAAGGTCTCACGTTCCTTTCTGCAAAAGGACAGGTGTGCTGGCCCCAGCACCCTCTCCACTTGCAATGTGGCACTGCATACAGCCCATCGCAAATCCCCGGGTGACGGCTGCTCCTGGAGCTGAGGCTCTCGCTGTCCCAAGGGGGTCTTTCAGGGTTATAACTGTCCCCCAGGCTTGCTGCCCTGCCCTCCCCATCCGTGGTCATTTGGGATCACAGCCCTCCCTTTCCATCTGAGGAGACGCACTCTCATTCCAGACAGGCCCCACGGTCCTGACAACCACGGCCTGACCTTGCTTTAAGGGAGGAGAAGAGGAAGCTGCCTGCCGCACGGGATCCTAGCTCCTACCGTTCAGGAGTTCTCAGAGACAGGCAAGGTCTCAGACGCGCAAACTGCTCACCTCAGACTCCAGCTCAGTGAGGTTTCCTACAATGTCTCTACAATCCACCACCAAGTCATCAAGATGGTCCTGGAGGCATTCAAGTTCCTACAGAGAAACAAGTTATCTTAATGTGTGACGAGATACTAAAAACTCAGAGCCCGTGCCAGAGAAATGAGGATACATACAACATCTCAGCAAGCAAAGGCTCCCTGACAGCTGCACTGCCCTATCTGTGCTGGCTGGCTGAGAATTAAACACTGCCTCAGCAAAGTCCCAGTTGTTCAGGTCAACTCAAAGTTGCAAGATTACCAAGGTGCTGTGCTAGATGAAGGGCTTTAGCTATAGAATATTTAGAAAACTAGTCTTGTGGGGCTAGTGCACTTTTCTGTGTGGTTTTCTTTTCCACTTGCAATATGTTGCCTTCCTGGGGATGAGATTATAAAAAAAAATGAACCAGGAAAATCTTTAATGTTTAAAATTTCCTGCTGTTTTGATGCTTGCAATAACCATCTGGTGGCTTCCCTGGGTCAGAAGTGCTGGGGCTGCTGGTCTTCGTGTTGTACAGATAGGCTAAGCTGAGACACACAAAGAGAGCAATTTGCACAAGCGGACACAGTACAACTCAAACTTCCAACCTCCCAGCCCTTTGCTGGTCTAGAGCACACTGCCTCAACACAGGCAATGAGCTAGTTGAAAGTGATGAAAAGTGTTTATTTTGATCTATGGATTTTCCACTACCCACAAGATACGAGTTTTGTCTTTTCAATGGCAATGGTCCTGAATCCAAACAACATTATTGAATATTAGATATTTTACATTTTTCTGCTTTAAAGAAAAAAAACATTTCTGGATGAAAATGAGCCTCTTTCCACTCAGTCTGATTTTTAAGTGGAAAAATACTTTTTTTTTTTTTTTTAAAGCTAACCACATTTAGAACATAAAACGCAATAAACTGCATCTGAATGTTCAAATTTAGTTTCAATTTCTTGCATGCATCAAGTCAGACACTACTAGGAATGCCATGCTAGGCTGGACCTCCACATGCAGGGATATTTTGTCTGATGGGCTGCTCTTTGAGTGGGATGAACCTCCCAAATGGGGAGCTGGAACAATTTTCTCAGTGTGGGTGCCAGGAGCCATCGAACCAGGCTCTAAACTCTGTCTAGGATGGAAATTGCTTTGTGCCAGGAAGCAACACCTCTCCCTCCACACGCTACCAAAATCTACCAGTGAGGAACACTTCAAAATATGAGCGAGGTGCTCTCTTTAGCACACACTAAGTAACAGCTCTCTCCCCAGAGCTATGCTAGTGCACAAATGATTAAATATAAGAGAACTCTCTGTTGGAGTCTAGCTAAAGAGCAGCAGATGTTAATTTCAGCTCTTTTCAAACCCAGGAAACCTGTCAATATTTGCCAAGCGGAAATGGGACAACGTTTGTGGGGAAAATAAATGTCAAGCTTGTAACAGGATATTGCAAATATGAGTTGAAATAAAAGATAAGCTGCTGCTTCAGAGGAGAGCCCAGGGTGTTAACTATCATCTCATATTAGGCATTCAGATCTCTTCTACAAGGCAACTTCCGAGCTGTGTAGCTTCCTTTTCCAAGACAGACATTACAACCCAGGTCTATTTGTCTACTCTACGTTTGATTTATCACCGTGTGCCTAGGGGATTTAGAGACAATCAACATTTGTAAGCTCGGAATATAAAGACTCAAGACCTGTCAGCAGGGTTTCCTTCCTCCCCACACCAAAAGGCATTTGCAGCGAGAGTGACAGCCATGCACAGTACCTGTCCCGTCTCTGTTTTTTCACTGCACCATTTCCCCAGGTCGATCATGCACTTGTCCTGGAGGGTGGGATCCAGCTTCACATCCATTGCACGCTGGTGAAGGATTCGCTGCACTTCTGCTCTGCACTCACGTGACAGCTGCACAGGGAGCAAAGAGCGGGTTAAAAGGCACAGATGTGCAGCTGCGACCTGCCAAGTGATCTGTTCAGTTACTAAGATGGATGCGCCATGGGGAGTGACAGGAAATTTCTCTTCTTCCTAACCTGTGGTGACAGTAAATCATTCTCTGTAGCTCAGAGAGCATTAGCTCCATGATAAGTTGGCCTCTACCAGCCAGTAGCTTGAACTCCCAAGGGAGCCTCAATTCCGGCCTTCCTCATGGCTTGGAGAACACTTTTCCTTAGGGATGGATACTGGGGTCCATGGTCTTGTGGCATGGAGTAGCCAACAACGAATCCTGTACTGAAAGCTAAACAGGCCTCCGCGTTGGCCAACAGGACCCTGCTTCCTTACACGTGACAAGAAGTCTGTTATTCTAGAGGACTCTCTGAATCTGGAGATGCCCACAACTCAGTTTATGACAGGCAGTCCATATCCTTGCCCAACGTGTCCTGCCACTTCCTCTGTGTTGCTCTCAAGACTGAAGTAGAGGTGCCCACTGGGGAAGGGCGCAGGACGGCCTCAGCAGGCGGCGATGCTGGTTAGGACTGAGGACTGGAAGAGCAGGATATGCTGCAACTCAGGTGTGAGATGCATTGGCAGAGTTATGCCTGGCAGGCATGGAGCGTTGGAAGTTACACACCACGTGGTGAGTGATACTTACTGGAAATTAGGGAAGGACCAGGTGGGATATGTATATAGGCAACTACTGCACCGAAGTGTGATGTATAGCTCTACTTACTGACACTAAATTGCAAAACGACACACCTGCTCCCCACAGATACAGACCTTCCCCCTCAACTGCTAGATCATTTGCAGTGGGCCTGGCATTCCTGGGGTTAGCACTCACGTACAATGCATTACAATGAAGAGCCCAGCTCATGGCACCAGAAGCTGAACTGGAAACCACTGAATGAAAGATTCCCCCCCTACAAGGAAGGAACTTCTGATTCATATTTGACCTCCCCATCATAAAGCAATTTACATGAGGCTCTAGAGTATCATTTTGTAAGCAAGATCATTGCATAATCCCACCCTACAGTGCAACAACCAAAGCAGCCAAAGGACCTTTGAGCATGGAAGTGTTCCCAAGAGGCTCAGTCCCCCAAAGACACTAGAGGGCAGCAAACGGCTTAAGAGCCCAGTGAACAGCTGTAAGACGTTTCTCATGGCACATTCCCAAAGAGGCAGTGCAGTGAGTCAAATCTTTACTGTGTTCTAGTCATAAGTTGTACTGGGAAATGCATGAAGGTTGCTGCCACGCAGGGTTCAAAGTGTAGTGTGTGTCACTACAGAGACCTTCTTAATAGATCTTGTGTGTAAACCAAAGCAAGTTGCTCTGAACTGAGTCAGATCCCAGTTTGAGAACAGCCCAGCATTTACGACAGAAGGACTTTTTGTATAAAAGCAATTTGACAGCTCAGCTGGCTGGAGCCTATGGCAGTCACGTGATTTGCTAGAGGCTTTTACATAGTGCCTATGCACAGAGTTAGCACGGGGCTCTCGGGTCTCAACACTAATTCAACTCCTTGAACAAATGCCTCAAGATGGCAACTCCACTTGTAAGGCACTGAGTTTTGCCTCTTTCCACTGCAGTTCTGATGCAGACACTGGAGACACGCGCATGGAGGAACACCGCTGGTAAGGATCTCTGTGCTGAGGCAGTAAATATCCAAAGCAACTGCCTTGTCTAGCTAGTTTTACTGTGTCAGTGCGGCATGACAGGCTACCGATGCACAGCCACCTCCAACAGATGGCGAGAATGAGTGCGTACCCTCCTTCCCTGCTCCTCTGTGCGGTAGGCATGTCTATACAGGCAGGAGAAGACAGCCCCTGTAGGCATCAAGTCACTGGTACTCTCATTCCAGCCATGCGTGTGACAGAGTCGAGACGCGTCGCCCTGACATTTGCGGTAAAGGACTGGATCCAGTCTGGAGAAGACAAAAAGAAGTCATCACCACCACAGCACTTTGCACCCCTCGGCAGCTCCCAAATGCTTTATCCATGTTCATGTACAGAACCCACAGAAAGGCTCATGAAGTGGACAGATCCACTATGGAGCAGGAGTACTTTGTAACCGCCACACGGTAGAACACAGTCTGCAATCAAAAGTCCTTACAACAAGTGTTCTGGCATCACTGATCTCTACAGACCTGACTGTATACCGTCTGCTCCAACTGACCCCTCCAGCAGCACAGGCTTCCATACCACGCAAGGAGGTTGCTCTAGTACTAACTTGTAACGAAGATTCACTGAACGAATCAACTACATCACTTCCAGAAGCACCTGTTTCCCCACAAGATCTCTGATCCCGATAAGACGAGGCTGACACTGCTCAGTGCACAAAGTCGGAGAAAATCAGCTCCTGGGGTGGCCTGGCAGCAGGCCAAGCAAAGCCAGTACACGCTAGACTTGCTTAAAGAGCTTCTCCAGCTCTAAAGTACCATTATTTCCATCTTGAAGTCAGTCAGGTTTTCAGGAAGCAGATTTGGTTCCAGTTAACCACAGTCAGTTCTGATTTGTGGTGGCAGGGCTGAGGGAGGCCCAGTGTCCCCGCTTTGTGGGCATGGCATGGGCTCCACTGAGGAAATGTTTAGCCATTGCACCAAAACAAGGGATTGGCAGGTGAGCGGTCTGGAATGGAAATGCAGCGAACTTTAGTGGTGAGGGTTACAAATAGCCTCAGGCTTTCATGGCATTTTGGAAGGGCAGGGAGGAGAGCTGCAAACTAAACAGTTCTGCAAACGCTTTTGAGAAGCAGTAAGAAAAATAAATCATGCAAGGCTTCCATGCTGCCGGCCCGCCCAGGGAATTACACTGCCCTTTCATTAGCCTGCTCACGGAACGGTGTGAGCAACACGAAAGGCTGGGCACCATCTGTCCGCTTAGGGCGTGAGTTGGAATGGACTTTGTTCAAACAGCATAAGGGTCAAATACATGTTAGTTAACAAAAGGAAAACTCTGTAGTTAATCGAGCAGCTTGGTTCAAACGAGTAAATCCTTGCTGGAAGTAGGGATGTAAAATCCCGTTTCATTGGTTAACTGCTGCAGACAGAGGCTGTTCCGGATTGGCCTGTGACAGAGGCTGCGCCAACCCAACCAGAGCAGCCTCTTTCTGTGGTGGGCCCGGTGGGGCTGGAGCAGCCCTCTGCCCCCGGCAGGCAGATAGGTGCTCTGGCCCCCACCAATTAACCAGAACTGGTGAGCAGCACCCACTAAGGTTAACCTTTCACACCCCGAGCTGGAAGTGTGGCCCAAGCAAAGAATGCAGCCACCAAGGACGGTAGGGAAGGAAGAGACAATGAAATGTGTCTATGACTGGAGACACTCTGGCCAAATAAACAGCTCCAAAGAGAATTGCACCTAGTCCACACTGGCTGGAAAGCCCTGGCTCCAGAGATTTGGGGGATGAGACAAGGCAGGAATGGTGGCAAAGAGGCAGCCATGTTAGTCTGCTTCAGAGTCCAGCGGCACCTTACAGACTAACAAGTTGATGCCCTAATAACATTGTTAGACTAAGGTGCCTCCAGACTCCTTGTTACAGCAGGAAAGGCAGCACCGCACACTCCACAGAGAACAGGACCCTCTTACAGAACAGTGAACCCTTTCTACTGAGTAGCAAGGTTTTGAAAGGAGCACCCACCCCTCACTACCCAACAGCATTCCCTCCCAAGTGCACGGGGTCCGAAACACAGTAAGGAACAGCGGGTAATTCTGCGCATGCTAAGCCTCCGCGTTCCAACTAAGGACACCGTGGGGGGAAAGCTGAGCCCCTAGCTCAGCAGAGGCAGGAGGTCCCCAAGCAGCTCTGGCTTCCTTGGCACTGGACAGGGAGATGAGGAGCCAAGTTTCCAGGGCAGAAACATGCCAGTCAATTGGGTGTCATCTCCCTAGCTGAGCTATGGAAAGCACCCGGGACACGCCAGGGGCTGCTTACCTGGCACAGTTGATGTGCCTAACCCTCTGTTTCCCAATACTCACTTCCAATCCCGAGAAATAAAGTACTGCAGCTCCAGCAGCCGGTGTTCACAGTCCTCCACCATCTTCTCCGTGTACAAGTGTTCCATGAGGCACGACAGGATCCTGGGCAGGGCCGAGAATCGAGAGAGAAGAAAATGAGAAAAGAGGGGCCGTGCCATGACCATGCACCAGTTACTGCACTGATTCCACACACAGCTGATCTGCCTTTCCATAGACCCATTTTGGCTGGTAAGAGGTGCAAACCACACTGTAAAGGGTTAAAATAGTTATACTCCCATGTGTGCGGCATTAAATCCCACAGTCTGTATGAACTAGACTCAGCTGTGCTGATGACAGTTAAATTCAGCAAGAGCATCACATTATATGAGTGGTACCCAACCTTTTGGGGCTGACGGGCGCCCAGAGCGCAAGAATGGCTCGGGCTGGCCGGGCACCGCGTTGGGGACCACTGCATTATATATTTGGCTCAGAAGGTTTAAATAAAACATTTGTCTCTCCATTTTGGATTTCCTTCTCTCTCAAAAACCTGTTGAAACTCTTTTACTGCATTCCTCAGACAACTGACACCGAAGGCTTGTATAACAGAACATGGCACATCAAATGATAGAAGTTCAAACTGCAATGGCTAAATCTTGTTACTGCTATGATGGGCCTCTGACAAAAATTCAGCATGATCTACCACAAGAGCTGCGTACAGCCTGGGCCTCACTTCTAGGTGCTGTATAAATTGTGGCACCCATGCCAGATTTCGTGGGAGTTTTCGTTTGACTGGTTAGTATCTATTTTGGTCACTCATCTATTTTGAACACGACACACACACAGTAGCGACAGTAAAGTCCATTGGGACTATGAAAAAGCCACCTACATTGGATCTCCAGATCGTATGTGTTTGCAGGCCGTCTGTATCACTGATTCGCAAGCCTCATTCAAAGCTCTGTCAATGCGATAATCTGCACCAGGGTCAGTCTCTTGAATCAGTGTTTGAAGCTGGAAGAGGAATTAGAGAGGAAGATAGCTTCGCCACAATGCTAGCTGTGCTGGAACAGACCCCACATCCATGTGACAGCTACTCACGTCAGCAACTGATGGTGCACACCGCTTGGGAGAGGCAGTCTTTTCACTCACTCCCAAGGAAAATACCCAAATCAGTGCGCCTGAGTAACCTTCAACCAAAACACTTCCCCAAAAAAATAATCAACCGTTTCTAATGGAACAGCAACTGAAGGCTCTGCACAGCGAATCACAGACAGCTCTTACTCCACAGCTCTGTGAAGTGGAATTTCTGCTTATTATTTGGAAACCCTGAGCCGTCTGAACAGTGATGTTGGGGCATGTGCTCATACAGTATGAATATTTGACTCAAAACTCTGTTCATAAAACCATCATTCCCATCTCACTGGAAGGGCTTTTAGAGCAAATTTCTGGTTCTCAGCATTTGAGAGGGCACCCACTAATTGCAAGGAGATGGAACTTGAAACTCTAAAGTGTAAACAAGCCAAGACCCAAAATATATATTTGAGGCTTCTAGTCTTGGACATCCAAGCTAGGAAGGGCTAGTCCACAGGTCTAGTCCACTGTAGGGTTATACACAATTAACTTACAACCTAATTTTTAGTGAATTTAAACTGGAATAGGCAGAGAGATTTCACATGTAGCCATTTCAAGATGTAGTTCAACAACCGATTTAACAACAGTGAGAGAACGATCAATTCTGAACGTCTGATCAGACCAGCAGACTAACCCCGTAAGATGGGGGTGAAACATGGGCTAGTGGCACAGCACAGTCCTGAGTTAGAAGAGACAGACTTAGTCGTCAGCTCAACACACAGTTCTCTTCGGAGGGCCATTTGTTTATGTCACTGCACAGGAGAGCTCATTGAAGATGAACAGCAAAGCAGAGCCCTGAGACCTGGCCATGACGGGACCGGACGACAAGCATTTGGTTCAGGTCAGGTGGGCAAACAACCTGACCTCCTTGGGGTCAGGTATCTTCCTCTCGCCCCCGGGATGGGCCCCACTCCTGCCACACAATCACAGAGCCTCTCGCTCCATGCATGCAATGCAATGCAACAGGGCGGCAGCTGGCAGGATGGGCATGTGCTGTGTAGAGACACAAGGTGGGGGAGGTAATCTTTCTTATTGGGCCAGCTTCTACCAGAGACAAGCTTTCAAGCCCCACAGCACTGGAGCACAGTCGTCCACCATCTATGAAGTCTCCCCTCATACAGCCAATGAAATGGTTGTGTGCAAATCAGTTGTTGAGAAGGCCCATAATTGGCTGTTACACCTCTGGTATGGCAGTGGTCTGGCACTCTCGGCATGGCGCGGATACGTGCCTTGCTGATGCACGGGTGTAATTCGCAAAGCTGAATGGCTGAGAACTTAACATTGGTCAGTGGTAGGCTCTGTATCCCAGTGGTGGTGGCACCTTATGGTACTCTGAACAAAAGAGCTTTCAGCCATCCTCATAGCTGTTCCCATCACTTCCTGCCGACCCAACAAACATTCTATGCTTCAGAGTGACCGCCCTGGACTCTTAGTCTATAGATATCCAGCCCGAAGCACCCTACGTGCCTCACATGCCTTTGCGGGTGAGGAGAGGAGAGGAGAGCAGGAAGGGTGTGGGACTTTTGCTGGACCACAGCTTGTAAACCCCTGTACTAAAGACCCCCGGGGATCCACAGGGTAAAATTTCCAAAGGGGTCTGCACCTTCATTCCAATTTTAAGGCTCCACAAGTGAAGACTGAAAACCACTGGTCCAGTATCTTTCATGGCCCAACATCAGGCTGATGCTGTCTGAGGCCTACGTGACTTTGATATTAGCACCGCAGCTTGATCGTTTGGAGAAGCGACCGTTCAGTAATGTAAAGCATTTCTCCTTTGCTATGAATAGGATTTGTGGCCCCTATGGCAGCGGGCTTTTCCATTTGACCCTTGCCAGACTGGGTGATGGTGGGTGGTATTTTGAGGAGCATCTTTGACAAAATGGAAGGGAATTTGAAGTGAGGTAGCTTATGCAGAGAGCCTTTGTATTTAATATGACTTATTGTGCCTGCCAGGCAGAGTTTTTCTTTTTTGAATTGCTTACCTTCTTAGAAACTGCAACCAAGAGAATTAACTTCTAGCCAGGAACAGGCTATTGGCGATCTTGTGTGTTCTCTCAGGAATTCCAGTTTTCAGGTTAAGTTGTTTCTCAGGATAAAGTCAGCTTGTCTGAAGAAGGAAACCAGCAAATCTCTGTCTAGCTCCTGGCCATCCAGTCTCTGGCTGCTGTTTCAGTGAGTAGTGGCGTGGGGGCAAGAGAGCAAGGGGCGCCCAAGGCTGTATACAGAATCCCCTCTTGCACTCTTCAGGAGAGAGGTCAACTCGAGCCAGAAAGTGTCATTTTCCATCCTTTCCCTCCAAAATTGGAGTCAGCCTCGTCGGCACAGGAGCAAATGAGCACTAGGCCTGGGGCCTGTTCCTACCCAATTTTTAAGTTCTCAGACAGTTGGGGCTTGTTTTTGAGCGCACCACTTTGTAAATTACACCTATGCACCAGCATGGCTGTTAGCAACTGGCTTTCCCATTAAAAGGGTCATAAATCAAGATGTTCTATTGTTTCATACCTCCAACTCCAACACACGCAAAGATGAAATCAGTGGTCTGGGTCAGCGCGTATCAAGTCATCGTGCAGACAAGGTCTCAGTGCACAGAGAGCTCACTCAGGCTGTTAGCAAGTGGAACGAGCCGATTTCAATAAGGATGGGGTGGGGCGGGGCAGAAGAGATGTCCTGAATTACTAAGCCATCAGCCTAGGCCCTCAAGCTTTTCATTTGCTGTTAGTCAGCAGCCCACATGCCCTCCTCAGAGGTACTTCCAAGATTTGAAGTAACCCATGTTCCTGTTATGTCACAATTGGAACCAAATTCACTTTGTTCACTCTGGATGGCAAGAGTCAGGGGAGATGTGAATAGGTAACCAGTTAACTGGTAAGCATCACCCCTACTGGATGACGTTAATCAGTTCCTAGAAGCAGCCCCATGGAGGGCTGCCCCAGCAGGGCTGGGAACCAGTGACAGCCATAGCCTGGGGCTAGAGCTGGGAGACTGCTGCCAGCAGCAGCAGCCCCAGACACAGGGCCTGTTTATTTGGTTAACCATTTCAATGTCAGGTTAGCCTAACATTTAACCATTTAACTAACTAAGTGGGATGTTACATCTCTGAAGGTCACACTTCACTCTATATGCTTTTTTCAAGAATAAAACTGCAGGGCTTAAAATTGCTGAAAAGACACAGGACTCTCCCATCTGAGTCCCATGAAGGAGAAGTTTGCTCTCTCCCCTTTAGCAGAGAAGCTCCATTGTGCACTTACCAGAGCACAGAGAATGAAATCAACGTTCCCACGTTAACATACAGGCTTTTGACTGCTAGGAAGACATGGCCAAAAGCATGGGTAAAACCAGAACCACAATTGTATTTCCTTCATTTAGTCAGGTGGTGGGATTTGTAATAGCTGTGACTTCAGAGCCAGGCGTTTCCTGGCAGCTAAATCATTAGGATCTTGTCATTTTTTAAAACCTAAGTAAAAGCAGTGATGGCTACTAACCCTGCTTCTGAGTGCCCTCTGCCTGATTGTGGTTATTGCTTTCCCTCTGTTTTTAAAGCTCCGCTCTCCATACATGACCGGGTGAGACAGATCTAGTCACAGGAGAAACTAACCACAGAGAGGAAACTGGGAAACTTCATACAACAGCAATATGTGTAAGTCATCCGAACAATTCATAATCCGCCCTTTTGTTAATGTCTCTTGAAAGTCCTCAAGTCCCCTACCCAGGAGTCACCACCCTCAAATTCGCCGTGGCAACGCTTTCACCAGGCCAAATGACTGAAGCAAGCTGGCCAGGCTGGGTAAGGGACGGGTTGTTTCCTTTGAAGTCTGTTTGCCTGCACTGCCCAGCAGCACTTCAGAAGGGGTGACACTGCTTTCAAGTTTCCTTGTCACTTCAAATGCTGTGCTGGGAGCTCTCAACCAAATGCCAAACTGTAAAGCAGCCCAGCCAAGGAAGCCGGAAAGGGGGAAGGAATGATTTGGTGAGAGGTAGTGAACAGGACAGTGTTCCCACAACTTCCCCGCTCATGTGACTTACCTGGTGTCCATGTACAGCACTTCACTGTCCCTGGGGGCTGCTCAGTTTTTGTTCTCTCCCATGGCTAACTCTGGAGCCCCCTCAGAATCTAAGAGCACAAAGACCGCTAAAGCCCCTCGTTGCTGGGAGGGCTGACACGCTCACAGGATTAACAAAAGAGGGGACCAAAGAAGATTCAGGCCAGAAAAGGTCTGGGGAGTAAGAGAAACCTCTTGTCAACAACTGCTCCTGTTCTGCCAGCACAGACCGCGGCTGCACAGCTCACTAGGGATGTGAGCGTGTACCTGTCTGCACGATTCACCATCAGTCAATGGGAATGGTTACACTCAGCCCCCACCCCCCACCTCTCATACAGAGGCAACAAGGGGGGGTGTTGCGTTCATCGTTGACAGGGCTGTACGCTGACATCCCTAGCCCCTTGGGCAGGGGCTGGCACCTCTTCAAACCAAACTCCACCAAACCTCAGAGCAAGCGCTCAACTAAGAGCTGTATAGGAGTGCCCACTGGCATGACTGCAAATATACAAAGTAATATTATTGATAACTGACACGATGATTAATAACAGCAGAAATTAATCACTGCACCCACACACTTTATTTAATGGGACTTCTGCTGCTAAGGATGTTAAGTATCGATTCATTTACTAGTTGAGTAGTCAATGGAATTTCCATCGACTAGCCGTTCAGGAAGGGCGCTTTGAGCGCTCACTTCCGGCTCAGGCTGTGTCCGAGCACAACTCCCAGCTGCCGCTCTGCACTCTTAAAGGGACAGAGGAGCCGGCGAGCAAAGACACCGGCTCATTCTCTGGTCTCACGCCGCCCCTCTGCATTTTTAAAAGGGACGCAGCAGTAGCAGCTGGCTTGTGCTGAGACAGGCAAGCAGACAGGCTGCCGCTGCTGTGTCCCTTTAAAAATGCAGCAGGGCAGCGTGAGGGAGGGTGATCGAGTAGTCGATAGTGCTACCTGACTCCACTACTCCTACACATCCCCATCTGCTGCTGCATCTTTTCGCACATTTCTTTGAAGTTTACATCATAACTGGTCAAATTCAGCTTTGTGTGCACAGTCAGGCTGCCTTGGCAATCACACCCACACACACTCACTCTGCAGGCCACAGTGATCTCACCCACACACACAGTAGCTCCCTGAGGGACGTGCGTACGAGGTTTAAGGTGACACCCAAAGCCAAGCGGAGGCCCAGCAGCCACGCAGGTTGCTGCCTTCCAGTGACCCCAGGGAAGCATCCGCAGCCCAAAGAGCGGCGAGCCCAAGCTCACTCCAACCTAGGAAAACCCACGTCCCCCACCAGGTGCCCCCTTTGCTGGGACATTTTGTGCCCAAACTTGCTTCTGCTGCTCCGTCCCCGCTCGCTGTGCCAGGGCTCCCAGCCCCACAAAGTACCTTCAACCAGCCCTGCAGCGTGAAGGGAAACTGCCCCTCGCTCTAATCCCGGCCCAAGGAGCTCACTGGGCAGCAAGGGAGCAAGCGTGCTGAGACAGGAAGGGGGCACAAGTAGCTGCCCACCAGTGCGCTCGGAGCTGGGCGCTGCCTTCCCAGGGGAGCCAGGTTGCGGTGCTGCTCCAGAGCCGCTGCACAACAGCCGGCTTCAGCACTGGCAGCCGCCCACCACATGGAGCCAGCCTGCGGTGTGGCGGCTCAGGGGGCCAGGGTACGCCCCAACCCTGGCCCCCAGAGCTGCTGCACAGCAGCCCCGTCTCCAGCTCTGGCAGCCCCAAGCCACACACTCAGGGTGCACCCCAGTCCCGGAGCAGCCGCACCACAGCTGAGCTCCAGCAGCCACCTGCCATGTGGCCCTGGTTCTTGCCCAGCTCACCGGATAGTCACTCCAGTCCCACAAATGCTGACCCCCACCTGCCTCCTAAGTCCGGGTCCGAAGTCCTGAGAAGGGAAGTGGCCCAGAGAGGAGCTGAAGCTACTTCCCTGGGGCCTGGTGAGGGGGCCCAGGCCTGCCCCCACCCTGGGTCCCACCGCAGGCTGCATCCCTTTACTAACTGCTGTTTCCCCTGAGGCCACACTACCCGAACTCTGCTCAGGGCGGACATCTGAGTCCCTGCAGCCAGCTTCCTTGATCCCCTGGCTCCTGCCAGCAACTGAATCTGCTCAGTCCAGCAGCTCCTTTTATGAGAGCCTGGAGACTCCAATTGGCTGCTCCTTGCAGCCTATGTGGATTGGCTACTTCCCCAGAGCTGCTCTAGGCAGCTTGGAGGACTCATCTTTTCTGCTCTTTCCAGAGGTGGCACATGGTATAAGCTCTAGCAGGGGCCAGAGGGCCTCCCTGCCTCCACAGAAGCCTGTGAGCGATGCTGTCAAATGAAGACACTCCAGCTGTACGGGAGCACCCAGCTCTCCGGACTCAGGTACGTAGGTGGATGGACTTTGGAAGGGTCAGTCCTGCCGGGCCCAGACCAGAGCGACTACAGCACCCTGACCGTCCTGCTGGCTCTCCGCATTCCTGGGGTGGCCAGTGGAAGCCTTTTCCCCAATGTGTGCCTGCCTGCACGGGAGCAGATGTTTGCTTTGTAACACTAATCAGTGCGGGGCTGGCCGCAGCCTGGCAACACTCAGACAAGATCCTGCACGTCTGAGCGAACACAAGATGAGCCATGTTTCTTCTAGGCAAGTCACTGGCAGAAGAGGGCAAACCGGGAAAGGTGCGCAGCAGATTAGGGATGTTCTCTATCGGGTACCTAAATAGTCGTGCAATCGCACCAACTCCTATCGGTTACTCGACTATTCTATAGTCCCAGAGGGCAGGGCCAGCAGCCAGGGCCACTCCAGTCCCACTCCCGGGGAACCCTGCCACCCCTCGCTGCTGCCTCTGTATTAGTGAGAGCCAATCCGCAATGGGAGCCAGTTTAAAAACCAGCTTCCTCTGCAGACCGGCTAACTGCTGCCCCCCCGCAACCTCTGATAGAGGTAGCAGCATGGGGTGGCAGCAGCCCCTATCCACAGGGGGTCCGAGCTCCCCGCAGACAGAGGCTGCTGTGTGGGGAAGGGGGCGGAGGAGGCTACTGCAAAGCAGCCTCTGTCCACGGTAGTCTGGGCTAGCCCGTCCATGGGAGGTCCCAGGCCACCGCGGACAGAGGCTGCTTCACAGCAGCCTCCCCTGCCCCTCACCCCACACTGCTGCCTCTGATAGAGGAGCCGGTGCTGGGGGGAGACCCGCTTTTAAGCTGACTACACTGTGCCTGGGTGTGTGTGTAGTCGACTAGATTAACAGATAAGCCCAGGCTTATTGGTTAATCATGTAGTCATCTGCACGTCGACAGCCCTACTGCAGATAGGCTAACGCTGATCTGCCTGCACCATTCCTGCGGCCTGATTGCCTCCTGACGCAGCAGGGACAACTATCCCCTGGTCAGGTAGGTTATGCAGGTTGGGCCTCCCTGGTCTGGCACCCTAGAGACCTGACCAGGGGAGGTCATATCTGCCCCCCCCACCCCATCCTGGACCGGCTGCAGGTCCTGCCAGTCCCCATCCCTCGCTTGCCTGCCATGCCAAGCAGTCCCACTAGGGCAGGGGTGGCAAAAGCCTCTCAGTGGGCAGAATCTGGCCCGCAAGGCAGTCCAGGCCCCGCCCCCAGCGCATTGCCTGAGAGTGGGAGGGGGGCACAAGCCCTTCCAGCTGTTTCTATTTAAAGAGCTCCTGTCTTCCCCAGTCTTGCCTAGCAGCCATGGGGAAGGCGCCAGCCCTTTAAATAGAAACAGCTGAGAGGGCTTGTGCATCTGGCTCCCTAGCAACGCGCTACAGGTGCGGGGAGCTGCAAGCCCTTTTAGTGCGTCTGTTTAAAGGGCTGGCACCTTCCCCACGCCTGTCAGGCAGCGTTGCCTAGCAGCCACGGGAACACGAGAGCCCTGTAAATGGAAACAGCCCAAAGGGCTCGCAGCTCCCCGCGCCTCTAGAGCCTTGCTGGAGACGCGCGATCCCGTTCAACTGCTTCTCTTTAAAGGGCTCGCCTGCTGGGGGTGCGCTGCCTGGCAGCCACCCGGCAGGCCAAGCCCTTTAAACAGAAGCAATCGAAAGAGCTCTCAGCTCGGCCCCACTGGCCCATTGCCTGGGAGCTGCCTGGAGGCGCAAGCCCTTTCAGCTGCTTCTGTTCAAAGGGCTTGTGCCTGCTGGGCGGCTGCCAGACACAGGTTAGCAGCAGGGCCAGGAGCTGCGAGCTATTCTATGGAATCTAAGTCTCCGCCCCAGACAACACCGGGAGGTGGCTAGTGCCCGGCACCCCCCATCTGCTCAGGGGGTAGGTGGCAGGGACCCCAGGCCAAGCAAAGCTCCCAGCAGGGTAGCTCTCAACTCCGCCCCTTCCACCTGAGGCCCTGCCCCTTATGGGTCAGCCAGCAGCCACTTCCGAAATTTGTGAAGTGGCCGCTAGGGCATGCTGGGCAGCACAGCTGCAGGGAGCCAGGATCCCGGCCCTGCAGGGCTCCTAAGCACCCGCCCTCCACCAGAGCTCTCTGGGCCTGGAACATCTCCAGTCCTGTTGGGCCACAGCGGTTGTTGAACTAGAGTCCTGGTTCACAGAGGTTCAGCCTGTACACTGTGACCACGCAGTCTGAAAATCTGAATGGTTTGCAGCTCAGGCAAGTCTGTAAAGACTCCACTCTCCATGTCCAAGGATCATCTGCTGTTCTCAGACCCTAGTGCTGTCACGCGGGACATACACCAGAGACGACAAAGCAACAAGCGGCCAGGCTGGCACTGCACAGAGCACCTGGAGCTATCACAGCCCCTGAAGAAAGGGCAGAGGCCACCTGTTCACCCCCAAGAGTGAGCTCAAACATCTCAACATCCACACTGACGGACCAAGAACCAGCCTCACAGGGACCCACCGATCAGTGCGCAATTCTGCCCGTACAGGGGCAGGGCACTGTCCTAAGGAACTGAAAGGTGAGATTCTGCAGGGCACCGAAACATTAACTCCTGAGCTTTGGGAGACGCACCTGCTGGTGCCCCTGCCTCAGAGCTAGGGACAGTTCCACAGTACTGCGCTGCATCAGGCCAGCTGCGTGGATGCAGATGTGCCATGCCGACGGGAGTGCGCTCTCTAGTTAGCAGGACAGCTTCCACTCTCACCGAGGTGGAATAATGTCAGTGGGAGAACAGTGTGGATGTCGCTTTAGGTCAAAGAAATTTATGTCGCTGGGGGAGAGGGAGGGGCTTTCACACCCCGAGTGGTACAACTTGCATCAACGTAAGCGGTAGTGTAGGACTCCCTGTGTCTCATACTCAAAGCATATGATCTAAAAGGAGGGACCAAGGCAATGTTTTCTTTTTGGAGAAGTGCTTTAACCGCCATCCACAGAAGAGCAAAAGCAGCAAGCTCAGTGTGGTGAGATACTAGAATGGGAGTTCGAGGCAGCCACTAACCACCAAAATATCATCCCGCACAGGGGGAATATAATGCAGCAATAAAGGAATCCAGACACATAAGCGTGTATGTAGCTCCCTGAGAACACTGGCACCAGGTGTGGGTCACATGCTACTACTTGATAAGATGAAATTGCATTAGGAAGTAATTTCTGCACCAAATATCTACCCTCCCATCCCTCTACCCTTGCCCACCAAAACGAGGAAATTAACCATATTTCACATAATTAACATTTTGTTTCTTCCTGCTGCTTATTTTCTCCAGAGAACAGGCCACTTATTTTCTCCAGAGAACAGGCAGCCATTGCTCCCGAGTCAGCTCGCAACACAAAAATCGATGGTTGAATCAGAGAAGGGGTGGAAAGTCCCTACAGGCAGCCCAGGGACAAGCAGAGATTAGCCCCACATTCTTTCCTGGATGTTTGCCTTTTCCTAGTATCTTACGGTGCTTCCCTCCACACTGTCATGAGAGAGTGATCTTAACTGCTAAAAACCCTGCAGCGGGACTGACTCGCTCCTCAAATGAAACCACCCTCTGACACACTGCCGAGTAACTGCACTGTGGGGAGACGCCACATTTCTTATTAGCCACTGAATCTAACACCCTGCTTTTCACACCAACGCTGCAGCACACTCCCGGGCACCACAGGTACAAAATGAGCTTCAAGGTCTGTAAGCACTTCGCTGATGTGTCCGGTAACTTCAAGAGCCCAAAATAAACTTAAGAAAAGCTTTTATAGAACTTAAAATAAAAAATGTAACCAAGTGCTCCCACTCCGAGACTTGATATTATAAAAACAGAAGAAAATGATTTGGCCATAGGCACTTTGCAATGAGTTTGCACTTTGCATAGGCACTTTGGTATTGGGCTACAGTGACTTCCACCCTTCCAGGATCACCAACACAAATGACAATAATGCTATTAAAAGTTTCAGAGGGGTAGCCGAGTTAGTCTAACAGGAAAAACTTAAAAACAACAACAAATGGTCTGGTAGCACTTTCTAGACTAACAAAACATGTAGATGGGATCATGAGATTTCGTGGGCACAGCCCACTTCTTCAGATGACCGGCTTTTTTCATGTCTGGGTACTTTTTTGGTTCTGTCAATCTCTTTTTTCACTTCACCAGCTGGGTATTTCAGTTTTAAGAATGCTCTATATAAATCCTGTAGGTGTTTCTCTCTGTGGGACTGGAGCAAATCCGGTTGTATCTTAGTATCTTTAGTTGTATACAATAGATTGAGAAATGTGTCTGGGATGGAAGCTAGAGGCATGAAGGTAAGTGTAGTAGTCGGTAGGTTTACGGTTTAGGGTGGTGGAAATTGGTCCATCATTTAATTGTACTGTAGTGTCAAGGAAATGGATTTCTTGTGCGGACTGATCCAGGCTCAGGTTGATGGTGGGGACATCTGAAGAAGTCGGCTATGCCCACGAAACCTCATGATACCATCTACAGTAATGGTATTGTCATTACCACTGAAATTAGCAAGTTTAAAATTAAGTAGAATTAATAAGTTTGAAAACAGACACTAAGTAACATTCATGAGTTCAATTTATAGGGTTACTGCCAAGTCAAACTGAGCCAAAATTAGGCTTAGAAAAATATTTATAAGACTTAAAGACAAAGAGAAAATTGCTATTTTCTTCTCAACTTTTGGAGCAAAGTGAGCATTCCCTCAAATGCTTGCAACCCAAACTCAGCCACACTGGCGCATATCTGACCTTAAGTAAAAAGCACCCGTCATTTCCATTGCTCAAGCTGGGAACTAAAGCAGCACAGTGGAAAGTAAAACTGTGGTCTTTGCCAGAAATGCAAAGGCTCTTCAAGTGCCCCTATGGTGTGTGTAGGAAAAGGCCAGGTCATCTCAAAGAACTACGGTCTCTGGAGATTACACAAGCAGCTGGAATTTTTTAAATGGAGTTAAAGAAACGCAATATTCCGCTGGGATCTTAAAGCAAACTCATTCGACTGCTGCTGGATACTAAGTCAAGCCAGGCTGCGTCCATCAGAATCCTCACAGCAGCCTCCAACACCAGAGTAACAGCAGCCCCTGCACAGAGCACACAGCGCGGGACAGACAGACGGATGGACTCCCCTTACCGCCTGCTGGCAGTTCAGGCCAACGTTGCCCTTCTCCCCACGCACAACTTTCATCAGGCAGTGCAGAGTGCGACCCTTGCGATGCAGCCCGGAGCAATGGTGTTCAATCTCGCCTCGGCAGCTCAGGATGATTTCAGGGCTGAGGGAGAAGTCTTCCATTAGCATGCGCCGGTAATCCAGCATTTCCCCCTGGCACTCACTGCTCACCTGCCGACCTGCACCACGGGAAGGGAGACGAGAGTTAGTGCTAGTGCTTTGTGGGGGTCTTTCCGTGGGGGGAGGGTATTGGCAAGCAAGCATATCACAAACTTAAGCAGATGCAAAAGCCAGCATTCTGTGTAGCACCGAGGCAACAGAGAGAGTTACTGACACCACTTGATGGACCAGTGAACAGTTACTACTGACAGTCACGGTTAATACTCTGAATCAATAGCAATATGACTACTGGGACTAGAAAGTGGTTATGTTATGAACAAATGTATAGGGACATTCCAGTTTGAGCCCGTACTGTTCTAAAGCAGCGTTGGTACTGTCACCAGAAGTCCTCAATGGATTTCTTACCTTCTACTACAAGATCGTCATCTAGTCTTAGCACAGTTAAGCTATCAGTTTTACTGCAGACAGAAGCCACTTGCAGCATATTAAGGGCTTTTTACATAATTGGGCAAGATTATTCTGGCCAAATGATGAGTTATCGGTGCTATTTGGAGGAGAGGTTTCATGGGTGCCAGCAGAATCTCAGAGGGCCATGAAGTTCAGGCACATCACAGAAATGACATGCCGGATTTCTAACCAATAAGCAATTACAGAAATTCAGCCGTAAAGAGATATGCTAATTAAGAACCTTCCTCAAATTCCCTTATGCCGGTTGACTCCAAAACAGAAACTGGAAATCCCTCAACTCCAATTGTTGCTAATTCCCAAGTCGTGCTTAAATTACTCGGCTGGGTGTGGGAAGCAACGTTCCTTCGGAGCTAGAATGTGTGCACCTCTGGGCCAGGTATTGCATAAAACGTTGCAACGGCCAAGAGGAAGTTAAACACACCGCAGCAACTGCCTGCAGGGTTGAGGCAAACAGGGAAGCAACCAGCCCACACTTGCCCTGTAGCAGAAGAAAACGCTACCGTTGCAGTAAGAAGGTCTTTAAAAAACACACACTCAAAATGTAATTACTCATTCAAGGTCAGAAATGTGAAGACTTTGAGAAAGGACCCCCCCCGTCCCTCTGGGCCACAAGCATTACAGCATCCCGTCCTACAACTCCAGGGGCCACAAAAGAGAACACCGCTGCAGAATAGAGCAAACACCTCTCTGTCACAAATTAAGAAAGTGTAACATTGTGCACCGCTTGTACACAGTATTACAGCAGCTTTGCCAAGCTTGTGAGACATGGTCCTGCATGTTTGCAGTGCCTATGGGACAGATGGGTTTCAGGGCAGCCTTGGCATTCATTACCTTTGCTTTCCTCATTTAAAGAACATTAACGAACACTGTGCAACACCAGGATGCAGTGCACTCTGCTGAGCTATACACATGCGTGGAGTCAGAACATTCATCTACCTACACCACCTAGCTGAGGAGGAAGAGCAAGTTACAACAGGCAAACGAGTAAGCAAATAGCTCTGGCATTCATGTTGTGAGCTGATCATAAATTAAGCTAGAGATTTCTCATATATACTAAGTAAGTATTTCATGTTTGCCATGCAAACAAAGAGGAAAACCACTTAGGGTTTCAGATCCACAGCAACAATTTCCATAGACTTAAGACATTTTACTGTCAAGGATTTTCAAATATAGACTAGGGATCCAAACTTCGGACACCTTCTCCAATTAATCATAGGACCCTAGAGCTGGAAGAGCCCTCAGGAGGTCATCAAGTCCAGCCCCCTGCCCAAAGCAGGACCAATCCCAAATAAATCAACCCAGCCCAGGGCCTTGTCAAGCCAAAGCTGAAAAACCTCCAGGGATGGAGATCCCACCCCTTCCCTAGAGAACCCATTCATCTTCACACTGGAATCATTGCAGGGTGTAAGAACGCCAATAAGCAATGATCTTCCACAAGCACACGAAGAGTTACAGGCCAGATTTCACTTCAAACCTCAGCTTATCGCCAGCGGCCTGCTGCCCAAGGGACGACCAACCGATGGACGTGCTATCTGGAGGCACTTCCATTGGTCTTTGAGCTAGAGCTTGAAAACAGTGGATTCTGCTTATCAGCAGCCTCTTGATGTCCAGCAACGAAAACTGACGTCCTCTCGAAATTGCCAGTAAGTGGAAGGCTGGTTTGCAGGGCTACGGCCAGGGAAGGAAGCACTTACCTAGGCTTTCCCTGGCTGCAACCACTCAAACCTGCTTGAGTCATGTCCCAAACCTTCCTTCCCAGCTGCAAACCAGCCTGTGGCTGGGGCCATGCGTCCAAAAACATCAGCAAGCAACTGGTCTGCTGCCACCATCAGCACTCGAGTCAATAAATAGATAGGCCCCTGGCAAAATGCTGCTCTTAAGTGAAAGCTACTAAAATTGGGATTTCCTGGAGTTAAGTTTCCAAAAAAAGCAAGTAAATCACAGTGCCCAAGACTAACCCTCTCACCTCTGTGCACTGCAGACTCGAGGCACATCAGCAGGTAGGAAAGCCGGGCTTCCCGGGACCGAGGAAGGTTCTCCACATTACAGCGATACTTCTTCAGGTCACTTTTGCAGGACTTGGCCAATGAATAGCTGACTTTATAGTCCTGGGCAATCAGCTTCTGGCGGGTAGTGAGAGCATCGCGGCACTGAGGAAGATAAGGGTTAGAACAGGCGAGCTGTCAAGTAATACAGATCTACCATCACAAGGCAAATGCTCAGCCAACTCTAATGCGGCACGCCCCCCTTTAAGGCTTTGAAAGGTCCAATATAAGGACCTAAGGGGAATGTGGAGGGAAAGGAAATAGTCCCAGGAATCACAGAACTGGCAGGGGCCTCGAGAGGGCATCAAGTCCAGTCCCCTGCCCTCACGGCAGGACCAAGCACCTCTAGATCAGTGTTTCTCAACCAGTGGTACGGGTACCCGTGGGGGTACTCTGGAGAAGTCTGGGGCGTACGTCAACACAACTGAAATTTGGAGGAAACTGAATTTTTGTTTTAAGTTTTACAGCTCTATTATTTTTGTACTTTTTACACCCAAAAATTTCATCGCCCGTCCGGCTACAATTAAGTTGTTTAAAGAAATGTGTTGCAATGGTAAAAAAAATGGTGTCTGAAAACTGTAGGTTCTGGGGGTACTTACATTTTTTTAAAGGGGTACTTTATAAAGAAAGGTTGAGAAACACTGAGCTAGACCATCCCTGACAGGTGTCTGTCCAACCTGCTCCTCAATGTCTCCAGGGATGGGGGTTCCACAACCCCCCTAAGCAGCTTATTCCAGTGTTTCACCACCCTGGACAGGCAGGAAGTTTTTCAAATGTCCAACCTAAACCTCCCTTGCTGCAGTTTAAGCCCATTGGTGCTGGCCCAGAAGCCTTACAGAGAGGGCAGGGCAAGAGTACCCTTTCCTCCAGCCAACGGGGTGCCAGCTGCCTCCTCCCTCGCAGCAGGCAGATACCCAGAGATCCCGAAGGGAAAGCTGAAGCCTAAGGAACAGCATCCAGCTGAGGGAGAGGCTGCTGATGAACACAGTCGGCTCCAGAGATGAAGAAAGGGCACTCCCCTTCTTGTAGCCGCTGGTCTTCGCGATGGATTGTTCATGCCCGTTCCCACCAGGTGCGCGTGTGCTGCCATACATGACAGCCAGAAGGTTCTTCCCCTAGCAACATCCATGGAGTCAGCCTTAGCATCCCCTGGAGTCGCGGCTTCATGGCACTTAATGTAGTGTTGTGCCCACCCGCCAGTGGTGGCAGGTGGGTATTGAAACAGACACGAACACTTCTTGAAGAGCAGCTCCGAGAAGGCGAGTGATCGTTTTTCTTCTTCGAGTGCCTGCTCATGTCCATTCCAGTCAGGTGTCTCCCAATCCCACATTCAGGAGGTGGGATGCGAGTTGTCCATGATCGAAGTACCTGTCTTTCAAGGCCACGTCGTCTCTGGCCTTCCGGAGAAAAGCCAGGTGAGAACTCAGCTGTGCCTTGTCCCGTGCAGACAGAGGGACCACTCTTGGCCATGGGACAGCTTGCTAAGAGCCCAACAACTCATTCTGTACCCTGGGCAGGTACGATGCTTCAGGCACGCTGCAGAAGTCCTGCTGCATGAGGTCTGCCTGGCACAGGGGGGAGAGGGCTGGTAGTGCCCCCTAGAACCAGACCTGCTACTGAACCTGAGTGGCAGGACTTTGCCTAGGATGCCACAGTCTCAGAAAAAGACGGCAGCTGAGGAGTAGTACTGGGTGGGGCCAATGAGCACAGAGCCTCTGGAAACTGCTGCGGTTCCCCTATGGGTGGCTGGCACTGGGGAGTGGTGTGACATGGCCAGCTTAACCCAGCCACCGATTCCTTCTAGGAGTAACTCTGGTGCCTTGGCTCTCCTTTGAGAGCGTGGCATGGCCGGGAGAGTACGGTCCTATGTTGCCGCACAAGTCCCTGGAGAAGTGGGGCGTCGAATGTTCTGGACAGATAATGGGAGTAGCTGGGCCTGCCTCAACCCCTTGCAGGTCAGGAGCCCCAAGGAGACATTGCCCTGAAGAGGAACGGGCAGGCGGAGGGCTTCTTAGGCGAGGTTGGGAAGAGTGCCCCCTCTCCTGCCTCTTTCTGCTGGGGGTACCAGGGATAAAGGCCAGCCCTTGCCGGAGTCTGATATTCAGCTCCATGTCGGTGCCAGGAGTTCTTGACCTCCTTCCTTGGTGCCAGGGCACCACACACTGAGGCAGCAGTGAGAGTTGGGCACAGGCTCCGCTGCCCCAGGCGTTTGCCCTTTGGGGGACTCTTCCCAAGGCACTTGAAACCAGAGGCATGCAGGGCAGTTTTCCCATTATTTGAACCCTGGGGCCTGGAGCAAGCGCCGGTACTGGGGAGAGATGGGAGTGGGGGTACCCTGTAATGGAACTTAGTTATGGTGCTCGTTAGTTCTCCCTAAGAAAGCTAGCTACGGGCATTCCAAATTGCACTGGGACACGACAAAGGCGCCTGTGCGAGCAGGAGCAAGTGAAGTTCCAGCCAGCCATCGCTGGCGGCCCTATTCGAGCGCCGTGAAGGCGTGACTCCTGCGGGCGCCAGGCCAGCCCTATGGATACAACTAGGAAACCCTTCCAGCTGCTGTGCACACGGCACACCCGGACTGCAATGGACATGAAGCAGCATCAAAGAACACAGGGCAGCTGGCTAGGACGGACCAGGCAATTGGACTCCGAATCCAGCCCTAGAGGGGAAAGCTGGAGAATCCGGCTTAAGGAAGCCATGAAAGGAATGGCCCAAAGACAAGCTCAAGAAAGTCTCTCCTGCTTATGTTTATGGGTCTAGTTCCTAAAAGTTCACTGCTGCTTTGGACCTATGCACGTGCTGGGAGGGTATGAAAACGTTTCTCTCCCTCTCTCTGTGCTGAGCTCATAAGCTCAGACGTCCGCAGTCCCTACCGAAAAGCCACTGCCTCTCAAAATGCCAAGAAGTGGCAGCCGCTGGAGTCCTCAATTCTCGCAAGAAGCGAAGCTTCACTGGAGCTGTTCTTAGCAGCAGGTGCTACTCCCGCTGTTTCGATGCCAGCTCATTTTAACCGCGCGCTTAGTTAAAACGTCAGAAGAAAATGCAAAGAGCACTGTGCCTCCATGCATCTCGGTGGCTGGCTCGCTCGCTCCAGCAAGCCCCAAGCAGGTCTGTCCAGATACCTCTCCTCTCCATCCCTCCCGATGGCCAACACTTCGATTCTCTGTACCCCAAGCAGCATGACACTGATCGGGGAGCTGAAGGGGCTCCTCACTCTCCAACACATAGCCACTGAAGCTACAATAAATATCCCTCCTCTCCCTCCCACCACAACTCACATTCACTGCTCATGGCGCTTTGCCTGCACTATCCTGGGCTGAGTGCCCCAAGAATGCTACCTAATGGCAGCAGCTTGACTGAATTAACCCTGTGTTACCTGCACATTAAGTCGGTGCGTCATTAAGCGCGGTGAAAATACAGGTGCAGAGAGAAAAGGTTTTGGACTCTGGCTTGGCACGTCTACGAGACCAAGTCAGTTTGTTACACTTCTACATTTCTCTATGGAGTTTAAGAGGGAAATGGTCGTTACCGCAGACAATGCATCACTTCCTCTACTTTGCTAAAACAGCCCTCAATGAGCAGTCGGCTGACAGAGGTTCACTAGCCAGCGTCTGTATCAAGAGATATGTCAGAACAATCCATTTCTATGTGCACAAGAGAGCAACACCATTTACCTGCGACTGAAAAGAGAAATGGTTGCACCACCACGAAATGTTTGAAGTGGGAGCCACCCAAGAGCAGGAGCGGAATCTTGGCTTGTCCGGCTCCTGCATTTCTAGGCCTTTGCTTCCCATGGCTTAGTGGAGGAACTGCAGTTGTAGAGCCTCCGTGTACATGTATCCAGCCAAAGCAGCACTCCCGTAGCGAAACAAGAGCAAACCGTCCAGTCCATCGGCGTGGAAGCCGGAAGCATGGATGCCCCAATTTAAAGGCATCAGTTCAAAATTGTTCAAGGACCCATATCTGTCTGGCCAGCTTACCAGTGGGTTACTAGTAACACCAGGGAGAGGGATGAACAAGACAGAGGTCAGTGAGTTGGATGGATGATCCATGATTGCTGTATAATCTGGAGAATTGCGTCCAGTTCTGGGCCCCCCCACTACAGAAAGGACGTGGATACACTGGAGCGGTCCCAGCGGAGGGCAACCAAAATGATGGGGGGGCTGGAGCACATGACCTGTTAGGAGAGGCTGAGGGATTTGGGCTTGTTCAGTCTGCAGAAGAGAAGAGTGAGGGGGGATTTGATAGCAGCCTTCAATTTCCTGAAGGGAGGTTTCAAAGAGGATGGAGGGGGGCTGTTCTCAGTGGTAACGGATGAGAGAACAAGGAGCAATGGTCTCAAGTTGCAGTGGGGGAGGTCTAGGTTGCATATTAGGACAAACGATTTCCCTAGGAGGGTGGGAAGCACTGGGCTGGGTTCCCTAGGGAGGTGGTGCAATCTCCATCCCTAGAGGTGTTTCAGTCCCAGCTTGACAAAGCCCTGGCTGGGATGATTGAGTTGGGGTTGGTCCTGCTTTGGGCAGGGGGCTGGACTCGATGGCCCCTGAGGTCTCTTCCAGTCCTGGGATTCTGTAAAGGATTTGCCCAGCTGAAGTAGATACCGTACTTACCTTTTCACTCATAGACTCTTCAAACTTGTGGTTAAAGAGGCACTTGTAAACCCGGCCTTCCCCAGCTTGAGTCTGTGAAACAAAAGACTGGTCATTTAGGATAGTTCACAGCTTATCCTCTTGCTAGCCAAAATCCAACAGAATCGTGCTATTGTACCAAAAGCCTACTTTTAAACTAAGCAAGTCGTGTCCATGTGCATTATGGGAGTAACTCACTAACACTTGTTAAACAAAGCACAGAATTGAAGGTGTTTTTGAAAAGGAAAATATTTCATCTGAGTTTTTTTACTCTGGCTCCTGGGTTCTGCCACCTTCTTGCTGAGAAAAAAAACTTTTCTACTAATGCAAGAGAACCACAACAAAGCAATGGTCTGCAGGAATTCATGCCACTGCTGTATTAGCAGGGCCTACGATGTTCCAGAGGCCGTTAATTTATCATGACAAAAACGGGAGCTGAACAGAGATTCTCCCCTCCTGCCCACTCTAAAACCACACAGAAAGATCTAAGTGTACTTTCCATAAGTGTTCATGTTGCCATACTAACAAGGCTTAGAACAGCAAGGAAACATGCCACTCAATCCAGAGATAAAAATAAAAACGGAAAACGTGTTTCCAGCCACGCAGACGCCTGACAAAAACTCAGTGCTCAGCAGCAGTTGCATGCTACTGAGGGTGGAACAGACCGTAGAAGGCTGCCTAATACGGTGAGCGCTTGTGCAGGTTCCCCCATGGAAGGGATGAGGGCTGACTGCCAGGGTACGTTCGGCTGCTAGGGGCCCTTGCTCTGCTTCTGCTCTGCCTTTTGGCTCTTTGCAGGCACTGATCGGTGAGGTGAGGCAGAGCAGAGAACAGTTCTATTTCATGCTACTCACATTCTCACAGAAGCGCTCCCGGTCGTCGCGGCACGCAAAGTACAAGTGCCGGTCCAAGTGGAAGTCGTCAGAGGAGAGTTCGGCCACACGAAGAATTGCTTTCTTACACCCCTCAGAAACCTGGACTCTAGGGTCATTCTCCTCTGCCTCCTTCACCAGCCCTTTCTCCAAGCAGGCCACCACCTCTCCTTGCGAGTGAGCATCCTACACAACAAACAGTCGGCATCAACACCTTGACCGAGAGGATTTGTGGACCATTACTCACAAGTGCAGAAGAACGAATTTCTTAATACACATGAATGTGAACAATGCAGGTTACCAGCGTCATGTGTCCAAGTCCCTATTCTGCACCCCCCGCACTCAGAACGTGGATTACACATTCCGTAGGCCAGGCCTGGCAGGCGGCTAAGAAAGCCCTTTCCAGGTAAGTGTCCCTCGAATCACTGATCTGCAGCCTGGAAAGTTATTCAGAGGAGCATCCTCTGCCAGCACCTGGACATTCACACAGCAGGTAGGAACCACTGGGAGGAGAGAGAGCGGTTACCCACAATCAGGCTGCAGCCGGGACTGCAGAGAGATCTGCTTGGTATTCTTCACCCCTCTCGCCCCCCGTGTGACCCAACAGCCTGGAGCCGCAGGGGCCCCGACGGGGTCTGCTCAAAGGGGAGCGGTGAGACTATCGCTGCTCAGACACTGCTCAGTGCAGTTTACCAAACCCACCAAACCATCCTGAACCTGGCATAGCCGCCTTATTGCCACGGCAACAGCAAGTAGCAGTGTCCCATGCCGGGAGCCTCCTTGGGGAGGGGAGGAGCTGGCGAGGGCTCTGCCAACGAGCCGTCCCTCTGGCCATTAGCAGCGTTAAGCACCCGCCAAGGAGCATCGCCAGGACGAGTCGGCGCAGGTAGCCAGGAGCCACTCCGCTGAGTAGTGCAGCCAGCATCCCGAGAAGGTGCATCGCTTCCCACAGGGAGGCCCAAGAGGGGCCTTCTCCCAGCCCTCTGCAAGCAGGCAGCTGTGCGCTGATCACGGACTTCTCCAAAGGTCCCCCCAACTCCTGGGGCCTTCAGAAAGTATGAGCACTTCCTAAACCACGAATCGACCTGTGGCAGAGCTCTGCCCAAGACTGGCTGAGACTGAGTTGAGGACCAGAGGGCGTTCCACTGTCACCCACTTCCTTCCACGTGCCCGGCTTTGGGGGGAGAGCACCTGCCCTAGGGCTAGGCCCAGCGGTGCCCAGCTGAGCGCCTGGAGAGACCGAGCAGCATGTGTACCGCACTAACAGGCATTCACAGCAAGCCTCATCTCAGTGATGGGCAGCCAGGAACAGGGCGTGGCCCTCCATCTCAGTGGGCTGCAGCCGCCCGCAGACCCCATCTGTCCCTCCTCCCACTGGAGCCCCGCACTTCCTTCCCTCCTCCCCATCCCTTTTGGCGCACTGCTAATCAGCGGGCGTGCGGCGCTCCAGCCCTGGGAGCGGGGAAGGGGAATGCGCCAATCTGCCGGCACTCTGAAGGTGCTGGGCGGGAGGGGAGGAGGAGGAGGAGTAGGTAGCAGGGGACTCGGTGTGCGAGAGGCAAGTGGGTGAGGGGCAGACGGGGGGGGGGTGTCTGTGGGCCAGAGGCGGAGCTCCACTGGGCCCACCCATTGCCCCGTTCCCTTCGTTCCCTCTCTAGGCCAAGCAGGCGCTAACAGCAGCAGAGGCGGGAACAGGGCAGGACTCTTAGAACATTACCATTAAAAGCCACCAAACCCTTCCAGTAGCCACCCGCTCGCAAGCCGACCAGCCCCAGCTCAGGCAGCCCGGAGACCTGGCCAGGTAGCGGCGCAGCACTCAGAGACCACCCCGATCCCAGAGCCACCAGCACTCTCCTTTCAACGGCCAAGAGTACGGTTGATAGAGACGGAGGGGCATGTCCCCTGAGACCAGCCACTCCTGCAAAGCTGCCGTGGACAGGCTCTGAGAACACTGCCAGCCTGCGTTTTACCACAGCCTGCCAGCCTCTCACACCCAGCCCTTCCAATCACCACTTCACCCAATGGCTGGCTGCCTTCGGCCCATTTCCCGCTCCCTGCTCCAGCCGGCCTTCCAAGCTGCAAGGGCCTGGTTCCAAGACGCGCTCTCACCTGCAGGCTTACAGCCTGGGCACATTCCTTGCTGGGGCAGGAGACAATGAAACGTTTTCTAGCCCTAAGGTAGAACTTATATGCCACAGGGGTGGGGAGACTATGGCTCAGGGTCTGATTTGGCCACTGGCTTGCCTGGATCTGGCCCCTGAGGCTCAGGGGGTTCCCCCCCAGCATCGGGGAGTTGGTGCTGGTGCTCCAGTCCTGTGGCCCCCCTCTCCCCCATGGTGCTGGAACACCCAGTGTCTGCTCCCAGCTGGGTGCGGGAGAGAAGAGACTCGCAGGCTGGAGTCAGGCAAGCCAGGGCCAGGAGCAGCTCTGTGCGCTGCCGCTTCCCAACCCCTCAGCCGGGGAAATGGCAGCGCAACACTTTTGGCCCCTCCCCAGAGCCTGCAGGGTCCACAAATTCTACTAGTCTGGGCCCCCAGGCTCTGGGGTGCAAGGCGACTGTAGGAGAGTCTTTCTGCTTCTCAGCTGGGGGTCATGTCAGTGAGGTGGGTTTTTTCTTCTCACTTTTGTGCTGCCCCCCGACCCAAAAACGATTCCCCAGCCCCGTTACACACGATTTCCTCATGCCATGGGAATTTCTCCAACTGAAACTCCCAATGCACACTGGGTACATGAACCGGGTGAAAGCTAGTCTCTTTGTATGTACATAGCCTACTAGAAGAGTAACACCATCAGTGTTACAAAGTGGCACGATGAATACCCGATCACATAGGAGCTCACCAATGTTCTAAAATCTCTCACACTCGGCATTCTTCTACATTCCAGTCATTTCACACACCCTACACGGTGTTCACCTTACCACCGAGCCAGTGCAGGAGAGCAGTGGCAGTTTGCAGACACACACAGGCCATCGACAGCTGTAACTCAGTTAGGGTAACCGTTACCTGTTACCAAGACTGTGCTGCTGTTTGAGAAAAAATATGGGTCTAGCTTTTTAAAAATTGTTTCCAACGCTGCGCTCCTCTGAATTGCACATTTGGGCAATGAAAGCAGCCTGATTTGCTTAAGTGCCCAGCTCCCTGCTGCTCCGACTGCACACGGAAATCAATAGGAGCTGCGAGAAGCTTGGCACTTTGGAAAATCAAGCTACTTCTTTCACTGTCTAAATATGCAATTCAGGAGCTTAACTTTAGCTACCAATTTCTTTAAAATGCTGACTGTGGAACAGGGCGGCTGATGAAGTGATTAAATCCATACGAGAGAGAAGACTAGCTTAATTTATATAGAAAGCCGCGATAACTGCTTCAGTCTGACAACAAAAATAGCTGAATACACCAGAAAGCAAAGACTACCAGATTTTCTGATGGTGACTACTCTATTGTTCTCCAGGAATGGTGCTCATGCAGTTCTAGTATTGTGAAGGCGACAGACAAGGCGGAAGAGGCACTGCTCGACTAGCATGCTTAACTATGCAGCCTCAAGAGTCTGAACGCAGTTTGACAGGAGCCCACAGAAAGATGATCAATTACTGGCGTGAGTCCAGAATGGTTGCATTACTCACGACTCTCTAGCTGCAGTGCAGAGTCATGTGATAAACAGCATTTATCCTGCCCCTGTATTCTGCCAACTAACGCATCTTTGCCAGAACGGCTCCCCAGATTCCTCAGGGACCCCAGTGGCTGTGAGCCATTGAAAAAAAAAATCAACATGCCAGGAAAATGGGCCTCTCCTCCCCCACTCCTCACAAATAGGGAATTTCAACTAAGGTTGCACAGGCCTGAAAAACAGACAGGTGATTCAGTCCCACAGAGACAGATTTATAGTCCAAGACCTTGAAAGCCTGCCAAGCTAGAAATAGAAACTTTAGATCATTGAAAAACCAGGGAGAACCATCTTTCCCAAGGGGGGAACATGGCATTTCAAGCCATGGAATGCACTGAAAACATCTAAAATACGGCATTTAAAGTAAATTGTAGAACTGTTTTAACATGCATTTTAGTTTTAATTTTCCCCTCCTCCTAAGACCATCTTGATTGGACTTGGTGCCCAAGACACCTGGTTTTTTCAGACAAGATAATTTTAACCTTCTAAAACATTCCTCAAACAGGCTTTTGTAAAGCACGGCCTGTGCAAAATTCAGCCTGTATCTGCAATTCCTGCTGCTGTGTGCTTCTCCCTGTCATTTTCAAACCCTAAGGGCCTGCGGGGACACTAGCTTGCACTAAAGAATAAAATTTAACTTCTGCATAAAATTCCTATTGGTCTAATTGCAGAAGCACTGAGGTGAGCTAGGAGTGAAGGAAGGAGCAGAGACTGGGAAAAAAATGAAGTAAGGAAGGGAAACTGCATCTCCTGGGTAGGGCAGCAAATATTCGGAGGTAACTGGGACGAGGTGCTTCCCACTGCTATCCAGTAGCCCCCTCTAGCTAGCTGGGGCAGAAACACCGGCATGCACTGTGGTTGCATAGGAAAGCCAGAAAGTAACACTCGCCAGGATCTTTGCTGTCCAAGCCGAGTGCTGTGCAAGTATCAACAGCCAGCGCAAGCAGCCAGACAGAGGAGCCAACTGAACCAAAATAACCTACAGAAAACCAACCTTTTCCCAGTGGTTCTACTGCAAGTCCCACTGTCCAGTGCTGGAAACCAAAATTCAAGGGATGCTGTCTAGCCCCAGGGATCCAAAGACACACAGCACGGCATCCAGGTGTGCGGGAAGGAGACGGGAGCAGGCTGACAGCAGAAAGTGGGCCAGGCATGCCACTGGTAACACACATGGGCATGTAGGGTCCCTTCGGACGAAGTCTGAAACGAGGAGACCTACCGATGGTGCTCTGCGGCTCACACGCCACGCAGCAGGAGGAGGTACGAGTCAACAGAGAGCAAGGCAAGAGACAAGCCAGAAGCAATGGAAGAAAATGGGCTATAGAACAGGCAGGAGGGAAGGGAGGAAACCCCTTACAGAAAAGGGCCACAAGGGCTGGAAGAGGCGTAGGCCTGGTCTACACTGCGCAGCTTAGGGCGTGACAGGTTCGTATCCCAGAGAGCTGCAGTCATGCCGACCAGCCCGCAGCGCTCAGGAATGCTGCTGCTGATCTAGCTACTGAGGCTCAGCGAGGTGAATGGGCGAGAGGCTGAAATCCCTTCCGCCTGCCGCTACCCGAAAGGGCTACACCAGCTTCCCAATGCAGCCACCCTGCGACCCCCAGGGGCTTTTCATGTGGCCACGACGGCTTCCCGGGCAGCGCTCTACGAAGGGCACCACCAGCCCCTCCCCCGCCCTCTGTTCCTGCCTATGCCATCTCTGGGCACAGGGCTACTAGGGCAAGGGGCTCTGACCTCCTTGGGACACTTGGGTTTGGAGTGGTGGGCTCCAGCAGCAGAGCTCTGGGAGCCTGGCTGTGCCACCAGCCCTGGGCTGTCTGGGGGTGGCAGGTGCTGACTGCCCGGCTCCAGCTACGCAGTCCTGGCCTCCAGCCCTTGTTCCAACCACACAGCTGCAGGCGCTGGCCCTTGGTGCTGGCAGTGGCAGGTGCTGGCTTCAAGTGCCGACCCCCAGCCACACAGCAGCAGGCTCCAACCACTGGGCCTCAGCCACGTAGCAGCAGGGCTGATTACCCACCTCCATTACCTCTGGTTCCTGCTGCCTCCCCCAGCCCTACATCCACCCCCCATTTCCTCCTGGCCCTACAGCTCTCCCTCCCAGTGCCTTAGGCTCCCAATGCCTCCCCTCCCAACCCCCACCCAAAGCCTAATGGTCCTGGGGCTAGCTGAGAGAAGCGCTACCAACAGCCGGGCAGACTTGCTAGGGAGCTGGGAGGCTGCAAAAAGCGGAGCGAGTACGTCTGTCAATGTCACTGATCACCGCCTCCCAGCTAGCTACTAAGTGTGCTGTGGCAGGTGGCATTCATGCAGGTACCACTCTGCACAGTTATTGTTAGTACGAAGCCCCTCTCCATGATGGCGGTGCAAGGACGGGACAGGGATGTGCCTGGTGATTCGTCGTCTCCTACAGTTAATTCAGCCTTTTAGGTAAAAGCATCAGTGCAGCCCAGTCAGGGAAGCAGAAAGTTGGTGTGCGCGCCCTGGCCCACCCTACAGTGCTACAGGGAGACAGGCCTTCGTGCGAGCTCTGCTCCAACGCAATTCAAGCGGCAACGGGAAGCCAAGCTGTCACGTTATTGGACTGTGAGGGGAGCAGCCGGGTCACTGCTGCACCCATGGGGGGGGATTCGCCCCAAAAGTGGTACAAAGGGGGCCATGTGAGGGGTCAAACAAAAGCTTACTTTCTTCTGATTCTGTATCTGCTCATCATATCTCTGTATAATGTCTGTGTGTGGAGTTAGGAATCTGTACTCTGTATGGAGACTGGAAGTCTCTCTGAATGTGCTTGAGCATTGGGCAAAGCTTGGCCTATGGACACGCTAATTAGCGAGGCTCTGTGGGACAATAGCACTCAATGGGCCAAGGACACACCTCAAGAATGAGGGCTGACACCTAAGGGCTGCCAGCAGGAAACACAGGGATAGGCCGCTGGCCAGGTGACCTGCTGCAGCCAAGAAGAGACCAGGAAGGAAGTATAAATATGCCATGTGGTCGACTCCATCTTGGTACTCAGCTCAGCAATTCATCCCAGAGGCAGCAGCGCAGGGATCAAGAGCCGGAAAGAACTGTGGACCCATCCTGATCCTAGGATGCGCAAGGACTTTTAAGCCAGCAGCTGTAACATCTCTGCTAGAGCCTGCATCGAGAACTGGGAGATTCGATGCATGTAATGTACTATCCTTTAACAACCTTACTCTCATGCTTTTCTTTATTGTAGTAATAAACCTTTAGATGTTAGATGCTAAAGGATTGGCTCAGCGTGATTTGTGGGTAAGGTCCAGAGGGTAAACTGACCAGGGATCTGTGGCTGGTTTCTTGGAACCGGACAGAACTCGTTCGGGGTAGGTGGGGTTGGGTTCTAAGACCCCCCACCGGTGTATGAGGCCCGGGGCCATCTGGGGCACGGATATTGCTGGCATGTCCGAGGGGTTTTGCTTGTGAGGCTTCAGGCAGGCTGCTGAAGCGCTCTGTGGGACTGGTGTGTGGCCTGTTTGGGAAGGTCACCAGTCTGGGGGCTGTAAGGAGCCCCGAATTTGAGCAATTCGCCCTGAGCGGACGCCCTCAGCTGTGCCCAGACTCGGCCCGGTCCGTCACACAAGCTTATCCCCACGACTCAACATTATGAATGAGCACATATTGGTTTTGACAGTCACCTGACATGAAGGTGGGTGGTGGTCCGATGGCATTCACCTAAGAGAGAGCTAGCCAGCTGGCCAGTCTCCCCTCAGCTGTGCAGTGCCTGTGCATTAAACCCACAGTGACATCAATTCACTGAGACAGGGTCAGACCAAGAGGGCCACTCAGAGAAGCCTGAAGAAGAATCTGCAGAGGGACTACAGGAGACAGAGTAGGGATGTGACTGGCTCACTGGCAAGCGGCACCCTTGCTCAGTGGTACTTACAGTTACGGTTCATGGATGGCTTGGCCTGGCTGGAGCAGCCCCCTGTCTGCAGCAGGCCAGGCCTGGTCGGAGCAGCCCACCGTGCCACGGGTGGGGAGGGGTGGGCAGGGCCAGGCCGCAGCGGACCCGATTAAGCAGTTAACTGGTTAAACATGTTTAATTGGTTGACTGATTCAACGGGATCTTACATCCCTAAAACCAAGCAGGAAAAGAGGCTATTCCTCCTGTAGCCACCTAGCGCACTTTCCACAGGAGTGTAGCAGCCGTTTGTTGCTGCAAGTGTCATGACAGACAGACTGCCGACCACAGAAAGTCATAGGACCTGTCTCGTTGGGAGTTCTCAGCATACGTCTACAAGCCAAGTCCCAAGCTGTCTTAGTTGGGCACCCTGAAAACGAGTAGCCACCTGTGACAGTTTGGTAGTGACTTGCCTTGGCCAACATCACACCAAGGGCTCAGGAGGAGAGACAGAATTAGAATCCAGTTCTCCAGGGTGGCTTTTGACTGCTTTAAGCACAAGATCCTGTTTCCCCTGCCTGCAACCCCATCTCATTCATGGGATCTTTCAGCTTCTGCTACAAAAAGCTGGAATCCTGTAGTCTTAATTGCGACCCAACCCTCATTCGTTCCCAGAGCTCTGTTTATCTTGTGCAGTGAATGAAAGCAGATGTCCTGTGGAAAAACACAGTATGTAATCCTGTTACTGAAGTCTGTCCTAGTGCACAGCCACAAGTGAGGCGCGAGAGCTGCAGAAAAGGCCAAGTAAAAACAAATTCCATCACGTAGAATCAGACTGACCTTGGCAGGGTTTATCAGCAGGGTCAGGATACTTCTGCCACTTGACAGATTGCCTGGTAGCAGCAGACGATTGATCAGCCATTTGAGCAGGACTAGACACAGTCTGCCAATGGTTTCACAGCTCGCTGCGAAATCCTGGGTGACTACCTCATTTTTTAACAAGTGCGACATGTGCCCTAGGGAGCAGCGATTTCAGCGCGGTTCCCTCTCCGTTCTGTAAATGTGACTTTAGTCAAATCACAAGTCCGTGCCCAGTGCTTGTGGGGGGGACCCATACTTGGGGTTTCAGTCTGTCCCAACCTCCTGACAGTTGAGACAAAAATAGATGTTTCGCTTTACAGAGAAATCAAGGTTGCTGAAACTGTTCAAAGAGTGATCAGTTCACCCACTTCTCCAGACGAGGAGCAGCCACAGAACAAGCTGACCTAAGCAGCACCTACCTGCTTGCCCTGCTGTTCAGTTACACAACCTTCCCACCAGCGCTTCCTGTGCAGCGTCTTAAATTGCAATGCAACGGAGAGCAGCAAAGCACCACTCCTGTACCCCCACCAACCAACTGCTCTATTGTCCAGGGCAGCACCTCTGCACTGTTCCACCAAGGGGTCAATCCAGCCTCTAGCCACCTATTTCTTTGCATGCCAAAGCCCTGTACAAAGTTGAGTCAAATTGCACTCTCTCGTGTCATCAATTTACTCATACAGTAAGGGTCCATGGAAACACTCAGTCCCATAATGCTGATTACCGAAATAGGAAAGGGAAAGCAGTGCCTAGAAACCTTTTCTACTTCCGCCAATTACCCTACCACAAACTTCACTGGCATCTTGAAACGGCTCATTATCGATCAATCAATCAGAGCTGAAATGGATACAGCTAGTCTGACCTGGCTAAAGCGCCCACATGTCCAGTGAAATGTGATGCTGGGCAATCAGACAAGTTTCTGCAAGAGCTGGAAGATACGATCAGGGCCGAGCAGCCAATTGTGCACAGCTCTTCTAGCAAAACAGAATGAAGGGGGCATTAACAGGGCTGCAGTTGATTTTAAGTGCCGTAAAATTAACCAATGGAGGGTGAGGTTTTTTAATTCATAAACACAGTACACTGCTAGTGAATATCATGGAACAAACACACCTGAAGTTCCAAAGAACCCTTCAACCAATGCTCTGTTTCTCGCAGCCAATGGCATGCTCCAAATTCAAACGAAGACACTAACGAGGGTCTGTGAAGATATCTACACAGTTCTGCTTTTTCTTGTATGAGGTTCCTGGAGAAAGAAGGGATGGGTAGGCAGGCCTAGAAAGCTCAGGCCTCTGGCAGCACACAAGGCACAGAGAAATGGGTCTCGAGATGGGTCTAGTTAACCCTGACGGTAGGATTGACCATGTAAAACAAAATTCTCACACATGACCAGGGACACAGTGTGCACTGTTTCAAATCGCACTGAGGGCCCGGTGGGAGCAAGGACGACAGCATGTTTCCCAGCACCTCAGTAAAGAGCTTCAAGCAGTAGCACTAATCGAAACCGCTCGGTCAGAGGCTGTCGCTGCCAGCCGGAACGCAGCGCCGGTTTCCAGTCTCTGCAATGAAGTCCGGTGTAGATGTTAATTCCACAATAGCCTCCAATTTCCCCGAGTCTCACCCTCTTCCCACCCACCTGCCCTGTGAATACCTTCTCTCCAGGTCGAATGCTGCCACATTTGAGAGCATTGATGTCACTCTTGCAATCATCCATGAAGCCACAGATCAGCCGGTAGTCACTGAAGATGATGGCTGTCATTTTGGTGATGTACTGGTGACACTGGTACTCAGTGATGTTACCTCTATGGTCCACCAAACAGGACACCAAGTAGCCTTTCCCAGCCAACTCATCCGCACACTCTTTGATCTGTTCAGAGAAAGAGTTGTGTTCCAGGAGTTAGTAGGAGCAGCTCCTAAAGTCAGACATTTTTAAAGCACCAGGTGCAGATATGCCATGATGCAAGTCACCTCTACACACCAGTCTGGGCCAAGCAGTAGCGAGACACCCAGCCTGGGGCACTAGATCAGGCTAGTGCGTTCCACACTAGCACTCTACAGATTCGTCTTGTAGTAAACAGCATAATTATTGATCACATTTACAGAGGACACAGACTGGGTCAGAATGGTGAGTAATGAAGGGGACAGGACAGCCATCTGGATTGCTTATGCCCAGGTCACCACAGCCAAAGCTGCAGTCCTGCCTCCAGGAGCAAAGAATACAGGCCAGAGTTACAGGATGAGGGTCGCTATCTTGGGAAACGGACTCTGAAAGAGTCTTGGGGGAGTCACGGTGAATAAATCAGCTGAACATTAGCTCCTAGTGTAATACAATGACTGCACAGGCTAATCCGATCGCTGGACGCACCAACTGGGGACTACTGCATAGGAGGAGAGGTTCTGTTACCTCTGCATGTGTCACTGGTGCGTCTGCTACTGGAATACTGTGTTCTGTTCCAGTGCTCACAATTCAAGGAGAATGCTCATAAATTGGAGAGAGTTCAGAGAACTGCTGCCATGGAATGATTAAAGGGCTAGAAAACAGATCGCACAGGCAGACTCCGGGAGGTGCATCTATGTGGTTTATCAAAGAGCAGGTGAAGGGGTGATCACATTCTATAACCGCCCACAAAGGGGAACAAATGTACTAGAGCTCTTCAGACAGACAGACAGAGGTACAAACAGCAACAAGTGGCTCCTGGCTGAAGCTAGATAAAACATGCTCCAGGCCAAACAGGAATTCAGGGACATTCTCCAGACTGTGACGCAGGGCATCAGTCTAGATACTCAGAATGATTCCTTCTAGCCTGATAATCTTACCAATTACTTTCTATATGCCAGATAGCTATAGCATGTAGCCATTTATAAGCCTCATTTGTAAAGACAACGGTTTTATCAAATAACCCAACATTCAAACTATATTACAATGTCAGCCTTTCAATTATGTAACCCCTAGAAAAAATGACTGATAAAGCTGTTGGGTACAGTCAGGACAGACAAGACAAAAATGCGGACAATTCCCAAGGGGGGTACCTAGCCTCTAGTGATTCCCAAGGACGTTGGCTGCCCAATTTCCTCAGAGGCTTTTGAAAAAAAATCAAAATGTAGCCAAAGTGGTCTAGATCCAAACAGGACAACTCACATTGGTACATAATGTACAAAACAGAAAACCTGGTCATATTCCTCCAACAGGAAGGCTTGGAAGAATTTCTGAATTCTTAACCCCTTGAAAGGGTGGTCTAGGAGAAGCTTTTTAAAAACTATTAGTTTGAAAATTTTCAAGTTGATAATCTACCTTATCCAATGCAAAGCCAGGAATGTTTCATGCATCTACCTTGCCAGACAATATCAACAAGACGTGTAGCAGGCATGATTGCTTTCACAAGGAAACTGGGATTTTATAAAACCACGTACCTCCTGTTTGCATCATTACTCGTCACAATATTACAGAAGAGGAAGACCACGGCAGTTAATGTACAATTAAAATGCGGTGTCTATCCCCACTACATGTAGGAGCTTTTATCTAAGATTTATAGTGCAATGTTTACAACCATGTAGACAGTCATATAAAAATGGAAATTAACTGTGCTGTGATAAGGGAGTATTCTCAGACATGCCTGGATTGCAAAAATTCTGCAGCAGCTCCATTACAGAAACCAAACAGCTGAGAATAGATAGCATTTCACTTGACTGACTGCAGAGTGTCAGCTGGTAAAGATATTTGTGGTGTTTCTTCCATTTCGGCGCTACAAGGTTCCAAACACAGCACAGTGCCTTGCAGTGCAACACAAACTAGAGGACTCCGAGGGCAAGCTCAGCATAGAAAAGTTCCAGTCAGGAACCCACTGTCTGAACCACTTCAAATTGAAAAGAAAAATTCTACCTTGGTCCCAGATCTAACCAAAAGGACATGTGGATTTTACTGGGGAAAACACGGTTTGTAATGGAAACTCAGCTGCAATCTTAAGTAGGGAGTGGCTATTCGTACACAGTGAAGAATGAAAGAATCCAATCCGCACAAAGTAACTGGTGGAAGGTGTGACGGGGGAATCTTTAATATTGTTGTCGAGTATCAGAGGGGTAGCCGTGTTAGTCTGAATCTGCAAAAGCAGCGAGGAGTCCTGTGGCACCTTATAGACTAACAGAAGCATTGGAGCATAAGCTTTCATGGGCAAAGACCCACTTCATCAGATGCATGTCACTTTCCCAGTGTGCCTGACTTTCCCAGTGTACTTTCTATTGTTACCGGGGTACAAAGAGTCAAATCAGCTTTTAGGGGCAGATTAAGAGGCCTGAGATATTTCTCATGTAGCTGTCTAGTGTGGAAAGAATGGGTCATTAAACAGCTGATGAGAACCCATTAATCTCAATGGATAAGTCAGGCCATGTCTTCCCTAAACCGCAATCGATCTTCTGCAGTTTGATTTAGCAGGTCTAGTTTAGCAGGTCTTAACTAGACCCGCTAAATCGAACTCAGAGGGCGACCCTGTCAGCAGCTGTATTCTTGCTCCTGCGAGGAGTAAGGGAAGTTGACAGGAGTGTTTGCTCTCATCGGCCTCCCACCATGGGGACAGTGAGGAAACTCGAAACAATGCACAGCAACTCCAGCTACATAACAACATAGCTGGAGCTCCATATCTTGATTTGACCTTCCCCTTTAGTGTAGACCTAGCCTCAGAAAAATAATGGGAACCCCAATGGACATGACAGTTATAGCTAGCGACCTAGAGGAAGGAGATTTCCCCCACTTTTGGCCAGGAAAGCAGAGCAAGGGCCCCAGGTAGAGAAAAATGGAGCAAGGTGTCAGGTGGCTGAGACAGCTGGCCTTTGGGGAAGTGGGGGGTCAGAAGCCCCCCTATGGGCTGAAAAGCAGACAAACAAATGGAGTCCATAACAGCTTGGCTGGCTGCTTACACTGGTCTGGCCCTATGTCTCTGAGCTAACTTATGGACTTTGGGATTCTGTATGCCCCATGACAAACGGTTTCCTTGCTTTGAAAACGCTGCTGCTGTCACTGCAAATACTGAGAACACTGTGCCCTGAATGGGCACGGTACAAGCCTCCCTCAGGAGGTGGTTTTGGCTGGATTTACTGCAAGGAGCTGTGGAGAGAGAAAGACTGCCACAGGCCCAGTGTGAGCGCCTTGGAAGTGCTGGGCCTGCCCTATGGCCCGTGGGGTTCTTGGGGTGCAGCACACTCAAGGGTCACTCCCCAGGGACTGGATCTGTGCCTGGTCAGGCAGGAACTGCGGGATTCTTAGCTTCTCTCTCTTTATTCTGTTCCGATCATTCCTCCTGGCCAAGCCCTCACGACCACTCTCCTTAGACAGAGTTGCAAATACCAAATGAAATATACTCAGAAATTCAGCCCCGGGAACCAGTCTGCCCCTCCCCCTCCAGTGTGGAAGGAGGAAACGGGTCTATTGTCAGTTCAGTCTCAGAGGGCTTGTCTAGACTGGTTCACAGGTAATGCATTTGTACAGCCACTGTCTGTCTACAGTAAGCTCTAAGCCGTGTTTAAACAGCGCTAATTATCACTCGCCAAGAGTTCTTCAGATGGATCTCAAACACTTCTGCTTTGGGGGCAGAGGGCTAAGAACCACCCACCGATATAGCCATACCCTCTCTCACTCTCACCTCCGTTATGGTGGACTTACAGACCTCTCTGGCCACGGATTCAAACTTCAGGTCTGTAGTGAGGTTCAACTTGTAGTTCCAAAGTAGCTAAATCAAAAGAGAGAATGTATTAGTTTGTATAGGAAAGGCTGGGAAATCTTGAACCTCAGAATAACAGACTGTTTTTCTTCCGATTGCCTCCGTTTATGTTTTATTCTTCTCACGTACAGTTACCTCCATTACACCTCAGCTTCATTCTTCAGCCATCTCTAAAGCTATGCAGAAAAAGCCAATGAATACCACTTATTCCAGCCTTACCTTGTCATCCATCATCCCACATTTTAATCAAATGATTGCTGAAGCCAGAATTTCTACACACGATCATTAACCGAGTTATTAAAAGGAAAAGAACCAATGAATCCATTTTCTGAATCTCACGATCTTTGTTTACAAGACAAAGACATTAACACCTGGTGAGCTCTTAGCACAGCGATGCATTCAACTCATTAATCTATGGCTTAGCTGTGCAATGTCGCTCTACAAATACAGTGGCGTCCTCAATATAAACTGGATTCATGGCCGCCTGTCTCAAGAGGAGACTCCAGTCAGCTGCTCATTCACTTCCCAATTCAGAAGGCTATTATTAATAAGATAACCTCTAGGACAAATTTTGATGTGATGGTACGCCATGAAGAGTTGGGGGTTGTCTCTGGGTGTTAACTACATCTGTTTTATTGCCAAATGCCTTAGCCTTTCAAACGCCTGTATGGGGGTCACTGCCACTCTTAGGCAAGAGTCTGGGATTAGTTTATTAAATATGATCTAATTGTTTATACTGGTTCAAAATGAATTCCACTTTTAGCACATTTTGCTCTCCATAACCATGGAGGTGACAGCTGCCCTACAGCACTACAGCAGTAGATCAATTTAAAGGAAGAAACCGAAGACAAGGTAGCAAGAATTCAATATGTCTGGCAACAGACCAGCACTAGTCTGGCCTCTCATGGCAAGTTCCAACTGTCACGACTAGCTTGCTCTATGGCACTTCTCTCCAGAAGCACCGGAGGCTAACTCACAAATTGCGTGTTAGAAACCAGTACCTTGCACTTGTGGCAAACAATCGACTGAGGGGTCAAGCGAAGGCTGTGTCAGACTTGCATTATACAGCAACATTTGATCCACCAAAAATCTCAGCAATAATTAGGCAGCACACGTGCCATCATCTAAGTTGGACAACTTTGCTTCCTCTGCCTTATGAAGACTTTTAAGCAGCCTATGGCACGTTAAAGACAACACGGGTACAATGGCCTGTGTAGTTCTTCTCCCGCTTCCCCCAAAACTCCAGGCATGGAGAGATGACAACCAGCCCTTAGGGGATTCTGGAACTGTGGGAGACCCATGCTTAGGTCTTTCGGGAAGATATGAAGAAGCTGTAAGGGGCCACCATCATCTGACACCAATGCAAGGCAGAAGCCCAAAGCTGGGCCGAGGGGAAGGGCTCACCTCCACCATGAACGGGGAGGTGGATATTAAAGGGGATAAGAAAGTACTGCTCCGGGAATAACAGGAGACTCGGATCATGGAACAGCCAAGATGACTTTCCCTCAGATGGAAGCTCACAGTTGGAGTCCCTATAACTGGGATCAAATGCTTTCACGGGAGACGCGTGAGAATGCAGCCAATGACTGCAAAGCAAGGAATGCCGGGAAATTCAGGACTGCTCACAGACATGACGTTTGGATGAAGGCTTAACCAGGGATGTAAAATCCCGTGTAAATGGTTAACCGATTAAAGGTTGGTTAAGTCTTGGTTAACCAATTAAGGGGGCTGCTTCAGCCTACCTCGGCTGGAGCACCTCACCCCTCGCCACGTCCAGGCACCCAAGCAGCCCCTGTCATAGGCAGGTCTGGGCTGGCTGCGGGCAAGGAGCGGCTCCAGTCCCGCAGGGCCTGCCAAGGAGCTGCTCTGGAAGCCGGGTGCAGTTCCTGTCTGCGATGAGCCTGGTGGGGTGGGCAGGGCACTACTCCAGTCACCACCAGTTAACCAGACCCAGTGAACTTCTCCTGTTCAGGGAGATGCTTACTGGTTAACCTTTCACACCTCTAGTCTTAACTACCCTGGAAGGGGTGAAGGCATAACGCTGGGAGAGGCAGCGCGCCGTCAGTTCTCAGACAACACACGTTCGATTCTCAATCCCGCACACACTGCACCAAGACACTTCCATGCACTGCCCCTTTGGTACTTTTACCACCTATCCAATGCACTGGGCCATGACGAAGGGCTTGGTGCCATGTCCAGGCATAACAAACTGGCTCTGGGCTGCTGGCCCTGACTGGACTTTGGGGGGTGGTGTGTCTGACACACTGGAGCTGGCTCCTTCTATTTGTTCATGGGGGGGGGGGGAAATCTAGGGTTCTGAAGTTGGTGGATTTGACGCCTTGGCTGCAAGTGCCCTGATCCAAGGCCTCCCACAGCCTCCGGCATTGGGAAAAAAGTGCAAGCTGGAAGCTTGTTGGGCACTTCTGTGGCCTGTGCTCCATGAAGGGCAGACTGGAAGGCCGCGTGGTCCCCTCGGGGTGGAATCCAGAACTCTTAAGGGCACAGCAGGCCTGTGGGACAAAGTCGGCACATGGAGAATGCCCCAATCACTTCAGGCAACAGGTACTGGCCCCTTTTTTTTTTTTTTTTTTTTTTTTTAATATAGAATATTTAAAACTCAAAAAATATGTAAAGCTCATCCACACCTGGGTCTGCTTTGTTAAGGGCTCAGCCACACACTGCACAGCCCCAGCAGAGACACTTGGTACTGCACCAAAACTCAACTCTTATTTACGAATAAACGCGACACTAGCAAAGCACCACACTGTATTCAGCTACAAGAGCCAGCGCTGATCTAGAATCTGGCTGGGGATAGGCCAGTCACTGACGAACAAGGGACCCAGTGGAAAATCGGCCCCCGCCCGGCAGCGTGTTTCAAGCACTCTCCAAGCACCTTCCCTATCGCAGCCCTGTACTCAGAACTCCCAGTGGAGACGGCGTGGAATGGTAAAGGAACGAGGCCATGATGCCCTCTTCAGCACAAGCCCAGAAACCTGCGTTGGCCCAGAAAACTACAGCTTGTGGAAAGCGTTTTCTGTCTCTGCACGATCGCTAGCGGATGCCACAGGAAGCAGGTTTCAAATGCTCTAGCTAGCTAGAGAGCAAAGGAAATCAACGGATACTTACATGGTTGCAGTCTGAAGAGATTTCATTGTCCGGCTGAAAGAAAGGAAGAAAGAAAAGGGTGTTACTCTGGATCTAACATCAGCTGGTTACCGCATGCTAAATAATGAAGATGTTAAATCTTCAAAATACTGAAAAAAAAAAAAAAAAATTGCATTTTCCAACACATTTAAGATTACGTTTTTCCATGAAACTTTATCACCAAAGCCAGGAGACAGGAAGCTTTAAACGCTACACAACAAGAAAGCTGCTGCATAAATGCCATTAAAACGTCCTGAACAAAGAAAAACCCCTCATAATTGTCCCAGTTTCAGTGAGGCATGGCGCTGTTCAGCAATTTTCCAGGCACTGTTGCACTTTACAGCCTTGAAGTTGCACAGTAAGGAGCAGTATTAATGCAGCTCCCACCTAGCTAGGTCTTGTGCTGCATTTGATCTCTCCTCGGCTCAGTTCCCCCCAGGTTATAAGCCAAGAGGGTAGAACAGCTGTGGAAAAGCACAGGCACACCTGGTGGCACAGGTGCGGAGTATAAGCCCCAAATTCAAGGTGGAAGGGAAGGTCTGGCTGCCTTACTTCAGGGGTCAGTTGTCCCATATTTCAGCTCTGGGAGAATGAGATGTCTGGACCAACAGGTAAGGTTGCAATTCACCCACAGAAACCCAAGGGATGTGCTTGCTAACAAACAGACAGGCCAGGCCGGTCTAATTCTAACATTCGGCAGGATTCCTGAGCCGACGGGACCCATCGGCAACTCAGGGTGCAGACACCTGTACACCGCTGCTCCCCCCATTTCAGCATCAATTCACCTCTCTGGGAGGGAGTGATGCCTTGATACGAGGGATGTGATAGTGGAGTCGATTAACTGATAAGCAAATGCTTACAGGTGAATGCTACAGACTACACGCGTTCCCCTCCCTTGCCAGTACATGTTTTAGCAGGCTGGCCAGAAACCCAGCTCAGGACCTACCTGCACTCAAAATACACAAGTCTCCCATCCCCAAGATCCATGCCCATGGGGACTGCAGTGCGCTGGGACCTTGCCTTGTAAGGTCCGGCAGCTCCCCCAAGTGAGCCCAACCCCAGCGTCACCCCATGCCGAGAAAGGGGAGGTCTGAATACGACACCTATTGCCACCCACTTGTCTGACCCCGCGATTAACGGCTCACGCTGTGCACCTCCGCTGGAGCCCAACACTGCTGCTTCCGGCCCCGTTATCAAGTTGATCTCCTGGCCACAGATCCTGCCAACGCTCCAAACCCGCAGCGCCACTGCGGCCGGTAAGCGTGAGGCGATCCTTGCCACCAAAGGCATGCGAAGGGAAGGTGTACCCTGCTAGCCTGCAGGAGCTTATCGTCACACCGTTTAAAGCGTGGAGCCGCGCACTGTATGGCTTCCGAGCACGACTGAGTGGCAGTAGCCCGGGAGAAACATCCTAACTCCCTTTTTACAGCAGCTACTTGTGACCGACAGGGACGGGGCGCCTGCTGCCTGCTACGGTCTGGCCCACGAGGCTTGAGGCTCTCCACACACATCCCTCCCCCCGGAGCAGGGAGAGTCTGGCCTGGCCAGGCAGCCAGGCAGGGAGGGATGCCAAGGCCAGGGAATCCCAGCCACTGAGGGCAATGGGAGGGTGCCTGCCAGTGCAGATCAGAGCCACCTGTGCTACCCCAGGAGCTGTGCAGGTAAGTGGCTCCATCCCCTGCCCCCCTTTTGCAGCCCAGCACGCTCCTATACGCCCCTCCTGCCCAAACCCTGCACCCCTCCCACACACTGAACCCCTCATTTCTGGCCCCACCCCAGAGCATGGGGGAGCCCAACAGCTACTAGCCCTGGGCCCCTAGAAGAGTTAATCTGGCCCTGGGTGGAAGCCCTGAGCCTTGTGCCTTCCCACTCACTCTGTGTGGGGCTGGAGTGCAAGGGGAACCCTAGTGCCCCGAACTGAGTGAGTGAGTGGGTCTTTCTGCTCATCAGCTGGGGCAGTGTCGCTCTAAGCCTGGCAGGAGATTAATCAGCCCTGTCCTGTCAGTCAGCATGTGCAGGGGACCCTGAGCCTGATTGGGGGGCTGCCCCCCAGCTTAGACAGAGCACCGGCTGGGCCACACTCATAAGATGGGATCTCTTGGTTTTGCTACTCACTTGTGTGTGGCCCCCAACTGATTTTTCTATGGGCCAGTGGCCCCCCCCCCCAAAGGTTTCCCACCCCTCTCTGAGGACTCTGCACCAATTTAGTACACAGCAAAAGAGAGGTAATTTAGATGGCTCTGCTGGTACCCAGACAACAGGGGTCGACAATCCCCAGCACGCATGCCCCAGAGCCTAGGGGGATCCCCAAAATCCACTAACTCTGGCACCCCAGAAAAGTAGATCTGGCCTATGGGAAACCCCGAACCTCAGTCCTCCCTGCCCCTTCCCTTCCCCTCCCCTCCCCTCACCCCATGGAGCTGGAGCGCCAGAGCAGTGAGCTGTCTCAGCTGGGGGCCACATCGGTGAAGGCTGAGGGTTTGAGGAGTTTTTTTGCTTCTCACTTGATTTTTCAGTCAGTGGCCCCCAACCCAAAAAGGTTCCCCACCCCTGCCATAAAGAAAACATTGAAATCTTGTGTGTTGGACACAGTGTTTTACTTTATTTAAAATGAAGTTTGATAAACTAACACAAGAAAGTTAAAAGGCTTAATCGGTTTAATAATTGACATTAAACCATTCTCCCCAGCTGCAGCACTAGCAAAATGGCTTGGGCATAATTATGTAATTAACAGTGAGCTTCCATTAGCAACTGGTAGTCCAGGGAAAGCCTTGCATTGACCCAGGTGGTCCAGGGGGCACACAGTGGAAAGAGCCCTCCCTCCCCTGGAGAGCAACACAGCCCAGAGCAGGAGAGTTAAACCTGGCACGCCACTTCAGAAAGGTTGCTGACCCCTGCCTTCCAAGAACCCTCTTCCCCGGCTATCTGATAGTCCAATCACCAGATTATCTGCTTTGTTAAAGGCTGTAAGAGCCAGCTCGTAACTTCCTCATACCGTGGGTCATACGTGCCACACTGAAATATTAACACAGAAATGTCAAATTTACAGTATTTTAAAAGTTACATCTGCTTCTAGCCACTAAATGTCCGATTTACAGGCTAAATTTCTACCTCTCTACTCATCTTAATCACTCAGCAATGGCTGGAACCAAAACAGATCAGTTTCAGACTGAACTAATTGAAAAGCAAGAGCCAGAATGCCCTCAATTAAACCTACCGTCACATATTTTAGACAAGGACAGAGTTTCTTTGCAGAAGGATGGAGCCTAGCACGGTGATTTCCCTAAGGTGGGCTGGGCTGATCTAATGCGTCTGGTAAGCAAAATGATGTCAAGGACGAGAGCGCCAACCCAGATGTCACCTCTGTTGCTTTGGTTACCTGTGTTTGTGACAATACCAAATGACCTTCAATCTCAGCGGCGTAGGTTCAAATCTGCATTGGATTAGGGCTCTGGGCACTCATCTGAGAGATTTCAAGAACTTCTTTTAAACAATACTCATTGGACTTGCCTAACCCTGAATTCAACAGAATCGTGCTTGCACTCGGAAGGACAGGATGGGCCAAATGGTCTTAGGTGCCACATTATTTACAGCAACATTCTCTTGCAGAGATGGAGGCTTAGGTCCAATTCTGGGGTGCATATCCCCATCCTTGAGAGAGGCAAACTAGAAAAATCTTAAAAAACCTTAAAAACCCAACAAATAGTCTGGTAGCACTTTAAAGACTAACAAAACATGTTGATGGCATCATGAGCTTTCATGGGCACAGCCCACTTCTTAAGCTCACGATACCATCAACATGTATTGTTAGTCTTTAAGGGGCTACTAGACTATTTGTTGGGTTTTAAGTTTTTCCTGTTATAGATTAAGTCGGCTCCCCCTCAGAAGCTTTGGAAAAATCGAATACATCTTTTCCGTCTCTCACTCGTGGCGTTGTCTCCCACTATCAGAAATTGGTCCAGTACAAATCGATGCTGCCCCACCAACCTTGTCTCTCTTCCAAAGATGCAGCAGGATTTATCCAGAGACTTGCACTAGCACAAGTTCAAGATTCTGCCGGAATGTCGAAAGCAATGGAAGAACTTAAGATTTGTTTACTATAAATGCTGTCAACCCCTTTTAAGGAAAAATATTCTATCCATGTCCGGGAAAGCGAGTCAGGAATCCAAGCCACAACCACTTGCTAACACCCCATTCATAGTAGTCCTCAATAACCTTGCTTAGTGGCTTCTGATTTCCAATCCGTCCAATTTCCAAAGTTCATCTACCAGCAGCGATTGTGTTTAAAAAAATTTATTTTCCTAGTGTAAGGAAAAAACGGTTCTCTCTTTTGTAACTGTCGTTCTTGGAGAGGTGTTGCTCGTGTCCATTCTATGCTAGGCGTGCATGCACCCACATGCACAGTCGGAGACTTCTGCCTTGGTGGTATCCATAGGGTCAGCTGGGCGCCCCTTTGAGTGTCACACTCGTGCACTGGTACATTAGGTGCTGCCAGCCCCATGTCCTCTCAGTTCCCTCTTGCCAGCAACACCAATGGCCAGGTACTGGAATGAATATGAGCAACACGTCTCCAAGAATTATAAAAATTAGGTGATTTTTTTCTTTGAGTGTCTGCTCATGTCGATTCCATTCTAGGTGACACAAAGGCGGCAGTGCGGAGTGGCAGGGGGCTCCTTGGAAGTGGGGCTGGAGCTCACTAGCTGCTGGCCCTGTTCCGGGGACTATAGACCAGTCGAGTAACCGATAAGAATTCATGAGGTTACTGACTATTCAATTAACTGCTATTTAACATCCCTACCCTGGCCTACGCAGTCCATGCTGTGTCTGCTGGGGTCGTAGGGCACTGGGGTGTTTGAGGTAGGGATGTTAAATATCAATTAACTAATCAAATAGTAGATGGGATTTCCATCAACTATTCGATTAGTTGATAAGGATTAGCACGCGTTCCGCCTTCGAAATGTACAGGAGCCCCAGCAGGGGTGCATTTCAAAGACTGAAACGCCGCGTGGAGCCCGGGGTCAACGGGGTCCCCCACTGACTCCAGGCTCCATATGGGGCTTCCTCTTTGAAACGTACAGGAGTGCCCGCTGGGGCTCTTGTACATTTCAAAGAGAAAGTGCCACTGCTGTGCCAGTGCCCCATCCCACCAAGCTGGAGCTGGGGGAACCAGCTTTTAAGCCTGCTCCCCCCACCACCTCCGCCTCTTCCCCACCCGCCTCTTTGCAATACAGGCAGCAAGGGGGGGAAGCGACTAGTTGACTAATGTGTTGACTAGTCGCTTACATCTCTAGGCTGAGGGGCAGGCCTATTCTTTGCGCTGGGTCAGGGTCAAGTGCAGCCTCATTGCCCAGTCCGTGTTGTCAGGAAGCGGGGGGCAAGGGGGTGCTACAGAATGGTCTCCCACCTCCATGCAGCCAGTAGCCTGTCTCCCTACTGCCATGCTTGGAGCCTCCACAGTTCTCGACAAATGAACTAAAAGTGCTCCAGCTGGTATTAATGAAGGTGGAATTTCAACTGCTGGAGAACTTTGGTTTGGACTTTGACTTATATTTAAGCCTCCCCCTGGATCTCTCTACTGGCTCCTTTCGCTGTCTCTCAGCGAGTTCAGGTTTATCACCTATAGCGCTCTGCATCCCTGTTCTCGGATTATTTAGCCAGCCTTGTCCGGCAGAGCAGGGGCAGGAAGCAATCTACGGACACCACCTGTGTTACCAGCTCTCCCAGTGTTTCTTACCTACGGAACGCCCTTCAAGCCAGTCAAACTGGCCATGCCCAGCTCATGCAAGCCCCTCAAGCACCATGTGACACAAAGCCTGATGATGATGCTCAGCAGCTGGGAGTAGTTTGAAGAAAGCTTGGCACTCCCAGCACGGGCACACATCATTCCATCCATGCGTATGCGGTAAAGCCCCTTCTTCCCTAGCATTCGTCCGTTCTGTCACCAGAAAGACAAACTCTCCTGGGCAAACTCATGGGGGTACTACAGCAATCCAAATACACATGCCACGCCAGCTTCCAGCGCATCTGAAGAGTGGGTTGTGCCCACAAAGCTCTGATACTGTATTTGTTGGTCTCCAAGGTGCCACAGGACTGCTCATTTTTCAAGTTACAGACCAACACAGCCACCCCCTCAGACTTTTTATACAATAAAACAACACACCAACCAACTAAAGTGTGCTTTATACAGTCCCTAGAGCCACCGTTAGTAAAAAAGAAACAAATCTTGCATTGCAATAGAGCAGTAGGAAGCCCCTACTTGATCATTCATGTTTTAAAAGCAAATCTTCGGGAAATCACACTCCATATAATAGAGTTGCTTAAATGCCTATAAAAAGATCCAACATGCCTACGACTGTCAGCAGGCCCCAACTCCCATGATGCTTCTTCATTTTTCTTACTAACTCAAGGGAGCAATCCAGCAAAGGAGGGAAAGCAGTGCGGAGAGTCATTTGAATACACTGGAACAATTGTTTCCGCTTGGTCAGGTGTGCACTGGCCTCGCATGACGAGCTGCGGTAATGCAAATTATGTCCAAACGCCTGAGCATCAACTGCCATCCACTGTGCATGCAACTCTGTGCATGTGCCATGGAGGATTAAAATGTCAGAGACCCCGAAGCCATTTTTAGTCTTAGAAACAGTGTTTATACTACGCCAGATTCTGCTTCAAACACAAAGCCATCTCCAAACTCCAGTGTCCGCAACGAAGCAGGTTTCTCTGTTAAACAATTGGGATTCCACAACTGCCACTGCTGCCCTGCCAAACCCTTCTCCTCCTTTCTTCTAAGTTACTGATCTTTTCAGACATGAAGGCAGGAGACACGTCGTTTAAACAACAAATGAGACCAATGACACTGAACGGGAAGCCAAAACCCAAAGAGTATTAATACAAGAATCTATGCAAGGTTTGCTTTTAGACAAGCTACAAGGAGTCAGATGAAGGTGTCTTGGCCTGTGGTGCTGCTCCCAGCAGCTACGACAGACAGAATAAAGGTGTCCCACAGTATACGAGCAGAATCCTAGTGCTGGTTCTCCTCGGTTTTGTCCCTCTCACTCGAGAGTAGAAATTAGGGGTTGGGACCAGGTTACGCCAAGTAAAACCAAACTGACAGTTGCTTGGAATAAATACTTGGAAGTGCCACGTCAGTCCAAGAATGACTCAGCACAAGGATTCCAGATTTATCCACTTAATTGCTACAGATCAAGCACATTCAGTCAGTCAACACTTCTCTGCCCCCCCTCACCCCACTCCTCAAAAACCCTGCCAGTTTTGCAAAGTGATCCTGAGATCTGAGTGGCAGGCAGCATTTTCAGGTCTGTTCGCCACTGCCAGTAGCAGATTCTGCAGCCTGAGCGAAAGCAGTACCTCAGGCCAGGTCTGCATTAGACCTGCCAGCCCAGCTTAAGGTACGCACCTCCAGCTATGTACAATAGGTAGCTGGAGCCTGCTTACCTTAAGCCGCGGCATCCCCACAGAGGGAGGCCCAGGGGAGCAAACGCTCGGCTTCCCTGATTCGTCAAGGGCAGGAGTACCGGAAGCTCTGAGTTTGATTTAGTGAGTCTTAGAGACTCGCTATATCGAACTCTGGAAGATTGATCGCGGGAGCAGCGATCTTCTGCGGAGTGGAGATGTGGCCTTAGTTAATTGTGTTGCTACAGAAGCAAGAATATGGCTGCAGAGCCAACAGGAGGACAAACGAGTAACTCAGACTCCGGATTCACACAAAGTTGCCTAGCTAGGAGATGTCATTTCACAGAGTAGAACGACATTGGGGATTCTGACACATGCTTTGTCCATGATTGCTCAACACTCTTATGGGAACGTAATGCTAATAAGCACCATCAACGTTCTTCCTAGAGGCTGAATCTCAGTAACCCACAACTCTGGGCGCTCACATTTTATAATCCAACTGTATCTGGAGGGTTCTGGAGGCAAGACGACCTGCAGTCACTAAGCCCAAAGAGGCAGCTTCTACCCAAGGGAGAGAAGTTGGCACAGAGGATTGTCGTCTCTGATCGCTCAGAATAAGTAAGAAAATTACAAACAGTTCCACTCAGCAGCTGCAGTAGAGGCACATGGAAAGGCCGCGGTGCAGGTGCATGCCTTAGTATGGGGAAGAGCAACATTAGTCGAGCCCTGCAAATCCATGGGCAGAAAAGCAGGGCAGATGTGGATACACAGGGGTCTGATAAGGGGTTGGGGGTGGCTTGGAGTTTCAGCCTGGTCACAGGGGCAGGCAGCTGTGGGGGGCCATGACAGACCCTCCATGAACCCTGGGCGAGGGGCCCCACCCACACCCCAGTAACTCCACGGGTCGTTTCCCTCCTGGCCAGTCCAGAGTGAAGCACAGCCCTGCAACTCTGTGGATATCTGCAGCTCAAATGCAGGCACCCATCTGTGCACCCGCCGGGGCTCTAACCATCAGCACCTTGCCTCCAATGCAACCCAGCTCATCCCTTCGCAAGAGCTGAGGCCGTGAGCGTACATTTGCTGCTGCTGCTGCTGCGCCGCCACAGGTTGGGGGGAAGGAGGAGGGGCGAGGGAGAAAGAGTCCACAGACAAGAAGCTGCATGGCAGAAAACGTAAGCAGATAGGACTTGCTTTCCACTCAGACCTGATAACCACAGCAGGGCCTACACACAGGCCTGAAATAACGTCAGCAGCTGAAAAATGTATCAGATTAAGTTTGGATCACTGCAAAACACCCTCCCTTCCCTGACTGTCTGCATTCAACTCGTGTCTCACCATCTCACCCAGAAGCTTCACACAGGCACTGAATAGCACGAGAAGTGTGAAGAAGCAAGTTGAAGAGCCTCCGGAGGCAGAGGAGCACTGGGTTAGGGCCTGGGGAAGGACCTAGCCATTTCAGGTTATTTCTGTTTAGTCAGAAGGTCCTTGAGGTAAGAGGAGTCTATGGCTATGTCTAGACTACAACCCTTTTTTCGGTAAAGGGATGTAAATTAGGCACGTCGATATTGCAAATGAAGCCGGGATTTGAATTTCCCGCGCTTCATTTGCATAATGGCAGCCGCCACTTTTTTCCCCGAAATGGGGCTTTTTTGAAAAAAAAAACCAGCAGTTTAGACTGGGCATTTTTGACAGAAATGCCCTGTTTTGCCCCATCTAAACTGCGTCTCTCCCTCCCCCCGAAAAAACCCCGTTTCGGGAAAAAGCGGCGGCCACCATTATGCAAATGAAGCACGGGAAATTAAAATCCCAGCTTCATTTGCAATATCGACATACCTAATTTACATCCCTTTACCAAAAAAGGGATGTAGTCTAGACACGGCCTATTTGGCCATCTATGGTACCACCAAATGCCACAGAAAAGTTCATAGAACATTTAGGATATTTTAGTCATCTGTCAAGACAAGTGATTCACTCCAGATAAGTGGGCAAGCAGAATTTTGCAGGGCTAATTTAGGCCATGAAAATGGAGAAATTAGGAAGAGAGCTTAGCTGCATTTCAGGGCTCTCCTACGCTGTACATTTTAATGGCCTACAATGGATCCTCCTCTTGTAACAGCGCTCACAGACTCTACTCACTGTCTAGAAGGATAATCAGCTCAAAATAATTCCCCTATAAAAACACCAAGCAAGGCACCTTTGCTCTTCCCAGGAAAATTCCAGTTTAATGTCAGAGAAACTAACAGGCATTTACACAAATTCACAGCTGGATGCAATGGTGGAGCACGTGGCCAGGGCTTGGAGCACTGTACATTCAGTATGGGGCCAGTGACAAACACTACTGTTAGAACACGTGATTTACAGGTATCTTGAATTCTCAGGGACAGAAAGGTAACTAAGTCCAGAAAAGCTGCTTATTTCACGCTGGTGTGAAGCGATCAGTTTTAGCTGCAGTCAGTCACGTCATCTCAAGCGCACTGCCAGGGAGCAGCCCGCCAGGAAGAGAACTGAAGGGAAGTCCTGCAGTCGGCGTACCAAGACACTGACTGACTTCAGTCGAGCTCTCCCCCCTACTTCCATCTTGTGCTAGGACTCCATGCTGGCAAGTTTCTGCTCCTGGAAAACAGATTCTGGTTCCCTCTGCATCCGCTTCCAACCCGTACTCAAAGGAGGGTGGGTACAAATATTGCTAATTAAAAATGGATTTTTTTTTTTGCTGTGCCAGTTTATTTCAAAAGAGTGTTTTTTAAAAAATAAACCCATTTAAAATGAAATTTGAAATTGACATCCTATGCTAAGGCCCAAACAATCTATTTAAAATCACTTATATTCAAAAAGTAAGAAGTTTGTTGCAGTGCCAAGCTTTAAGAAAGTGAAACCACTAAACTGATAGAAGACACTGACTTAAAACACCTGGAGTCAAGTTTGTGAAGTGCTAAACCAGCTTATATTTTATTCCTCTTAGTATAAATTAGTTCAGTTCAATGATCAAAGTAAAAAAAAAAATCAACTGAGAGTTGAAAAAGAAAAGCTAGTTTTCGTCTTCCAACCTATGAATAAAAATTAGGCATGAATGGATGAGATCTACTAGTTTTAAAATCTCAACAGATGTGGTGACCAGAAACAATCAATTCAATGTATTAACTACCAACAATACTTCCTCTGTTTAATACATTGGTCAGAAATACAAAAATTATCAAAACACGTTTTGCATGTATGCAGCACTCAGGGCAGCTTAAAAAAATAATAAAGTGCTGTTTTTGTGCCTGTATCTGTATTTGAATTTATAGCCAAAGAGAGTTTGACACAAATCACAAGTAAAAAGTTAACTTAGTAAATAAGAAATGAATCTTTAATCATTTTTCAGCATACAAATGTAAAAACTAATAATCAGAAAAAAATGTAAAATTAAGTTACATAGCTGCTTAAATAAATGGGTATAGATAGAGGTCCAGATCTTCAAAGCGTCATGATTTCAATGCAAGATTGGATCTTAAATACCTTTAAGGATCTGAGTCAGATCATACCCTACTGGTTAGCAAAAAGCAGCACTACATTTAGTATAAAGCTATATTCAGAAGCAAATCGACATATTTTAATGGTTACCAACTAATGAGTATCAACCTTTTTTTTTTTTTTTTTGGAGGGGGGAGAATAACGAAGTACAAATGCAAAATGATTAAATCAATTATTTAAATCAAGGCTTCCAGTCTGCTGTCTTAAATCACCATTAAAATCAGTGATTTAAATTGCTTTGATTTAAACCAACCCTTCCCCATCCCTAGCTCTAAATAAGGTGGCTTTTCCATAGGCTTGACAGCATCTGGCTACTCGAAGAGCCACGTGGCCTAATCATCATCAAAAGGGCAAGTCCATGCCCTCCACCTTTAAATTTCAGAAAGTGCAGACAGTGAATTGCAGCCATGACTTGAAAACTTGTCAATTCACTCCCAAATCTGAAAGCCAACCGTACCCAGACTGGGTTTTACTTTGGAATTGTGGCTGCAAATGTAGATTCACTGGGGAATATTGGCAATACCCCCATTTCACCATGAAGGACTTGCAGAGCTGTGAATGCAGAGACAGACTAATGAGAAGCATCTTGATTAAAACGGCCGAAGCTCCATGGCTTCTCCAAACTGAGACTCCACAGTTGAGAAGGATAAAAAGCTTCTTTATAAAAAGATACAGGAACAACTGAGGTATCTTCCCCCTTAGGATGTTTGTTTTTTAATCTCAGTTGTCCCCACTTCGGCTGTCTACATTGGCACTTTTCTGCGCTGCAATTTCCTGGCTCACAGCAAGAAAATTCTGGCCCCAACCCACAGCAAGTTACAGCGCTGTAAAGCACCAGTGTAAACAGGTTCCCAGCCCTGCCAGCTACTCCCCTCCAACGTGGTTTATTTACCGTGAGAGTAAGAGAGAGGCAGCCGTGTTAGTCTGATCTTGCTAAAACAAAAGGAAAAACTATGCAGCACTTTAAATACTAACAAGAAGGTTTAATAGGTGATGAGCTTTCGTGGGCCAGACCCACTTCCTCAGATCATATTCTGGAAGAGAACTGGCATGGCCATATATACCAAAGGAATACAATGAAAAAAAGTGAACACATTATTAAACTGACAAATCAGATTTAGTACAGAAGGTGGGGTGAGGGGAAGGGAGGGAAGAGCTATTTATGAGTCAATGAATGGCTAATCAGGGGTGATAAGTGGGGAAGCTATCTTTGGAATGGGTAAGGTAATTAGCATCTTTGTTAAAGCCCATTCGTAAAGTGTCAAATGAATGTTTTACAGCGATAGGAGCGCTTTCTCCCAGCGCTCCTGCCCTGGCCACACAGCAGCGCTTTCAAGTATAGACAAAATCTTAGTCTTAATCCAATGCCCATTCAGAGACACTGCAGAACGGATTGGGAGCTGCTGCTTGGGCTTGAGACAGTCCCTTGTGGGAGGGAAGGAAAGGGGAAAGGTTGGCCCTGACAAAGGGAAGTCTCCGCCAGAGGGCTAGGAGAGGCCCATAATCAATGATAAGCGGAAGCTCTGTCCACCAAAGGCTCAGCAGCTCTTCGCCCCATCCCAAGGAAGGGGGCGAGGAGCGATTTCCTTGCAAGAGGGACAAGTAAGCACATGCTGGACTGCATACATCTGGGAGCAGTGCTGAAGTCTGTCAACCCTCAAAACCTGCACTGGACCAATAACCTCACGTAGGTTTATCTCCCACACAGCTTCTGTCTCCTTTGAAACTTTGTGGCTAGCTGGCCCAGACTGCTTGGCTTCTGCCTAAATTCCAAACGGATGTGCTGGCCTATTGACTTTGCTGCTGAATTCATTCCTGCTCCTTAGGATGTGGCAGAATTTCGAATGTAACTGAGGCAGGACTGGACCCTCAGAGACAGCATTTCCGCCCAGGCATCCAATTACAAAAGCCTCTGGTAAAGGAGAGCTTCTGCGACGTCCCTGGAATTATACTTCTCTAACGACAGGCATCAGAAGTCCTCTAGCTCCACTTCTCCTGGCTCCACCCCACCCCAGACCACAACAGAGGAGCCACCTCACTGCAAAACGTGCAATGAGGACGAGGCGTTCACAAGTACGAGGCGCCGTGCTTCAGAACTGGCAATGCGTCCACTCCTAGGGACAGCAGCAGGGGGTTCAGAGAACGTCGAGCCCACAGAGCAACAAGTCTCCTATTCCAGAGCCAACAGGACGAGAGCCGCTCAGCTTCACACACAGTATTAGCCATGGCGAAGCCAAAACCAAAGCAGGATCATCACCCAAGTAGAACAAGAAGACAGGGGGCATGTTATGGGCCAGCTCATACGCTCCCTGCCCCCTGGGTGTTGAGGCACAAGACTGGTGGGAGTTTCACACACCCCATCTAGATTGTTAAACAGCAAGAACGGGGGTTCTCAGCCCATTTCCCACTGGGCGCCACGCGTGTGCCTCTATGTTGTGGCCACCCCACGGACCTCTCAACCTGCAGCCCACAGTGCTAGACCGTGAGCAGCCTAGCAAGCTGAGACACAAAGCACCCAATGAACAGGCTTCCTGCCTACGAGGGAATCCCAGGCTGCACCCCCACCCCAGAGCCCTGCCCCAGCCCAGCGAAAGGGAGTGCAAGCAGCAGAGGCAGGAGTACGCGGAGGGGATGTCTCTGGCTTGGGACAATTAGGAAACAGGAAGGTTTCACTGCCCTATTTCTCTGTTTAGAAGTGGTGAACAGGTTCCTTTTCCTATGGAGCTGAGCCTCCCAAGCCCCTCCGCCTTCCAGGCTGAGGGAAATGCTCTGATTTAGGGAGACTCCTTTGAGAGGTGACGGCCCAGAGCCATGGTGGGCAAGGGCCTGGGAGACTCAGCTATTGGTATCAGCTGCTTCTTCTTTGTCATTCAAATGGCTTGGGGCCCTGGCTGGCATCCCAGCCATCCTATAAGCCACTTTCCTGTGGCCTCCTGCCATGCCCCCAGAGGCATCTCTCTGCCATTCTCCGGTCCTCGCAGGGCAGGGGGAGGCTGCAGGGTGCTCTCCCACCTCCATGAGCCAGCGGCCTGTGCGCGCCTCTGCCAGGCTCAACGGCTATTTATTGACCAAAAATTTGCTAGAATTTTGAAGTATTGTGCACAGATTGTGTGCTCTCACACACGCGCGAATTCCCTCGGGAAAGGGCTGAGAGGGGGCAGGGTGTGCACAGATTGTGTGTGCTCACACACGCGCGAATTCCCTCGGGAAAGGGCTGAGAGGGGCACTGAGGGCAGGGTGTGCACAGATTGTGTGCGCGCACACGCGACTTCCCTCGGGAAAGGGCTGAGGGGGGCACAGGAGGTGGGGTGTGCACACATGCTGAATTCCCTCAGGAAAGGGCTGAGGGGGGTACTGGGGGGCGGGGTGTGCACAGATTGTGTGCGTGCTGAATTCCCTCGGGAAAGGGCTGAGAAGGGCACTGAGGGCGGGGTGTGCACAGATTGTGTGCGCGCACTGATCCGGCAGGGATCTTGCTACATTTCAAAGGTGGAGGCGCCCTTATTGACTAATCAAATAGTCTATGCAACTTCCACTGACTATTCGATTAGTTGATTAATCTAAATTTCACATCCCTACAATGAGCAGGTTTAGAAATAAAAATAAGGAAGTACTTTACACATAGTCAACTTGCGGAACTCCTTGCCACAGTATGTTGTCAAGACCAAAAGTATAAGTGGTTTATAGATAAATTTATGGAGGATAGGTCCATCAATAGCTATGAGCCAAGAAGGTCAGGGATGCAACCCCATTCTCTGGGCATCCCTAAGCCCCTGACTGTCAAATGGGGAGACTCGAGGACAGGGGACGGCTGACTGGATAACTGCCCTGTCCTATTCACTCCCCAAAAGGCAGCTGCAGCCCTGGGACACTGCAAAGGCATGGACAGCTACACTGCGAAGTCTGAGATCTGCAGTAGAAGGGAGTGGAGAGTATCTCAAGAGGCGGGCATTCCCCTGCTCTCAGCAAAAGACAGGTCTGAGCTCTGGCTGAGCAGCCAATGGGCTGAAGCACCCAACAAAAGAGACCTGCCAGTCTTAGCACAGAAAGCATGCGACTTATCAGATACTGCTGGGGTACTTTCCAGCCCCAGAAAAGGGTTACAAGCAATCTTCCCCACGGCATGGATATCGCAACAGCCAGAGAACAGTGTAAGACAGGCCACAGCGGAACTACCTCACAGACAAATCCCTGGCTTGACAATCAAGTGCTTAATGTTGTCAGTGGCCTTGGGCCAATACCTTTGAATTTCAAAGTACTGCACCCGCCTGGCTACTTCAGAAAAAGGCTGCCTTTCCACCACTGCCCATTCTTGGAATAATGCTAAATACCTTCCTGTGGTAAAGGCTTCTCTCAGATACGTCTGCTTCTGGGCCATTACAAATACCACATCCCATTTGCTAGGATATACGGACAGGATTGCAAGCATAAAAAAGACTTTAAACCCACAGCTTTAAGTAGAGTAACTGTATCCTCCTCCTCCCCACCAGCACACTGTATAAAATTAAAGGAAAAGTAAAAAGCAGTCACTGTGTACAATTTTCTTCTCCAGCGGCTTAAGCAGCAAAATTCTATAGTAGGGGTGTAGAAATGCGTTTGAAATGTAACCGTGTAACTGCTAAAAACCATAGCGGTGACATGGTTACACGCACTGCGGGCTCTGCAATGGAAAGCTGAAATCAGCTTTATTCTGCAGAGCCTCCTCCCCACGGGGAGCCGGCATGTAACCTGAGGCAATGGCAGGTGGGGAGGAGAGGGGTGGCAGGATCTGCCACGGACAGGGACTGCTCTGGCTGGAGCAGCCCCGCCTGGGGCGGGCGGGGAGCTGCTCCAGCCCCTACTGGTTAACCAAAATAAGGATGTAGCACTTGTTTTCTCAAGTATGACCATTAGCCTTCTATTGCTGGCTGATGCAGCCCTGGGGGAAAAGACACGATCAAAAATACTGATTCTCTCCCCGTTGTTCACATGCAAGACTATTCTTGTGCCAAGTTGAGCATCTGCTGACAATCTGATCTTGGACATTAAAGGTTTGCAGGGAAGCCCATCACAAAGGCTTGATGGTAGCACCACATAATGCAACATGAGACCTAGAACATGGTTCCCAACTCTCCCCCAGCCAATTAGACTCCCACAATGCACTGGCACTTTGAGGGAGAAATTAATCACAGCTCTAGCGCCCGAGATGGACAGCACGCGTCCTGAGTACTCACGCCTTGGACTATCGGCAGTTCTCACAAGGCAAGATTAGTTTTGGCGGCCTGTTGGGAAAAGCTGATGGAAAGATACCCACTCACCTGTCTGTTTTCAGCCGTGCCGCAAGTCCATACGTTACATTGCTGCTTTTAGCTAGTCCCAGGAATTACATGCTGCTGCTTCAGAACAGCAAGGCCTGTTCATCCTGCCTCCCTTTTTAAAGCTGTTGCCAGGGGGCACTGAAAGAGCCACTTCTCAGAACATATACTGCCCTGTAACTCCTGCATTTTAAAAGAGAGTCCCGGAGGCAAACTGAGAACCTGAAACCTGCCTCTGTGAACCAAACACACACTGTTTCTTTCATTGTCTGCCCCTCTCCCCCATTATAAAAGAGCATCCACTAAATGGAATTCAACCCAATGGTACCTCCCAAGCCTTCTTTCCTTAATATACCCGGACAGGCAGCTAGAGAGTCCCTTTCATGACTTAGCAAGCATAATTATGCCACTATGATTGGTCCGCATTACTCTGGGAATTAGCAAATGGCCTGGGTTGAGACGAGGGATGTGAGGGTTCAACTGGTTAACCAGTAAGCTTCACCCTTAACCTTAACTAGAGAGCCTCCCCCTCCTGCCCACCGTGGGGCTGGGGCAGCTCCAGGCAGAGGAGCTGCTCCAGCCCCACGGTGGGCAGGAGGGGGAGGCCCACCGCAGCTCAGCTGGAGCAGCTCCTTCCTGCCCCCCACCCCGCTCTCCTTTAATCGGTTAACAGGTTAAACAATATATTTAATCGGCTAGCCAATTAAATGGCATTCAGCATCCCTAGCTGAGCTTTTAAAAACCAGCCAATGGTCTTGCAGTGACCGGTGCTTTGCTGGTAATGGAGCAGTTATCACGTGTTCTAGAAACAATGTCAATTTAAGATCAATTTGCCTTTGTTCTCTTCCATACTCTGGAAACACCCTATAAAAATGATTTTTTGGACAACACATCAATCACATCAGATGGGTACCTCTGCATACTAAACTTTAAAAGATTAATTACGAACTGGTAAAGTACCCAAGACCGTACCCTACCAATGTATACATCTCTTCTTGATTATAGCTTCACATAAGGGCTGTGTCTTAACTACATCCCTTTTCTCCAAAAAGGGATGTAAATTAGGGGTGTCGGCTTCTGTTCCCGGGTCCCTCTTCATGTGCGGGGCAGCCAGCTCCTGCTCCCGCCTCCTTCCTCACTGCGTGGGGGCCAGCCCCCGACCCACAGTGGGCTGCAGGGCAGGGGGTGCTCCTGGGTATTGGTTAACCAGTACTCAGTAAGCATCACCTGGTAGCCAGTTACCCATTCAGATCCCTATAAGGGCCTATAAGGAACAGGATACAGTGTTAGATGACTGCCTTAAGACAACCTAAGCACTTTTCTCTTTGTGCATTGTGACATATCTGGTGCCTGCCATGTGTGGGTTTGTTCTGATATTCTGCCCAGAGTGTGAATTGTGTGTGCTGTATAGCAGGGGCTTTCTTTTGTTTTTTAAAGATACATGCTTCTGTGTGTCTATCAGGTACCTGTTACATGGTTTGGTCCTGTGCGGGTGAAGACGACTCAAACCATTTCATAACCAAGGCAAGAAAAAATGTGTTAGCCTTAAAAAGGGCTTCAGACATGGGGCCTGACTCCTGTGAAAGTCCCTTTTCCAGTCACGTTGGTGCACATGAGACCGAAACCCAACAGATCAGGTCAGCTGACAGATCTTGTGTAGAGGAATCTCCATGTATAGAGCCCTAAGACCCTAAGTTAGTTCTTCTCTGTGAAATCTAAGCTCCCCCTTGCTGCTGATTGCACCTCCAGTTACAGCACCCTGCAATTTCAGAGGTAAGCATCTGAAAACATGAAACTGACCAATTAAAGCTCCCCAACCCCTCCGGCTGTGAAATTGACTCAGTTTGGTAGGGGCCAAAACTCAAAAAATGAGGTTTGCAGGATCTTTCAAAAAAGGGTTTTATTTTCAAAAGATCCCTGTCTAAACGGCCTTTTTTCTATCTAAAAGCCTCATGTCGAAAAAACCGCGGCCGCCGTTATGCAAATGAAGCATGGGAGATTTAAATCCCGGCTTCATTTGCAATTTCAAAGTGTCTAATTTACAACCCTTTTCTCGAAAAAGGGACGTAGTCTAGACACCCCCAAGGATTTTAAGTATCAGGTACCTGACTAATGGAACAGTCAACAGTCCTAGGGCTGTTGCTACACTTCAAAGGTGAAAGCCCCGAAGCCTGAGGTCAGCTGGGGACTCCCCCACTGGTCCCAGGCTCCGTGCAGCACTGCCGCTTTGAAACTCCGCAGCAATTATGTTGATGTCATGGACTACTATGAGCCTTGATACTGCACAAAATAATGAAATATTCCTCATGAGTTTAATTTACCAGGTTGCATTTTTTTTTTTTATTAGACATGGCTGCTGGAACAGCTGAAGGAATTTCACTTTTATTTACCATGTCCCTTCTACAACCAAAATACACCCCAAGAACCAGCAGATTCTACACCTGAAAGCAGATATTTTGATCGAGACTTATTTAGATATTCTTCTTCCCCATCATGTCAAGTGGAAGCTACTTACTGTAACAGGAAGTTCTTAGAGCAATGTTGCCCCACCTGTATTCTGCTACCCACCCTCCATCCCTTCTTCTTCAGACCCTTCCTTGGCTTTGCGGTAAGAAGAAACGGGAGGCATCAATCCACAATGCCTCTTATGCCCTCCATCAAGAGCATGAGGAAGAAGCCACTTAACTTAGCCTTGGTGCTCAGGAGGACACAGGGGCACCAAATTACACCCTGCTTCTCTGCTGACCTTTGGTTCCTAGGCTCAACATTTTAACCACTGAAGTTCTTTCTGTGGCAATTCCAGCATGACAGGCTCCCATTAAGCTAGCAAAGCTATTGAGCAGAATATTCCGCTTTAAACTTCTGGGTACAAGGTTAACTCTGGGAGTTCAGGATGGCACTGCTGTAAACAGGCAGTTCACGAGCAGTGTGTGTCTTGAGCCAAGAACGATACCTGGATGGCTGTACAGACACAGGACACTAAAGCCAGCCAGCATGTCCCTGGTGTGCATGCAACAGCATTTGAACAGAGCTTTCTGCACATGTATATAAGCAGGATGACACCGTCCTGACTAGGGACACACAAATGTAACTGTAATTGCTAAAAATCATAGCGGTTCCAGTTACACGCGCCGCAGGCTCTGCCACAAAGCAGAAATAAGCTTTATACTGCAGTGCCTGCAGTGAATCTGCCTCCCTGGGAGCGAGGCCGGCAGGGGCTGCTGCTGGCCCTCCTTCAGGGGACCCACAGGGCTGGAGCAGCCCCCTGCTTGGGTCGGGTGGGGAGCTGATCCAGCCCTTAGTGGTTAACCAGAACTGGTAACCTCACCATTAAGCCTCAACGTTTTACATCCCTAATCCTGACTGCACAGTAAACATCCACACCACACTCCCTCAGAACAGCTGCCACTCCCCCGTCAAATCCATTTACAGCTGGCTGAGCCAACGTCAACTAAACAAGTTATCCGGTTCCTCAACTCTTACACTCTTGTCAAACCAGGCTGCTTTGGGGAAGCCACAGTTCAGAGTCTGAGGCTGTGCTGATTTTGCAGCTCTCTATTGGCAATTACCCCTACTCAAAGGCTCTCTAATACCACTGCTGTGCAAAGGCTTTTCAGCTTCTGATTACAGTGTGGCATCTCAAGGAACCAATTCAGACTGGTTACTTCTCTCATCGCTCTGAGCAGGCAGCAGCACCAAGGGGAAAGGAATGTGCGTGTCAGCTGGAGGCAGTTCCGATGCAGGGAATATTTCTACAGCTGAACATGACTAAACAGAAGTTTTAAAGAGAACTTAATTACAGACAGCCAACTTGGGGACATCTCTGTGAGAACACCCACGTTCTAGTCCTCTGTCAGCAGGCCATGATCCAAAGAAGCGTATTCATTAACCTATCTGCTGCAGTACACATTAAATCAAAATTTTCCTATTGGCTGAAACCAAGCATGACTGAAGGGATGGACAGGAAGTAGGAGAGTGACATTTCCTGTTCTTAGCCCTGAAAACTCAGAACAAAGATTTAAATACCTGGTTTCCAGTCATTTCTGCTAGTTGCTGTAGAAGTGGCCTCTGGCTCCCAGAGTCCACACTGCTTTTAGTTAGTCCCAGGAAGGACACTCTTCCAAAGCAAGAGCAAGCCCCTGTTTATCCTGCCTTCAGCTATAACCAACACAGCATGCAGCGATGATCTTGATCTTGCAATGTGACACAGAGCTTAACTCCTCTTTCTTGGCAAACAGCTTTTGAGCATGCCAGCCCGCTCCCGCACCCTGGCTCCTGCCCAGACACCCCACCCCAACAGCACCCTCCTGCATTTTGGCCCCAACCCAGAGCATGGGGGGGACCCCCTAAATCTACTAACCCTGGGTCACCAGAAGAGTTAATCCAGCTCTGGGGTTAAGTTGTGAACCTCAGCGCCCCCTACCCTTCCCCCCCTTCCCGGGGGGGGAGGGAGGGGGTGATGCTCAAGGGGGGAGTGAGGCAAGTCTTTTACCACTTCTCAGTTGGGGGTCACCTCTGTGAGGGTGGCTTTGGTTTTGCTTCTCACTGTGTGTGGCCACTTGACTCAAGAAGGTTCCCCACCCCGCCCTAAGCACTTGAAAACCTATATTCTTGGTTTAAAGCCACCACTGGAGGGCGAAAGGCAGCAGCCAGGCAGACAGCTGTGTGAGGTTCCACAGTGCAGCAGGGGATTTCTGGCAAACTGTCATGTGGGAGCAAAAAATCATGTGGGAGCAAAGCCCTAGTGTTCAGAAAAGAGGCACTGAACCAACAGCCTAGCCTCTGTGCACTGGCAACAGGACCCCCTTTATGAAAGACATCGACTACAAACTGCATGATCAGCAGCTCATTTGCCTCAAATATTGGAAGGGCTTGAGTTGGTCTGCTGGGATTTCAATGTTATTTGTTCCATCTACTCTGCCTGTCCCAGCCATTCGAAACAACGGGCTACCAGTCACATGCTCCAATGAAATCACTTATAACAGGCAAACGCGCCGACCAGGTAGAGGTCAAACGCAAGGCAGCACTGCCAGTGAATGTACTTCAGGGGTGTATGTTTAGCAAGGAGAAGTGAAATTACTGAACCAGCCTGGCAGATTTTTTACTCTCTCACTTAGGCCAAAACGTCTCAGTGTGTGAGAAACTTGTCTGATCTCTGCCACGACTGTCAAAAATGCCAAGGACTGAGCCTAGGTGATAATCTGAACAGCTGATGTAAACAATGTACTGTAATTTAGCCCAGGCGAACCTGACTGGAGGAGCTACAGATATCACACAAAGCAGCTCCCAAAGAAGCTGAAGAAACGGGACTGCTCAAAGACCTTTTCTGCAAGCGCAGGCAGTTGCTCAGGGAAGGGCTGTTAAATAAGCGAGCTCCCCCTCCAGACACCCCCCTCAGCAGTACGGCCTCTCCTGGTAAAAGAGCAGTCCCATCAGGGGTCACTGCTGTAGTCAGTACACACGATTTGATAGAGGAATTCCCAGCCATTTCAGCTATGACATTGCACGCTGAAACGACAAAAGGAACACTCAGCAAAAATATACTGGCATTGAGCATTCGCCATCCCCGTGCCTAGAACCTGACTAACAGCCCAACGATTCACCAACACCCCAGAGAAAGGAGACAGATCTAAATAAGTTAGCAGATGGAGGATATACTCAATTTTCTCTAATTTTTTTAAGACTTCAAATGTGACATTACAATGTGATTCTGAACGGTAAGTTATGGGGTGTGAGCGGCTTGCGTGTTACAGAGCAACATGTGAACACAAGCCAAATGCGAGGAGGAGGAGGAGGAGGACTCACCCTAATACTTTTTAAGGTGCCATGTACTCACCCACAACCTAGTCCCTCAAAAACCAGGGCTGAAATTACAGCAGCTTTAGAGCCAAGTGACAGCCGCCCAACCAAACACTGAACAGCCACAACCAAGCTTCTTCTGTCTTTGGAAACTCAGTCAAGGGCTCTAAACACAGTGTTCTCAGACTGCTTTGAGGCAGATGAAATTCAGTTTCAGCAGAGTTGTTTATTTTTGGAGCTGCAATAAGAAATGGCAAGTTTCCCGATATGTTTTTGAAAGCATAATACCTCTACTAATCTGGCTAATCAAAGTAACCTTGTATCTAGACCAAGGGTGGGGAACCTAAGGCCAGATGCGGCCCCTGGCTTAGCTGGATCTAGCTCCCAAGACTCGAGCCTCCCCCTCCCCCCCTCCAGTACTGGGGAGCACATGCTGGTGTTCCAGCCCCACCCAACCCCAAGGCTGGAGCACAATCTACTAGCCTGGGCCTCCACTAGGGGAATGAGGGGTGTGTCTCTCCTTCTCAATCAGGGGCCACGTCAGTGTGCAGCTCCCAACTGATTTTCCTGTGGGTCAGCGGCCCACTGACTCAAAAAAGTTCCCCCCCCAATCTAAATGATCTACCAAGACTTAAGCATGCCTTGAGAATGCCAAGTAGTAACTTCATACGGCTGCAATGAAATAGGTAAAAGTAGGGATGTAAAATCCCCGTTTAATTGGTTAACTAGTTAAACATAATGTTCAACCCGTTAAAAAAGAGGAGCAATGGGGAGTCCCCTCCAGCCCAGCAGACAGGGATAGGGAGAGCAACCCCCCATCCCTCTCCACTGCAACTGGGCTGGAGTACGCCCCCCCCCCCCCCCCCCCTTTCAGCCTCGCTTACACTGTTTCCAAAGTGACAAGTGAGGCATTCACTCTGGAGTAAGACTGTCTATGTAAGGAACACACTGGTATGACTATAGCGGTATAACAGTTCCAGTTTGGAGACGCTGTGGACTTATTTGTACTACGAACCGCCTGAGTTTATGCACAGTTTAGTACTGGAGACCAACTGTTAGAACATGATTTGGGCCTCACTGTGTAGAAGAAATCTGTTAAAAACTGGGACCCAATCCTTGAGTCCAGCTGAGCCGTGCCTAGTATAGGACTCAAGGGAGACAGGTGACAAAATGTCACTGGCCAAGTCAGCTTGGTAACAGGCCAGCCTCAGGGCTGCCTTAATTGTTGCTTTGCAGCCTCAGAGGCAACGCCATCAAGGGGGAGAAAAGGGGTTGGAGGTGGGAAGAGACGCCCCAGCCACTCTCCCCCATGCCAGGTTGCATAGGGCCCCTACCAAACACAGAGTCAATTTCACAGCCGGAGGGGTGGGGGAGCTTTAATTGGTCAGTTTCATGTTTTCAGATGCTTACCTCTGAAATTGCAGGGTGCTAGGTACCTGATAGACACACAGAAGCATGTATCTTTAAAAACAAAAGAAAGCCCCTGCTATATAGCACACACAATTCACACTCTGGGCAGAATATCAGAACAAACCCACACATGGCAGGCACCAGATATATCACAATGCACAAAGAGAAAAGTGCTTAGGTTGTCTTAAGGCAGTCATCTAACACTGTATCCTGTTCCTTATAGGCCCTTATAGGGATCTGAATGGGTAACTGGCTACCAGGTGATGCTTACTGAGTACTGGTTAACCAATACCCAGGAGCACCCCCTGCCTGCAGCCCACCGTGGGTCGGGGGCTGGCCCCCACGCAGGGAGGAAGGAGGCAGGAGAAGGAGCTGGCTGCCCCGCACGTGAAGAGGGACCCGGGAACAGAAACCAACATCCCCGTACACTTCGGGCTACTGGCTCTAGAAGCAGCGCATGTGGAGGGGCTGAGGAGCAGGAGCTCTCCCCCTCCCCCCCCCGCCATGCTTGGGCTTTCTGATTCCTGCTCCCCTTCCCCACGTGGAGGGGCAGGCAACTGCAGCCCAGAGCATGGGAGGGGGAGCAAAAGATTTAAGCTGTTAACTAGGATTTACATCCCTAGTTCTTACATTGCCCTCCTCACTGTAATGTCTGTTTTACTGTACAGATGGGCAGAAGCACAGAGCTCAATGCTCCAAGTAAAGTGTCTTGTGTAGTATAATTTGAGGATACATATTGTTAATATTCTACACATTCTTTAATACTCAGAGGGTATTAAAGAATCTTTGCAGGTAGGCACTTTGGTACAAGACAGAACAGAATAAAAGCAGCCACTAAGGGAGGCAGCTGGCAATAGCACTTACATTCCTTCATGTTTGGTAAACAAAGAAAAACAACTGTTCAAAGCAGAGCAGCCAACTGTCAGTTGACAGATTTCCTATCTGTCTTCAAAGTGTAATTGCCAAGGGCTGCAAATGAGACCATCAGGATAGATCAACTGAGACCATCAGGCTAGTATCCTAGCTTCCACTGCTGGAAAACTGCAACCAAAGACATTTAAGAAAAGGCTCTCATCTGCCCAACTTCTATGCAGCTACCCAGCATGTTCTCCCCATATGCTTCTTACACAAATGTTACTGAGATTCTTCTTGGACTGAGCCATCGATTGACGGATCTCATCTTCTGTGACGCCGTTGGTGAGCGACTAAACCAATCTTTGATCGGCAGAGCCGATTACAGATGTCACATAAAAAGCTGCCAATAGCAGGCGCTGTATGTTCTTTTCGGATCCTGCACTTTTCCTGCAATGCCTAGATATGCTGACTCTCAAAGCAATTAAGAGCCTGTACAACAGTTTGTCGCCAGGACAATCTGTCCTGAACTATAGTTTCCAGATCATTGGGAGATATACCATGACCTTTAAGATGTCTTTATAGCGCTTATACTGATCGCCAATAGAGCGCTTTCCATGAGCAAGCTGGCCATGGAAGACCATCTTTGGTATCCGTGTATCATCCATCCTCATAACATGACCAATCCAGCTAAACTGTTTGTTCATAAGTATTGCTTCCATGCCCATGACACCACACAGCTTAAGAACCTCCATATTAGGAATTTTGTCCTACCAATTCACATGGGCAATCTTCCTGAGACAATGCATATGGAACTGATCAAGCTTCAAAACATGGTGACGATATACTGTCCATGACTCCGATCCATACTGCAGGACATTCAGGACAACTGCCTGACCACATAGTGGTCAGACCAGGAGCCAGTACCATGCATTGCACCAGTCTGCAGAGTTTTCCTTCTCCTAGGTACTGTTGGTCCATGGCGCCTTATTCCATATTATTCAGCGCAAGCCCTCGGGATCACTCCACAAGGGGCTTCCTCAATCCACCACCCTGAGAACGTGCCTCAACGCCGTAATATCCCAGCATGAGGTGTTACTGAGATATTGGTCTAGTAAATCCAGTACAAAGAAGGACCAACAGACCTGGGAACCAAGGCAGAAATTATGCTTCATGCACCTTAGGCAAGAGTTTTCTGACACTGCATTTTTCACACTATTCCTTGCTTAGGTGGTACTTGCCCAGCAAGCAAGTTGTGAGGAATGTAATTTCACAGACACACAGTTGAGGGTCAACTCTTAAATGGTGCATAAATATAATCTAGGATATGAAAATGGCCATATGAACATCTTTCCCCCAGAAAAGCTCACATATGCAAACACAAGGCACACTTCATCTTCCATCAAGAAACGCAAGCAAATAAAGGCTCAAACCTATTTGAACTTTGATAATGCGGCACGGTGCATTAGCCACTAACTACACTCACAAGAGGCAGATGTCCATCACTTTGTTTCAGCAGGAGAGGCTGGGAAAATAGTATAAAATAAAGTTGGATGAATGTCCAGATGCACACTTCAAAATCTGTGCATTTTTACCTACAGTCCTATTACTGCACAAAAAGAAAGTCGATAATAACTCATTTAGGTACTAGGAAAACAGATCTGCACTGTGCAAAAAACTGTGTCATCCCAAGATTCATAAAATATGTTACCAAAAACCACAAGTTAATCAGACCGAACAGGGCATATGGCCACTTTCAATGGACGCGCAGTTACAGATTATAGTCCATTTGCTTGTGTACAAAGAATTATGCCTTCAAAATTCTCCAGAAGGTATCTGCTGCATCTCTTCATCAGCCCTTCCCTGTGCAAACAAATATTGAACACATTTCTCAGAACTTTCCTCTGGCTTCCATAAAAGCATCCATCCTATCTAATGCTTTGGGCTCACCTCTTCCACTCCCTGATTCATACGGATTTCCAGCCCCAACACAGCAAGCACACAGCCGTCTGCAATTTTACATAAACCTCAGGAAGAAAGGACAGTCGGTGGGAGTACAACTGTACAGCACAGGATTTCCTTTGCTGTTTTCACTAACAATGTGAAAATTCTAATAATGAGATCAGTGCAGAACCCCCCAGCAGGTCCTAACAACAGAACCCAGAGCTCACAGGAGTAAATGTCAATGCCAAAGAACCTTTATGCTTCAAAACATTCCTTCCATAGCGGTGCCGTAGGCACACAAGACAGCTGGTTTTCATTTTTCTGGACGCCAGCACACAGAGAATACCCAAATAAACGCAGCCAGCAGGCCACAAGCAAGCGCAAACACATTTTCTGCTCACTATAGGGCCACTTAAGCTATCAATTCAAACCTACCACTGGGATATTGGGAGCAGCTCTTATCACAAGAGAACAAAGAGGGGGCAAGCTTGCATGGAAATTACATTTACAGACTGACAGAGCAGCTCAATTGACTCACAAAAAAGGATGGTTTAACGTATAAAAATTTCCTCCATGGCCAGGGGTGCAGCCAATTGTTCAGACAATTTGTATTCAAAAAGCCATAGTGAATTATGGGTTAGTGTCAGGAAAATCTCAGTGATAGTCTTCAAGTCTTCACCCGGCTATAGCATGCAGCAAAAAAAAAACCCCATGGCCTATAGATCACTGGCCTCTTTGAAGAGAAAAAACCTAATTTGTTCCATATCCGTTAGCTCCATATCTGTTAAATTCATGATTATATTTTACACTTAAGTCAGGCAACGCTCGATCTTGCAGGCAGCCAGTATATAGCTGGAAACGTGTGTGACAACCGCAGTAAGGGAGTTTGGCAAAAGCTAAATTAGAAGCGCCATGGTAGAGCCGAGACCAGGGCTACTCAACACGTGGCCCATGGGCCGCCCACTGCCTGCAGCCCGTTTGTCTGTGGCTTGCATGCGGCCTGCAGCCCGTCTGTTTGCAGCCTGTGGTGCGGTTTGGGTTTACGCAGGGCTCAACACACGGCCCGCAGGTGGGATCCTTTGAACATGGCCTCCACTGGGAACAAGCTCCACAACAGCGAGGCGTCTCCCAGGCGGGGTGAGCACTGAAAGACACAAGCGGACGGGCTGGCTGGAACAGACGGGTACAGAGTGTCGGTGTTTCTAGCCCCCAGGGAAGAGGTGGGAAGTGCTTTGTATTCATGCCTGTCCATGTGAAAGAAGCTTTTTGCATGTACATGCAACCACACTTAAGTTGTGGCCCTCGGCATGTGCCGTGAATACCATTGTGGCCCTGGGGCTTCCCAACTTGAGTAGTCCTGGCCTAGACTATGGTCTGACTGGGCTTCCAGGCTCAGGGTGTCACAAATAATGTGACTTTCAATTTCCTATAGTCTCTCACTGAGATACATAAGCCTACATTTACAAAAGTCACAAGAAAATACAATCTGGGGTAATTTTGCACGAGTTGCATTTGGAGACAGTAAAATTGCAGAATTCCCCCAGGCCTAATACTAAGGCAAGAAAGGCTTCTGACCACATGAATTTGCAAGGCTGCTTCAACAGACAATTAGTGACACTTTATTCTCAGTGCTCTTCTTCCTCTGGCTTTCCAATGTAACCCATTTCTGGGAATGTTGCCACTAGTGGTTAGACAGCATTTCTAAAAAACAGGTTGTTTCCACTGCTTGAGGAAGTTTTTGCCCTGGAATATTTCTAGTTTCAAAACCTTTTGTTCCTCTCTAAATAGCCTCTATATTCCTTTATAAAGGAACATCTTTGAAACATCTTTGAATAAACCAAGTCTCTCTCTCTCTCTCCCCGAAGCAGAGAGAACTGATCTTAAAACAGGTGATTTGTTAGAGCCAGACACATTGGTTTTAAGATCAGAATGCCATCTCTGTTGCAGTGGTCACTGACAGTATCAGTACGGAGGCCAACCTAGCATGCGCCTTGCCTTTTACCGTCAATGCACATTCTGCTTTCTCCAATTCATTCATTTAACCCTAATCATCATCCTATCTATGGCTGACGTAAATGTAGAGCAATAGCTATAATTTTACAGGCGCTTCAGGGGGTAGCCGAGTTAGTCTGTTACAGAAAAAAACAACCACTGGTCTGGTAGCACTTTGTAGACTAACGAAACATGCAGATGGGACCATGACCAGTCATCTGAAGTGGGCTGTGCCCATGAAAGCTCATGATCCCATCTACATGTTTCGTTAGCCTATAAGTGCTACCAGACCTTTGTTGTTTTTTTCTATAATTTTACAGTTCGGCATTTCAGCCAGATAGTTGAGTCTGGAGTAGCAGAGTGCATCCCATATTTGTGAATCAAGCCCCGGATTGCTACACAGTCCAGGGCCCGTTTGGGAAACCACAGTCATACACTGGCGAGTCTTTAGTTTGCCGACTGTGCGGATATGGTTTAGGGTTGTCCATGAGCTTTGTGGGGCCTCTTGCTGATCAAAGTAACCATGGGTCACTTGGTGCATACGCCTGCAACACCGACCGAAAGATTACTTATTTCAAGCCTTTTCCACAAACTTAGGAGTTTAGTGACCAACAATCAGTCATATACAGTGGAAAAAAAGCTGAATTCTTTTCTGTAAACACATATCAATATGCACCAACTTTGAGGATTTCAAGAGGGGTTTCCTCCGAGTTCTCCCTTTTTCTTCTGGTCTCCAAAGCAGCTACAAGTGATTTCTTCACCAGAACTGTCAATTTCATCTAAGCCCCAGCCAGCAATGGTGATTTACTTTGGGGAAAAGGGAGAGGGGAGGAAAATGTGATTTGCTCCAACCGCAAGGGATGAATGGACTGTCTCCACTACTTCTCTACTCACCTAATTCCACTCAGACAGATTCTGAAATGCTATTACAATGGGCCACTACTACTTTAAAACCGGAAATGAGATTCTGGAAGGAGGTATGAAACAATTAATCCCCAAATCACTTTAAAAAAAATGAAAACAAAAGGCAGAGTAAAGTTTATTCCTTAGCAGGAATCTAAAGTTTGCAGACCCTGCAAATAAAGATGCCTAGATCCTTTGGCTCAGCTTCTGGAAGACTTTTTCATTAAACAGTTCTGCTACTATGAGGGACATCTCATCAGTACAAACCAGACCTCAGTAATGAAAGTGGGACTCAGGTGGCAATTCTGCAGCCAGAAGCCAGTTCTTGATTTGCTTATAATCTGTAAAAGACTGCAAGATAATCCACTAATTATTTCAATTGAGGATTTGATTCATCTTCCACAATTCCTATTAAGTTTCACTGGAAGCAGGATTACTACAACACCAATGCTTACTGTATGAAAAGACAATAATCTGGACATATTCTACCCTGTGAGTATCCCATCTGAAGGCTTTCCATAACAGCATCACGCATGGTAAGGATGCGTAGCTTGCTGAAAGGGGGAAGATGATGTTCTGATTCCTTTGGTAAAAGAGAATTAAACCTGGGCTTGTAAAATGATCAGATGTAACTGATCAGAAACACACAAGTTTAAATGACATTCTAGGAGGCTTTTAATGGAATTTGTTTCCCACTTAACAGTGTAGAATAATTTTCTCTAGTCTGAAATGCTGTTTTACTAAATATCCTGAGTTGAGCGACAGTTCCCCCCCTTTTATTTCAACTGGGTAGCTGTCCAACCTTCATACCATGTCCTAAACTGCTTGTGGCATGTGGCTTTCACCTGGCGCCTTTCACCTCAAGAGATACCTACATTCCAATGGTAGAGGAGGTAAAAAGTTGTATCAGTTGTTTGGGACTCCTGGTACAGGCAGAGGAACACAACTCAACCTTAATGTGCCGCCACATGCACAAGAGGGTGTTACATTAAAAAAAATGCAGACAAGAGATACTAATTACCACAGAAGGCTTCACCAGTAAGCCAAAGTTTACCAGAATTACCAGACAAATCCTCCTCATTTTATCCTTCAAGTTTTTAAAGACCGTTTGCTACAGAGCAGTTTGAAGGTCATTATTCGGTTCAAGCAACGGTTCACTTTGAAGAATTACTGAGAGGCCAACATGAGGCTCCACGTGTACCTCAGCTATCCCAGTCCAAGTGTGCGCAGGCTGCAAGAGTGAGACCTGTTTTCGAACCAGCAGTCTTGAGACTCAACCTGGGAGTGGAAAGTCTAGCTGGGTTCTCACCCTCATCTCATGCTGGCACTAAGACTTCTATGCACTAAACGAGAACAAATCGGTCTTGCTCTCCAATAGTTGTGTTAGCACTGCAGAGCTAGAAGGGGTAGTGCTACATTATTTTGGTGTTATCAAAACAAGCTAATGACTGAACATGCAAGGAGTTCCTGGTTACGAGGGTACCATTTCTCTATAGTTATTCTTCCAACCAAGTTCTTGCTGTCAGCGACGATGTGTTATAGGTGTGGGAAGTCTCCATGGGTAGAATTATCTTTTGGATCAAAATTCCTTATTAATATTCATTCCCTTAATGGGAAGTACAGCTATGTCATCGTTTGCTTTATATCTGACCTTTAGTTAATAACAATCAGTCAATATGCTAATGAATGCCAACTAAGTGTACAACGCTAATGTAAAGCGAGGTAATAATCTGTCACGTTATAGACTTTTCAGGGGAAATATAAGCCACGTGTGCTCATTAATTCTCATTACAACCAGTGTTGTGTGAACCAGTCAGGAAATTCACTCTACTCAAATGCCACAATGCAAGCTTATGTTCAGTTTCACTTTCTAAACTAGGCAAGTAACAGGCTGCAGATAACAGGTTCCAGCAACGTAAATGCGCCACATTCCCAACATGTTCTTCTCCACCCACTGTCCCCCACCCCATGGAGATTAGTAGTGCTTTGATTCCTTTCTAACACAGAAGGAATCACTATAGTCCCCTGAAAACGCCATCCTTCTCAAGATCAGAAATATAATTCAGAGTTCTTTATTCATTCCACTGGCTCTTCCTTACTCATCATGCCACCAGTGAAGTTTGACACCAACATGACTTTTTACTTTTTATGCAGCGCTACACTGAAAATAGGCAACTCATGGTCCACTGCAGCAAAGCCAGTGAAGCAAGCACAAAAACATACAGTGCTAGTGCTCTCGCATACATGCTGGAGATTTCCCAGCACAGCACACATTAGCACTTGGAAATCCAGCTCACCAACACCAAGAAGTTAATTTGCATGTTAATTAGAAACAGGTCACCGGAAAACTGCACCAGACAGCCCTTTTGTGTTGAATCTGAAGGAGAGAGAACTAAAAAAGCATTTTTCTTGACTCTATACCTCTTAAAGCATGTGTGCATTCACCAATAAATCACCCACTAGCACATTTACTGGAAGTCAGCAAACTGTTCATTCTGTCAAGAATGAAAATGTCATTTTTATACATGCAGATCAGACTGTACAAAAACACCCAAGAGCAGAGGTCTTTGGAAGGTAAAGTTGGGAAGAGAAAAGCAATTCTGACTATCTGCATGGAAAACATTAAATGCTCCTCAAAGCTTCCAACAAGGCCTAACTGGAGAAATTCAGTTTATTCTGTACAACAACAAACTTTGTCTGAGACATACTTAAGGCAAATTTAGTCTGCCAACACAAAAATCAGACCACCACCATTGTGCAGTCCCTTCAGCATTCAGAACTCAATCACATGGCCAGACCTAGGATCAATTGCCTTCCACAGTTAAATATTTAGGGTTCCCCCTCCCCATCAGACACTCTGCTACCCACTTTAGCTATGAAGCTAGTTTGTCCTGGTTTCCCAACTGCTGGTCAGATGATAAATTCATTGGACCTGGATCATCACTCTTGCACTGCCAAAGCTTAACTTCAGAACCAGAAATTAATTGGGAGAAGCTACTACACAGAAAGGACATGCACCCAGCATTTAAGTGTGGTGCAGGAATTTTCTCTCCCCCACAAACTTTCACTTGAAGTTCTACAGGAAATCCCTGCAGAAGAAGATTTCTCCTATTTTCCTGCTTCTGCTCGATTGCCCAAATACACAGACAAGAGACGATGCATTGAAACTGATGCTGTCCTAGTCAGCTGCCTTCTGCACATCTACTGGGTAAGAAGAGAAGTGCTATTCGAAATAAAAGCCCAGATGCAGCTTAATTGGCTAAGCATGCATTGACTTCCTTTTAGATCCTGAAATACTGGACTGAGAGGGAGGATCCATGTCATTCCTGATTTTAAACCAGTGAAAGTTTCACCTTTGTCTATCTCAAATCTATAACAAAGGTGAAAGCACGCAAGATGAGAAAAAGAAAACTAAGTTCAGAATAAACTTGTTTTGTTTCTGCAGCAACCAAATCCGTGTGTTTTGAATTCCACTTCCATCCTCAGTGGAGGAGACTTTTATAGGGTCAAAACCAGGGAAACTCAGAATAAAATGTAGGAAATCCCAAGTCTAACATGTTGCCTCTCAGATTCCCCCAGCACCGCCACGCTCCCGTGTTATTTACGGTCAGAACCCAGAGCCCTTCACACCTCTAATTCAAAGTTCAAATGCCCTGCAATGCCCGGTTAGCTACTCTTCCAGACGGCGTAACTCATCTGTGCTCTCCTATCCAGAGAACGGACTGTTCCTGGCCTAGTCACACATCGCCAAGAAGCGCAATGTTTATCTTACGAATTTCATCTAGATGCTCCAATTCTAAAATCAGGTAGGTCAGTGAAACACTGGCTCAACTAAAAGCAGTTCCACCAGTCTGAAAGATTAGACCAGCTACCTTCAGAAAAGGGACAATAGGCTCCCAGGGCCCTTATTAATATTCAAGGCCTCCAGATAGTGAACTGCATACAAATCTTCCTGGAGCCTGTATAGTCCACGCTGTTGTGTGTTCTAGTCTAGCTTTATTAACTCAAACTTAAAAAGTGTGAGCCATTTCATAAATAGATCTACTGTTTGCACAGAAGGAGCCTATGAGCACACACCACAATGCATTCACTTACAACAGACTTACATTTGTGACATGAAATCCCTCCTCAGAGGGAGAATCTCCCTCCTCCCTCCCAGCCCAACCATATTTATAATTAGTCCTATGAGATTCATTGCGTTTTGCTTGCCAGTTCAAAGGCTAGTCTGCATTTGGAACACAGCAGCTCAAAAAGCAGGTGGCAAGCTCCTAACTCACTCCCAGAGTTAAATGCCTATTAGCTAGCTTAAGGACGCAGCTGCAGCATGATCAAACAGGAGATTGGGATAAGGGGTCTATGTCAGGGCTAGTCAATTGGAAATTTTACACAGATTTAAACATCTATGCTGCAAGGATCTGCCAGTATGACACACACAGCTCAACTATCTGGTAGTTACTGGGTAACTCTCACCAGAAACTGCAAGGTTATTATTGGGTAACTACTTTCAAAACTGGCAGAAAGTTTATATGCGCTTGTGCCTCCTTACATCTGAATTCAAAAAAAGGATTAACAGTCCTGTACAGAAGTAGTGACTTACCAAAAGCTGTGACCCACCAGCTCTCATAGCCCCTGAATGGTTATGCTTAAGTTAAAAAATGTTCTACCACTGGTTTGCCCTTTAAAACAAAGGCAAATTTCTTTTTCACAGGCGAGATCAGTTTCCAATTGTGGAAATGCGGAAGCATCACACACAGACGTGCCAGGCTCCTCTGCATATATACCAAAAAAGCCTCCTAAATGAACCAGTGCTGGTGGAAGTGGGTTGCTGGCTTTGGCTTCGGCTTCAAATATCCCCATTCTGATTTTGTCCTGCCACTTAATAGGGAGCAGTTGACACTCCCTATTAGCGAGGACCTCATAGATGAAATGGTTGTAGGGGACAATCTTGGCTCGAGTGATCATGAGCTAATACAGTTCAAATTAAATGGAAGGATAAACAAAAATAAATCTGAGACTAGGGTTTTTTATTTCAAAAGGGCTAACTTTAATAAATTAAGGAAATTAGTTAGGGAAGTTGATTGGACTAAAGAAATTATGGATCTTGAGGTGGAGGAGGCCTGGGATTATTTTAAGTTAAAGTTGCACAAGCTGTCAGAAGCCTGTATCCCAAGAAAAGGGAAAAAAATTATAGGCAGGTGTGTTAGACCAAGCTGGATGAGCAAGCATCTCAGAGAGGTGATTAAGAAAAAGCAGAAAGCATATAAGGAGTGGAAGACGGGAGGGATCAGTAAAGAAAGCTACCTTATTGAGGTTAGAGCATGTAGGGACAAAGTGAGAGAGGCTAAAAGTCAGGTAGAGTTGGACCTTGCAAAGGGAATTAAAACCAATAGTAAAAGGTTTTATAGCCATATAAATAGGAAAAAACAAAAAGAAGAAGTAGGACCGCTAATTACTAAGGATGGAGTGGAGGTTAAGGATAATCTAGGAATGGCCCAATATCTAAACAAATACTTTGCTTCAGTCTTTAATGAGGCTAATGAAGAGCTTAGGATAATGGGTAACATAACAAATGGGACTAAGGATATGGAGGTAGATATTACCATATCCGAGGTAAAAGCCAAACTTGAACAGCTTAATGGGAGTAAATCAGGGGGCCCAGATAATCTTCATCCAAGAATATCAAAGGAACTGGCACATGAAATTGCAAATCCATTAGCAAAATTTTTTAATAAATCTCTAAACTCAGGGGTTGTACCATTTGACTGGAGAATTGCTAATATAGTTCCTATTTTTAGGAAAGGGAAAAAAAGCAACCCGGGTAACTATAGGCCTGTTAGTTTGACATCTGTAGTATGCAAGATCTTGGAAAAAATTTTGAAGGAGAAAGTAGTTAGAGACATTGAGGCTAATGGCAATTGGGACAAATTACAACATGGTTTTACAAAAGGTAGATCGTGCCAAACCAACCTGATCTTTTTTGAGAAAGTAACAGATTTTTTAGATAAAGGAAATGCAGTGGATCTAATCTACCTCGACTTTAGTAAGGCATTTGATACAGTACCATGGGGAATTATTGGTTAAATTGGAAAAAATAGGGATTAATATGAAAGTTGAGAGGTGGATAAGCAACTGGTTAAAGGGGAGACTACAGCGGTCATATTGAAAGGTGAACTGTCAGGTTGGAGGAAGGTTACTAGCGGAGTTCCTCAGGGATCAGTTTTGGGGCCAATTTTATTTAATCTTTTATTGCTGACCTTGGCACCAAAAGTGGAAGTGTCCTGATAAAATTTATGGATGACACAAAGTTGGGAGGTATTGCCAATTCAGAAAAGGATCGGGATATCATACAGGAAGATCTGGATGATCTTGTAAATTGGAGTGATAGCAATAGGATGAAATTTAATAGAGAGAAGTGTAAGGTTATGCATTTAGGGATTAATAACAAGAATTTTAGTTATAAGCTGGGGACACATCAGTTGGAAGTAACGGAGGAGGAGAAGGACCTCGAGTCCTGGTTGATTATAGGATGACTATGAGCCGCCATTGTGACATGGCCGTGAAAAAGGCTAATACGGTCTTGGGATGCATTAGGCGAGGTATTTCCAGTAGGGATAAGGAGGTGTTAGTGCCATTATACAAGGCATTGGTGAGACCCCATTTGGAACAGTGTGTGCAGTTCTGGTCTCCCATGTTTAAGAAGGATGAATTCAAACTAGAACAGGTACAAAGAAGGGCCACTAGGATGATCCGAGGAATGGAAAACCTGTCTTATGAAAGGAGACTCAAGGAGCTTGGCTTGTTTACCTTAACCAAAAGAAGGCTGAGGGGGGACATGATTGCACTCTTTAAATATATTAGAGGGATAAATACCAGGGAGGGAGAGGAATTATTTAAACTTAATACCAGTGTGGACACAAGAACAAATGGATATAAGCTGGCTAGTAGGAAGTTTAGACTTGAGATTAGACGAAGGTTTCTAACCATTAGAGGAGTGAGGTTCTGGAACGCCTTCCAAGGGAAGTAGTAAAAGATCTATCTGGCTTCAAGATTAAACTAGATGGGTTTATGAAGGGGATGGTTTGATGAGATAACATGATCTTGGTAACTAATTGACCATTCATTATCAGTGGTAAATAGGTCAATGGAGGGATGATAGGAGTTACTATAGAGAACTTTCTGGGTGTCTGGCTGGTGAGTCTTGCCCACATGCTCAGGGTTTAGCTGATCGCCATATTTGGGGTCGGGAAGGAATTTTCCTCCAGGGTAGATTGGCAGAGGCCCTGGAGGTTTTTCGCCTTCCTCTGTAGCATGGGGTACAGATCACAGCTGGAGGATTCTCTGCATCTTGGGGTCTTCGAACTATTTGAAGGCTTCAATATCTGAGATATAGGTGAGAGGATTATTCTAGGAGAGGGTGGGTGAGATTCTGTGGCCTGCATTGTGCAGGGGGGTCAGACTAGATGATCATAATAGTCCCTTCTGACCTTAAAGTCTATGAGACACAGGAGCTAATGAAAAGTCAATCCCATGTTCCACCCTCCATTGGGCCCACACTTCATTTCTGTAAAACAGAACCAGTGAAACTGTGGCTCCATAGATCTGCAGCATCCTGCCAGGCTCAATGTCATGCTGTAAGAGCATCCTCATCTGACAAGCCTATGCTAGCCGAATTCCAAAGCAGGCTTGCCAGGGAATGCTGCTACAGAGTCAGCAGTCACATGGGCGCCAACAGCTTCGCTGGCATACAACTGCCAGTGATGGACGTACGCTGACTATCCCGCCAAATCATGTTAGAGATAGTCAGAGATCAATGGCAGTGGCACTCGATCTACAAGGCCACATCCCTTTGAGATTTGCCATGAGGAGAAGGACGAACTTCATATATAGGCCAGAGGCCCTCTATGTAACAAAATCCTAAACTTTTTACCATGAACCCTCCAACCTATGTTCATATGAAATAATAAGTACTAAGCCTTACACCTGCTCTACTCTTACTGGGGCAGATCCCTTGGTATGGGGTGTGTTTTGCCTACACGATGATGCCACCAAAAGCCCTAGTGTAGAGACAGTTATACGCAAAAAGACTTGTTAAGCAGTATATCTTATTGTGCTGACGACACTCTGTATAAGCTATGCAGGCAATATTCAGGTACAAACTGAATCTGCACTAGGAAGCTATACCTGCAAGCCTTGTAACTGTAGACAAAGCCATAGCACGGTCAAAATCTGACCGTTCCCATAACGGGTTGACACACTGTTGAATAGCTTTTGTGCTTGCATACACCTCTTTTCTTTTACGCTTGAATGGGAAGACCCAGCTGGAGGTGGTCACACATATAATCATCAATACATATCAACTCCACTACTCTCAGATTACATTTGGTCTCCCATTCTCCTGCCCCCCTGAAACTCACGTGCAACTCTGGAAACCATTTCAAACTACCTTAAAACACTAGAACTGGAAGGGACCTCGAGAGGCCATTGAGTTCAGTCCCCTGCCTTCACGGCAGGACCAAGCAGCATCTAGACCATCCCTGTTCTTAAATCTGCTCTTAAATATCTCCATGCTCTTAAATATCTCCAGAGATGGAGATTCCACAACCTCCCTAGGCAACTTATTCCAGTGTTTCACCACCCCGACAGAAAGTTTTTCTAAACCTCCCTTGCTGCAGTTCAAGCCCATTGCTTCTTGTCCTGTCCTCAGAGGCCAAGGAGAACAGTTTTTCTCCCTCCTCCTTATGATGTCCTTTTAGATACTTGAAAACCGCTCATGTCCCCCCTCAGTCTTTTCCTTTCCAGACTAAACAAGCCCAATTCTTTCAGTCTTTCTTCATAGCTCATGTTCTCCAGACCTTTAATCATTTTTGTTGCTCTTCTCTGGACCTTCTCCAATTTCTCATCTTTCTTGAAATGCGGTGCCCAGAACTGGACACAACACTCCAACTGAGGCCTGATCAGTGCAGAGTAGAGCGGAAGAATGACTTTTCGTGTCTTGCTCACAACACTCCTGTTAATGCAGCCCAGAATCATGTTTGCTTTTTTTGCAACAGCATCACACTGATGACTAATATTTAGCTTGTGGTCCACTATGACCCCTAGATGCTTTTCTGCAGGGCTCCTTCCTAGACAGTCGCTTCCCATTCTGTGAGAGAGAAACTGGCTTTTCCTTCTTAAGTGCAGCACTTTCCATTTGTCCTTATTAAACTTCATCCTGTTTACCTATGTAACCAGGCCCCAAGTCCTGATGTGTCTCAACATGCAAGGCACCACTTCTAGCGCACCTGCCCACTGGAATTCACATACACAGATCATATGCAAGGACAGGGAGAGCCAGTGTCCCTGAGGTCAACTGGTATGGCAAAACAATTAAAACTAGCACAAAGCCTGGGAATCTCTCACACTGCTCCAACTGAACCACCACAGCAGGTGCCTTTCTGTAACAGTAAAAACACAATTGAAAATAGTGAAGCACTGTCTCTCCCCATTCTGGACTTGCTGGCTCTCACAGAGTGCCATTGCCCTGCAAATGTAATCCAGCTAAACTACTCAGACCCATTCTTACCTCTGTCCATGCTAAAACTCCACATGTTCCCTCATATAGCATACCACAGGATTTTCAACAAGCCAGGAGATGTACGATGCACCCATGACTAGCGAAAACACCACCACACATCTACCATCTGGAAACCAATGAGACACGGGGTGCTGTGCTAACCAGTGAAGCCTGGATGGAATATGCTGCTGAGAATCCCAAACCTTCCTGACATCCCCAGATGCTGGGGAAAGGGTGGAGAGAGAATACCAGGTCATTTTAAAACTCAGGTGCTGTCTGTAGCCTGGCTTGGGAACACCTTCGCACTCATCTGCCTCTAGCTATGGCAGAAATTCCGAATTACAAACTAACAGTCAACCATGCTCCTCATTTGGAACCGAAAGGACACAATCAGGCAGCAGCAAAGAAACTAAAAGCAATCACAAGACAGTGGTAAATGGAAGCTACTAAAGAAAACAAAGGGAAAGCAACATTCTTCTTCTGCATAGTAATTTTTCAAAGTTGTATTGCGTCCATGTTCAGTTGCAAACTTTTGAAATAACCGCAATGTTTTTGTTCAGAGTTCTGAACAGCCGGCAGTGTTCACAACGCTGAGGTTCTACGGTAGGAGAGGTCTGAAAACCAGGAGTCATCTCACCCTCCAGCTGGCAGAGAAGTAGGTTCATCTCCTCCTTCCTACTCTAACAGAGCAGCACCTGCTATTCTGCCCTTTCCCCAATCTGTTTTGGGGTCCTCCTCTTTCCACGTGTAACCTCAGCACCTATCTTCTGCTCAAAGTCTCACCAGCTGCTATAACGTGCTGCTGGTAAATCTGTATTGTGAGAATGCCTCCGTCCCCTCGGGTTGTGCAGGGTGCCCATACAAAGGTGGTGCCCACCCTTAAACATTCCAAGTGCATGACCGACACAAGGCTCTGAATAGCTAATTGGCCAGTACTGTTATTTCATGCCCTCCTTGGCATAGCTCTGAGCAACATCTAGGCCTTGTTTCAGGCTCAGGAAGAACATGCTGCCTTGGTTATTTTCCAAAGGGAAATCCAACAGGTAAACAGTAACTTGGGAAATGGATTACTCAAATGCTTATGCAGGGTTTGGACAGGTACAAGTATCACCCAAACATGCTGCTGCTTAGGAAAGGTTCCACAATTGAAGCTAACTAGGGAAAAGGAAATATTACCAGGACATTGAGACTGTACCAATGAGTCCCCTCACAACAGTGATACACACCTTGATAACTGCAAGGCTGATTACTGCAGCAGTAGGAGAGTCTCTTGAAAGACACCTGGAAGTTTCTGCTAGGGCATAAGGCAGGAGGTTTCTCTCAAATTAGGCAAAACCACATTACTGCAGTCCTCCAAGATCAGCGTTGGCTCCCCTCAAAGGGTTAACTATAATCTGTAAAGCAATGGTTCTCAGCCAGGAGTCCTGGGCCCCCAGGGGACCAACAGCAGCTTTCAGGGGTTCTCCTAAGCCTGAGTAACTTGGATTCACTAGGGCCCAGGGCAGAACGCCGAAGTCCCACCACACAAACCTTCAGCACGGGACCCTGAGCCCCACTGCCCAGGGCTGAAGCCAAAGAGAACAATGCAGCTTTGTGGGGCCCCAGACAACCGCCCTCCTTGCTACCCCCAACTCCAGCCCTGCCTGGTATGTTCAGAAAAGCCGCTGTTGTGGGCCAGCTGGGCCATGGAGCGTGAACAGCAAGTTGGGAGGGCGAGGGGGGGCTCAGTACCCTTGCGTGAAGCACTGCCATGGTGGGATCCCTATAAGCCGTCTCTGTCCCATCCCGGAGGTGAAGCTACCATCCCCACTGCGCTTACCCCTGGGGAACAGCTCCGTGCCCAGTGGCCTGGCACTGGACGTGCATTGCTCATGCCTCTGCAACCTGCTCCCTCTGGCAGCCTGCCAGCCCTGCCTCTGGCAGGCTCCAAGGTACAGAGTAAAGTAGCTGTTCAATCACTCCACTCACTGAGAGACCTTCTCAGCAGCAGTTGATGGGGATCTCTCTTGTTTCTTTGGAGACACACCCACTTTTCTGTACGGCTTGTGTTCTCTTAACGAGTGCCATCTGCCCTGGGCATTTGCATTGCAGTACACAGGCACCATTGCCACCTGGAGACTGCCAGCTGAGGAGCCCCTATGCTGCCACTCAAAGAGCAGGCACTTTCCCGTGTCCCTGAGCAGGGCTGTGCGCCATACCTGCCCAGAGCAGGGCAGGGGAGAGCCTTCCAAGGGCACCCCATACTGAGCTGCTTGACAGGGCTTTTCACCCCTCCACCTGACTTCCCATGTCAGACACCAAAGCAGGTGGTACTGATCCTACCGGGTCGATACTCTTCTATTGAGTGTGACAGGTCAGGCCAGAGGGCTACAGGAGGGTGGAAGGCAGAAGGTACATTAGCCCAGACTAAACAGGTCTCTCTTGCAGGGTAAGCTAAGAAGGGCTAATCAAGAATAATCAGGAACATGCCAGAATCAATTAGGGCAGACAAGCCAATTAAGACACCTGATGTCAATCAGGAACTTTCCAGAACCAATTAAGACAGGCTAATCAGGACACCCAGAGCCAATGAAGAACCAGTTGGTACTGGTTAAAGAGACTCCCCTTCTGTTAGCTCACTGCATGCACGGAGCTGGGGAAAGTCTGGGAGGTAAAAGCGGCCTAGGAAATGGTAGCTGTCACACAGCTGAAACTGGGGACATTACAGACAGCTGCTGTCTGTCTGGCTGCAACCCGGGCTCCCCACATCCCTGGACTCCCTGTTCACCACGAGAGCGTTGAGCTGGACAGTGCGACGCACCATAAGGGAAAGACGGGTCGAACCACTCGGAGGGGCAGCAGAGACTAGGGATGTTAAATTGCAGGTAACTGACTAATCGAATAGTTGATGCCTTTTGCATTGACTAGTCGATAGGGCGTCTCCGCCTTTGAAGTGGAGAAACAGCCCTAGGGCTGTTGCTACACTTTAAAGGCAAAAGCACCACATGGAGCCCGGGGTCAGCTGGGGACTCCCTGCTGACTCCGGACTCTGTGAGGACCTGCCGCTTTGAAATGCCAGGAGGAGCCTGACCCCAGGCTCCCGCAGCAGCATTTCAAAGCAGCAGCACCGCATGGAACCCAGGGTTTGGCCCTGGGCTGCACGCAGCGCTGCCTCTTTGAAGTACCCCCTCTTTCTCCCCCCGCCCCTTGCTGCATCTTTCTGACAGAGGCAGCAAAGGGGGGAGCGACGCTTGTCGACTAGCCAATAAGCATTTGCTCACTGGATAGTTGACTAGTCCTTCACATCCCTAGTAGAGACTATGAGGTTTGGTCTCCTCTGTTCCCCATGCTGGCCAATGATGAGAGGGGTTACATAAACAACAAGTTTATGCCCCAGGGAAAGTGTTGGAAGCGAGGCCGACATGCACCTCGGAAGCAAGCAATCTCCTGAAAGCGCAGGGCCCACCACGGCAGAGAAGAGGCTCTCGCATGCTGCTCCCACCAGCGGAGGAGACCACATGATGCAGTGGGTGGAGTGTCCACAAGAAAAAGGCAGTTCTGCCTTAGAATCTTTAGTGAATTCTGCAGCGAGTTCAGTGGTGCGGAGACGTGTCATAAGGGGAGGCCGTTGCAGGTCATCTATTCAACAGTCAGATATTAAGGCATGATTGCTCCATTCGGTTACGCCAGAGCCACGCTGGGCATTTGCATTAGCAAATGATAGTACAACAGCATACACCAATGTTTAGCATGCTGGTACCTAACTATAAGTAGTTATGCTTTTTATTATGGTAATTAGCAAAAAGAATCCAAACATATTACAAAAACTTGAATAAAATCTGGTTTAAACACATCAGGAAGTAGGAAGTTTTCATCCTGAATGTCATGGTATTACAGAGACTAAAAGCCATTCTGGATTTTTATTGTAAAATTAAACTTTATTGTGAAGTTTTGTGGCTCCAATCGGCCAAGTAGTAAGTTTCTATGGTTACAACAGTCTGAGACACTTCTTAAACAGGTCAGCTTGGTAATTTATCTTTGCAGCAGCTAATATTTTAGCTCGATTACTCTTTGAAGAAAACTGCACGTCTTGTTTTGGTCTACATGACATGTAGGAACACAAAGGTAGGCTCTAATACAAAAGCAGTAAACAGCAGATGAGAAGGCTGCCTGATTAATAGTCCAGCAGGCCCTCAACAGACAGGTTAACAGTGAATAATGACAGAACTCCAACTGCTCTTACAGATACCACCACCACCCCCGCCATCTCCTGTAACCATCTGTTCACCTGCATGTCACGTAAAGAACCCCATTTAAGTTGTAACAACTGCTATTTCTGAAAGCAGAGCCTGAACAGCTCAGTTTAAATCTTTTAAGTTTTAAATTAGGCCCTGCCTCCAATTACATGAAAATAAAACCATTTTCAGTGGAAAACTGTACAGTAAGTGCCGCTAGGTGTCTATTATGTGCAGAAGTGTAAAATACAGTGGAATCTTGGTAATCTGTAATTTGTGGTGTCTCCCCCATGTACCATGCAAAGATTTAATAGGAGAGTAATTAGCCAGGGCTCAATATGTATCTCCCCATTAACACCTATATCTACCCAATCCTGAATTCACCCAGTGAGCATTTAGTGGGGCAGGAATAGAATTTAATGTCTTCTGTCTTTCCCACTCTGCATCCAAATCACGACCAAACCCTGCCACTTCTTCCTCTGAATGATTTCAAAACCCTGTCCTTTACAGTCTTCCCCACCTGTTCTGCTGGCCCACCTGTTAATCGTCTTTCACCGAGACTACTGCGAACACCTCTTTGCCTGTCAGTTTCTAGGCCCTCCAGACTGCCTAAAATGCTGCCTGCAGAAGTCCTTCTGGCCATTTCACACCATTCCAGTCACTTCATTGTCTTTGATGGGCAGCAGGAAATCCAACTTCTTGTGCTTGATTTCAAGGCCCCATACCAGGGGTGGGGAACCTAAGGCCCAGGGACCAGACGCAGCACCCAGCTTGCCTGGGATGCGGACCCTGAGGCTCAGGGTTCCCCCATAGCAATGGGGAGCCAACAAAAACCTACTAACCTAGTCCTGCCTAGGCTCTGGTGTGCAAGGGGAATGTGAGAAGTGTCTTTTCCTTCTCAGTCAGAGGCCACATCAGTGAGGATGGGGGGGTGGCTTCTCGTGTGCAGCCCCCCAACTGATTTCTGTGGGTCAGCGGTCTCCGACCCAAAAAAGTTCCCCACTCCTGCCCTATACATTGAGAAAAACCTCTTGGCATCTAGTCAGCTGTTGTTTAGCAAGCCCCATCTTTCATTACCCTGCCAATGATGCCATGTCTTATCTCCTGAGAGACACTTCAGTGATTTTCCACACTGCCACCCAGGAACCTCCTCTCCCAAGCTAAATTTAATCCCTAAACCACCTCACCTGCCTCATCTGAGCCCTCTAACTGAAAGTATTTGTGGTCATGGCCCTGCAGAAGGGAAGTAAAGGCAACAAGATATTATATAAATGTGTGGGATGCCCGCAGCTGGAATAGCGTGTTCAACTGTTGTCACCCCATCATTATTTCTCGAGTAACCAAGGAGGTAAGGAGATAAATCGCAGCAAGGGAGCTTTAGGCTGGGCATTAGGAATATCCTCCTACCTGTCAGAGTGGTTAAGCACTGGAATAAATTGCCGAGGGGGGTGTGTGGAATCTCCATCCCTGGAGATACTGAGGAGCAGGTTGGACAGACACCTGTCAGGGATGGCCTAGAGACGGTGCTTGGTCCAGCCACGAGCGCAGGGGACCAGTCAGCAGTGTAGTGAAGCTGACCTCACCCGTGAGGACCACTTAGTCAACTGAAGAATTCTTCCAATCACTTAATAAGGTGGCAAACCCACCTTCCCCCCCTCCCCTTCCCTCAGCTGATGCAGCATAGCTACACTAAACCTTCCAGCCCCGCAGCTATTCCACTGTAGTCTTTCAAGTGCAACCAGCCGGAAGAGAACACCCTCTAGTCTAGAGAGATCAAAGGAAAGGTAAAGCATATGGCACCATGCACAAAGATATCATACCACAGAGGGAGGGAACCTCTGACCACAGCTTCTCCTGGGGAAGTTACTAGGGCTTGATGTGACCTAGCCTCTAATGCTCCATGCAGGGAAGGGGGAGGGGAACTCCATCTCCATCCACCTCCCCTCTTCCCAGCTGGGGTTAACATCCCTGGGTGGCCAGGCATCCCAAGTCTCCCCTCTCAGCTCCCTGAATAGAGGTCTGAGCTGCCAGGAAGGGTGGTGCAGTTTCTGCTTCCCCAGAGAAACCATTTCCTGCAACAAAGCAAAAGGATTCATGGAGAGGGGGGCATTTTCGTCTGCTGCACCTGGGAAGGGTTTCCCCAGGAGTAGAGTTTACACCTAGGGAACGCTCACTAGGCAAAAGACTCAGTCTGGATGGCTGGCTGGAAAGGGCCCATTCAGGTTCATGAGCCATTGGAGAGAATACAGGCATGAGAAGAAGCTGATCGCCCAACCTGGGGAATCCTTCCTTAGTAGACGGCCTCCAGTCAAGGGACGTGTGGCCTACTCGCCTGGTTCTAGATTCCATTTTGGGATGTCAGTATTTTTCCATTGGCTGGCGTGGGAACCAAGCTTCAAAAGAAAAGGGCTCCCGCCACATGAAAGGGCTGTATAAGGCAGATGCGTGACATCGAGGATCTTTACTAACTCGCACCCAAAGGGACTCCTGAAAACACCCGAGGAACAAAGACTAAACTGGGGAATGTGCTGGGCCCAGGCTAAATGGATTTCTAACCTGAGAGAGGAGCACCTGGGAACGCCAACCTGCAAGTAAGTGCAGCTTCCCCCGCAAGAATCTGCAACCTGTTACTCTCAGCCTATTTGTTTAGTGTACTAAGCTTAGCCTGCATTGCTGTTTGCGGGGTAACCTGCTTAGATCTGCTTGCTATCCCTTATAATCATTTAATCTAACCTTTGTACTCAACAAGACAGTGTTTGGGAAGTTAAATCAGGGCAGAAAGTGGTTGTGTGTTCTTCTCCACATTGAAGGAGGGGATGTGAACTTCATGAGTTTATGCTATACCGTTCCCTGTGTATCTACCACAAGACGGTATAATTTGGGGTTTATACTCCAGACAGGATGCATGCCTGAGTAGATGGGAAGTTCCCCAAGTGAACCTTCCCACAGAGCTCATCACAGCATCTGCAAGAAACTGCAGGTGGCAGTGTCCGTACCTTTAGGGCCTTTTGCAGATACAAAATCTGCACCTGTACCTGCAAAAATGAGCGGTGGCTATCCACACTGACATCCACGGATGCAGATACCTGCAGATATAAAGAGCATATGTGCAAATTTGCGGGGTTCTAGATGCAAAATTTGCATCCCCTCTATAGCCGCAAAAATGAGCTGTAGATATCCGTGGATTTGCGAGGCTCTGTCTACCTACTGTGTGTATGCTGGTGAAGGGGCAAGCTAGAGAGAGCTTTGCAACTTGTAACAGCAGTACAGTGTAAAGGGAATGATGCTGGTGGTTTGATGGGCTTAGTGGTCCTTCAGTTCTGGGGCGGGGGAGAACCCAGCACACCCTCCACACTCCTGCAGAAGTAGTTATTATATTCAACTTACAGATAAGGAAAAGGAGAGGTTAGATGATGGCCCAAGGTCACAGAGTGACTCAGTGGCACAGCCAGACAGGTGCTCAGCATCTTCTAGGCTCTAATGCTCAGGACCTAATGCACATTCCTCCAGACCACGACTTATAGGGAACTTGTGGGGAAAACCGCTCATCAGGCATTCCGTGTTTACATTTCTTTCCAGTAATATGACCTGTAATTCATTAACCATTTGCCACTTTCACTCGGCCAAAGTCTTCTAATTTGGGTTCCATAAATTTAGGAGCCTAAATCGATACTTAAATGCCTACTGTAAATAGATAGCAAGTTTAAATGCAGCCACATATAATGCTTGCCAAATTTAAATTAAATTAAACTTGGGCAACTTTGCAGACAAGATCTTATGTCTCAAACTACAGACTAAAGAGGAGGGAGGAGCCCTCTACTTTTCTTGAAGAACGGGAGGCAATGTTTACTTGGAGAGCACTTACTAAATACCAAAATGGAAAGCCTAAGAACAGACAGGCTATTCAAGCCAGCAATATCCTATTCCAGACCACAGCCCTGTCACACAGGAGTTTCACTAGGCATCTGGTACAAAAACAAAATATTGTGGTTCTTAGATATGTGGCTTCTAGGCCAAAAGGAATTCTAGGGCTCTAGTAAGTCGCAGTGTTTGTTCCAAAAACAAGTCAAAACAACACTATACCCAGCAACATACACAGCCCGTCTCTTTCAGGAATTTGCACCTCATTTGCTCAGATTAATGCAAGGTATTTTGAATACTACAGCTCTAACCATTTGAAAGACACTATTGGTTTCCAAGCAGAGTTCTACTTTTAGGGAACATTTATAATGCTTTGATAACTAAGGAATCTACAGGTTGAACCTCTCTATCCAGCGTCCTCGGGACCTGACCGGTGCAGAACCAGAGTCTGCTGAATCACAGGAGGTCAATACTGTCTAGCAGCATTACCAACACTACCACTGCTTCCTGGGCTCTTAGACGACATTTAGGGATTAATTAGCTAACCAGCAGCACAGAACACTGAGAACTAGAACTAGTGGCTATAAACAAACTTTATGGGATCATGGGAAATTTGGCCACACCCACGATAAGTGGACACCTGACTATCTAAAATCATGCCGGACCACAGATGTCACTGGACCAGTCAGTGTCGGACTAGAAATTCAACCTGTAGTGCCTCTCTCACAAGACCAAGATGACAGATCCTAAAAGGAACAATTTTGGGTAACAACTTAAAAAGCAACATTAAAGGTCAACATCCAAAGCTGTCACCTACCCATTCTGGGGACATGGAATTAATCAAGGTTGTCCCTCTAGAGAATTCTCTTAGATGGCAGCAGTTCACTACACTGTGCCATGGCTCAGAAGTCTTCTCCACATTTGCATATTGGGCTGTCCTCCATTTTCGATTTCCACGTGTGATTCTAAAGTAGTCTGCCGTGATCCATATCTTAGCTGGCATGGTGAAGCCCGGTGGTTTGGTATATAGCGCCTGGATAGTATATAGGTTGATTCATGACCTCAGCCTTTTTCCACCAACAAAGTATTTTTCAGTCCATAGTTACTTTAATATTTGTACACGCGATCACACAAGCGATGGGCGCATTCTAAAAACTCTACAATTAGAATAGACACACTGGTAATAGGCACATGGTGTATCTGCTCTAACATGTTACACCACTGGTTCATGTCTGCTCAACACCTGAGCAATGTGAAAAATCTATAATACATCCGGCTAATAAACGCTAACTCACTTGATCATTAATGGCTAATAAAAAATTCAGCTCCAAACCACTAAAGATAGTACCCGACAGTAATTACTGCTCTCCGGCACACTGGAGCTAAGAACAAGCAGGCAGTTCTCAGGGCTTGCTCACTGAGTGTGCACTGAAATAACAAAGTCTGTTAGATGCAAGCTTGAGTGCGTGAACATGTGCTTGGTTCAGAAAAGCTGTGCATCAAAAGAGGAGGTGGTGCGAGTAATCTCTTTTGTTGGGCCAACTTCTGAAGATATTACCTCACACTACCATGCCTCTCTGATATCCTGGGCCTGCGATGGTTACAACTACAGTGCATAACTGAGCATAGCTGTCTTTGATGTAAGACTGTCCACACATAGCAGCTTAGAGCAAAATACCACAAAGTGTGAATTCAAACACATTTAGTTAGTTGAGCACAAGCCTGTGCGTAGGCCAGCTCTGATACTAAAGCAGCTGTCTGAGAAAAGATTTTTTTCTTTATTTGCATATCAAAGGACCTAAGGGGGAAAGTTAATTACTGTTGAACTGTGTTAGTGGCTTCCCGCTGAGACGCTTACAATTATGAGATTTTAAGTTAGGCAGTGTTTTAGATAACAGCTAACACTGGAATGGACCAGTATAGCTCACAAAGCGTGAGAAAAGTGGGGATACGGATACAAACTGAAAGCCTCGAGAATGACACTGACACAAGAACGTTTAATGGACACTGGACTGCAATCCAGAGTCTAGCAGCTTTAGGAGCAGAGGATTTTTTTTTTAAATTTGGGGCACCTCCCTTCCTCAAGTCTGAACAATAAATTTTGCCCAAGTTTTATATTTGCCCTGATCTTTGTGTTTCCAATTGTCTATTCCACACTACATGCAAAGGTCTGCTTCAGGAACACAATCAAAAGAGGGGTTCACTAAGGCTTCTCTGCAGACTTCAGCTGTTGGTCCCATGCAGATGGAAACCAAATCAACCACAGAGTCAGGGCACCTCCCCCTCTGCTGGCCTTCCTATGGTCTGCCACTGCCACATCAGGAAGTCACTCAGCTGCAGCATCTCTCTCCAAATGATAAAACCAGGGCTTCTGGAAGCACCAGGCAGGAAACCAAGAGGACACCCAAATATCTCCAATGCTCAGCCTCCAGAAGCACCACCACCAGCAGCCATGAATGTAGCGCTTCGGTATTTCTTCAGAGGAGTCAGACACCACAACAAAGGTCTCTAGTACTATTTAATCCTTCACACACATAGTTTACAACTGCTTGCTGATTCCAACACTTTACCTCACATGTGCTCTAAGACGAACATGTTCAGTTTTAGTGTTGACATGACTCCATGAAGTGAATACAGTAGAACTCAGACTCTTCTGGAGAGACGATAGGAGAGAAGGCTCAACAAAACGCTAACTTACTGCACGTTTCAGGCAAAAAAAATATTTAGCTCTCTAAAACAGTTACTTTACCACGTGCTAGCTATACTTGGTGAAGGCATCTCTCCCACAAGTCCATCAGCAGTCTAAAGGTTAGAGTATTTTGCTACAAGGAGTACTTCTACACAATTATAAAGCAATACCCACTGCAAAATATCACTGTGGTAAAAGATGGCAACAGTGACTCAGATTTTACTTTTGATTTGTATTTCAATTGTTTACACACCGAAGATGTATTTTCATTTTCATAGCCAACTTAAAACTCACGCTGAATATCCAATCCTATTTAATGACTTCAAAATGCAATCATCTACTTACTATAGGAACTACACAGTCACGGATGTAGCGAAGTATAAAAGACAGCACGTAACTTTGCAATGCTTGATGTTAATTCACAACCCCAAAGGTAGCAAGCAGACTAGCATAACTGGGAAAATGAAAGAAACTGCAGAGGACAAAGGGCGTGAGCCCTCTGTTGCTCAGAAAGTGGAGTTTTCATTTGGTTTCTTTTTTAAACCACAGCATACTGGACAGTGGGTCTGCAATTTCCTTTTTTCCTGGAGAATTCTTTACAGCAGGTACTATCACACAAGGATGAAACCCAAACTGCAGCTGGGATGTTTGCTCCACATACCCTACCCTACAGCTCAGCTCAAAGCTGATTCATGAGCTGCAGAGGGACTCTGTGCCTTACACATGATCAGTAATATGGCGTTGGAGCCCAGAAAGCTACTATGAGACCCAACAAGGAGTGTCCCAGCAGAGACCCATCTGGTGCTACAGGAAGTGACTCCATCTCTCAAGCCACAGAACTCATTTTATGAAGGATCAGGAGGTTCTCATCATTCTTACATTTCATACACACCTGACCTGCAAAGAAAACCTCCCTGCATTAAACCCAAATCGTCCCTGTTCTGGAAGGGCCTGAACTGCAATTTGGGTAGCAAAAGGAAGGCTTTGGTTTGCCTATAACTGACAAACAAAAGCATGGGACAGAAAAGACAAGCAGCACTTTCAGCGCCGGAACTTCAGAAATACGCCCCAAAAGGCATATGTCCTGAATCTAGACATGTATAGTTCTATCACTAAGGTTTTAAGCTACATTACCTCAAGGGTGGAATATTTCAAAATCTCATGTCAAGAAATCAGATGTTTATGCAGAGAAGACAAACTCACATTTCCCACAGGCATAAAAAACAGAAGGCAAGAACTGATTAACATACATCAGACATCACCACCCCCAAAGCCCCAGGTCTATGGTCTCTTCTAAGCCCAGTCTCTGCCTCCATCCCCACAAAGCGGTCATCCACCAAAATGCTGAACTTGCTTCAGCCATACGTTATTGCTAAAATCCAAGGAAATGAAAGCTCTGCTCCCATGGAAGAAGGTAACAAGTGGTGTCTGCATTGCCAAAATACTATTTGCACTGAAAATTTCAGAAAACTTGGAGTTATCCTTTAAGCATAATTTCAGGAATGACCTTTTGATCTGTCTAATGGGATGCTTCAGCATACACCAACAGCTTCTCATCATGTAGTTTAGCAAGTTTTGGTCAGCTGGAGAGGGAAATGTATTTTCAGCACTTACCACACATCTGATTTTAATTAAGCTGCTTGAAAAGAAATATTGTTGCAAGTAATTATGGAGAGTTACCCTGTTTTTAAAATACAGCTTTTAATTATTACATTCTCAGACTCCTGGAAAGGGGATTAAACCTAAACTGAAGATGATTCCTATTTCCTACAAAAAGTGGATTTTTGCAAAGCACATGAGCTAAGCCTGTGGTGTCCAACACGCTAGCCACACATGGCTATCTGGCCGGTTGAGTGTGGCTAGTTCACTATAACAGTAGCCACTATAGTGGCTACAGCTTCAGAACTGGTTGGATGCCACGGAGCAGCAGGTGCAAAGCACCATCTAGCAAGGGCAGGGGACTGGACTTGATGACCTCTGGAGGGTCCTTCCAGTTCTAGTGTTCTATGATTCCTTCCTATTTTTCCTGCTTCTAATGCCTTTACAGAATCTCTTTACTGCCTTATGTGCCTTGCTAGGTGCACATATTGGGCCTTGCTAGGTGCACGTATTGGGCCTTGCTAGGTGCACGTATTGGGCCTTGGCTGATCTGATTTTGTCTCCACATGCTTAAGCTATTATTTTGTATTCATCATTAGCAAGTTACCATGTTTCCAATTTGTGCAATTCCTTTTTTATTTTCAGGTCATTAAAGAGCTCCAAATGCACAGAAATTCCTTTCTTACTAGTCTTCCTACCTTCCCTTCACAATGGGATCATTTGCTGTGGTCTCTTTAATGTTATCTTTGAGAAACTACTAGCTCTCAAACTCCTTTTTCCCTTATTTTTCTTCCCATGGGACTCTACAGTTGTTTGAGTTTGTTCATATTTGATCTTGAAAAAAAAGCAGATACTACTTCCAATTCAGCCACAAAGGAGGTCTTTGTAAGCATCCTCCTCCCAGCCCACTTACATTACAGACACAGAGAAGGGGATTTAGGAAAATATTGCAAATGCCCCTCTTTAAAGAGGGGCATTTGCAATATTTCACAGAGAGGCTAGCCTTCCCACTGCACCATAAAACAATCCCAACTCCTCCTGCATGCAGTCAGCTTATCTCCACGCTAGGCCAGCTAAATCCGGGGAGTTGTCTAATCAGTAACTGACTCTTAGTAACAAAGAAATTATACTGAATTGAACTTTGACCACTTAGTAACTTCAACAAACAGCAGGAGTCCGCATTAAGCAAGGTTTCTTAAAAAGCACTCACCAGTATGCAAGGTCTTCTCAATAATCCCATATTTATTCCTAAGTTTACTTTTGAGGACACACATTTTGATGACTATTTGACAAATATATCCCAAGAATTATGTTAATGGTGTGCTCTAGTACTAGGCACTACCCATGTAGATTGCAGTAAAACAGACACCACCTAAAGTGAAGAGATGGAGCACTGCACATTTCCGAACATAAAGTGTCTTCCACTCAGTTCAACCAATTGTAAGAGTACCAGCGAAGGTTACCATGCAGCCCCAGTATACCAGCTGATGTTTCAGAATATCATCATCCAGTTCCTGGTCAAGTTTCAAATCACTCAATTTACCAGGAAAGGCCGAGCTCCAGGAGAAAGCATATGCATGCAGGATAAGAAAACAAGATCCTTTCTCTCCATTGCAACTGTTACACATCCCATAACTTAAGTGGTCAAGGATAATCAAGAATCTTCAACAAGGTTAAAAAAAACTCAAAACCCTAGTTTCACAGATCAGTTAAGATTGCTAATTGTCAATAGAGTAGTTATAACACCCTTTACAAAACCCACACACTTAAAAATAATCACAGTACAGGCGTTGTTTCCTACCCATAGAAACGCCTATTTCATCATAACTGACAGATTGTATGCACTTGTTACACATTTCAGTATCTAAATATTTCTTCCAAGACATGCTCAACTGCTGCCTCTCCACGGCGCAGCACCTCTGGCTAGACTCAAGAAGCAGCAGTTCAGTAGACTGCCCCTGCACAGATGATTAAGCAATTTTTAGACAAAAGGAAGAGGTCGCTTCACCCTGTGTGTGCACTTTCAAAGCCTCTGGAAAGAGAGTGTTGCCAACTCAGCCTTAAAAAACGAATCTGAAATAATGAGATCAAAAACAGGAATAAAACTTTATAGCTTATTCAAGTCTTATGCACTAGCTGCAAAAACGTCTTTCAAACATTTCACCACTTCTGTCACAAAAGAAGAGGGAACATTTGGCTGCGCAGTTATTCTTACAAGCAGCCATGTCAACTGAGGATCCACTGGCATACAAGGACTCATGTCATGGATTTTGGGCTGAAGAGCACACTCCCACCCTGCCAAAAACTGTTCTGTGGCTAGGCACGCAGCTCCTACAGTGGACATTTATGGGGAAGTGACATCCTAACAGAGACCTGGATGAGACACAGGAGCAGTCTGCCTAGGATTTGACTAAGAGTAGAGATGTAAAAATCACAATCAGTTAAGTGCGTGGGGCTGGCTGCCGGCTCCGACCCCTGGCCCCAGCCGCGCAGGATGGGCTGCTGGCTGGGGCCCTGTGTGGGGTCCTGTCGGGGCTGGAGCAGGCCTCTACCTGCAGCAGACCATGGGCAGGGAGCTGCTCCCAGGTAACCAGTTAACTGTTACCCAGTAAGGGTGATGCTTACCATTCACATCCCTAACCAAGAGCAGTTTACAAAGCGAATCTGAGTCGTAAACACAGGAAGTCAAGTTAATTTGAGGCAAGTGACTTCTGAGGAACAGAATGAAGCCAAAGCAGCCAACTGCTTTACCCAGAAGTTCACGTGACATGCCAGGGCAACAGAAGAGTCTAGCCTCACTGTATCAATAGTAGTCACTTAAATGTATGAATTATTTGTTAAAAGGGTAACCAAACGAAGCTGTAACTTCAAGCACCTCAATTACAATTGTCAAACATTAGCTAGCTGGGTTTCTAAGTAGCTGCAATATGATTTTTCACTTAGGGCACTTTTCAGAGACACGCTAAATGCTTCATAGAAGGGCGTAAGCGTCATCTCCGTATGACAGATGAAGACATTGATGTACAGAAAGGTGAGATGATTTTATCTACTTCTGGCAGCAAGTCAGTAGCACAGCCAGGAATACAACCCAGACGATGTTCCGTCAGTTACTACAGGCTAAATGCCTTATAAGAAAAGCCCTATATTTTGTCTATGTTTTTGTACACTTCCTGCCATTCTCTTGCTGGCTGGAGTGACAGATGAATTTAAAAATCTAAAAATACGATTGTGAAACTGAATTCTATTGTTCTCAATTTAACACATCAGCTTTACAAGTCTGACCCAGACTCTCAATGATTTAAGGAGGAGCTGACTTTGTTTAGGTCGAAACAAAGAATTGTACTGTGCCAGCGCAGCCCTGCAGTGTGGACTGCACAGATAAGAACTGCAGCACTGGCTAGCAGGCGGTGCTGTAACTCCCCCACCTGACCAGAGCAGAAGGGAACTAAAAGGTTCCTAGTCCCTGTTAACATTCCTGCTTCAAACGGTGCTTTTTTACTTCATGCTCACAGCACCCACATCAGGACTTAAAGCATAGCCCAGTAGTGCACACTGCCATTCGCATCCTGCAGTGCCAACTGTGGGCTGTAGGAAAGTCCTTAGATCTGATTAGACTGTTAACAACCAGCTGTTTCACCCTCCTCAGGAGGCAGTACAGCTAGACAGTGGGCTGTGGGGGGTCGATTCTCAGATTCTAATCTTGGCTCACTAATCTGCTGTCTGGTCATGGGCACACTGCGTTACCTCTTTGCCTCATAGCAGCCATCGGTAAATGGGAACACTTACCACCTACCCCACACAAGGATGCTATGAAAATTGATGTTTCAGTGCTCTGTACGTATTAAAGTACAGTAAGATGTCCACTAGGATCAAGTTAGTTCAATGAGCAGTAACACACACAAGCCATGCTTTTACCAGTAAGACTATTAAGCGCCTCTAACAAGCCACCAGGATGTCTATGATCAGTGGTGGGCAACCTGTGGCCCAAGAGACATTTTGTTTACCGCTGCCCACGTGCAGGATTACCAGATTCGGCTGGTTTCCATTCACAGTTTTCCTACCAGTATTACTAAAGTGACACACACGTAAAGTAAGGGCACGTGAAGGGAGATGCGTGCTGACTGCACCCAGCATTGACAGAGCCGTGCACTCTCTCTGCACCCAAATCCCTGCTACAGTTCAACGGGCACCCCCTGCAAATTCTATGTACGCAAGTGCACTTAGCAAGAAGTACCCTAGCCCAGGAGACCACCTTGGTTACGGCACTGAGATGGAGGGCCACTCATGCGGCCCACTCACTAGCCTAGGTTGCCCATCGCTGTGCAAGATGGTACAGTAAATACTGCCCGTTATGAAGTAAGCCTAAACTTTTGTTTGGCTAAAGCATAGCTTCCAGATAAGCTTCCGGTCTTGAACTGAAAACATCAAGAAATGGAGAATCTATTGTTTCCTCTGTAGATTGTCCCAATGATCAATTTTATCCTCACTGTCCAAAATTTGTTCCTCATTTTCCATCTGAGTTTGTCTGGTTCCAGTTTCCAGACACTGGTTCTTGTTGCCCCTCTCAACTTGACTAGAGAGCCTTTTAGCATCCAGAATTCTCTCCTTGCAGAGGTACTTGTACTTTAAAACAATGCTTTTCCTGATGCCCTCTCCCCACAAGTGGGGGAAGCTAGTCAGATTTTGATCAGCAAAGAAAGAAGGGGATTTTAGTTACTGCTTGAGCATTGTTTTTGTTAACCCGTTTAACACCTTCATAAGGACATTTAGGAGAAAAGCTCTCTTTTAGGAGAGTGATAGCCCCAATTTTTCAAGTGAGGGCTCTAACTGATGAATTGGTTATGTCCAGTGTACTAAGGGCTGAGAAAGCTCCCATCCTAGTCTCTGCAAAGTTGCGCAGCGCAAGCAAAAAAAAAAAAAAAAAAAAAAAAGGAGAGAAGACTTGTTTCTTTCCTTGGATATATCCAGAGTAACCAGTAGATATTAAAATAAATGATGCTCAGGCTACCTTTAGACACCCTAAAAAAACAGGTTTACACTGAAGCTAGTTCAAGCTGCAAGGGTTAGCATGTTGATGAATGAGCCGGCAACTCCTCAATTATTAAAGGATAACTCTCAAGTGTTCCCATCTCCACTTGCTGGTAGGGGAAAACACCCAGCTGCCTAGAAAGAAGAGGACATTAGGAGTACTTAGCAAATAAAGAAGATTCTATCGGTCGCCACTTCAGGAGAAAATCTAAGATGTACGATTAAGACATTCACATCACGTTCAAGTTACCACAACCTCCTTGGTGCTCAGCAGCCAGCTTGCATTTGCAGTCTTATTCGTTACTTGTACTGCACTACTGCTTAGATGCCCTGCTCAGGGACTAGTCATTGTACACAGAATAAAGAGACACTATCCCCTCAAAGACCTTGCAACATAACCGTTTTACTGAGCTCATGATACTTAACTTCCTCTCCTTAATGTTTTGGATTTAGAAGTAGTATGGGCACCACTTTGCATGTTTGATTTGCAAACACTGTAGTGGCTCTTAAATAAAGCCATAACATCATAGAAGGACTAATTTTAGACAGCAGTGTGTTTCCACAAACTCTCCCTCCTTTTCCAAATCTGAAGGCATGGTCCTGGATGGCAGAATAAAGAGCATTCAGCAATTTCCTACATGCTACTCAATGCTGATTAGTACCTGGTCCGAGCCATTGAGACTCAAAATACTGACAGAGATGAACTGTAGAGTAAACAAAAAGTCAAGACAGTGTCTGCCCTTCAAATAGCCATTGTAATTTATTTCTCAGTAGGAATTTTTGGGAGGCAAAAACATTGAGACATCAAAAGACATTGAGATATCATGACATTGCCCATCAGAACTATTACACTGCAGGCTAATCATTGAGTTGTACCTGACAGTATCCTTTAGCAGTCAAAAGCCAAATAAAGACACAGCATTCAGTTCACACTGCAGAACCGCAACCAACATGATTTTATGAGGTCCTGTCACAAACGGGGGTGTAAATCGAAAGGATTATTTCTAGTGCTTCTAGCCTCAGATGTCAGATACAAATAGAACTTAGGAAGAGTACCAGTGGAGAGGTGGGAAAGATACGGTGCAAGGGGAAGAGAGAAAAGCAGAAGTGGTAATAACCGAAAAACAGAAGAAAGTGAAAGGGAGAGGAAGTAGTACGTCTTAGAGAAGCCATAGCACCTCCCAAAATCCCATTCAGGAATTAATTAGTATAACCAATGGGAAGAGGAAGTTACCCACAGTACAGCACAGAAATGGGCCTATCCTGTACAAAGTGTCAGCTATTTTACACCATTTTAGACACATTTTTAGTTAACCTCAAAAGACATAAATAGCAAAAAATTTTAATTTGAGGTTAGAAAGAATTTGTTTCAGTTTGTTTGAAATGTAGAAGTCATCTCTGTCCTTGCTAAGTAGGGGTGCTAAAATGGGTTTTGATCAAGTAAACATGTAACTGCTGAAAAATTTCAGTGGTTCCTCACTGGGGAGCGGGGGGAGAGAAGAGCAGTCGGCTCTCATCTACAGAGGCAGCAGCACTGGGGAAGGCGGGAGGACCACACAGTTCCCCAGGAGCTGGTGTGTAATCATGAAGGTTAACCATTGTTGGTTACACTTTCACATCCCTATTGCTAAGTCATGGTTCAAGGCCACCCAAATCAAGCTATCCGTAAGTCACTGGGATCTGCTGGTTCCAGCAGCAGAAGAAAAATGAGGACAGTTCTTAGATATACTTCCACTTTACCAACCACCATGACTTTTGGTAACGGAACTCTGTACCAGCAAAGGCACCAAGTTCTGAACAGATCCCAAGGACTGACTTCACCCCTCCTCCACCACCATTCCCTGAAGGCAGTTCCCTCAGAGCTTCAGAGCTTCTATGGGGAAACAGCACACCTGACTGCTACTGCAGCTGCACAGTGGAAAGAAATGTATAGTGTTTATTTAGCAACTTTCACTTCAAATTGCTTCAACCTACATCCATTATACACACACAGAACTACACATGTAAGGAACCACTGCAGGTATCTCAGCAGCTGAGAACATCATACGACCAACCCAGCAGCAGGGCTGGAAGGTAAAACTCCAGAACACAAGTACACAAAGCCCTCAGTATTCAGAGCTATCAATGCAGTACTTTTCCTAGGCACTGGGAGACATTGCTTGGTTTTTAACAGTCAAACTGCCCCAACTACTCAAACACTTCTAAAAAAAAAAAAAAAAAAAATTAAAACCTGTAAACCAAACACCAAAAAGCAACTCCAAGAACAGCTTTTACTCCAAAAAGTCAAAGACAGTGACTCCATGAAGTCTGTCAGTCTGCTAGGGACTTTGCTAATGCTATTGATTTTTCTGTGGAAGGTAATGAGATACTATGATGAGGCACAATATAAAACCTGAAGATACAGATAAAAGGGAGCCACTGGTTGAAGAAAGTGAAAGGTCATTTAAGAACTAGAAAACAAAAAGAATGCAGAATATGTCTAAACACACTGCATGTAAGAATGCGATGCATTCTGATACATTCCAAGTCATTAGGCAAGTTTGAAGAAATGCAATGATGCGTGACAGCCCCCATAACTAGCAAAAGGTGAATCTCTTTTATTGGACCAACTTCTGCTGGTGAAAAAGACAAGCATTTTCAGCTCAGAGCTTTTCTTCAGGTCTGGAAATGGCAACTAGAATGTCGCAGCTAAACAGAAGCTGCAACAGATTGTTCAGCATATGTAGTAAACAAACACTGTAAGACACCATTGGAGATGAAGTAGCCAGCTAACACCTCTGCAGTCACAGAACCAAAAAGGGGGAGAGGAGTTACAGATTGTTGGGATAAGCCATCAATCCAGTGTCTTTAGTAAATCCATGATTTGCAGTTTCTAGCAAAGTTATGATTTTAAGCTCCCAGGGTCATCTTTAGAAGGCATTGTGCAGGCTTCCTCTGAGGATGAGGATGGAGAAGTCAGATATGGAGTGATCACTTTGGGAAAAATGTTTACGCACAGGCAGTAGGATGTTTGTGTTTTATTTTTCTGAGAGTTCATTTGAGCAACCTTGTTTCATGAAGCATAACTGGCAATTACAGAAAACAGAAAGCTTTTTGTTGAATTGGGAACATAATGCAACAACTCTTCTCTCACTCAGACAGGAATATATCACACTGCTGGATTTTTCTGCCCAATGCCTTGAGCACATAGCTTTTTTGATTGCTCTTCCAGACTTCTCAATAGTGCAGCCACAAATGCACCCCTTCTTTTTATAAGCACGCTCAGAAAAATAAGAGGCATATTTAAAATAACCATACAAGTTCACCAAGAGTTTTTTTCTACTGCATGAGCAAAAATTACAAGTTACCAAAAGAGGCGGCCCCCAGCTACAGGGTTATTAGAATCCCAGAGCAAGCTTTAGTTTTTCTGCTCAGCTTACCATCTAAACCATATACTAGATAATCTTGAGGGGAAATCAAGTTTTTCCAATGATTAAAAAAACCCCAGTGATTGTTTTAAGTGAATAGGGAAAAAATGAAACAGTGGACAAATCGTTCTCCTGAACAGACTGCAGGTTCATGCTATCCAACTGGTATCCTCTTCCTCGAAGGGGCATTACCTGGTGCTTCAGAGGAAAGATACACCCTCCCCCCCAGTGCAGCAGGAGAGTTGTGCAATACTGTATAAGGAGAAAGGCCTGCTCTAGCCTTACCATAGAAAGCTACTAATAAAAATAAAGTTCAACCACCGTATTTAACTACAACCTCAATAGTCATATATGACTGCACACTGGGAATCCATAATCCCTTCTTTCTAAAAATTACTAACTATTGATTGAATCTAGTGGAACAAGCCTAATGTGTACAGATGAAAAATACAGTATGATGCACATTCAACAGGAACTGACAAATTAGCCAGAAAACAAATCCAGTCCCTTGCCTCCAAACAGCCATCTAATGGTGTTTCAAAGAAGGGAAAGTCACTCTAATGCACCTAACCAATTACTGCTGGATACTGAGGAGAGGAAGGGTATTCCTTCCCAGAGCCAAGGCTAATGACCTGAAAGAGGACAGGAGACAACAGAAGAGTAGGGGGTACCCGTCTTTTCAAATTACACTCCCTGGAGAGCAGTTTGTATACGTGTAACACACACGTAACCTTCGCCCATAGCTAGTAACGGCACTAAGCAATTAGGGTGGAGAGATTTACCTGACTTAGCTGAACCCAGGCATCACACAAGACAGACAAGCCATGCTCTGGATGCTGCCAAAACCCCAGCAGCTGGGTAAGGAGCAGCACTAACGCAGGGCACCACCAAACTAGGGGAAGGACAGGAGCTTCCCACCTTGGCCAAGGGGCCAGGTGCTGCTCCCTGCCACTCTGCCCAGTGAAGGGGCCCAGCTGTGAATAGGGGGCACATCCCAGCTCTGACACACACCCTGCTGTGCTCCCTGCAGCTGGCACAGAGACTCGGCCACAGCCAGCTGCCCTCCCTCTGCAGCCACCCAGGTGCTCGACCCCTGCAAGGCCAAAACCAAGGGCCCCTAGCCTGCCACCGGTCACCCCAGGCCTCCCCACCCCCGACATGCCTGGGCCTCCCTACTCGCCAGCCTCCCACCCCCATGCCTGGGCCTCCCTATTCGCCAGGCCTCCCACCCCCATGCCTGGGCCCCTATTCGCCAGGCCTCCCACCCCATGCCTGGGCCCCTATTCGCCCAGCCTCCCACCCCCATGCCTGGGCCCCTATTCGCCCAGGCCTCCCACCCCATGCCTGGGCCCCCTATTCGCCAGGCCTCCCACCCCCATGCCTGGGCCCCCTATTCGCCAGGCCTCCCACCCCATGCCTGGGCCCCTATTCGCCCAGCCTCCCACCCCCATGCCTGGGCCCCCTATTCGCCCAGCCTCCCACCCCCCATGCCTGGGCCCCTATTCGCCCAGCCTCCCACCCCATGCCTGGGCCTCCCTACTGCCCAGCCTCCCACCCCCATGCCTGGGCCCCCTATTGCCCAGCCTCCCACCCCCATGCCTGGGCCCCCTATTCGCCAGGCCTCCCACCCCATGCCTGGGCCCCTATTCGCCCAGCCTCCCACCCCCATGCCTGGGCCTCCCTACTCGCCCAGCCTCCCACTCCCCATGCCTGGGCCCCTATTCGCCAGGCCTCCCACCCCACAAGCCTGGGCCTGCCACCCCCAGGCGGCCCGCCCCTGCTGGCCGCACCTGCGCACGTCCTGCAGGCACTCGAGCACGGCCAGGTTGTTGGCCCAGCTGTGCTTGGGGCAGACCCGGCTCACGTCCTCGCGGCAGGCGGGCTCCTCCGCCAGCTTCCAGCCGCCGCCGGCGCCGCCGCGGGGCCCCCGCCCCGGGCCCTGCCCGCCCGCCGCCGGCTGCGGGGCGCTCTGCGCGGCCGCCAGCGCGAGCCAGAGCAGCAGCAGCGCCAGCGGGCCCGGCCCGCGGCTCCGGACACGTCCGCACGGCGCCATCTTGGATCCGACACCCCCGGCCCGCCGCCCGGCCCAGCGCGCAGGCGCAGCGCCCCGCGCCACGCCGGGACGCCACCGAGCGCGCGGGCGGGGACGCGCCCCTTCCTCTGGCGCCCGCGCGCCGCGCATGCGCTCGCCCCCGGAGTCCTTGGCGGATGGGAGCCGACCCCGCCCCCGCGCCGAGCCGCTGGGTCCCTGAGAGCGCCGGGTCCCCACGTGCGCCCGCTGCTCCGGGCCGCCCTGCCCCCAGGGCCTGGCAGCCTGCAACCCTCCCCTGCCCCGGGACCCCTGCCCCCAGGGCCTGGCACCCTGCAACCTCTCCCCTGCCCCAGGGCCTGGCACCCTGCAACCCTCTGCCCTGCCCCAGGGCCTGGCACCCTGCAACCTCCCCCTGCCCCCCCCCCCTGCCCAGGGCCTGGCACCCTGCAACCCTCCCCTGCCCTGGAACCCCTGCTCCCCATGGCAGCCTGCAACCCTCCCCTGCCCGGGACCCCTAACCCCAGGGCCTGGCATCTCCTGCAACCCTCCCCTGTCCCCAGGGCCTGGCCCCTGCAACCCTCCCCGCTGCCCCGGGACCCCTGCCCCCAGGGCCTGGCACCCTGCAACCCTCTCCCCTGCCCCAGGGCCTGGCATCCTGCAACCCTCCTCTGCCCCCGGGACCCCTGCCCCAGGGCCTGGCATCCTGCAACCCTCCCCGCTGCCCCGGGACCCCTGCCCCCAGGGCCTGGCACCCTGCAACCCTCCCCTCTGCCCCGGGACCCCTGCCCCCAGGGCCTGGCATCCTGCAACCCTCCCCCCTCTGCCCGGGACCCCTGCGCCCCCAGGGCCTGGCATCCTGCAACCCTCCCCGCTGCCCGGGACCCCCTTCCTCCCCAGGGCCTGGCATCCTGCAACCTCCCCTTCTGCCCGGGACCCCTGACCCCAGGGTCTGGCATCCCCTGCAACCCTCCCCCGCTGCCCCAGGACCTCTGCCCCCAGGTCCTGGCATCCTGCAACCCTCCCCACTGCCCGGGACCCCTGCCCTCCCAGGCCCTGGCATCCTGCAACCCTCCCCTCTGCCCCAGGACCCCTGCCCCCAGGGCCTGGCATCCCCTGCAACCCTCCCCACTGCCCCGGGACCCCTGCCCTCCCAGGCCCTGGCATCCTGCAACCCTCCCCTCTGCCCGGGACCCCTGCCCCCCAGGGCCTGGCATCCCCTGCAACCCTCCCCCACTGCCCTCCAGGGCCTGGCATCCCCTGCAACCTTCCCCCTACTGCTCTGGGACCCCCTGTAATGCTCCCCCCACTGCTCTGGGACCCACTGCTCTGGGACCCCCTGCCCTCGCCCAGGGCCTGGCATCCCTTCAACTCTCCCCCACTGCTCTGGGACCCTGGCCCCCACCATGCCTCCCCAGCCTCTACCATGCCCTCCCTGCTGCCCTCAGTCCCAGGACCCCCAGCATCCCTGATCCCCCTTCCCAGTGCCCTGGGACCCCTGACACCCTGCCAGTGCCCAGCCTCTCTAGCACCCACTCCACTTCTCAAGAGCAGGCAAAGGAGAGTTCCACTCCCACTAACCAACACTGGCAGCTGTGATTCTGAGTTACCCATTTCTGTGGAGGCGCCTATACGCTGTTCTTTCATCACTGTGCTTAGTAGCTTCTGGAATTAAAAGTAAAACAAATGAATAATATTTATGAAATATTAAGAGGAGTTTCTAGTCCATCCTCCCCACAGGGAGAGAACATGCAACCCACAGGATTTTGTGTTATGATTTCTAGAGCCCCACAAGTCTGCGGATATCCGCTGATATCCACAGGTATGATATCTGCAGCTCATTTTTGCGCGTATGGACACAGATGCAGATAAAAACTTTGTATCTAGAACCTTGCAAATTTGCGGAGACCTGCTTTATATCTGCAGGTATCCGCATCCTCGGATGTGGCTGCCGTGATCTATGACTCATTCTTGCAGATGCGGCTACCAATTTTGTGTCCACACTGGGCTGTAATGATTTCTTAATTTTCTATTTCTTAACTGATGTGTTGTTCATTGAGAAGCTAAGGTCAAAGACGCATTCACTAGAATCAGACAGTTTTGAGGTCTGTGCTAGCTTCTGTTTTCTTCACTTCGGTCCACAGTCTCAGACTGGCCTTCGAGAAAGTTCCCATTTCCTGTACACAGACTTCCTGTTGCCTTTTCAGTTTTCTGCTGCTCTTCCTGGTACACACCCGCTTGCTGAGTGGACATGAGCTCTCGCCGTAAGACTGCAGTCACAAGGCTGCTTCCAAACTGGGCTCCCGGCCAATGGAGAGCAAAAAGCAGAGCAGACAGGATCAGTCCGCCACGACCACTGTGCCCAATCTCCACAGTCACACCAAGCTGGGGGAGACGCCCAGGACAGCTGGGTAGCCATGCTCCAAAGGAAGCCTATTCCAAAGTGTGCAGTCACCAGTGATGTGCATGTGTGGTCTGACGGTGTGTTCGGAGGACAAGATGGTGGTTAGCATAATACTAAACTATTGGACTATTCAGACACTATCAGGAGGAAGGACACGGGGGCACTTGTCACATGGCCATCCCCCCGCCCCACGAGATTGTTCCCCAGGCCAGCCGTAGCTTGAGGAAGGGCTTGGATAACTCCCCCTCTGCCGCACACCCTGTCTCTTCCCACCCCACAACTGACCCAGCTCTTCCCTGCCCAGGCCATACCTCTTCCCCCAAAGCCCCTCCCCAAGCAAGCCGGCCCAGCGGACAAGCAAGCAGCACAACAGGGCCCTAGCTGACTCCTTCCCCCCTGCCCCTCACTCTGCTTCCTGACAGTGAGTGAGAGGGAGAGTCCCCTGAACCATGCGGCCAGGACAGCAGAGTGGGCTAGGGCTGTTACCTGCTTTCCCCCCTCCTGCCGGGGACTGTGGAGGGGCCCAACCCCTGCTGTGGGCACCAGACACACACACTGCCTGCTAGTGCCTTGGGACACTTGTCCCTCCCGCCCATAGCATTTGGGGGGGGAGTCGTGTGCCCACCCACCCCCCTCCCACTGATGCTCCTATGCACTATGTGGCACTGTGTGTAAAATACCTTCTTTGAGCTAACCTCAGCCTTTCCTGCCAGAACACTAATGGGCCTTCTGATGAAGAAATCATACATGTCTGTCACTCAGAAGCAAGCTTTGCAGCCAGTCCATCTCTAGAACAGGACATGGGGTCAGACAAACTGCAACCAGAGGAGAACGGAAACAGACGGAAAACAGGAACGAATGCTGCAAAAAGAAGGAACAAAGCAATGGCGTTTGCAGGATCTCATGAGCACGCCGCTCTTCAGTGCCCAGAGAACTTCAGCTTTGACCGATGGAGACTGAGCCTGTGCTCTGCAAGATTTGCAGTTGCAATTGTCCCAAGACAAGCGCATAAGGCACATGTACCCCACCACCACCACTGATGAGTAACCATAGGGGCAGGGGAATTAATTGCCCCAGGGCCTTACTGTACTGTAGGCATCTGAGGCTTGGGAGGAGCCAACACTGCAGGGAGGGCCTTATAATTGTTGTTCACACATACTCCACGGGCTGTGTTCATCCTAGAAGGTATCTCACTGCTGAGGGTGACCAGGGAAGCAAAGGAGAGTTTTCTGCAAGACTGCAGCTTCTGCCCTGGCCCTTCCGCGGCATGCCTGTGTGCAGCAACATTGCCCTGAATGGGGCAAGAAACAAAGCAGCTCCACCAAAGAACTTGCAGCAGCGGATTGCCCAATCTTGCCATGAGACTCGTGGCGACCTCTGGCACCGCTGCCCATGAAATGAGGAAGTCCAGTCACAGAGGCTATGTCTACACTGGCGCGATCTTGCGCCAGAGATATGCAAATGAGGCTAAGCATAGAATATCGCCGAACCTCATTTGCATATCTAATGAGCCGCCATTTTGCGGAAGAGGCTCTTGCGCCAGAAGAAGCGTCTACACGCTTCAAGAAAGATGTGGAGAAATTGGAGAGGGTCCAGAGAAGAGCAACAAGAATGATTAAAGGTCTAGAGAACATGACCTATGAGGGAAGACTGAAGGAATTGGCTTTGTTTAGTTTAGAAAAGAGAAGATTGAGGGGGGACATGATAGCAGTTTTTAGATATCTAAAAGGGTGTCATAAGGAGGAGGGAGAAAACTTGTTCATCTTGGCCTCTGAGGATAGAACAAGAAGCAATGGGCTTAAACTGCAGCAAGGGAGGTTCAGGTTGGACATTAGGAAAAAGTTCCTGTCAGGGTAGTCAGACACTGGAATAAATTGCCCAGGGAGGTTGTGAAATCCCCATCTCTGGAGATATTTAAGAGTAGGTTAGATAAATGTCTATCAGGGATGGTCTAGACAATATTTGGCCCTGCCATGAGGGCAGGGGACTGGACTCGATGACCTCTTGAGGTCCCTTCCAGTCCTAGTATTCTATGATTCTATGATTCTTGCACAAGAAAAACCCTCTTGCGCAATGCCGCTATGCTGATTATTTTCAGGAATAACGGCATTGCGCAAGAGGGCTTTTCTTGCACAAGAAGGGGCAGTGTAGACGCTCCTTCTGGCGCAAGAGCCTCTTCCGCAAAAATGGCGGCTCATTAGATATGCAAATGAGGCTCGGCGATATGCCACGCTTAGCCTCATTTGCATATCTCTGGCGCAATATCGCGCCAGTGTAGACATAGCCAGAGTGTTTGGTTCATCAGTTCTCAGATGGCACTTCCCTGGCTGCGTTTTATCCACCCAGTCCCCCTAAAATCCATCAAGTTGGTCATTCCTGATATGGGCAAAACTGGAACTAGCGTCCCAGTACCCAAGCGCTGCCAGTGCCAGTGTCAGAAGATGTACGCGCTGCTGCTGCTGCAGGCAATTATGGTCCAACCTGCCCTTAAGGGGAACATCTCTTCCAACCCCTCAAAGAGGGGCTGTCTCAGGCTCTGAACCAGGAGGGTTTACAGCAGTTGGATTTTTGTTTTCCCCTAGCAAATGTAACTGCAGATTTTCTCATGATACCTTTAAATTACAACCCAAAAACTACCCTAAAAGAAGAGTTTCTCCATTGTGAAGTCAAGCACTAGAACGTTAGGGAAAGCTAGGGTTATGGTTGGCCTTACTTCTGCCTCCCCGTGCTTACCTCCTGTGCACTGACTGAGAAGGGGTCCTGCGCGGGAAACACAGAACGTGGTCGTGTAAAGTACAAGCACAAGGGGGGACTGAAGGGAAGGCTGCACGGGCAATCCCAGAGCTGGCATGTGTCACTTTTGGAGCGCTTGACTTGGCCGCCTACATAACTTTTACAATGTCGGGGGGAGAGCTGTACATCATTTTCCTTAAAAAAGGACTGGAATTGGTACTTATGTGCAGCTCTGACACCCCCGCCCCCCGTCATGCAACCTCATTAGGGTCTGAGCCCTCGAGGAGCAGCAGATTGCTGCCACTGGAGCACAGGAGGGTTTATGGCCAGTTTGTGTTTTGTTTTCTGGTCTGGCACAGCTCATCTCCGCGGGAGGCGGGCCCGCCCCCCTTCCCCACGTGCTGCTCCCAGTGTTGCTGGGGCCATGTGCTGTGTCTAAGGGAGAGTGAGTTGGGGGAAGGGAGCCCAGCTTGGCCTTCCCCAGCACCTGCTGCTGTAGCTGCTCGGACAGCTCCGAGACATTCTTGTGCCCTGTGATGCAGCTGCTTTGGTGGTGACAAATGGTGGATACGGACCCTTTATCTGCTCACCAGGGACTGACAACGTGCTAGTAGCCAGAGCTATTTCCTCCCGTCCTGACTGGACTGATAAGGTCCAGCCAGCTAGTTCTTTATCACTTAATTGCACATTCCTCCATATTTATGCCCATCCTACTACTGGGCATCTTGACACACGCATTGTTGTATTGGTGCCTGTTACTGTACAGCAGAACTTCAGAACTGCCAGCACCTCGGGACTAGAGGGTTTTCATGAGCCTGAAACATTCACAGCTGAGCAAAACGTTCTGGTGGTTTTCAAAATTTTACAGCTGAGCATTGACTTCATAGAGTTAACGAAACAAGCACAGAAACGGTTTCCTTGCCTGGTCATTTTTTTAGAAAACTTTCCCTTTCTTCTCTGTGGTCATTTACATTTAGCACAGCACTGCACTGTGTTGGGGTTTATTTGTCCCCGGCACCACTGCTGCCTGACTGCCTACGTCCAGTTCCAAACGAGGGTGCGCGCTTGGCTGGGCAGTTCATAACCCGGGGGCTCTGCTGCATCTGTGTCCCTTCGTCTAACTCCCCAGCACACACCGCGATGGGAGGTGGGTACGACGGCGCGTGACTTTATCCCTGGCTGCCAAGCTTGTAAAAATACAAACTGAAAACCAGCCTCAAGAGAGCAAGAACACAGGCTGGCTCTCCTCTCCCTGCAGGTCACTCCGGAGCCAGCCACCTGGCAGCAACCGACAGGTTACCAGGTGCGGCTGTTCTCCCAGAGCCTTTGAACTATATTGCTTTATTGCATGTAGCACCTTGCATGCACCTTGGAGCCTGAAAAGCTTCGCAGCAAGGCTATAAATAAGACACTTCCGGAGCTACATTACGTGCAATGGTAAATGGTGAGAGAGAGGCTGGAGGAGGAAAGACTTGGAATGAGAAAGAGAAAGGGGGAGGGGAAAGGCAGCTCCCTCTTTTTCCTCCCCTCCGGTTGGCACTGCGCGAAGACACCACAGCTAGAGCAGAATAGGACAGAGGCAGGGGCCAGATTCTAGCAGAGACGACCCAGCTTGGCAGGGAAAAGGGGCCTTTCAATCACCTTTGTGCCTCCTGGATTCTGGGCTGCCTGAGACAGGAATGGCTGCTGATGTAAGACAGAGATGCTCTGACTTATGGCAGCTTCCTGTCATGCCTCCTACTGCTCCAGCTCTGACTTAGCACCCCTCTTCACCAGGACCGGGCAAGAGGGGAGAGCGGGGGTGGGACCTGTCTCACATCCGTGATGGACAGCCCATGTCAGCTTTTCGAAATGCAGAGTTTGCCTGTAGGGAGGAGGGTGACAAAGGAGGGATTTTATTCACCGGGCTGCATGTGAGTTCTACTGTACTAGCCTAACCCCATGTGTGTGCCTCAGTTTCCCTGGGCGCTGCACCAATACCTAGGTGGTGATGGGAATTTGGGGTGTGACTTCCACTGAGGGAGGCTGCCCAACCACTTAAACAATTTCAGATGCCCTTGGTAAGCTAAGCCCAGCAGAGGGAGCAGCCAGGTGATGCCTTTTGCTCGGGAAGCCAGACAAAGGCTGGAGGAGGAGCCTGGCAGCAGGCAGTTCCCAGTGGGTCAGTCTGGGCTGGCTTGGGGCGCAGGAAAAGAGCCAGACCCCTTGTTCAAGGCCCTCTCTCCCAAAGATGGATTGTACTGACTCTTCCTGATTTCTGTCCTGTTGGCAGGGACAGGTCTTCCATTGCTAGCATGGCGGGGCTGCTTGGCTGGGCCTGTCTCAGAAAAGTCTGCTTATAAACCCAGGCACAGCTTTGGGGGAGGACACGAATGACCGACCAGGAGCTTTCTTGTGCCTAAGTGTTTCTACCCCATGTGCTAAAGGCAATGGTGAAATAAAATTACATGAAAGTTTTGTTCTGCCTCATACCTGCCAGGAAACGCAACCTTCATGGCCCCTTCCCCAGCTTGCCAATGGTTTTAGGTGTCACTGCAATTGGAGGGGGCACCAGGCAGATGCAGAGAAGAACACACGGGCATGAGTTTCAGGGGAACAGGTGGTTTAAAGAGGGAAAGGCGTGCTCCCGCGCCCTCTCGCAGCAGAGGATGGGATGGGCTTCCAGCCATTGTGAAATCTTGCTTCTGGCTCTGCCCTGTCGCTGTGTGAGGACGCGGGAGTGACGGTAAAGCAGTGGCGTGATGAATTGCAATGCAACCCAAAGGTCAGACTTGCGTTGCCAAGAGCACCTGAACCCAGCTCGACGAGGGCTATGGTTCCCACAGCACCGTGTGGCAGAGGGCCCTTTGTGGGAGACAGTCTGCACCCCACATGCAGGCTCATGCACTGGGGCAGCAGAACTGGAACTCGGGCACATGAGCACCTGATGAATCACTGATGTAACTTTCTACAACTTCTGCCTATGCCCTGGGAGCAGGGACCCTACTGGACCTGCTTGCAATGACAAGCCAGTATTTCCCTGGTGCCTGCAGCTTTGCTCCCAAATCTAAGCTCTGCTGTCGTGACAGGAGATTTCCATCCCTATCTGCCTCCTGGCCAGAGGTTTCTCATTGCACTTCAGCTCTGCCTGGCCTCAGGAATCCAAGATCACAAGCTCCCGGGCCAGGACGAATCCAATAGACATGCGACCCTCCCTCCCCGATTCTCCAGCGCGTTGCAAGGGAGCTTTGCCTCCAAGATCACTGCGGTGAAATCGGCCTACTTATTCCACGCAGTCCTTTGAAGCAAGGCAGGAGGAGGGGTGCCGGAGTCAGCAGGGCCAGTTCCTGTATTAAATGCAGGACTCCTCAAATAGTCCGTAGCGCTGCTCCATGCAGGACTTCCGCCTTCCCTTTCTGAGAACCCCAGTGTTGCACAGGCTCTGCAGGTGCTTTTCTAAGCACATAACATTGTGGGGTTTGTGTTTCTATGACACTCAAGGGCACCGACGGAGAAACAAAAGGGTGGCCCCATTTCACTGTGACACCGACACTCTGAAACGCCCTTTCTGGAGCTGACAATAGGCTGAGATGGGAAGGTTTTGCCGGGTGGAACACCACAGACCCAGAGCCAGAGTTCCTGTGCCAGCTGGCTCCGGTTCACTGTTGCTGAGCAGAAAAGCACTCCCTGTGCACACAGTCCTACCTCCCTCTCTGGCGTGGCTCCCGCAGATTGCATGCAATAGCTGAGAGCCAGAAAAGCATCCTGGCACTTTCTAAAACAACCTGAGCCAGGATCCCACTTTGTTGCTAAAATTCCCAGCCCTACCTGAGAGAACGCCCAGGCAGAGGGGCCCCTGCTGGAGAGACAGGGACTTGGGAACACCAGCGTTTGCCTGGTTCTTGGCAGGGTCCAAGAAGGTAATGCAGGGGCAGGGATGTTCACTACTTGTGGTGCCAGCTCCCGAGAGCTGATCTGTGCATGCAGCCAGTTGCTGGCTCCTTACTTTTAGCCAGCGTTCTCAGGAGCAGAGATTTATCCTTGGTTCGTATCGCGCTTTGCCACAGCAGCCGGTCCTGCCTGAGTCTCTGGAAGACAGACGCCCCTCTCACCGCCTCCATCCGCAGGCATGCCCAGACCCGGTTCTTGTATCTCTTCCCCAGCAGCTGCCAGGAGGGATGTAAAATCCTGTTCAACCGGTTAACCGGTTAAACGCGATGCTTCCAGACCACCAATTTCCTGAGCTTTCCTTTCCCCTCCCTCCTCGTACACCCCAGCCCTCTCGTCACAGCTGTCCACTGGACTGAGTTCCCAGGCTCCATTCCCCATTAGCCCCAATTCCTCCCACTGCCCCTTCTTGACCGCAAACTCCTTGTCCAGCCTGTAACTCAGGAGCCAAAGGGCTCCCATTTCTCTCATGTCCCTGTGGGTGGCTGATCCAAAGGACACCCCCCTCTGCAGGGACTGGGGAAAGTCCCAGAAGCACCCATGAGATTTAGGACAGGAGTCCCAAGGAAAGTCATTACAGAGTTACCCAAGCTGTATTCTGGATTGAAGACAGAGGAGTCCCAATATCTGCTACCAATATCTTCTTTGAGCCGCTTGCTGTTCCAATTTGCTCTTTGGCTGATTGTTAGCTACAAGACCTCACTAAAATTGCCACTGGTTTTCTGATGGTTTCCCCAAACCAACAGTGACTCCTGGTGCTAGACCAGGAGCTAGAGAGAGTTGATATTTGTACAGTACTTCACTCACTAAAGCTGCTAGTCAAGCGGTCTGGCACCTGAAATGCGGCTACCTCTGGGGCGAGGGACCGCAGGGAAGCAGACAACTGGCGCTCAGTGATAGAGAAGATCTTTTTGCCAAGGACTGCCACAACAGAATTAAACCATCATCATTTTTGACAGCCTTACAGAGGAGACAGGGCCTCCGATTTTGAAAGCACAACCCACCAGGGGCATGGGATTGGAATGCCTGTGTCTTGGAAGGAGAAAGGGCTGAACTGGTCACCCTACAGCCCACAACAGTTGGAGGAAGTTTTGGGTTACGGAAAGGGGTTCGCTTGGCAGTTGGAACTCCTTAATTACCAGCGGCTAACGTGACAGCTGATTGGCATCCCATCCAGTACAGACATTCAGCCGCCTCTGGACCACCAGCGTTTAACCACTCCCAGCCCCACTAACAGCTAGCAGGGGAGGAAGGAAGATGCCTGCTCATTCGTTAAAGCGAGAGCATGGACTGCAGTTGTACTCCTGGGGGAGGTTAGCCAGAACAGGCTCAGAGCACGCGTGCACGCGTGTGGCCACTGCCCTCTGCTGGCCTGTCTGGGAGCAGCGATCACTCGCACGGGGGTGGGTGCAGTGTCTCCGCGGAGGAGTGGTAGAGGGCGAGAGCACAGAGCAGAGGTCTGGGCCAGCACTCCTGCTCCTCTCAGGGAGCAGGAGGGACCAGAACTTGGTGCGACACCCCAGCTGCCAATGCAAAGCTGCTCGATGGGCAAGAGAGGAGAGCTTCGGTTTCGGTGCCCGGGGTGCCAGAGTCGCCGGGGCCAACACACACCAAACACCGGGCAGGGGCTGGGCTGCTAATTGGCCACGCCTGGGCTCCAGTGGGCAGACACAATCACCACTTGTTAGACAGTCTGCATCTGCATCCTGCAGGACTCATGCGCATTACTGCCGAGCCAGGCGCGGGGGCTGCGGCCGGGGCAGACCAGGAGCGGGAGATGCCCCGGCTAAGCCGGGGGAGCTGTACCGAGCCACCCCCATGCTCATCCATTTGGGTGAGTAGCTGGGACAGGCAGAGGGCGGGACCCCAATGAACTTGCCGTGAGGGGAGCTGCTTGGCATGGCCTGCTAGGGTGTGGTGCTCCAGGCATCACTCCCTGGCTGCTGTATGAGGAGTAAATAGCAAGCAGGGGGCACAAGCTGGCTCTGACCTACAGCCTAGCCCGGGAGAAGCACACCCCCAGGGCTGCTGGGCAGACTCCTTCGCTGCAGAGGAGTGCACAAAGGGACTAGGCTTATCAGGTGCTGGACGGACCAGGAGAAATCTGTTTTGGAACTGACCCTCTGGGGGTCAAAGATCACCCACAGAGCGGGCAAACTTTGGAGGCACCTGTGTACGGAGGGGTTTGTTTTTACTTTCCTGTGCGTGGCTCTTCTGCACCTCTGCCGGGCGTGGGGCAGCAGCGATCACCCCCAGAGACTCTGGTGGTAGGTGCGGCCCAGGCAGAAGCAGGAATCACCAGGAAGCCTCTTCTGATGTTCCCAAACAGGTTTCACTGATGACAGTGGTCCAGCTGCTTTTGGGAAGCTTCAGACCCTTGGGGACTGATCCAAGCACGAACAGTTTGAAACAGCTCTGCCCCTATTAGCCTCAGGTCTGAGAAAGCAGACACTGCTGCAGGCTGGGCGGTTTAATTCTTCTTTTGTTTGCTTGAGAGCGAGGTGGCTCATTTATCCTCATTATGGAACATTTGCTTTAAGTGCAGAAGCTGCTTTGCTAATGGCTTTGGGTCTGAAATTACAGTGCAGAATGAGCACCAGCTCACTTGTCTGGGCCCTTTCTTCACACCAGTTCAGGGCCTAGCAGCAGTTTTTCCTTCTACCATGCCTGTTCCCCAGCTAGTCAGCCTTTCCAGGCTGCAGCTGTCCTGCCCCCTCATGGAGAGCACTCTGCCAAGACTGGTGCTATGTTCAGATATCCCTCCACAGACAACAGCTGAAGAGTGCCTGGAGCTGCACTGAGAGGCAAGAGGGAGTTGGGGGTGTGTGGATGTGCACAATGCAATGCCGGGCTAGGGGGCATAGCGTGAGTGTGGCGGTTTAGGGTGTTCTTTGCTTTCGGAGGAATTCACAAACCAAAAGACAGACCCACACCAGCACAGTCTTTGACTGGGGAGCCAATACTATGTTTGGAGTCTGATGCAGGATTTCTCGAAGCGCTAGGAGCTGGGCAGACCATCGTCTGTTTCTGTAAGCCGCTCTGTGCCTCCAGCTTGCGCTGTAAAACCCCCACCCATTTTTACAATGCTGTTCTGCTTTGTCAATATGAAAATCTGCAGTGAAATGGAAAGATGGAGGTCAGCGTAAGACATTTCATTTGATATGGAAGCCAGGCCGTGGAGTCAATTTTCACGTTGCATTCACTAGAAGCCTCCATTAGTAAATGTACCTGAAAGTCCCAAATCCAACCAGGAAGTGCTACCAAATGTAAGGGTGCTTGTCAGAGTACATGAAGCCTGGTTTCTATTCATCTAGAGGGAAGCACATCTCTGCAGCGCACATTTCTCAGGCTCAGAACAGCTGCATCAGCAGAAGCAAGGTTCTAGAACGATAAATGCTTTATTCTTCACATCACATAAAAATAGAGGGACAAAATCTCACACTGAAAGAGAGAATCACATGGAGCTGCGTATATTTTACATAATCCTACTTCTAAAGTGGATACACAAAGGAAATTCACATCCCAGTAAGGTTTAGAAAAGTTGTTTTGTGGATTTAAATAGAGTCACACTGGATGTGGTAACATGGAAGATACCAGGCAAGGAGCAGCGCATGGGACCAGGTGCCCCATGCGGGGAAATGGTCTTACAACTTGTGTAACATTCTTGAGAGTTTGCCCTTGGCAAATACAAATCTCCTTCTTCCCCAAATGAAGCGTCCTTGCCCACAGGAACACAGCTGGGCTGAGAATCAGTCTGCATACCTGGCACTGGGCTCACCCTCGGCCCTGCCAATGCTTCACGGGGAATTCTGGTTCAGTGTCACATCTAGGATGTGCAGAATTGTGCCACAGACAAGGCTACCTGGCACCATTCGGTGACCCTCGGGCAATCCCTGATAGCTTTTGTTAAATTTGGTACATTTTCTCTGCCTTGCTATTTGATTCAAATGATGTTCAGCCACATGAGCATTAGGCAAGGTTAACATGATTGCAACTACCATCAAAAGGCACAGAAGTCTCCTCCCCTCTTGCCAACTTTCTCCAGATAAGAGACAGGTCTACGATGCCTAGTTGGACTTGGATGAGCCTAGAGAGGCGGCCAGGTTTGTAGTATACGCATATGAAAATGCAGAAGAGAAGTGTTTTCACTCCATTCCCACAACTATCTTCTCCATGGCAAAGACTAATGGCACAGGGATGGGTTTACGTGATTGATAGAAAAGCTCCACCCAGCTTGTATGCTTTTGTTGAGGCTTCTGGGCAAAGCAAACAGCTAAGTCTTGTACAGGACACGTTCACACCATCCCTGGGGAAATGGCCATTGACTTCAAGCTGCTTTCATTACGCAGCAAGGGCAGTAGGACTGCTAAGTACACGGGAGTCTCAGAAGCTCCTTTCCTCGGGTAATTCTCTGCAGGGGTTTGCAAGTCCCAGCCCTGCGTTAGCACTGGGAGGGGGCAGTGATAACCCTGTGAAGCCAGAGACAGGCCAAGAGGGTGCATTGCATCGAGCCAAGCTGCCAGTTTGGCTGGAAACAGAGAAACAGGCCTTGGCATCCACGTGAAGGAATAAGGATGGGGGAGAAAAGAAACACCCTGTGCTGCAGCACCACGGTGTCCCTGTGCCTGAATGCAGCCGCATGGCAGCTGCGGTCCCCTGGGAGCAGCACGTGCAGGAAGGCCACTCCTGGGCTGGGGCGCTTATGGCGGGCAGCAGGGAGCGTGACGCACAGCTGATCGTTAGCAGCACGTTTGGGACGCTCCTCTCCGTGGAAGGCTTTACAGAGCCTCTCACTCCCACTTGTAGAGCTTTACCATCTTCTCCGTGAGAGTGGCCAGGAAGTGGCTGCGGTTCACCGTGAAGGGGCAGATGTCCAGCACAGGGAGGTCAGCTTGTAGCTTCTGCAGTAAGGAGCCACTTCCAGCATCCCATACCTGTGAGGTACAAAGGGTCAGTCACCACGGCCCCCCGGCAAGCCGTGCGTCTTTCCAGCGCTGCTGCTCCCCTTCCTCAGCTTAACCCAGCCCGCAAACACCTTCCCCGGTGGCAGGGCCTCCTGAGCCACAGAGCTTGCCATTAGCCCTCTCTGGAAGGGCTGCCAGGATCATGGGAGCTGGGCCGTGCAAAGTGCTGCCTCCCAAGCCAGTTCTAACAGAGCCAGTGGTGTCCCAGTCGCAGGGCAGGAAGCGCAAGGCTACTCCATACTCCATTGTTAAAATGGCTGCTGCAGACACAGCAGGCCCAGCGGAGAAAGGACCCTGCCATTCCTTCCCTGCCGTGCTGACAACGTTACGACAACCTAAGGAATCAGACAAGTCATCGGCAAGGCAAGAACGGGGTGGCTTGAGGAAGGGCAGGCTAGTGGGAGAGATTACACACTGCTCCCAGCAAGTTGCATTATCTCTGGCTTAGGGACCAACCAGAAAGCAGGCTGGGAAGTAAATTAAATGACCCATGTGAGGGAAGGCGGGGCTGTGTGTGGGCCAACGCTAGTCCCTGGCATCCTAGGCTGCTGCCAGGGTAACTGCCAGGCTACCACTGCAGAAGGGGGCATGAACTGGATTCAAGTCAGGGCAGCGGAAGCCTGGCTGCACCAAGGAGGCTGCTCCGAGCCACGGGCACAAGGAAGAACTGCAGCGGGGAGTTTACGAGGCCTTGGCGGCAGCGCGTCCCTGGGTCGCATTGGAGGCACTGGCTAAGGAACAGTGGAGAGAAGGCAAGCACTGTTCTCCACTGTCTCCCCACGTGCTCCACTTCAGTCCTCCCCCCTTGTACTCTGGGGAGACGTGCACGAAGCCACGTGCCCTCTCCCGGCTACAGGTTGCTGGACAGAGGAGAAACTTACGGCCGCGGTCTGGGCCAACGAGGCTGCTGGCAAAGCTTGCAGGTTTTCTCCTGCGGCCTCAGGTGGGATGTGCGGGCCAGGCAGCGTTAGCAAGATGCAAGGGGGGCTCAGACCGTAGTCTGGTGGCCACACTACCCTGATCCTGCAAGTGTCTTTGCCCTCAGGGCCCCAGGCCCCAGACAGAAGCTGGAGTCTGAAACGTAGCCACTCTGCCGAGTTCTTAGCAGCCTGTGAGATCTCAGGGACACCAGAAGGTGGGCAGGCTGGCCCTTTGTGAGGAGACTGTACCACAAGATGTCACTCAGCAGGCTCAAACTCTTCCCTGGGAGTCCATACTGAGCTTGCGCACTGCTACTGTAAGTGGCACTACCGGCACTGGCACCGTTTGTACAGGGCGTTGTTTTCTGTGGAGGAAGGTGTTAATTCCTTGACCCTTCCCAGAATCTAACATAGCTAAGTACATTCTGCCTACTCACAAACCTCTGGTAGGAAGCAGGGACATGTTTGCTACCAGGCAACCTGCCTGTATTTAAATTAATGTAAGTGCACAGCATATACTTTTGTGCACTGCTAGTTTACAGCCAAAAGCAGCATCTCCAAATAGCCAGGGGAGCGCGCCGGCCCCACACGCCAAGTAGGGAAAGTTAACTTTCCGTGCACACTAATGTGCACACATGCCTTCCTGCCCACTCACCTGCTACCCACAAAGCACATTCCAGCACCCAGGAGTAAGAGTGGGGCAGAGACTAAGCCCGGCAATAAAACACTGCCCTAGGGCAAGTGAAAGCAAAAAGGAGATACCATGGCAGAGTTCGAGGCCTCGTCGCCAGCGCACACCAAGATGCTGCCATCCTCCTCAGGACTCTGGAAGATGGCATTTTTTGGTCAGCAGTTTGCAGGTGGGCCCAGCACAGAATGTCTGGACTGGGTGGCAGGAGCAGACCACATCGACAGATGCATCCGTCAGCTGGCTACAGGACAGTTCCATCACCACACAATGCAGGCAATTGTTGCTCTTATCTGTGGGGTGTAAATAAATAAGCTCTGCTGAGGATCTGCTGAGGACCTGCCAAGTTTTCCCACTGGACTGTAGCCTCTCCAGGAAGGGGCCAGAATGAAGCTGTAAGGAGACAAGACTCCTGTCACCATAGGGGACAGAGGCCCCCGGCAGGAGGCACTGTGGGACACGTTTGTGGCCAGGCATAGCGTTCTGTACACCTGCAGAGACACACAGAGCAGTTACTGTGGCCCAGGGGAGGCCTAGTACTACTGTGCTATCCAGGCCTTCACTGCTGGAAAACAAAAGCACCATTTCTGCTATGCTCTCGGCTCCCCTAGGCGGAAGGGCACCTCTCCAAGGCTGCCACCTCCCGGGGCAGAGGGGAAGGGGGGAAGATGTGGCAGAGCAGAATGACAGCAGACTGCTAACAGTGCTGCACAGAGGGCGTTCTGCGTGCCCACAATTACTTACTAGGCCTGTAGGTCGCAAGGCAGTGCCGAGTGCTGATTTCAGTCTGAATATCAATGCAGCCACCAGGCTCCAGAGGCAGATGGTGAGGCCGGTAGGAGTTACTGGCCTTCTGTTCCCAAAAGCAGCCTCCTTCTAAGGTCCCAGCCACTACTCCACCATACGGCAGTGCGGCAGAGGCCATCCGGGGCAGGTAGGAGAGCGACACCATTGGACACCTGAAAGGAGAATTTGCAAGAACTTGTCATGCCAGCATTCCCTTCCTGGCCAGTTATGCACCCGCCGTAAAGTAGCTTCATTTAGGTTCTATGTCCCTAGCTCCTTTGGCTACTTCATGATTTGGTCCATTACCTTTCCAGGAGCAGACATCTGCTGGCTGCTTTGTAATGATCCAAGCTGCCCTTATTCCCCTTTTTATAAATGGCCACTGTTCTGCCCTTCTCTGGTCCTCTGGAATCTCTGCCGCCTCCCACGAGTTTTCAAATATAATAGAACTGCTAATGGCAGAGACAGCTCCTCGGTCGGCTCCTTAGAGAGCGAGACGCCTGGTGTTGATCACAGCGCTAATCCCCGGGGCTTAAGCCTCTGGAAATTATGTACACAATACTACTCAACCCGTCTGCATTACCTAGTGCTAATTCTGGTCAGTATCCTGCTTCCCCATGTCCAAACCAGCAAGGGAGAAATCCAAGCCAGAGAGGTAATGATCTTGGTGCTTCAGGGTCTTAAGCCCCAGCTTTCTTCTAGCAAACCAAACCAAACAGTGGCCCCATGACAACTCAAGTGTGGGTCAGTTTTCTAATCCTCTAAGAGGTGAGCACAAGTTAATGGGAAAGGAGAGGCCAATGCCCAAGGAGGCATTTGCAAACACTGTACAAGAGCTGCTCCACCATGCCAGTCGGGGACATCAGAGCTAAGGAGCTCTGAAGAGAACCACTGGTAGCTTGGCATTATTGCTAAGTGCTGGGCATAGGCTCTCCCCAGGAAACCTTCTGCACAATACTTAGAACAAGTCTCTTAGCGTGTCTAGGAACCAGCTATCACACAGCTTGCCCCTGCTACCTATGAAAGAAGAAAACAGATAGGCAGAATGTAATTCATAACAGTAACCCTGTGCCCGTCCCGCATCGAACAGCACCCAGATGCTCATGCTCAAGTTACCTTTCTCCACACACTCCTGACATTGCACACTAAAATAGGCTGTGCTGCCAAGCTAAACATGGCACCCAGAATCGTGACCAGACACCAGTACTAGTGATTCATTCTCAGGTGCTCAACTGCAGAGGGGCAATCTATCTGTTCCAGCCCTGCGGCTAGTTCTGAATCAGCCCTGGCTGTGCCATGAGCAAGATTTGTACAGCTTGCCGTTAGCGTGCACCGGCAATTATGCTCACCTGTTAGATGCTACATTTTACTTCCTGTGTACTTTCTGGACAGCGAGCACAAAGCCATACCTGGACTTCTGAGGGGCTAGCTCCTGGACGTGAGCGCTCGTGTCCCTTAGATCATACACCAGGATAGAGCCATTCACCAGCCCCGCATAGACATAGTTGGTATCGTCCAGGCACCAGCAGCAGCTCCAGACAGGGCGGCCAGCATTGTAGGTCTGGACCACAGTATTTGTTGTCAAGCTGCGGAGGGAAAGGAATACACTGACAATGCGTGTAACACACCCAGCCAGCGACTCTAGAACAAAGCCCTCCTGGGCAACTGAGCAGTAGGGTGTTCTCCTACAGATTTCATTTCCCACACCCCAGAAATGAATCTGAAGAACATGGCTAGTATAGCACCGTGAAGCTGTCAAAAAAACAACAAGCTGGTGGCATTCCAAAGCATAGACAGATACTGAAACAAGTAAAATACTTCCTTCTCTCTGGCCTCTTGGTCTGATCCTGGGGAACAAGTCACTTTACAGTGGCTGCTAGGACAGGAGTTTCAGACTGAGGTCCTAGCTGCTTTGTTGGGAGAACAGGGTTACATCACTTGACTGGAACTAGTTAGGAGAAGGTCTCAGAATACCGTGATCTCCCTGAAACTAGGAGCCTCTCATTTGGGTTCCTCCCCTCTGCTTAGTTATTCTCCTTCTCCTCTGAATGTTTATCTGAGGGCTGCAGTTCTGAGAAATAGCACTTAACACTTCAAGGAAGCGGATTTAAGCAAGCGTTAATAGGATAAACAAAACAGTATCCCCACATCTTTTATTGATACAATACAAAGACACACACACAGATCTGCATGTCAAAAGGCCAGTGGGGAGTATATGCAGTGTAAAATGATCTTGGTATTTGAGAGAAGGTGGAGACGCTGAAACAGCAGCTGAATTGGCATCACTGAAGAAACTGGAAAATAAAGTGGATTTTGCTTGGAGGGATGTATCAAACGTGGCAAACTGAGATCTAGTACGGGTGAAAGATAAAGATGGTATCAGCAAAGGGAACGTGCAGTCGTTCACCCAAGACACCTGCAACGCATATTCTGCAGAGGGGACCACAAAGGAGAAAAGTTCCAACAGTGGGGAAACCAGACCACAGCGACTTATCTGAAGAACAACATGTTAGGTTTTCTCCCTCTCACCAGAACAGGAGATTTAACAAAAGGGGCAAAGTACAACCTAGAGAATCCCTATTAGGGCATGCAGATGGGAACACGTGATTAGAAAAAGAGGCTGACCCAGTCAAGCACAGGCTCAGGGACCAATGCAGGGAAGTGGAGACTGGCTGAAGCAGGCAGTCATGGAAAGGAGAAAGGAAAGGCTGGATATAAGTGTTGCTGGAGACCAATTGGTGGGCATCTCCGCAGGGTAAAGAGGAAGGCTTGGGAATAAGTACTGCTATACGTTCTGTGATGAATGGCAACTATTTGCATTCAACTGTCTCCAATGAGGCAGAGTACTAACCTAGCTCTCAGAACTTACACACTGGCTTTAGACAGGCAGGAAGCAGTAATGTGTGTTAACTCAAAAGAAGGTGACATATTCCACCACCCAGAGAATAAGAACGGGAAAATGAGAATTACATTCAACTTCCTGCAGAACAACGCTGCTTTCTTAAGGACATATGCACTTACGCAAGGAGCACGAAACACTGGAAGAGATAACAACCTCAACCTTGAGGGCATGCCCAAATCGGAAAGGGGAGGGTCACTTGAGTAGCACTGGATCCCAGGGTATAAGGTCAGCCAGTGACAGATGCTGATCTGGACAGAGGTGAGCTAGAAAAAGCCAAACCCTGGAGCATGTGAAGGGCAGCAGGACTGGACGGCCCCATTCAGCAGCACACACCTGGTAAGTTTGAGCGTGTGGTCCAAAGCAGCAGACAGCAGCAGGCCGTCTGTCCGATTACTGAAGGCCAGGCCCCGGATCTGCTTACTGTGGATGGGAATGTACTGAGTGCTCTTCAGGTTGGCAGCGCTCATCATCTTAACGCCACAGCCTGTCATGGAGAAAGGACAAAGCTGATTGTGCAGATCCAGAGTAGTCATCAGCCCACACTGTTATTGGGGGGCCGACTGCCCCGCGCTGCACTGCAGAGCCACAGCCCCACGCTAGATGTGTGAGGCGTGAGCACAGGAAGGACAGGTACCTGATCTGACGCTCAGTCACTACAGAACCCCTTATTCTGCTCCCCCAGGCCTTCTGGTCAGTGTGACACAGGGCATGAGAATTTCACAGTAACATCGTGATCTCTCGCTTGCTCCCAACCGGGCTGTAGACAGCCCAGCCAAGTTAAACAAACCCCAATGCTGGGTGGGGCTGGAGCTCTGTACAGATAACAATGCACTTTCAGAGGATAGGCACAGGTAAACTACTCACCTGAACCCTAGATATGTCACTTTACAGAGCTCCAGCCAGATACTACTGAGCCAGAGAGCTGTCACCATACAGACGCTGGGATGACTAAGCTGAACCGAGGAGCTGTTCAGAAAGCAGTCTAAGATCCCAATTCACTAACCACAGAAGTGTCAAAGTTCACAGCAATGAGAGCCGGTATGACGGTGTACCTATTTTACAGGCAGGAAATTGCACATAGACAAACAACTTGACCAAGGTCACATAGCAAGTCAGCAGCAGAGCTATGAATCCAATGCAAAGGAGTCCCCAAGCCCTCTCCATCCATGGGGTAATACTGCTTCTGTAGGTATATACAGTTAGTTACAAATGCATTCAACACCAATATTTGAACACCTGTTCCCAGTTACTGGGCAATCCACACTCTGGATCAGAGGGTTCCTGGATGACAGCTGCATTTAAAGCATCTCCCCGATTCCCATGGGTGCATGTCTCCAGCTCTTGCAAAGGAATCTTCTCTCTGAGAAGCACCACAGATCTTTCTGCACCGCACAAAGGTGGGGTTTCAGAACAAAGGGACAGAGCTGTAAAGATCAAGTACTGGAGAGTACAATTCATAGCTGCCTATGGGGAGGTAAGTCACACTACTGGGAAAAAGCTGAACGGGGATGAGGTGGAATGGAGACCAGTCGTATTAATAAGGGGTCACTCCAATCCACAAACTGGATGTCTGGGTGGGGTTGAGGAAGAAAGAGCAGAGAACGTGTTTAACTTTTGCAAGCCTGCAAATAAGAATACATTGATTTGTCTATAAAACCCAGAGAGCCTGTAGTTAGTTGCTGACTTACCGGGAATAAGTGTGGCCTGCGGAGAGGGTTGTGACACCACAAGACAGCTCAGTGAGTCACAGTAAGCCATAACCCGGCAGCTCCCGGACTGAGACACCAGGAAGGCCTTCTCCAAGTGGTATCTGTGCTGGCTCTGACTGGAGGAAAGGCAGCCTGGGAAACAGGAGCGAGAGCGGCCAGGCTGCTGAGAGGTGCTAGCGCTGTGCTGGGCCATGAGTGCTTTCAGCTCCTGAAGAGAGAGAGAGGCGGGCGCTTTACTACTCCACTGCAGCTGTAGTTCAGTGTGCTGCATAGCAGGGCTAGTCTACACGAGAAGCGCTGCTGCCGTGCCGCTGCACAGTGTCTGGGGGAAATGCTCTATGGCGACAGGACAGAGCTCTCTCGTTAGCATAATGAGCCCACCTTGCAGCGGCCCCCCACCTCTGCCACAAGGAATGAAAATCCTTGGTTTGAACGCAAGATGTGTCTCAGGAATTCATCACCACGAAGGCAGGTCAGTTCCTCTCCTCTGCACTACGCTCAGGTCTTTCTAACCCTAGCCAGCAGAGATTCCAGGAACGATTCAGTTTTGTAAGGCGCCAAGACTTGTTCTCTTTCTCCCAAGCCCAGAACTATGCTCCACAACGTTCAGTGCAGTACCCTCCAGAGCGACCTGTGCTCTAGCAAAGGAACAGGAACTTGCACAGTACTGAAAGGGCAAGCTGCAGACAGTGTCACTAAAACAGATGTTCACTGAATAGTTTCCCTTCCCACAAAGGCCATCCACAAGAGGTGGGAGAGCACAGTAACTCTGAGAAGCAGTCTGCTCCAGCGGTTATAACTTAACCCAAGGTCCTTACCACAAGCACTAACCCCATGATGCTAGATGCTGTGTAATCACAGACATTCACAAATACCTAAAGCAGACAGAGAGATCGGGCCTGCTTGCCACAGTGTGGATTACTTAAAGACGCACTCCAAACACAGTACACTGTCTGCAAAACAATTAAGCACCACAGAAATGAGATTACAGATTTAACCTCTGTAATGTATGCATAAACTAGCTGGTATAATTGTACCAACTAATTTTGCTCAAACCAGAACTAATCAACAGTAGCAGTTCTAAAAAAAAATACGTTACAAGAAAATAGGAGTTTCTAGATCAAACTAATTTATAAATTCTCAAGCCAAAAACATACAGATAAGCAAACTAAGAAAAACCCCGCTTGAGAACTTACTGAATTAGAACATTTACTTTATATATTTTGGTGTGGACAATTTGTGTTTTAACATTTTTTGAATCTCAACATCTGTCATTAAATATTACCTGAGCCTCAACTTCCCACACTTGTGAAAATGTAACTAGATAAACATTGATATAATTTGAAATTATAAACAAAATAAAAAAAACTCTGCTAAGCCATGTAACAAGGATTCAACACTGGTGAAATGTACCAGGTAGCACAACAGCTGAAAGTCCCAATCAACCTTCCCATTCTCTACACCTGGGGTGGGTGCTAATTTTTGATAAGGGAGCACTCCAAGAATTTGATAAGTGATCAGGGGCCACATTCTTGCTTGCAGCAAGGCAGTGGGGGGGCAGGAGGGAGTGTGAGATCTGGGAGGGAGTTTGGGTGAAGGAGGGGATTGTGACCTGGGGCAGAGGGCTGGAGTGCAGAAGGGGATGCAGGGGTATGGAAACCAGCCAATGGGAGCTGCAAGATTGGGGAGGGGGGTAGCATGTGAAGCCTCTCCCCCTCCTCCCCTGGGCTCGCAGCTGTTCACAAACAGGGGCCCGCAGCTGGCTGCTCTGAGTGACATGCAGGGGCGAGGCAGGAAGGGAGCCTGACTGAGGCTCCTGCTGCGCCTGCGGGCTGGATCCTGTGACTCGGTGGGCTGCATATAGCCTGGCCCTGCTCTACAGGAAACCAGTGAAGCCTTTCCAGCCGCAGCAGCTGCTGCAAGTGATAAGATCTCAGAATGTTACAGTACTCCAGCCTGAACTGGAAAGGAACAGATCACCAGGCATCTCTGCAGCCAACAGTGTGCTCTGAAAATCTACAGGTGTGGTCTCTAGACAGCACTTCCCCCTGCAAGCAGCCTGCTAGCAATAAACCAGTCATACTGTGAGGAGGCCAGAAGAGCTAGTGCTGACTCCTGACCTGGCTGCAGCAAAGATGGAAAAACCTACAGGACAGAGTCCAAAAGAAACCTGGTCCGTTGGAGCCCAATTTACCGAATACACACTAGAAAGTTGTGTCAAACACAAAATGCTCACCATAAGCATTCACTCTGGTGGTTATACGGAGTAATAGCATGTGGCTTCGGAATTAATCACTTGATTATAATTGGGAATTTCACTTGCAATAAACCTTAAACATGAACGACTTATGAACAGTGATGGAAGTGGGCAGGGTGTGAGCGTGTGTGCAAAGTATTTTATCTTGTTTCTGTCTTCTTGGAAGAGCGGGTAACAAGCTCTCACAGACTAAACATTAAAGGGGAGAGAAGGAGAGAGAAGAAAGGATGTTAGATAGGGACATACCCTGGCCACATATCCAAGCTTTTCTACACTCTGAAGCCAATGGGTCCCTATTAATAGGCTCACCATGATTGCACTATCATGAAAGCTCTATCTATCAATACTTAGATGTTCAGTGGCAGGTGGATAACTCAGCACTAATAAAGCTGTAATAGCAGCAGCCAGAAAACTTGGAGCTCAATGAAGTGGCCATCAAGCATCTCAGAAGCACAAGATACTAGTGGTGTGTGCTGCATGCGCCTCTGTGGTATCCAGGCCAACCCAGATGCTCAGGATTCACTTTGTGAGCCCTCAACAGCTACATCCAATACTGCTAGCTGCTGTTTGTCAGGAGAGGGAAGGCACATCACGAGATGAGCCGGAGAACCCATCGTCAATGGGTAGCAGCTGAACTTACCTGGACTTGCTTGCGAAGTTTACTGCATTCGTCTGTCAAGACCTGCAGCTGGAGACGACTCTGTGCGGATTCCAACTCGGCCCGTCTCCGCAACATCTGCTCCTTTTCTAAAGAGCTGAAGCCAGGGGAACAAAAGTAAAATAACATTGACTGGAGCTAAGTTAGGATGTTCCTCTGGGCTACAGTTCTAGCACCAGTGGAGGTGAAAACAGACAGACATGCTCAGGATTTTCAGTAAATCCTGTTTCACGACCTTGTACTTTCTATTACCTTAATTAGCCTCCTGGCCATTAGCAGGTGGGCAAGGTGTTTTTGCATAAACAGTTCTCATCTGCGTCCCCCTCCTAATAATTCATTGGAGGTGAATTGAAAGGATCCTCAATTATACTCTGAGTTACAGGTAACAGTAACCTTTTAGCTAGAGGCTCACCAGGACCATTCTGCTGCTTTTACCCCCATTCCACCAATCCCCAAATAAAAATGTGAACATGGAGGAAAAAAAGATTCTTTACATATCCTATGTAACAGTTCAACAGAAGGGAAGAGTGAGGGGGGATTTGATAGCAGCCTTTAACTACCTGAAGGGAGTTTCCTAAAAGGACAGAAAGAGGCTGTTCTCAGTGGTAACAGAAGGAGCAGCAATGGTTTTCAGTTGCAGAGAGGGAGGTCTCAGTTTGATATTAGGACATCTATTTCCTTAGGAGGCTGGTCAGGCACTGGGATGGGTTCCCTAGGGAGGGGGTGGAATCTCCATCCCTAGAGGTGTTTAAGTCCCAGCTTGACAAAGCCCTGGCTGGGATGACTTAGTTGGGATTGGTCAGGCTGCATGAAATCTGTTTTCTTTCTTAGGCATGCACATGTGGGACAGAGGTGGCACCTCTGAGGAGTATATTCCATACCTTTTCATGCGCTCCTGTTCACTGGTGTCCAGTGCCTTCAAAGTGCGGGCATACAGGACCACAACATCAGAGCGCTTGGCCTTCTTATTGCACTACAAGAAGATCATTTTATCAAAGGAAATTAACATTCAATTCAAACCCAAATTAAGTTAAATCCAAATGTTAACTATTCTGAAATTCCCCTTCAAATGTTGCTATCCATGCTATTTTGAAAGTTTTGATCCAATTTCCTAGTACAGCATCCATCTTCCACAAAACATCCCTTTGCTGCCCTGGTCTTGTGTTTCAAGAGCACCAACCACCCAAGACAGCCACATAAATCCTGTGAGCAACTCAAATGCTCATGCAAACACACAGTTCCCACCAGCAAGAATCAGGTACTTCTTGAGTCTGCTCACAACTCTATCCTGTACACACTATCTGGTGTTTGAAAAGTCACTTAGACTGCATCTTCACTACGCGAAAGATAATGCTGCCACGGTTGATCTTCTGGGATTTGATTTAGCGGGTCTAGTGAACACCCACTACATTGAGAGGGGGCTCCCATCAGCACCAGTATTTCTGCTCCTCACGAGGAGTAAGGGAAGCTGACAGGAGCATTTGCTCCCATTGGCCTCCCACTGTGTGAACAGAGCAGAAACTCGATTTAAGATGTATATGTAATTAACATAGCTGGAGCTGTATATCTTCATTCAACCTTCTGCTGTAGTATAGACCAGGCCTTCAGCTCGCTGAGCTTCAGTTTCATTTTATTAATACCACCCTGATCGGGAGAGGACCTGCAAGGGTTAGCTTTCAAAAAATGCTTCGTAGGCATCAGATAAAAGAAAGTACAGACAGACGATATCGAACAGCCTTTGGGGAATCCCACAATACTTCCTGCCTTTTATTGCAAGTGTATCTACTGTGTAGTAGTACAAAGACGGACATCATGGTCATTATTTTCATGTCCGGCAAAAGACTGTATGTGTAGGTAGTCAATGCCTACAATTGCTTCCCTAGCACCTCCCAGCTGTCACCGGCAGGATTTAGAACATGAAACCATCATGCACTCAAACCACCTTTTCTACAGAGCCACGTGCCCAGCAATGATGTGCAAATCAGTTAAAGTGGGAATGGAGAGAAAAACCCTTCGGGCTAGATTACCTCCTTTCTAGAGCAACAAGCCCATCCCAGAAAGGCTGTGTCGCTAGAAGACACTCACCAAGCAGCCTTAGGGAGCCTTACAAATCATTACACAGACATCCATAATGCTCTACTAGAATGTTTGGCGGGATAGAAGAGACACCAAAAATCTGACCCCTCAAGGTATCAACTAATGTGTTTCCTGGAGCATCTCCGCTCCTCCCTTGGAAAGAGAAGTACTGAGAGAAAGAATGAGAAATCACAGAAGTTTAAGAACTGAAGTCCAAGTCTAAGGAATGCTGCCTGAGGATTTTGTTTGGGGAAAAAGTTACACAGGTTTGACAAGGATGAGCAGCGAGAGACATTAGATTTTTAGGCCTTTCCAGTTTGGCCATTGGATCCTTTTGTTCAGCTACAGTCTACTAGACCAGACTCTCTTCCAGCAGGAATCCCACTCAAAAGCAAACAAATTGGGCAAAATTATATGATGGCTTTTTCATTTGAGAGCTCTTGAACTCTGGGGCCCTCAGGTAAGAAGGCTAGCAAGGGATAGCTGGCTCCTTGTGTTGTAAATTGAACACAATCTTCTAAAAGTTAGGAGTGAAACTGTTTCAGAGGAGTGCAACTAACATGAGGCACCATTAACCTGCTGCAAACAAACTGCACAGCCTGTAAAAACCTCAGAGCATTGGGAGGATGGGAAAGGAACAGCTGAACGAGACAGCCTGTCTTCCAGTGCCACATAACATCACTCGGGGTATGTGTAATGGGCAATTACAAACGTGCCGCTGGCCCACGCCAGCTACTCAGGCTAAGGCAGTGGTCACCAACCAGGAGATCGGGATCTACTGGCAGATCTTGGAGCCTCTGACAGGGGATCCCGACTGGTTTGGCTGACCGGCTATCAGGTGCCAGCACTTCATCTGCCCCTCCCCACACTGCCCTGCTGCTCCTGCCCAGAGCCTCAGAGCTGCCCCCAGGAGCTCCTGCTTGCTATGCACAGTAGGGAAGACGGGGGTGTTGTCACTCTGTCCCCGGCCCCTGTACTCCATCTTCACAGAGTGAGGAGGGTGGGTCCTCGGAGAAGGGGTGGGGTAGGGGTGTTCATGTCTGAAGTAGATCCTGGACTGACAAATTCAAAAAGCAATCTTGTGCTTAAAACGGTTGGAGACCACTCGGCTAAGGGCCTGTTCAATTGCTGTGTAGATGTTCCCACTTGGGCTGCAGCCTGGGCTCCAGGATCATGTATCCCTGAGCTCAGACTGCAGCCCCACCCCAGTATTTACACCACAGCTAGAGAGCCCCGTCGCCTGAGCCCCGCCAGCCGGTAGAGGCCTGCTACAGATGTTTTACTGCAGCACAAACATACCCATGGGTTATGCCTGCATTTAAAATACTACAGCGGTGCTATGCTTCATTCTTCATGGGCGAGGCTTATCAGTTCCAATTAACCGGGAAGGGCTGAAGCAAGATGAACAGCTGATCCTGGTGAAAAGCACTTCAAAGCAGTGGGGACTGTGTTACTTTTCACAGGTTTAAATGGTGGAATTATTTAAAACCCTGACATCATTCCCTTCTGAGTAACAGCCCCCTTCCCGATGGTCACATTCGGGCTAGATGGCTGCTTGACAGTGCACCTTACCTGAGGGCATTTCCCTGCCTGTCCCTTGAGCCACCTTACAATGCAAGTGTATCCAAATAGGTGTCCACAACGCAGTGCTGACAGCCGGTGCTCCCCAGCATTAGTCCACTGCTCAAAGCAGATGGCACAGGTGTCCCCTTCTTCCTCATCCAACAGTGCAGTGGGAACTGTCGCATCAAGGTTCTTTACTGGAGTTTTCTGAAACAACAGCAACACTCAGGCAAATGCAGTATTTGTCATCTTTGCTCTCTGCCCCAGGACTACTGGTTCACTTTACCTGTTGGGGCTGGACGTCAGTTTCTTCAGTGGCATGACCTTCAGGCTCTGCAGAGGAAGGCAAAAGTTGAGGGGCCTCTGGCTGGACCTGATCAGAAACTTCAGAGCAGACAGGAAAAAAAGAAGTAATTGATTTGAACAGGTACCATGGTTTTCCTCCTTGGATTCTGGACTGAATAGTCTTTTGTAGCTTTCGTATTCTAGGACGTCAGAACAAGCCCTGATGTAGTAACTAGTGTGGATTGCAAGCAAAAGCTTTATTCAACATACTAGAAATATAAATGATGATATGTACTGAAGCAAAAAAATAACTCATTAGCATAATCAGCAACGTGATTTTGTAACATTTTCATAAAAACCCAGCCCTCTGTACTGAGGCAGGGCCAAATAATCCTAGCCTAGACCATCCCTGAAAGGTGTTTGTCCAGCCTGTTTTTAAACCTCCAATCACGGGGTTCCATAACCAACAATGGAAGCCTATTCCAAAATTGAACTACCTTTAGAGTTGGAAAGTTTCTCTTAATACCTAACCTACATTTCCCTTGCTACAGATGAAGCCTATTACTTGTCCTACTTTCAGTGGACACGGAGAGCAATGCAGTTAACTTATCTAAGGACATATCAGGTCTCCCCAGCAGTCTTTTCTCAAGTCTGAACATGCCCCAATTTTTAAACCTACTTAAACCCTGACCAGGTTTTCTAAACTTTTCATCATTTTTCTTGCTCTCTTCTGGACTCTCTTCAATTTACCCATATATTTCCTAAAGCATGGCACCTAGAACTGGAAACTGTACTCCAGGTGAGGCCTCATCAGACTTGTGTAGAGTAGAACCATTACATTCCTGCATCTTCCCTACCCTCCAGAATATTAACCTTTCCACAATTACAACACTCTAACTCGTTCAATTTGTGACCCACGATAGGCCCCAAATCCTTTTCGGCAGTATTACCACCTCAGCAGTTATTCCCTATTTTGGAGTTGTGGGTTTTATTTTTATTTTGAAGTATAATACTTTGCATTGTTTTTACTGAATTTAATCTTGCTGATTTCAAACTATTTCTCTAATTTGTCATGGCCACTTTGAATTCTAATCTTGTCCTCCAAAAGGCTTGAAATCCCGGAGTAGCATCATCCAAGTTTTATGAGCAAACTCTCCACTCCATTATCCAAGACATTAGCAAAAAGGTAGACTAGTACCAGACTCAGGACCTCACAAAATATAAATGCAACCCCTCCCCCCAGTTTGACAGCAAATCACTGATCTTACTCATCCTAAGAATTCATTCTGGAATTTGGAGGTAGAATAGGGATGTTAGGTGGGTACCTGAAGGTTAAATAAGACCACAGAAAAAAGAGGGAAGGAGTATTGGGAAGGGAGAACAAGAGAGCCAAACAGAGGAGAGAGTACAAATGATGCAGCTCTCCCTTAGTAATGAGATGGGTGAGTTAATATCGAAACCCTGTAAAATCTTCTAGGAGACAACTAATTTAAGGTGTTTGTTCTGCAGTTGTAATGAAATGTATGAATCTCATTCCCCCACTGCCCACAGGATCAACTATTTTCTGTCAATCTCTTGAAACACACACACAAAATATACTGACTGAGCATTGTATCATTGAGTTTTTCCTCTTACTTTTATAACAAACATAAGGGGTTCATGAACATTTTTTACTTTGAATAAGGAACACCAACTTGAAAAGGCTGAGAAACACTGAGTGATCCTCTAGCTAAGTGAGTCGCTATCCCCGACGCAGCTAAGCATAAAGGGAAGTTACATGAAGCAAGGAACAACCATTTGAAGAACATGAAATCCTCAAATAAAAAAATCCCAGGACATATCCTCCACTGTAAGTTGGCTTAGCTGGTTTATACGGATTTACAATAAGTAAGGCCTTCTGGTTTGGAGGCTATCCTTCATAATAAAGTTTGGGGGAGGAAAGTGAACTACAGAAAGGCAAAAACAGACTAAACTCTAAATTAGTTATATTGAAGATTTCCAGGAGGCATCAGTGGATATGTAAACAGCTAAATAAAGTCTTGCTCAGGAAGGATTATGTTACTATTCCCCCACTGCTGCATTACAGCAGCAACCCATCCTTACCAGCTGTGAGCATACTGATCGTAGCCCTTTGACCAGCTCTGCTGTAAAGCTTGAAAAGATTCTCTATAAAGCAGTGTCCTCTCTGAGGCTGCAAATGCAATGAGAGGAATTTCTGGCATTTCAGAGCTCCCAGTGATGTGAAACCAGCACAAACCTTCCAAACTGTCAGCTCTGGGCACCTCTTCCTGGGCTACCACTGCATCTTCCTCCTCAGTGGAGCTGCTGCTGTCTGAGCTGCTCAACTCCAAGGTTTCATCGGAGCTGTGACCACTGTTGCCAACTGGAAGATGCAAAGTCTCCAGCGGTGGAACTGCTGCTGCTGTTGGACCTTGGGTCCTGCTGACCCTGAAGTAACTATCCAGTTGTGCCCTGGGTCTGAAAAGCAAGGAGTAAAAGTGATAGTGTTTTGTCATATTAATTATTGCTGGTACTACGTATAGTTAGTAGAAAATTAAATCCTCGTTTGTTCCCCACAAACCCTAGCCTCGGTTTGCAGGCACAAGGGATATATCCAAAAAGATCAAAAAATGCCTCACTCAGCAGAGGACCAATCCCCAGGTAACGCAGTTGTAGAATTAACAATTCTAAGAAGCATATGCAACATCCAGCTGTGACAGTGCTTTACTGCATAGGTCTAGAAAATGCCTCACAAAAAAACCTGTTTTTTCTTTAATCAGCTTTGGTAGATATTTTTGTCATGTCACAATCTTGCAAATGAGTTTACAATAATGATCAGATTGAAAAAATGCTTATGCTATTTTACTTGCCAATCAAAAAAAATTCAAGTGTAAGTCAAATTTTGCAAGACTGCTTAATGGCACAATGATGAGTATGCAGAAGTGAACTACATCTGCAGGTGAGCTAAGGGCAAACTGTATGGCTGTGTTTAGCGTCTTGGGGTGAGATCCTGGCCCCACTGATATCAATGGCCAAACCTCCAATGACTTGAACAGAGCCAGGATCTAATCCACACTATATAGAATGGAGCGGCAAAGACAAAACGTAAAGAGTTCAACATGAAAGTCTTTGTTGATGGCATCCCCCCTCCCCAAAGGTGAGGTTCAGATGGCACTCAGAACAGAATTAAGATTTAATCTAGGGGTCTCAAACCCCCTGCTCATGCTCCATCTGCTGGATGCGCAGGGCAGGGGGGTAGGGGGGGAGAGAGAGGAAGAGGAGGAGAGCTAACAGGGCTTTACCCTCGCAGAGTTTTTTTGCTCACAAACCTTCCTGTTTGCTGAGGGGACACCGAATACTGAGGAAAACTGCAGTTTACACACATGAAGCTAGGTCTCTAAACATTTCTGTAATGCTTATCACCACAGTATCTTAGCAACAAGCATCCTGCCAAAAAGCACGATTCCCAGAAGGTCTAAAGGGCAGATGAGAAGAATCACATTACTACCTGCTAGGGTTACTGAAAGCTTGGGATGCACAGAACTTGGCCTACCTCATGCAGGTGGCCTGGACTCATCTTTCTAGAGTGCAGCGCTGCACCGGACGCCTGACAATTTTAAAGTGAAATCATGAGGTTGGAGGAAAGCACTCAGACTTGACTCCATTTTAGTTTTACCTGGCACTGATGGTCCTCTGGGACCCACCACCTCTTTGTCGCCGGCGAGTTCTCCTTGTTGGTGGCTGTCGGGTGATCTCTTGTGCAGCCTGTCGTTGAAACAGCTCCAACACCCTATGCAGCCTTTGCAGCCCATCTAGGCTAGGGGCAGCATGCAACTGAGGGTCAGACTCAGCAACAGGTGCTGTTTCATCAGCACTGGTGATCACAATAACTTCTTCGTCAGTAGGAGGAACCACAAAGCCTTCTGCCCCTTCCCTGGGCACTGGAGAGTGGGACAGCAGAGCACGATCAGAGGGGTCTGAAGGAAATGCCTCCTGGGACTCTACAGGATAAGCAACTACTGGCTGAAGATCCACTTCCATTTCTTCCTGTGCCATTGCTGAGAGAGGCATGGGATGGAGAAAACAAATGTGTCATTGGTACAAACACTTGGAGTCCGCATTTCAAGTAAGGCACGGACACACTTGACTCATGCCAGAATAAAGACACTGCCGATGGCAAGATCCTTAAAAGACTGAGATCCAGGGCTTAGACCTTTCTCTGGCAGCTGAGATGATCTGAGAATTCTAGTTTAACTGTCCTTGGATTTATGTATCAGTCAGCAGAAGCATTTTCACATCCTCAACACTGGAAGTCTCAGACCCACCAGAGCTTATGTTTTCTAGCCTCAAGGGCACATTCCAATTTATAAAAATATCTGTAGAGGAATAGGATGGAATTCTCTTCTGTATAATATGACTTCATCTATATAATAGTGATGATTCAATTTTAGAATAAAGGAATTCAGAGTGAAATTCAAAGAATATTTTAAATAAGACCCCTTAGAGTGAAAATATAAAACTTGTTAGATCAGGTATGCCCTTTATGATGATTGTTATTTTCTTTAATGTTATCCAAACACTGACTCACGAGGACTTTGAAACACTGAGTGTTGTAAATATTTTGAAGTCCTCTTAGTAAGAGGAAGTTATCAGCTTGATCAATAGAGTTAGCATGTTAAAATACAAATTCCCTGGCTTTTGCTATATCCTGCAAAACATGACTAGATTAGACCACTGACATAGAAATGAATCTAACCTTAAAGTTAAACCTACAGAACTGATGTGAAGAGCCTGTACAATGAAAACACAGAAGGCATGGCAGAGCTAACTCCATGTTGCTTCAAAAGTCACTAGCTACTATAAGTTTCTGTGATAAGTGACTCCATGTAAGAACAGGCACACAGAATACAGAGAAAATTCCTTACATTCAGAGCCCTGCAAATCCATGGATATCCAGTGTTATTTTTTTGCAGATACAAAATTTGTATTTATGCCCGTATCAATACCCTTTGCCAATTTGTGGATATGCGCTTTACATCCACGGCTATCTGCATCCACAGATGTGAATGCAGGTAGCCACGGTTCATTTTTGCAGATATGGCTATGGATACAAGTTTTGTATCACGCAAGACTCTACCTATATTTTCCACTGACAATGATTTCAGAGCCATCTTTAGAAAGGGATAATGGAGCACCACACATCAATTGTTCGTGATCTGTCCGTCAGTGCTACCAGCTAGCATTGAAATTCTTCAATAAAGTTACTTTGGCACTTCAACTATTTCCAAACTTCCTGGCTTGATACAATAGCAAAACTAGTCTCTACAAACTCACCTTCAACTCTGGAGTAACCAAGGCCTTGGCGACACGATTCTGAACTGCCTTACCTGCACCATTTCTGTAAACTGACACAGCCAAAGCAGTACAACACCCATGTGCAGACAAGCCCTAGGCTGCACATCAAATAGTCATACCGACAGCGGCCACTAGGTCGCCTCGGCCGCTCGGTTCCCCCTCAGCGGGAGGTTGCCCCAAGCCGGCTACTAAGACAAGTGCCCCGAGAGCGGAACAAGCGGGAGGGGCCGGGGAGGCTGAGCGCGCTCAAGCTGGGTTTCACGAGTATTTCTTAAAGCGTCCGAGTGCCTAGAGGCCCGACCAGCCGCCGCGCCCCCTCCTACCCCCGTCCGCGCCACTGCCAGGCAGTCCCTGCCCGAGGCCCACAGGCAGAGCGGGGAGGGCCGGGGACGCGGACTGCTTTGCAGCCCCCAGGGCAGGGGAACGCGAGGCGAGGGACGGGCGGGCGCTGGGGCCCTGCAGGCGGGTCCGAGGCCGCTACGCCCCCTCTGCGGCGGGCGCCTGAACCCGAGAGGCGCGGGGGGCGGGGCGGTCTAACCGCTCACTCGCCCGTTAACCGCCAACGGCCCGGAGCCGCGCGCCCAACGAGTTTTGTGGTGCGCGCCGCGGCTGCGCACCGGCGGGGGGGCGGCACCTGACCCCCCTACGGACCCCCCAGCAGGGGGCATGGCACCGCCGGAGGGGGGGGCTGGCATGGGGCAGGGCGCGAGGAGAGGGGCTCGCAGGCCTCCCCGGGGGCGGGGCGGGGCCCGCGCGCGCCGAGCCTAGGGCACCGCACTCACCGCCAGCCGCCCACTAGAGAGGCGCTATGGCTCCCCGCTCAGCTCAAGCTCCCCGCCGGCGCCTGCCAGCCCGCCCCCGAGGCCCCATTGGCCAGCTGCCTCCCCGCGGAGGCCAGAGCCGCGCTCCTATTGGGTGGTGCGGAGGCGCGTCTCCGCTTCGCATTGGGCACGTTGGCTGCCACTTTAGCCAGCGACGCGAGGCCTAAGCCCTCCCTTTTCATTGGCCGAAAGTCTGTCAGTCCGCCGGAGTGGGCGGGAGAACCTCGCCTGTGCCCCTTCGTGACTAGAGGACCGGCCTGTCGATCAGATGCAAAAGAGGCGGGCTCTGCACCGGAAGCCCATGTTGACTGGAGGAAGGCACGGCCTGGGCGGGGAGCGCAGCCATTTCGAACGGCAGAAAAGGCGGGCGGGGAAGGGGGAAGGGGAGGGGCCGAACCCGGCCCCGCCCCCACGGCCCTGGGAAAAGGGGGCCGCCCCCCCCAGCATAGGGCGTTACACCGCCCCGAGACAGCCCTTCCCGGCATGCAGCGCCCCGCCCCGCCCCCACGCCTGGTCAGGGTACTTCCGGGCATGCAATGGGCCGGCCTTGGGCGGGAGGGTGTGACTCCCAGCATGCAGCGCGCCGCCCCGTCCCGTCCCCACGCTCGGCAAGGGAGTCTCCCGGCCTGCAGCGCGCGGGCGGCCACTACCGGCATGCATTGCGGCCCAGGCTGGCAGCGAGCACCCCGCCCCCTTCCCCCGTGACTGGTTCTGCCTTCAGATCCCCTGCCCGAGTTGGGCTCCCAGCTGCCTCGGCCCCTCCCCCACTGGCCCCGGAAACAGGTCTGCCCCGGACTGCCCGGCGCATCCCCCGACAGGGGGCTGGCACGCGGCAATGCCTGGGGATCGATGGCCCGGTGCCCGAGGGAGCGACCCGTGAGCGACGCCCGGGGATCGATGGCCCGGTGCCGAGGCAGCGACCCGTGAGCGACGCCCCGGGGATCGATGGCCCGGTGCCCAAGGGAGCGACCCGTGAGCGACGCCCGGGGATCGATGGCCCGGTGCCCAAGGGAGCGACCCGTGAGCGACGCCCGGGATCGATGGCCCGGTGCCCGAGGCAGCGACCCGTGAGCGACGCCCGGGGATCGATGGCCCGGTGCCGAGGCGGACCCGTGGCGACGCCGAGGATCGATGGCCCGGTGCCGAGGCGACCGTGGCGACGCCGAGGATCGATGGCCCGGTGCCCGAGGGAGCGACCCGTGAGCGACGCCCCGGGGATCGATGGCCCGGTGCCCGAGCGGCGACCCGTGAGCGGCGCCCGGGGATCGATGGCCCGGTGCCCGAGGCAGCGACCGTGGCGGCGCCCGGGATCGATGGCCCGGTGCCGAGGCGGCGGCCGTGGCGGCAATGCCGGGATCGATGGCCCGGTGCCGAGGGCGACCCGTGGCGGCAATGCCGGGGATCGATGGCCCGGTGCCGAGGGCGACCCGTGGCGCGCCCGGGGATCGATGGCCCGGTGCCCGAGGCAGCGCGACCGTGGCGGCGCCCGGGGATCGATGGCCCGGTGCCGAGGCAGCGACCGTGGCGGCGCCCGAGATCGATGGCCCGGTGCCCGGGCAGCGACCGTGGCGGCAATGCCCGGGGATCGATGGCCCGGTGCCCGAGGCAGCGACCCGTGAGCGGCAATGCCCGGGGATCGATGGCCCGGTGCCCGAGGCAGCGACCCGTGAGCGGCAATGCCCGGGGATCGATGGCCCGGTGCCCGAGGCAGCGACCCGTGAGCGGCAATGCCCGGGGATCGATGGCCCGGTGCCCGAGGCAGCGACCCGTGAGCGGCAATGCCCGGGGATCGATGGCCCGGTGCCCGAGGAGCGACCCGTGAGCGGCAATGCCCGGGGATCGATGGCCCGGTGCCGAGAGCGACCGTGGCGGCAATGCCCGGGGATCGATGGCCCGGTGCCCGAGGGAGCGACCCGTGAGCGGCAATGCCCGGGGATCGATGGCCCGGTGCCCGAGGGAGCGACCCGTGAGCGGCAATGCCCGGGGATCGATGGCCCGGTGCCCGAGGGAGCGACCCGTGAGCGGCAATGCCCGGGGATCGATGGCCCGGTGCCCGAGGCGACCCGTGAGCGGCAATGCCCGGGGATCGATGGCCCGGTGCCCGAGGCAGCGACCCGTGAGCGGCGCCCCGGGGATCGATGGCCCGGTGCCCGAGGGAGCGACCCGTGAGCGGCGCCCCGGGGATCGATGGCTCGTTCCTCCCAGAAAAGATTAGCTCTGTCTTGAGGGAATTTATCTGAAACAAGCAGAGGGGTGAGAAATATATCTAGCCATGCTGCATAGCCCACAGCAAAACCTCCCTGTGCCACCAGTGCCTGCTGACCCCGCTCCCGGGGTGTCACAACATGTAACCTGCTGCAGGCCAGGCCCATCCCCACACCTCCCTGCAGTGGGCCTCGCAGAACTGGAGCAGCCCTCTCCCAGAGCAGGAAGGGAACTGCTCTAGCCCTGAGCAGTTAACTGGAACTGATAAGCCTCACCCTTAATGCGTGAGGCATCCAGTGAACCATTTACATCCCTAGTGGTGGGGTACCCCACAAGGCAGGCTCAGAGGTATGATCAGCCCACTGGGAGGACAGTCCCAACGGGATCTGTGCAACCCAACCCATCACAGTCCCTATAACATTAACAGAGATTCTCCTATAGCTCACTTGTGATGAGTTGGTGCTGCTGGAAAAAGTCCATCACAGTTTTATGCCTGGTGCCACCATGAAGTTTGGAGTGATCATGGCTACCAGTATAGTGACAACAAAGAGCCATAAATGGCCGCAGGTAAGTTGAAACAAAACAATTTATAAAAGAGGCTTTAACTCCAGCAAACCGTCTTGGCCAGCACTAACTGACAATGATACAGGATGAATCTGTAGTCATGTCTCAAATAAAAAACATTTGACTATTAAAAACACACACTTCAATAGCAGCATTAACCTACACAGCGCTTTACAAATGCCTAAATCACTTGCATGTGGAACAGAGTAACTGGACAGCCTGCTTCCTGGAGTGTCTCGATTTTGCATGAGCAACTCAATCTCTTAGCTCATTCTTTGTCACAGGGATATTTTGTCCCAAATTCTACTGCCACTCACCTTTCCACTCCCTGGGGCTTATAATTCCCAAGGCTGATTGGCCCAGGACACATGGCATGCTGGCAGCACAGCTAGTATTTTTTTTAACTTGTCTGGGCTCAGATATTTAGGGAAAAAATGGGGCAATTGGCTAAACACTCCTCCACCCTTTGGGGCAGAGCTGTGTGTCACAGCAGACCCAGCAAAGACCAATATGGGGATAATGCTGTCATCTTCCTGTGGGGGGCGGGAGGGAGAAAAAGATGATTGCCTGCTCGCACTAGGGAGATGGACAGTTGAGTTGGGGTTGGGGGGGCTATCGGGGCAGGGAGCATTGTGGAGCTGAGGAAGGGTCCATATGAGCAGTAAGGATGCCTAAACTGATGTGTGAGCCACTGTGCCCCTGGTCATGCCAGCTTTAGCTGCATTTCCCATTCTCTTGCAGTGCTGCCCTCTTTGGCTCAGAGGTGAACTTGGGTCCCAGGTTATACCAGGCCATTTCCCCATGGAATGCTGCATGCATCAAGGGACAGAACCAAGAGACAGGTATCAGAGGGGTAGCCGTGTTAGTCTGGATCTACAAAAGTGACAAGGAGTCCTGTGGCACCTTACAGACTAACAGATGTATTGGAGCATAAGCTTTAGTGGGCAAAGACCCACTTCGTCAGATGCATGTAGTGGAAATTTTCAGAGGCAGGTATAAATATGCAGGCCAGAATAAGATCCAAGCACTGATTCTGGCCTGCATATTTATACTTGCCTCTGGAAATTTCCACACATGCAAATGATGAAGTGGGTCTTTGCCCACGAAAGCTTATGCTCCAAGACATCTGTTAGTCTGTAAGGTGTCACGGGACTCCTCGTCGCTTTTGCAGAACCAAGAGAGTTTCCCTTCCAGAGCGAGGCTGGTCCCGCCCCTCTCCCTCCCGTGATCAGTGCTGTGAAGCAGAAGTGGTTTTCTAGCCTTGGGGCACATTTAGGAAGGGAGATGCTGAAGGTCCACAATAAATTGCAGCTGCAAGATTGCAGACAGGACTATTGAAAGGCTCAGAGATGCACCCTCCAAATTGGAGGGCAAGTCAAGATGCTTTTTAAATAAGCAGAGTCTTTACAGATCTGGACAAGTGTAAGAAACTTCCTGCTAGAGTGTCATAACAGACAGGGATCGAGCAACCCTAAAGATGCCCGGCTGTTTTCTTCAAGGATCTTCTTGAGTTTGCATCTCACTTGCTGTATTTATCTTCTCGTAGACAGCTATCAGTGCATCCACAATCTCTGCAGAAGACAAGGAGAATTTGTTTTCTGATCAGAATACTTGCGATAGATTTCTGTCCTGGAGGGATGATTACTACTTACTCACTGGACATGACACAGAATCGCTTCATTACAGGCTCAACAGACTAAGTTACTGGAGAAAATGAAAGTGACTGTTTTACACAGTGCAGGGGTAGCAAAAGAGGAGCAAGCATGTACAGCAGAGACAGACCCGTATGGAGAAGTGACGGGGAGAGGCTGCGGAAAGGTTTATTTTAAGGCAAGTCAGCATAATGGAGATCTCCAGAAGAGAGAGGTGGATAAATATAGTATAAGTAGCCAATTAGCCCGCCATAAGACGGGATTTTTAGGTCTCTCCTCCACGTCGGTCTTCTCTCCTGAGCCTCCGGTCTCTCGCTCCATCTCTCTCTCTGTCCTCCTCCTACTGCCTCCCCCTCTCTCTCTCTCTCTCAGCTCTCCTCCACCTTCTGCCTCTCTCTCCATCTCTCTCTTTCCCTTCTCCCCCTCCTGCCTCTCACTCTCTCTCTGCTCTCCTCTGTCTCCGTCAGGAATGCACGCTCGTCCAGGCCCCGCCCCTGGGTGTGTACATCACCGCCCGGCCCCCCTTCGCCTTCCGCCATGGCACTCGGTTGACTTCTGAGCCGCTCAGCCGGGCCACCGTGGGGGAGTAAGCGGAGCAAGCAGCTGTTTGGGCCCCACGCTCCCCATGCAGCACGGGCCGCCCAGAGGGAACAGCCAGCATTTCAGGCAACAGCGCCCCCCCAGAGGGAACAGCCAGCATTTCAGGCAACAGCGCCCCCCCCAGAGGGAACAGCCAGCATTTCGGCGTTACAGACGCTGGGCTACTATATATATGATAAGTGAGGGCCAAATGCAGCCTTTCACTGAAGCGAAAAGGGGCTGGCCAATTTGATGTTTGAGTGCCCGCAAATGGCAGCTTTAGTTATAGCTCTCAGCACAGTGAGGGTAAGTCTACACAACAGCGTTATTTTGGCGTAACTGACACAGCAAGCCTTTATTTCGAAATAATGTCGAGCTGGAGGACCTCTTGCTCCGACTCATGGTAACCCACGTTTTAGGAGGAGTAAGGGAAGTTGCAGGAAGTGTGTTCTTCCTTCGACTTTCTGCTGTGTAGATAGCGCCAAAAGCTGAAATAAGCTCATGCAATTGACATAGCTCAAGTTGCATAGTTTATTTTGGCTTTAGCCTTGCTGTATAGACGTGCCCTTAGAGACTAACCAAAACATAGAATCATGAGCTTTCGTGGGCAAAACCCACTTCAGTCCAGTACCTCTGAGGAGGTGGGTTTTGTCCACGAAAGCTCATGAGTCTATATATTTTGGTTTGTCTCTTAGGCTATGTCTACACGGAAGCATTATTTTGAAATAACTCACGTTGGATGTGGGACTTCCTGGGTGAAGTTTGCTGGCCTTTGTTGCGCAGATCAGACCGGATCCTCACTGGCACAGTTTCAGAGCTAAACTGCACGTGTCCCTCCCCTACCTACTCACAGGGTGCAGGGTTCCTAGCCATCACCTCTGAGGAGGAGACCCCATCCCTCTCCTTCCAGCCCGGGGGTTTAGGCTTGCAGACGCTTCACACCTTGCTGGGATTTCCAGGTCCAGCAGCATCCTTCCCTCCTCCCTCTCCCCCAGGAGCTAGTATTGCTGGAAAGGGAAGCAGCAAGGGACTCCTCCCAACCTTCCGCAGAAGGGCGTTGTGAGGGTTCAAAGGTCCGGCACCGATTGATGATCTCCTGCAGGCCGGAGGGGCACTCTTCCCCCAAGGGAGCCTGGTAACGTTGCTCATAAACTTTCTGGTAGATCTCTTCAGAAGTGCAGCCTGCCACAACACAGAAATCCCATTGTCAGGAGCCACCACCTGATCCCAGAGGCCACAAGAAGGAACCTAATCCAAGCACTTAAATCAGTGGTGGGCAGCCACAAAGGCTGAGTGGGCTGCATGAGTGGCCGTCCTTCATCTCAGTGGGTCGCAGCAGCCCATATCCACTGGGGTTCCTCCTGCAATCCCCACAGTCCCCCCTGCCTCCACCCCAATCTTGCGCACTGAGGCACGGTAGCCCTGCACTTACGTACGCCCCCCACTCCATCCCAGAGCGGGAACGCCACAAATCAGCTGTTTGCAGCTGTTCAAGCCCCAGGAGGGTGGGGGAGGAGCGCAAAGCAGGTGATTTGCGGTGCTCTGAAAGTGGTGGGAGGAAGGGGGAAGAGTAGGTAAGCGTGGGGCCCCAGTGCGCAAGAGGCATGGGGGAAGGAGGGCAGGCAAGGGGCCTGTGGGCAGCAGGTGCAGCCCCAGTGGGCCACATGCAGCCTGCAGTTTGCCCACCAGGCTTAAACAGAGCCCCATGTGGCCTGGAAAGCCTACAGCAGGGAAGAGCTGGGATTGCAAGCCTCATAACATGGGGCGTCCTTGAGGAACTCCTCCACTGCAGCCCTGCTTGCAGGAGGCACATCCTTCACTTCAGGGGCATGAAGCACATGCCTAGGGATGGGATTAGACGTGCTTACAATTCAGCGTGTGTCTATGTGCTTTGCTGAGCTGGATCCTAAATTCCAGGCAAGAGTCCAGCGTTAAAGCGACTCCGCCGCCTGGTCCGTGCGGATAGAGGCCTGTTGGACCGTCTTTCAGTCCTTCCATAGTCCTTCTGGATCTGACGCTCTGAGCAGTAGATCTCCATCGGGAGTATTTGCCACGAGGTACATTTGATCCCAAATATCACCCAGCATCTGCAGAGCACATCTGGACTGGCCCACCGGGCGCTCAGCCAGGTGCTTGAGGTAGGACCGAAAAGAAACCCCCTTTGCCCACCTTCAAATGGGATTTTGCCGGTCGCGATCTCCCACAGGACGATCCCAAAGCTGAAAGGACACAAACAGGCCTGCTGAGTCTAAAGAAAGCCTCCTCCACCCTCCTTCCCCCCCTCGCCCATGCTCATCAGCTGTGCCGCTTGCTGGATAAAGTGTTGGGGAGAGGAGGAAGGTGAAACTCCTTCAGCCACCCAATGCCCATCTAACAAGCACGTCATCTCAAAGCAGGCCCTCCACCGGCCTCCGCACGAGCCCACCAGCCTGAGTCCCCAGCTGCCCCCCCACACAGCATACTCCTCTGCACTGGCCCCGCTAGGCTGGCTGGCTCCTGGGGGTCTTCTGAAAAGGGATGACTGCTGCCCAGCCGTGTGTCCAGTCCCGTGGGGGGCAGAGCTCGGCAGGTGAAATCCATTTCCAATGTGACATTACTCTGTACATTGGTGTCAACCTCCACTCACAAAGCCCTCTATGCGCCTTAAGCTAGCTCTGCCCTCCCCATAGGGTAGCTATGTGACACCAGTCCCCTTTAACAGAAGGGGAAGCAAATGTTAAGTTAGGTTAGCAGGAGAGTCAGGGATAGAACCCAAGACTTCCAGGCCCCTTCTCCCACCTTTATCTCATACAGAACTTGTCTAATAGCCTGGCATCCAGCAGCACGTCCATCCCTGCTGTGCCCTTGCTCAGCACCCCGGGGAGGTACCTGTATATTTCACTGGGCACGTCGTACATGTGGCTCAAGGAAGCGAGGCCCAGGGGACAGATGTAAGCTGAAGCAGGGACCTGGGTCTGTTTCTTCTTGTAGCCCCTCTTCAGGGACGACTCCGTCTTACTCAGTTCAAACCCGGAGAGCTGAGGGGGAGGAGCAGTGACAGAAAGGAGGAGCAGGGCACATTCCCTGCGGTCCGTCAATCACCGCATAGCCGCATAGCCGGGCCTTAGCTCAGGGTTAGTCAGCTGACTTCCCCTGGCTTATATTGCGGCCTTTTCGTTGCCACAAGACCAGGTGGAGCACTGCGAGAACATAGGGCACCTGCATCCATATCGCGGGAGCTAAATAGGCCTGAGGCCGGGGCCCTCCCTTGGGGCTGTTTGCATAGTGCCTAGCCCAGGGAGTCCTGCTCCAGAAGAAGGGCTCCTACACGCTGCAGGACGACCAGTCATCCATAGCCATGGAGCCCACTTTCCGGAGAGGGGGTGGGTGAAAGGCGGGGGGGGAAATTCCCCGCCAGGGTCTCTGCAAGGCAGCAGTGCCGTTTTCAGCATAAGAACCAGCTGCACCTTGGAAAACAGGCTGTGTAAAGCAGCCTGATGTTAATGTCTAAATACTCCAACCTAGGGGCCTGCTCGGCTCAGACTGGCCCGGCGGGCTGGCGGTGGGGGAGGGTTCGAGGGGGCAGTCTGCATTAGGATGGGGGATTTGGCCGTATCATTCAGGTGTCCCAGCTGCCTGGTAAATTCGCACAGACCCAGTGGATGCTTGAGGCGTGACTCCGGAGAGAGGAAGTAGGTAGCCACAAAAGCGTCCAAGCCCTCCAAACACCCCTCTGCAAGACAGCGCTTACCTTCACGCAGTAACCTTTAGCAACCAGGAACTTGCTACTGTTGATGCAGCCATGCAGTTTGGACTTCTCCGCCGTCTGGTGCAGCCTGCAGCCAGCCAGGAACAGGAGCAGAAAGCATTAGCAGCGCCCCCAGCCTCCCGCCTGGATCTTTGCACACCTGCGGAGCATTCAGAAGCCACCTCTGCGTGCCAGTTATTCTGGGACAACAGCCCTAGGTCAGACCCTCCCAGAGGGTACCGGACAATCATTTCTGGCCTGTACAGAGGCAAGCCAGCGAATGCCTTTGGTGGGCAGTGCCCCGGCCGTCACTAGACAGCATTTCCAACGCTCTCGGAGGGCTTGACAAGGGACTGCTGGAAAAGCAGCACCAGATATCGTAGGAGAAAGGCTTTTCCTGCCTGGCTCCGGCCAGGTTCGCAAGCCAAGAGCATCTGGGCACTGTCTTCTCTAAACCCAGCTTCCCGTCGCTTCTCCTATGCCTCAGTTTCCCCTTTGCATCCTACACATATCTGGTGCCTCAGCCTGTGCCTCTCCCTCATTCACAGCCATGGAGCCAGCATCAGAGAATGGTCCAAAGCTCAATTCCTTCCTCACCACAGTCTTGCATCTCCTGACCAGCTCCTCTTGTCCACGAGCGCTACCTTCTCAGTGACTAGCCCCGCTCAAGGAGCTCTCTCTCCTTTTACGGCCTACCCCTCAGCCTTCCCGCTTCCTTCCCCGAGGGCAGCGATGGGCAGCCGAGGCAAGTGAGCGGGCCGCATGAGTAGCCTCCTTCATCTCAATGGGCCGCAAGATCAGCACAGCCAGAAGGGACAGGGTGGTGTGCTTGCTGCGCTGGCATCCCTAGCATGTGTGGGGGGTGCCAATCGACCCGTCGCAGCGGTGGGGTGGGCTGCAGGGGAAGCGCGCAGCCCTCCCCATCAGTGCTAGGTGCAGTCAGTGTGCACCTCCCTTCCCGGGCCCTGGCTTTCCGTGCGTGGCACCTGAGTAACACCGGTAGGAAAAAACTGACGTGGGTAGAAAGCAGCCGAATCTGGCCCCCCGGCGCGTGGGCAGCAGCAAACAGAATGTCTGGCGGGACCCCAATGGGCCACATGGGGCCTGCTGGCCACAGGCTGCTCCCCACTCTCTTGGGGCAGCTTCCTTTTTTGTACTGTCCCTCCAGCCTCCTCCTAATTCAGCTGCCTCCGTTCTGATTAATGAACGGGCACTCCCAGGGCCACGCTGGGCCCCGTTCTCCTGACGGTCACTAGCCCCGCGCCGTACCTGTAGAGGCCCCTCGCTGCGTCCACAGCCATCCGAATGCGAGTCTCCCAGGGGAGCCCAGGCTTCTTGGTCAGCACGTCCCGCAGGGTCCCCTTTTCACAGTACTCCATGACAATGGAGAAACGAGGACTCGAGCCTGGCCAGGACAGCAGCCCAGTGAGTGGAGACCTCAGCAGAGACCACTCACGTGCTTAGAAATGCAGAATCCCGGGGCAATGCATCCGTTGGGTCGAATGCTAAGTGACCTTTTGTGGGAAAGCAGCTTTTATTTTAGGCACTGCGTTGTGCTTGGGCATGGTCCTCCCAGCATCCTTGTTCCCTTGGCATATCTCTGGTCACCAGGAGTGAGTGGGAATGCATGAAAAGGTACCCGATGAGAACCCCTTAGTTATATTTATCCAACGACACCATTTCCAATTCTACAGAGCCTTAATCCAGGAGATGGAGGAGTGTTTCCAGCTCCTCCTCACAGGACGGGCCGCTCACATGTCCCACCTCTCACATGTCCCACCTACAAAGACGACAACTGCTGGTGGACACCAACAGGTGTTGCAAGAAAATGTCCACCGCAGACAGGAATCTTCTACTAAGACCTCAGATCAAGATACCAGATTATTGGTCCACGCAGACCTACAGCTGACAGGCTGGAATCTGATTGGACAAGTGTTCCCCGGGGGCAGAGAAGCAAGTCGGTGATTCCCATAAAATGTTTTGCTAATCACTCAGAGAGACATGCGTTTGGGCAAGGGGTTACTTGAAGTTGTAACCTGCTCTTTTCTCGGCACTGGGCAGCTAGAGAAGGGGAAGTGAAAAATTCCAAGCCAGCCTGAAGTAACAGTGAAAAAGAGAAAAGACCGAACTTGCCCCATGGCATGTGGAAGAACTCTAAGTTACAGCTTCTCATCAGCAAAGTCACTGGTAAAAAGCAACTTTGCTCCAAGTTAAGACCAATCACATGAGCTAAAGGCTTAAATAAGTAGAAAGTGGAAACACCATTGTGGAGCAATTCAGGGATGATTCAACACCCAGAGTGTGTTGAGTATCTCTTTGCAGATCGCTTATTTGCCCCTCAAAGTAGACACTAAGGCTGCGTCTAGACTGGCATGATTTTGCAGAAATACTTTTAACGGAAAATTTTTTCTGTTAAAAGTATTTCCGCAAAAGAGCGTCTAGATTGGCACGGATGCTTTTGCGCAAAAAGTGCTTTTGTGCAAAAGCATCCGTGGCCAGTATAGACGTGGTTTTGCGCAAGAAAGCTCCGATGGCCGTTTTAGCCATCGGGCTTTCTTGCGCAATAAATTAAGGTGCCTGTCTACACTGGCCCTCTTGTGCAAGTATTCTTGCGCAAGAGGGCTTAACCCTGAGCGGGAGCGTGAAAATATTTGCGCAAGAAGCACTGATTTTGTACATTACAAAGTCAGTGCTCTTGCGCAAATTCAAGCGGCCAGCGTAGACAGCTGGCAAGTTTTTGCGCAAAAGCATTGCGCAAAATCTTGCCAGTCTAGACGCACCCTAAGGGTATGTCTAGACTACATCCCTCTGGCGACAGAGGGATGTAAATTAGACATACTGAAATAGAATCATAGAACCATAGAGCTGGAAGAGACCTTAGAAGGTCATCAAGTCCAGCCCCCTGCCCAAGGCAGGACCAATCCGAACTTAAATATCCAATCCGATTTAAATACCCCGCGCTTCATTAGAATTAAAATGGCCACTGCTTTTTGCCAACGCGGCAATTTGCTGGCAAAAAGCGGCAGTCTAGATGGGGATCGGTCGACAAGGAAAGCCTTTTCCGACCGATCCTGTAAACCTTGTTGTACGAGGCATAAGGGATCGGTCAGAAAAGGCTTTCCTTGTCAACCGATCCCCATCTAGACTGCTGCTTTTTGCCGGCAAATTGCCGTGTCAGCAAAAAGTGGTGGCCATTTTTATTCTAATGAAGTGCGGGCTATTTAAATCCCCTCTTCATTAGCAGTTTCGGTATGTCTAATTTACATCCCTGTGGCGACAGAGGGATGTAGTCTAGACATACCCTAAATTCCTACGGCGGCTATTTAAATAGAAGATCTCAAAACCAGGGTTGCTGTAAAGCGCCTTCAGGAGTGGGATGCGCAAGTCATTCTGTGTTTATGCCAGGCTGTCAGAAAGATGCAGGCAATTGTGTTAACGTGGGGAGGGGAAATGGACTAGATAAACCAAAGTTTGATGGCATTTCTGTGAAGAGTGAAGATAATCGGAGAAAGCAGCCTGAGGGGGAAGTCAGCGGGAAATGCTTTTAAGAGCTGTACTTCCTTAAATCGGTTCTGCCTTTAGCCAGCTAAACCGCTTAGATAACAGGGAATGCCCTCTGCCCTGAACTTTCCTCTAAGGCCTTCAGAGGGCTCTTTTCTTGACTTGTTCAATAGGAATTCATTACTAACGGAGGTACCTGCTGAGCCAGGTAAATTGAACCCAGGCCTTGTTTCAGTTACAACCTTAATGTGTCCCTTAGTAAATTAGGGTAGCACAACGATAAGTTAAACTAACCGACACGTCTTGCTTAAGCTGGTATTTGTTCAACCACTTGCTTAATCGTTTAGTGCCCTCAAAAGAGAGACACTGAACTTGTCTGAGTCTCAAAAATTCAGTGCAGACAAATGAGCCTACCCTGGGAAAATGGTAAAATCATCAAAGATCATTCCGGAGCCCATTAATTACTAAGTCCCAGCGCTGGCACTACGTCACAGGCCTCCCGTCCTGGCTGGCCGGCCATGGCCATGTCTCATCCTCCCACCCGGAGTGTGGCCATGTCAAGTGGGGCTGAACGTCTGGGCTCCTGACAGGCCCTTCCACGTGTGCAGTGGGGAAAGGGGGGAAAGAGGTGAAGGGGGCCTGCTGTGGAGAGTCAGCACCCGCCACCCCACCAGCCCTTACCGCTCTCGTCGATGCAGATCCCGTACATGCGGAGGATGTTTGGAGACTCAAACTTCTTCATGGTTTCAATCTCCTTCCGGAAAATCTCCCTCACTTTCCTGCAGCAGGCAGCGGTGGACAAACGTAAGAGCGGCCAGGCTGGGTCAGACCAAAAGGTCCATCTAGCCCAGTGTCCTGTCTGCTAGTGCCAGATGCCCCAGAGGGAGTGAACAGAACAGGGAATCATCCAGTGATCCCTCCCCTGTCGCCCATTCCCAGCCTCTGACACACAGAGGCCAGGGACACAATCCCTGCTCAGCCCGGCTAACAGCCATTGCTAGAACCAACCTCCATGAATGTATCTAGCTCCTTTTTGAACCCTGTTAAAGTCCTAGCCTTCACCGCATCCTCTGGCAAGGAGTTCCACAGGTTAACCATGGGTTGTATGAATAAAAACTTCCTTTCGTTTGTTTTAGACCTGCTGCCTGTTCATTTCATTGGGTGACCCCTAGTTCTTGTGTGATGGGAACAAGTCAATCACTTTCCCTTCTTCACTTTCTCCACCCCAGCCATGATTTTACAGCCCGCGATCCTATCCCTCCTTGGTCTCCTCTTTTCTAAGCTGAAAAGTCCCCGACTTCCTCTCTCTCCCTCCATACGGCAGCCGTTCCAAACTCCTCCTCATCTGTGTTACCCCTCTCTGAACATTGCCCCGGGGTCTGGCGATCCAAAGGGGGGCCGGGGCACCCAGTCACCATAGCTCTTACTGCAGCGGCGGCAGCTGGAGTCCAAGCCCTTTGCATGGCGGCTTGGGGATTTGTGTAGTGCCGCCTAACACCAGGTGGGCCCCCACGTCTGCCTTAGCAGGGAGAAAGCAAAGCTGCTTTGCCAGTCACCTGCTTGAGAGCCCCCTTTCTTCAGAGGCAAGGCCCTTCCCCAGGATGGAGGGGGAGGGTGACAGCAGGTCCCTCCTCACAGGGGCACTCTTGGGGGAGGCCCTCAGTGGCGCTAGGACAGGTTTTGGAGTCGGGGTGCTGAGCTGCACACACATAGCCCTTACCCCCTGTCTGCACCCCTCACCACCCCCTAGAGCTGGGCCCCCGAGGTGGTGCCCTCAGGCGTGGGACCGGCAGCTGGCTGGGACTCCTGGGCTGAGCAGGGCGTGGCAGGCTGGTGCACTAGTGAGGCACAGGGGGCTGGTGGCAGGGCTGAGTGAGGGGCAGGGTGCTGCAGCACCCCTCGCATCCCTACCTCCCGCGCCTAGGAGGACCGTTGCTGAATAACTCACTCCGTGCAGGTGATCACTGGGTTTTTGAAGACTTTGATGGCCACAGGGTACTTGTAGAATTCGCCTTTGTAGAGTATGTGGCTTTTGGATTCCATCAGGAAGGTCCATGGGGTCTTGGTGAGATCCTCCATCCTAATCTCGGTGATTTCCTCCCTCGGGACGGCATTGTCCTTCTTCATGACTGCGTCCTGCACTGGGACAAAGAGGAAGGGGGAGTATTAGATCATGCGCTCAGTAAGAAACTTGTGCCCGCAGCAGCAGGGCTGACAGGGCGGACTGAGGGCAGTCGGCCCTAAGCAATGGCCAGACCGCGGTGCACCCTCCCCAGCCAATCCAAAAGGAGCCCGGGGCGCTGGCCCGGGAAGGGAGAGCGGCAGGCTGGTCACTTACGCTTTTTCATCATTTGGCGAACTTCTTCCATCTTGCTTCCCACATCCTCCACCTTGGTGCCCACGTGCTTGACGTCGCTGTGGACATTGTCCACCGCATCTTTGGTCTCTCTGCTCCCTGGGGGAAGGAAGAAGCAGACGGGCCATGCCATTAGAGGTGCTTGCCCATCACCCCCGAGGCTTGCTGAATGGCATGTGACCCTTCCACCCGGTCTGGGCACAGGGGCTGAGGGGATGTGCCCGGGCACTGGGCTGTGGGGCTGCCAGAGAGCAGGCGGCTTAGCGGGGCAGGCCCGTCAAGCTGTTAAATTTTCACCATTCGTTTTCTCTTAGCAACTCCAGAGCCAGTGTGCTTAGTGAGTAAGGGAAAAGCATCTCTCCTGCCAGCTTGGGCCTGAGAGTCCCGCTGGGGTATTCCCTTCGTCCGTGGTGACACGGAGACTCAAGTCCTGCCAGCCAAACTGGGCCCTCAGCAACCCCTGTCCCAGCCCAATTGTCTTCAGTGTAACTGACTGGAACAGAAGTAAATACTGCCGCAGGTCTGGTCACCTGTCACCATGGGACCGACGCACTGAGGCAGAAGAAGAATCCACTCCAGCTCCCTCTCCTCTCGCTGGGTGACTCGGCATGGCCAGCGCATGGGTGAAAAGCGAGAGACCCGCTCACTGTGAGCGCCGTGCTCTGCCTCCCACACACGCCGGCAGCAGGCCCGTGGCGTGCTCAGGCACCAGAATCCCTGCGTGATATGAGCAGGGCTGGCCCACAACATTTTGGCACCTGAGGCGGGGGAGCTCAAATGACGCCCCCATGCCCCCTCGCTGCACCAGCAGCAGACACAATTTTCTACACTCTGGGTCCCAGTGGCCCCCCCCCAGTCTGGCACCTGAGGCGGCCGCCTCAGTTCGCCTCATGGTAAGGCCAGCCCTGGCTACGAGGCGGCTGTCGCCCCTTCGTCGCGGTACTGGCCAGAGCGTGCTGCCCCCAGTACCTGCGGGAAGGTTTGCGGCTGGGATTTTGGGCCTTGCAGTTACAGTGGGCCTTGGCGCTCCTAGGTTACCGCCACTCGGGAAAATCCCACCCTCCGGCACCAATCGGCCCCTGGGTGCCGCCTGGCAAGCGCCCCCTCCTCGTGGGCCATTATTTCACTATTTGAAGCCAGACTGCCGCTGCCCGGCCACAGCTCTAGCACCCCCAGCCCCTCAATCGCTTCAGAGAGTCACAGACTCCTGGGCGAGAAGGGACCATTGTGACCATCGAGTCTGACCTCCTGTACAGCAGGGCTGTTAAATGGGCAAACTGGTTAGACACCAGCACTGAACCGGTTACCCGTCTTAACTCAGGGCCTGCTGCCAGCCCGCCGCCCGGCCTGGCCCTTCAGTGGGGCTGCTCCGGCCAGCCCCACTGGCCACCACCAGAGTTCCCTGACGGGCCAGTTATCCAGCAGGCCTCGTACTTCCCGGCTAACCCTTTCACACCCCTGCACAGGCTGGAGACCTGCCCCACACTCATCCCGAGCGCGGCGCTTTTAGCAAAACCCGCCAGCTTGATTTGAAAGGAGGATCCACCGCAGCCCCGGGGCATGGGCCCAATGGCGAGTTAGTCTTGCTGCTGAGCATCTGCTCCTTATTTGTCTGGCTTCACCTGCCCGCCAGTGCGCCGTGCCCGACCGGCTGGGGCGAAGACTCAGTATTTGGTGCTAGGGTTGCCAGGTGCCCAGTACTGAACCAGACAGTCCGGTATTTTCGCCTCCTGTCTGGTAAAAACATTCAGAAAATATCGGACACCTAAAATGTCCTACAATGTCTGCTATTTTCTGATTTTTCCTGGCCAGGAGGCGAAAATCCCGGGTGCTTACCGGGTTCCACGGGGAGCTGTCCGGTCCAGCGCAGGGAGGCAAGATGGCGGGCAGCCACCGGCAGCCTGTTAGGGCCAAAAAAGCCTCAAAAGTGTTTCTTAAAGGGGCCACGCTGTTTGTTTGTTTTTATTTTTTTTTTTTTGTTCGGTATTTTTTCAGAAACCATCTGGCGACCCTATTTGGTGCCCATGTAGGAACCTAGAGCTGGCAATCAAGTCATCCCTTAACTTTCTCTTTCTTAGCTCCGGGAGTCTCCCACTCTCGGGCAGGTTCTGTAACCTTTACTCCTGCCCATGGTGCCTCTCTGGCCCTCTCCAGTTTATCTGGCACCGAAACTGGGCACAGGGTCCCGGCAGTGGCTGCGCCAGGAGATGCCCGTGCCAGTAGACCTAGCCTGCCAACAGACCAGCTGGGTTTGGCGCAGGGGCCCCAAGGGCAGACAGCTCTGGGTCCCATGCCCAGGGGGGCTCACAGAGCGCGGTGGAGCCGCGTCACCAGCATCACAGCGTTGTGAGGCCAATGGCACCTCACAGGTCTGGGCCCCTCGTCAGCCCAGCCAGTCCCGGTCGGCAGGAGCCACCCTGGGGCCAAAGCTCAAGCCTGCAGCAGCCCGGGGGCATGAAGCCACCCTGCCGATTCCCAACAGCGGGGAATGCGAGCGCCGCAAGCTCATACTCACTTGCGAGCAGCTCCTTCAAGAGGACTGTGTCGTCCTGGACGTCATCGTGGTCCTCCGTGCCACGGGCGTCCCTCCGGAAGGCCTCCAGGAAGGCCTGTTTCTGCTCGGCCTGCAGCAGAAGCGAGAGCCCTTCGGCAGCATCCCCCAGCCTCTCGTTCACCCGCACAAACCCCTCGGCGACGTCGCCAGCCTTCAGGAACTTCTCCAGCCAGTTGGTCTGGCTGTACCTCTGCACCAGCCCCCGGGCCATCTCCAGGGTCTCCAGCAGTTGCTGCAGCGTCTTCAGGAGCTGGGGGGAGACGTGGGCAGGCGGCTGCGCCCGGAGGGCCTCCACGGGCCGCAGCAGGAGCTGAATGCGGGTCGCCAGGCGGCGGCTCTGGTGCTTGCAGCACTTCACTTGCTCGCACTGGGCGTAGATAACGCGGGCCAGGCCCAGGAGCTTCTCTGCTACCTCCATCCCTGAAAGGAACGGGATCGGCCTGCCCGTCAGGCGGCACGCCCGGGCCGGGCAGCCCTCGCCCCAGCCGCCAGCCGCAGTGATCCTGTGTCACACAGACCACCGGCCTTCCCCAGACAGCTGCCGCTGGCAACTCCACCACCCCTTCAACGTGGCTGCGACTCTCCCGTGACGCTTCTGTCTGGAGGGGACAGGGGTCGTACTCGGCAAATCCCCTCTTGGTCCCTTCCGACCGTCGGGCACAAGAGCCTTCGCCTCTGCAACGCCTGCCGTGTGGGACAGCCACCCTGATCCTCTGCCCCGCTGACTAGCGACAAGGAACCTCCCGGGGGGCTGAAGTTTAGCCTGTGCAGAGGGCTGGCCTGAGCCCCAGTGTGCTGCCTCAGTCACCCTGGGCCCTCAAGGTGCCGTGGGTTCATGCCGGCTTTCCGCACGGGCGGGGCTTCCTCCCTGGTTCGCAGCTGGGGTTCACTGTAGAGAGGCGTGTACGTGCTCAGCGTCTCGTGCCGAGTGCGTGGGAGCCGTGCCGCCCTTCTGAGGCTGGCAGTGAGAGCTCTGTGCCCCGTCGAGGCAGGAGGGGCCGGGGCCTACGACGTGCCCACCTGTCTCAGACCCTTCCTGGAGCACTGGGGAGGGGCCAGGGCCAGCTTTGCTGCCGTGCGCCCGCAGTTCCCACACCGGTAGGGCTGCATCTTGCCCAGGCACATTCACAGCTTTGGGCCAGCCTGTTTCTCAGAACCGGGCCCCGGAGATGGGAGGGGGTCAGTGGGCTTCGGACACTGGTTTTCCCAGGCTGATTTGTCCATCCCGCCTCGGCTTTTCCAGGGAGAGGCTGCTAATGCCTTTGCCTAGCAGAGGGGTTTTATCTCGGTCCCTCCCCCCATTCTTCCTCCTGCGCAGCGCTGAACTTCATGTCCCAGCCCCCTGGCACTTGACCCGTGACCCCTGTCGGGTACGTTCCCCCTCCGAAGCGGCGCCCCTGCGTGCCTTGCCGCAGGTCCACACTGCAAAGTCTGTCTCCGGAGGCCAGGTCCCCAGCCGTGTAACCAGCTTTGGCATCAACCGCTTTACAGGAGCCGAGGGCCTGTCTAAATCACCCCACTCCTGAGCTGCCCGCTCGTTTCTGCCATTCGGCCTGGCTCACCGTGCTGCCAGCGGGTGTTTGGCCTGATTCAGTGCTCAGCAGGGGCTCAGAGGCTGGCCGGGGCAGCGGGGATCAGAGACTGCCAGGTGTGGCCCCTGCCCACACCCCTCTCCCTGCTTCTGCGCAGCTCCCGGGCTGCCCCTGGGCTTCAGCCGCACTGAGGCTAGGACTGCGCACCACCTCCCTCCCTGTGCTCTGGATGTGGAGAGGCTCACGGGGGGGCAGGAGGGCTGGAGACCTTCCCCTTTGGGGGGAGAGGCTTAGTTCATGAAGGGGCGGGGCCTTGGGTGGAAGAGGCGGAGCTGGAGGTTGCCCCCCACAGCCCTGGGTTCACCCATCGCCCAGGGACTGGCCCCTCAGGATGAATAGCCCTCCTGTGCCCTTGTGGCTGAGAATGCTTTGCTCCCCGCTGCCTCTCGGAGGGCCCCCTGGGCCCCCCACCTGCTTGGCCACCGCTCTTCTGAGCCCCCCGGGGGTCCGCTGTGCAGACATGAGAACATAACATAAGAACATAAGAACGGCCGTACCGGGTCAGACCAAAGGTCCATCTAGCCCAGTATCCTGTCTGCCGACAGTGGCCAGCACCAGGTGCCCCAGAGAGAGTGGACCAAGACAATGATCAAGCGATTTGTCTCCTGCCATCCCCTCCAGCCTCTGTCAAACAGAGGCCAAGGACACCATTTTATCCCCTGGCTAATAGCCTTTTATGGACCTAACCTCCATGAAATTATCTAGCTTCTCTTAAACTCTGTTATAGTCCTAGCCTTCACAGCCTCCTCTGGCAAGGAGTTCCACATGCTGACTACACGCTGTGTGAAGAAGAACTTTCTTTTATTAGTTTTAAACCTGCTACCCATTAATTTCATTTGGTGTCCTCTAGTTCTTCTATTTAGGGAACTAATAAATAACTTTTCTTTATCCGCCCTCTCTAGACCACTCATGATTTTATACACCTCTATCATATCCCCCCTCAGTCTCCTCTTTTCTAAACTGAAAAGTCCCAGTCGCTTTAACCTCTCCTCATATGGGACCCGTTCCAAACCCCTAATCATTTTAGTTGCCCTTTCTGAACCCTTTCCAAGGCCAAAATATCTTTTTGAGGTGAGGAGACCACATCTGTACACAGTATTCAAGATGTGGGCGTACCATAGTTTTATACAGGGGCAGTAAGATATTCTGGGTCTTATTTTCTATCCCTTTCTTAATAATACCTAGCATCCTATTTGCCTTTTTGACCGCTGCACACTGTGTGGAAGTTTTCAGAGAACTGTCCACGATAACTCCAAGATCTCTTTCCTGATTTGTCGTATAAATTAGCCCCATCATACTGTACGTATAGTTGGGGTTATTTTTCCTGATGTGCATTACTTTACACTTATCCACATTAAATTTCATTTGCCATTTTGTTGCCCAATCACTCAGTTTGGTGAGATCTTCTTGGAGTCCCTTACAGTCTGCTTCTGTCTTGACTATCCTAAACAGTTTGGTATCATCCGCAAACTTTACCACCTCACTGCTTACCCCTTTCTCCAGATCATTTATGAATAAGTTGAACAGGATTGGTCCCAGGACTGACCCTTGGGGGACACCATTTGTTACCCCTCTCCATTCTGAAAATTTACCATTTATTCCTACCCTTTGTTTCCTGTCTTTAACCAGTTCTCAATCCAAGAAAGGACCTTCCTCTTATCCCATGGCCATGTAATTTATACAAGAGCCTTTGGTGAGGGACCTTGTCAAAGGCTTTCTGGAAATCTAAGTATACTATATCTACTGGATCCCCCTTGTCCGCATGTTTGTTAACCCCTTCAAAGAACTCTAATAGATGAGCCGCCAAAACCTGCGTTAGGAGCCCGTCCATGGAGACTGGCTCACCAGAATGCCAGGCAGCCCCTCCAGCTGCTTTCACATCGGTTACCCGCCCCCACCCCTGCCTTTCGCCATCATGCCAGCCAGAGGGGTGGCTGGACACGATTCCTCCCAAGCTGCAGGAAAGAGAGCTGGCTGGGAGCAGCTGCAGCCCCTCCCGACAGCTCCAGACGCTGCGTTTCAGCCAGAGCCAAGATTCAAGAGAAGTATTAAAAACTTGCCACCAGTGTCTCCTCCCCACGAGATCAGCCGGGCACTTTCCAGCTCAAGGCTCCTTCCTCTCTTCTGTCCAGCGAGCAAGCAGCCCACCTCACCTGCCCTCCGCCAAGCCCGCTTCCCCCGCCGTCCCTTGCCGTGTTCGAGTCACCTACTGAGTAGCACAGCACACTTGCGAGAAACTCCCTCTGCCCTCCTCTCCCCCCTTTGGCCCTTCCCCCCTGACGAAACGTGAGGCTTACACAATCGTGCAACTCCGTTTCCTCCTTTACAGCAATCTCTGCGCCGGAGGAGTCGAGCGGCTTTTCTGCTCACACAGGAAATTGTCCATGACGCCACTTGCCCGGTCCGGCAAGGGAAGCGGGATGGGGCAGATCACGTCACACCTTTGTGGCTGCTGAGTTTCAGTAAAAGGGGGGTAAGAAATAAGGCAGGTGGAAAAGCTGCATCTCACAAGGACCTGGTTAGTGGTCCAGAGGCCAGAACTCTCCAGAAAGATCAGCCCCTCGCTGGCCTGGTCCACATGAGACCAAGTCGGTGGGCAAGGAAAACGGGTGCAATTCCTGGGGCAAAGATGGATTTTAAGCTGCCCCAGTTTTGGAGCTTCTAGACCCTGGGTCCATTTCCAGGTTAAATTGGCGCATCCCTTGGGCTGCTGTGCTGTACACCAGCTGCCAGTGGCCCCTGGGCCCCGACCCAGCAACAGCAGAAAATCAGCAAGACACAAGGATGCTTGGAGCCAGGAGGGAGGTGGCAGGGGGAATGCGGCCCCAAAACGTCTCCTGCACAGCTAGCCAGACCCTCCATCTAGTGCTGCTTTGCTCTTGGGCACCAAGGGGGAGATGTGAGCATGGCTTAAAGCGGGTGGGTTCACATGAGCTCTGAGGCCCAGGCCAAAACCATACGCCTGGATTCCGACCTCACACTCCTGCTGGGTAGCACCCGGGAAGTCAGCAGCCTGTTTGCAGGGGAAGTGACAGCCCCGCACAAGCACAGACCTAGAGCGCTCTGGAACGGGTGTGCGGGGCAGCTGGCACAGGACATGGGACGCGCATTTGCAGACACTGTCCCAGTCCTGCATGTTTGTTCCAGCCCAATTACATTTCAGTCCATCAACAGCACCCCTCCCTCCCTCCCGCATTTCTCTAGCTCCACACGGAGCCCGGGCAGCGTGTCTGGCCTCACAGCTGGGAAAGCAAGAGGGCAAACAGCCCAAAGGCCCACCTTCCCGACTGGAAAGATTTCAGCCAGAACGTGCTGCCCAGCGACCGACTTAGGGCCTTACCAAATCCACGGTCCAGTTTGGGCAATGTCACAGTGGTAGAAGTGTAAAAATGGTAAATGTGGTGAGCCCCGCCCTTGCAATATGACCATGCCCGATTTTGTAAATGGAGCGGTCCTGACCCAAAAAGGAGCCGTGGGAGGGTCACAGGGTTATTGTAGAAGGGGCTGTGCTATCTGCTGTCCTTACGGCTGCGCTGCTGCTGGTCTGCTCCAAAGCAATGGCTGCTGGCTGGAAGCCCAGCTCAGAAGGCAGAGCCAGCAGCAGCACAGCAGGAAGGATGGTGTGGTATAGTATCGCCCCCCTTATGTCCTTGCTGCTCAGGGGAGCCGACCAGATTGCTGGGCCCCTGGGCAATGTGGACGGGGCCCCAGCTCCCCATGCCTAGAAGGGGCAGGGCCTTGGGTAGACGTGATGGGGCTGGAGCAACCAGCCCCTGTGCCCCCCACCTGCCGGCCTTCAAAGCCAGCTGCAGCATACAGCGGCTGGGCGCCTCAGGCCCTTTAGAATCACAGGGTCCCAGGAAAATTGCCCCTTTTGTTCTGCCCCCATTGGAGGGCCTGGTGCCGCTGTCTTCAGAACTGGGTGCCTTGCCAACAGCCGCCGCTCTCCAACCACCTAGCCCTGCAGGCAGTGCAGACATAGCGTGGTTGTACCGTGACCCCCTAAATAACCTAGCGACCCCCCCCCGCAACGCAGCCCCGTTTGAGAAACACTGATCTCTCCCGTGACATCTGGCTGGTGCAGGGTGAAAGCGCACATGGATTTCATGGTCTGAGACGTGTTCTTCATGGCCATGAACTTGGTAGGGCCCTAACCATAGTGCATGGGCTGGTCCAACGCTCCCACCTCCCTTAGGAGCACCGAGGATCAATGCCAAATTTGTCATTTCCAAAAAAATCCCTTGGTTTTTTTAAACCAGCCCTGTTATTTGGGGGGGATGGGGACTCACTGCTGGCAAGACTCAACCCCCTCCCAGAACTAAGGGGTCGCACTCATGGCAGCCTTCGGGTTCAGGCAACTGTGTGCGTACTGGCGCCCCAGCCTGACTTTGGGAAGTGCCGCGCTGCCCACAGCTCTGTGGCTTGGCCCTGCCGAGAAGCAGGCTGACTAGCTGGCACCCCTCCAGGCAGCGGGAAGGAAACTTGCTAGACCCTGCTTTTGCCCTTGCGGTGGCTAGCGCACAAGGAGGCTCCTCCTACAGCAGCAGGAAACTTGCCTTTCCTTGCTGCCCCAAGAACCCAGGCTGCAGCAGGGAGCTCTTGCTGCTTTTCTGGCTCAGAAAAACAACCAGGAGTCGTTCTAATGAGTGGGGGGAGCTGAAATGCAGCCCCCTTACCCTGTAGCCACCCCCAGCTGAAGCCAGGAGCAAAGCCCTTGTGCACAGCGCTGGTAGCAGGGACACTGGGCGTGGGGCTGGCACCAGAGCCCCCTGGCATGGGGGGGTGGCAGAAGGGAGCCCAGGCACAGGGGTAGCAGCCTGGATGCTGGTGTGTGGGACGGCAGCTGGGAGCCCGGGGGTGCTGCAGCACCTCCCCACCCCTAGTTCCTGCGCCCATGCGGGGAGTCCCGTGGTACCATGGAGACAAGTAGATTTGTTTGGGCAAAACCCACTTCAGCAGCTGCACCTGACACGTGGCTTTTACCCGCGCAAGCTGCGGCCCAAAGACCTGTTAGTCTCTAAGGGCTCCTGGCTGCTTTGCGGAGACAGCCTGGCGGGGCTCTGACACGGCCACCCCGCTGACCTGACTCGCCCCTGTAAAGGGAGAGCGGGGGGTCCTGCCCTGTGCTCAGAGCACGTAGCCAGGTGCCAGAGCCAGAGACGGAATCAAGACCGAGGCTCAGACCCAGCTTGCCTGCGTGAGGCGAGGCAGGGGCAGGGCTGGGGCTGAGGTGGAGGCAGGGCTGAGGCAGGGGCAGGGCAGAGGCAGAGACTGAGGCAGGGTTGCGGCAGGGGCAGGGCTGGGGCAGAGGCAGGGGCAGGGGCAGGGGCTGGGGCAGAGGCAGAGGCAGAGGCAGGGGCAGGGCTGAGGCTGGGGCAGAGGCAGAGGCAGAGGCAGAGGCAGAGGCAGGGGCAGGGCAGAGGCAGGGGGGCAGGAGCAGGGCTGAGGCAGGGGCAGGAACAAGCAAGCTCAGGCATCCTCAGAGCCATGAGCAAAAGCTTTGAACAGCCACTGAATAGCTACTGGGCATAGGACCGGATCTGCTGACTCTTCCCAGCCAAGCAGGCAGCCTCCCACAGGGCTGCAGTGTGCGTGAGCCTGGCAGGGCGTGAGCTGGGCAGGGCTCCCGTTGAGCGCCGGCAGCAGCCTCTGCAGGTGCCCGGCGGGGTGGAGCTGGGCCCCGGCGGTGTGTGCCGAGCAGTGCAGCGCCGAACCATGGGGGAGCCAATTACCCAAGGGAAAGAAGCGAGTCCCAGGCTTTCTGGGTGCCCCACCCTTACACCGCGGCCGTGCGCAGCACCCCGCCCACGCCTGCCTGGAGATGTGGGCGCCTGGCCGGGGAACCCCCCCTGCAGGGCTCTCCAAGCACCAGCCGGCTTCGAGCTCCTGCCTAAGCGTGGATGGGCGCGCATGCCGCAGGGCGAGCCTGGGACACGTCGTGAACCATTCCCAGCCCCTCCCTTCGTCCTGCTCCGCAGCCCCCTGCCCCACCCGGTGAAAACGAGCGAGAGGCTGGGGAGAGCGAGCGGCAGAGGGCGGGGCATGGAGTGGGGGTGGGGCCTCAGAGGAGGGGTGGGGCAGGGGCCAAGCGTCTGGTTCTGTGCGAGTCGTCCCTGTCCCCCCCGGCTTGTGGGAGCCTGAATGGCCCCGGCGGCGAGGTTTGCTCAGTACATGGCATCTCGGAACGGTGCGCACGTGCAGCCCCGCAGCGAGCCGGGCCGGCGCAATGCCCCGCCGGCCTAGTGCAAATCCATGGTGCGGGGGGTCGCCACGCACGGGGCAGCGGGGAGCCGCAGGCATACGCACGTCAACCCGGGCTGCACGGGGCACAGGAACGTTTGGGCTTCTACAAAACAAGCGCACGTTCAAATCCCCCCTAGACTGAACTAAACGTTTCCTGCGGGACGGCGGAGCGATGGCACGTCACTCCGTCCCGCAGCCCCTCCCGCCTCAGCCACCCCGCCTCCTGCCCTTCGCCGGAGAGAGGCCAAGAGGCCTGGGGGCTGCCAGCGGGGGTGGCCAGGGCTGGCTGCAGAAGGCAGAGATACAGGCTGGCTGCAGGGGTGTAGGGCACAGGCTGGGAGGAGAGCCGGGCCTGCCTACCCCCAGAGACGGGAGGCTGGCGAGCGCAGCGAGCAGGAGGCACAGCCCCCCTGGTGAGATTAAAGACACCTATGCACTTCTAATCAGCAGTGTTTTAATATGTAGCAAATAAACGGTCTGCGTCTCAAGCACACGAGAGCAGAGCCTGGAGCCAGGCCAAGTGTAACGCGCAGGGCCCTGTGTGGGGGAACCGCCCGCCCGGGCTCTGTGAGGCCAGGGAAGCTGCCACCACCATGGAACAAGGTGGACGGGCAGGCTGGCTGCTGCCAGGCACTGCCAGGCACAAGGGCTGTTCTTCCCAGGAGCCTGTCGAACGCCTTTTGAAACAAGGCTCCGGGATGCGTGCCTGCCTCCTGCCCCGCGCGGTCAGTGCCGGAGGGAGCGCTTGCAAGAGGCGAGTCCTGCCTCCCGCCAGCTGGGCTGCCATAAAGAACTGCAGGTTCCAGACATCGAAACGGGGTGTCCAAAGAGCAGGCCCAGGCGCAGGAACAGAGCGAGGGCCCCATTTTCCAACCCACCTCTCCTGCCTGAGCGAAGCGAGCCGTGTCAGACCCCCTGGTCTGCATGTGTGCGGGGCACTGTGGGTCTCATCCTTCCCCCTTGCGGGGGGCACGGGGGCACTGCTGTCTTTGCAGTGCCACCCCTCATGTGGGGGGACAAGGAGTCTCCCGGGCCTGGGGCGCCTGTGACAGGCAAGAGTGGCACACAGAGCTGCCTGTGCACCTGCACCTGGGAGCCGGACCTGCTGCTGGCCTCTTCCAGGGAACAGCATCGTCTGTGGCGCCAGGACAGGCAGGGAGCAGCGCCCCGTAAGCTGTGCACTTGGGATGGAAGAATCCCAGGCACGGCTACAGGCTGGGGTCCGACGGGCTCAGTAGCAGTTCTGCAGAAAAGGCCCTGGGGATTGCAGTGGATGAGAAGCTGGAGATGAGTCAACAGTGTGCCCTTGTAGCCAAGGCGGCTAATGGCATATTAGGTGCATTAGGAGGAGCATTGCCAGCAGATCCAGAGATGTCATTATTCCCCTTTATTCGGCTCTGGTGAGGCCACATCTGGAGTGTTGTGTCCAGTTCTGGGCCCCCACTACAGAAGGGACGTGGGCGCATTGGAGAGGGGCCAGCGGAGGGCGACCAAAACGCTGAGGGGACTGGAGCACACGGCCTATCAGGAGAGGCTGAGGGATTGGGGCTTATTTCATCTGCAGAAGAGCAGAGTGAGGGGGGATCTGAGAGCAGCCTGCAACTCCCTGCAGGGGGTTCCAAAGAGGCTGCCGAGAGGCTGTTCCCAGCAGGGGCAGGTGGCAGAAGGAGGAGCAATGGGCTCAGGTTGCAGGGGGGGGGTCTAGGTTGGATGCGAGGAGAAACTCTTTCCCTAGGCAGGTGGGAAGCGCTGGGCTGGGTTCCCGAGGGGGTCTCCATCCTAGGGGTGCTTCAGTCCTGGCCCGACAAGGCCTTGGCCGGGCTGATTGAGTTGGGCTGGTCCTGCCTTGGGCAGGGGGCTGGACTCGCTAGCTCCTGCGGTCTCTGCCGGCCCTGGGGCTCTGTGACTTGTGCAGCCCCTCAGGCGAGACTCCAATGCCGCGCTGCTGATTAGCAGAGGGCCCACAGCTGGCATTTGTGTCTACTCAGGGTGCACATTCCCACGTGTCCTGGTGCACATCAAAAATTATTCTGTACATGGATGGAAAAGATTAGGGGGAACATTGGCAGGGAGCCTGCCTTAGCCTCCCCGCCGTGCCGCTGCCTGGGAGCTGGCAGAGGTAAGCCCATGCCCCAGTCTGCCCCAGCCCCGAGCCCCCCAACCCTGGAGCCGTCTCTCAGCCCTGGCCCCCACACTCTAGTCAAAAGATACAATTGTCATGATTATGAGGCTAGCCAGCAGCCTGGGGATTAAGGAGTTAACTACACCTAGCCAGGTGGAGTGACCAGTAGGTGGGACTTGCAAACTGGGACAAAGGAATTTGGGTTTTTTCCTTTCTCCTTTTTTGTCTCTCTGGGTGAGTCCTCTGCAGCTACAGGGGGGACAAGCATGTCTCCCTCTCTCCAAGAAACAATTCTTCACTTTCTGTAAGTAGGGTAAAGTTTAGGTAGTTCGTTAGGCTTTATTGTTTGAAGGGTTGGGTCTGGGATCTGATATCCGGCACTGCTTAAGAGATGTTTGGCTTTTCTTTTTAACTAAGTTCTAGCCCATGGTGTAATTCCTCCATGAGTCTATTTTGTTACCTTTCCATCTGATCCTTATGCTTGCAACAGGAATATTGTTGTAATAATAAAAGTTTTCTCCTTTCTTTTTATTAACCTGGCATTGGTTACCTGTGTGTCCCGATTTTTATAATAGGGGTGAGATTTCCTAAATGATCTTTCCCCCTAATCTCATTATTAACATTTGGGAGGTGGCAGCGGAAGTTTTATTCCCAAAATCTAGGTTTTTTAAGATTTTGGAGGAAGTTTTGTACCAAAGCCTGGTAGATAAGGCTTTGGGGTACACTTGCTGGCCCCCTCTTCTGCATTTATCATGCCAGAGTGGGGAAGGAGCCATGACAATAATTATGCTGGGTCCCGGGCATCAACAATTTTCTTCAGCGGGGTCACGAGAAGAACACTTGAAACCCCCAGTCTAGATGATATTTAGTCCTGCCAGGAGCGCAGGGGCAGATGTAGGTGGCTGCTCGAGGCCCCTTCCAGTCCCAAAGTTCGACCATTCCCTAAACACGCTCATTTCTCACATGCTAGCAGGTGAGCCAGTCCACAAGTCGGTGTCTTTGTTCTCGAGCGCTGCAGAGAGGGTGGCTCCCAGCTGTAAAACAGTGCGGGGGCGGGAGGGCAAGTGAGATTTCAGGCAAACAAAAAGAGAGGAAGTTTCCATGGGTGGCAGGTGAAGGCCCAGCTCGGGAAGGCAAGTTCAAGCCCCGCCCCTTTCACCCAAAGCCACACCCCTTCCCCTGAGACCACACCCCTTCAACAACCTCCTTCCCCCAGCCAAGCCTGCCCATCCCCAACCTGGGAGCTGGGCTTCCACACTGCAGCCCCAGCCCCGCCCCGCCCGCTGGCGGCCGGGCAGCTTGGGCAGTTTTGGGACAGCAGTACCTTCCCTTGCCTGTGCCACCTGCCCCCCATGGAGTTACTACAAGAATTAATGCAGGCACAGGCTTAGCCTGGGCTCCCTTCCCTGCCTCAGCAGGCTCCTCCATGTCCCCGGCAGGGCCATACACCTCCCGGCCGCCTCGTTCTAAGCCCAGTTCCACGTAGGCTCCCCCGCCCCAACCTGGCCTGCAGAGCGGGCGCCGGGCTGCCTGGGGCTGGAGCGCGTTACCAGAGGCCCGGGAATGGGAACAGGAACCGAGCCCAAGCCCTGGGTGTGGCGGGGCGCTTGCGCCTACGCACAAGGGACGCAGCGAGCACAGCACTGCCGCAGAGGGCGCCCTGTGGAGCTGCGGATGCCCCTTCGCTTGCCAGCAGGCAGCCAAGCCGAGGAAGCGGGGTGGAGCACCTGGGCAATGGGCACCGGAGGCAGTGCCCCAAGCTGAGAGGCATGGCCCCCCCACTTCAGCACAGCAGCTGGGCTCTGGGCCTGCCCCGTGGGGGCTGGGGCTGCCTGCCATGCTCCAGGCCCCAGGAAGGCTCCCATTGAGGGTCTGGGGGTTTTCCCTTGTGACGGGGTGGGCTAAGGTCCTGTGAGGGGCGGGGCCTCAGGCGAAATGGGCGTGGCTGCAGGCTTGCCCTTGTGATGAGGGGCGGACTTAGTTCCTGTGAGGGGCGGGGCCTCAGGCGAAATGGGCGTGGCTGCAGGCTTGCCCTTGTGATGAGGGGCGGATTTAGTTCCTGTGGCGGGGCCTCAGGTGAAATGGGCGTGGCTGCAGGCTTGCCCCTGCAATGAGGGGTGGGCTTAGCTGCGCTCTGCGGGCCACGTGTCCCCCAGCAGGTGGGCAGCCGGGAGTGCAGGCGAGAGCCAGGATGCTCCGGTCCATGGTGGGGGAGGGCAGCCTGCCTGGGCCAGGCCCCCGTGGTGGGGTGGGGAGGGCAGCCTGCCTGGGCCAGGCCCCCGTGGTGGGGTGGGGAGGGCAGCCTGCCTGGGCCAGGCCCCTGTGGTGGGGGGGGGCGGGGAGAGGAGTGCTGACTCTCCCAGGCCCTACCAGGTGCAGTTGCTATGATGACCTGTGATGTCACTCCTAGTAGAGAAGGCTTGATGGCCCTGCTCTCACCTGTTCAGATCCCCAAGGAGCTAGTTAAGCAGGGTTTTGCCTTCATTAACCTTCTGAGTCACCACCGCTGGGAGCCGGGGCAGCGGGCAGCTCCGAGTGTTGGCTGAGGCTTCACTCCACGATTTGAATGTTTTCTTCCCAAGTGAGCGGCGGGGCCACACTACGCAGAAATTAGTGCCCACAAGGCTGCAGCCTGGCCACGGGGCACTCAGAGTCTGCAGGACGCACGGATCTCTCAGCAGAGCGTGGCAAAGCAGGCTGCTCCCTCGGCCTGGGGTACAACTGGCTGCCTGCAGGCTAAGTGTCTCAGCCTCTTACCTGCCAACAGGAGCAGGAACACCCCACTGGACAGACCACAGCTTGTAATACCCCACCTGCAAGAGACTTCCATCTCTTCTGACGGGAAACAGATTCGGGAAGGTGATTGCCTCGCTGGGGTAGCATCTGTTTGCTGCACAGCCCAGACCCAGCTCTGCTACCCTGCCCGAGAGTCTCTCCCGTTCCTTATGGTAACCCAAGGTAGTATGCGTGTGTGGGCCTAAGACTGTCATTAGAAGGGTGGCAGTAAGCACCACGTTTGCGAGTCCGTCTTGCTTGCACTACTAATTAAGTTGAGCTTCGCGTCTGTATTGCCAAGTCCATTGCGTAAGGTTCTTTTCGTGTTTCCTAGATGCCAGTATCACCCTTTCAAAAATGTAACAGGAAAAACTTTAACAACAACAAATAGACTAGTAGCACTTTCAAGACTAACCAAACATGTTGATGGCATCGCGGGCGTTCCTGGGCGCAGCCCGCTTCTTCAGATGACCGGAGTGTTGGAAGTCCAGATCCAAGAACAAATAAGGGATAAAGAATACAAAAATGTTACTGAGAGCCCAGGATGAAGTCGTTTGGTGCGAGTGAGGGATTGTGTGGATAGCCAGGGAGAAGTGTGAATGCCATCAACGTCCACATGGTCAAGAAGTCATGAGAGACGTGAGAAGATCCCTTGTGCCCAGCGCCCAGGCTGAATGAATGAGCAGATCTGATGGCCTCGGAGCCAGGCAAGCACTCCCAGGGAGATGACACAAGAGACAAGAGGGGTAGCCCAACAATAGCCAAGGGATAACCGGGGGAAGCACTGAGATTAATGCCACTTATGGATTAACGATTGCAGCATGACGCTGCCAAACCCATAGAGTACATGGGAACTCACAAGGCTACGGACGGGTGCTTTGCCGGGCTCTCTGGGTTCAGTCCCGCAAAGCCTTGGAGCTCGGATCATAACGGACGGAGCCCAGCTGTCCACTCAGGGTCAAGCTATCTGGCCACTAGGTTGACTTGAGCCACAGCAGACTGGTAACCGTCTCTGCAGGGCCTCCGTGTGTATGTGTGAATGCAGCTGCTGCCACGGTTCAGGGTGTATTTTCAATGAACGCCCGGGTTTCCTTGTTCCCTGAAAAGGTCCCGTGTGCGTCTTACAAGCGTACCATGCAGAGCTGCTGTACCGCCGCTGCAGGGGCAAAGCACTAACTCCACCTGCAGAAACTCCTCTGTGGGCAGGAGCGAGGCGTTTCCCTGGAAGTCACCTCCACTGGGAGAAGAGGTCAGGACAGGAGGGAGTCCACTGGGAGAGCAGAGACCTGGAGCCGCCCTTCAACCGGAGCGAGGAGCCAGCCACCCCAGTTCCTGGAGAGAAGCCTTTATAGAGCTGTAAGCTGTGTGCTTGGGTGGCCCCAGCTGATTGGCTGAGTGCCCACAATGCCCAGCAGCTTGTGGTTCCTGGTGGTGCACATCCGCACCTACCGCAGTGCATGACGGATGTAAAAAAAAAATGGAGCATTGGTGGGTGGGAGGCCAGGGTTCCACCCCATGTGGCTTTGCTCAGGACGTGTCCTCCAACAGCTTGTGTACGTGAGGTGCTGACATCACAGTCTATGGGGGGGAGGGGGGATAACGAGGCCCTTTTCTCCTCCCCCCTTTGTCTCTGGTCTGTGTGGACTGCAGAGCCTTCCCGGCAGGGACTTGGTGTGCACAGGGGGCCCAGTAGGGCTCTCGGTGCCCCTGAAACACGCACGAAGGTGGCCTGACAGGTAGCAGTAGTTATCCAGACTTTGTAACTTGTTTCAGCATACGCTTTGTTTTGTAGCAGCGGCTAGGTAGGGAAATAGCTTCGTAGCGGACGTTAGGCATTGTTTGAGCCGGTCTTTGTAACTTTGTAAGAAAGCCTGCCCCTGGAATTGGGAGGGAAGTTCTCTCCTCTGAAATGAACTGTCCTGTGTGAGTGGGACTGTGGGAAGACACGGAAAGGTCCAGCACCCGGCCGGTTAGCAAGGAGGCGGAACTCGGGCAAAAGCATGGCAGGGCTGACGACTGAGGCCAAAGGCCCACACCTAGGAACCAGATAAACCAGCTGCTGTCACGCCCAGGACAAACAGCATGGTGCGGCTGGAGCCTGGCCGTGGTAACGCAATTCCATGACTGCAGCATGACAGTGCAAAAACTCACACTCACAACTGTAAAGTGGGCCACGTGCGAATACAAAGTTTCTAGCCAACAATCTTGCCGTGGCTTTGCCTGCCTCTTCCCCCACTAGCTTGGGGCCTTTAGAAAAGCCCCTGTGCTGGAGAATCCACCACGGCCCTGGCGATGCCGGCCCGGGGGCAGCTTGCCCGCCTGCCCGCCACCGGGGGGAACTTCAGGAGAGGCGGAATTCAGCTCCCAGCTTCACTCTTGTGCAGCTTTGACTAGCCAATTAAGACCCCTCCCACTCATCCCCTGTGATCCTGCCCCCATCTCCCCCCGTCCTTCAGCGGCTCAGGGCAGCTCCCCCTCCTGTGCCCAAGGAGAGAAATAAGCTGTAGCCAGCTGTGTTGGTTAGGGGGAGGCACCAGCAGGGGGCAGCAGAGCCCACATGCACCTGGCTGCCTTCCTGCCCCACTGACTCAGGAGCAGGGGCCTGGAGGTCTGGAGGCCCAGCCATCGGCACAAGTCCAGGGAAAAGCCACGTGCTCCCAACCACTACGTGGCCAACGGGGATGCCCAGCAGTTTGCAGGACACTTGGTGCCCGGCTCTGCGATGGCCTGACCTGCTGGGGCCAGGGCTGAGCGCTCTGCCTTAGCCCCAGGGGCCCATGGAGGATGGGGAAGTGGGGACACACTCTGGGGAAATTCCTTCACAACTACCTGGCTGGAGGCAGCTGAAGCCCTGCGCCATATGGGTCACGCCCTGGGGCTGCTGGTGGCTCGGAACACAAGCGGATGCGCCCTATGGGGCGCCAGGCCAGTCGATTTGCCCCACTCTGGGGAGAACAGCCTAAGCCGCGGCCACCCACCCACACAAACACACCCACCCACCCACACACACAGACTTTTTAAACTTTTGTTTCAAAATGTACAGTTTATTTACAAGCACATCATGTCTACAGTGTCAAGGGTGGGACTAAAGTTATCCATAAAATATTGGCCATAGACGGGCAGGGAATCACAGGATCATCAAAAATAAGGCCTCTTACCAATTATGTTCATTGGAGTTTAAGTTTCAAGTAGCCGAGGTCTACAAAAGACAGGTTGCTGGATTTCTCCTGGTAAAGCTGCTGCACGCCGGGTTAGAAGGCGGTGACCAACCTGCCAGACCCTCCCCGGCTGGAATCCCCCTGATCCCCGGGAGAGACTTGAAAAAGGCCCCTCTGAAGTGATCTGGTCAGTGTCACAAACGCCGCATGCCTGGGAGCGGGGGGGGGGGACAGTGCCACTGCAGGGCATGGTTCGCGATGCAGGTGCGTGGGAGGAAAATGAGAGGGGCTTCCACCCACCTGCCTGGGGTCGTTAATGGAAGGGCTGTGGCAAGCTCGTTAGCAGCAGCTTCCAGATGCTCAGCGCTTAGTTAAGCACCAAGATCACAGGCAGCACCTGAAGCGCAGCCCTGGTGGCCCGGATCCCGGCCCCCGCTGGCAGTCTGGGGGGGATGCTGCCCTGGGCAGGCTGTGGGGGCAGGGGGGCTCTCCGAGCCGGGGAGCAAGGCGCCGATTGGGAGGCGATGCCCGGCAAGGGGCCCGGGGAGCAGCAGGAGGCGGCGGGCGGGTTCAGGAACAGCCGAGGCGAGTACTGCAGCTGAGGGGAGCAGAAGCCGCATGGGGAACGCCAGCAGCAGCCACTGGGAGGGCAGGGGAAGGGGCGGCGCGAGGTGGCTTGGCCTGCCATCCCAGAGCCTGCCTGCGTCTCAGCCGCCAGCCCCGGGGGCGGGGAACCTGGGGAACAGAGAACCCCCGGCCTGGGCAGCCGGGAGAAAGGCAACGGGCTCGCCGCCCCCCCCCGAACTCGCTCACACTGGGGCCGCGGGGCAGGCGGGAGCCGCAAAGCCAGCAGCAGACGCAGCGCCAGGCTCTCGGGCGTGGGACAGGCGGCAGCAGAGCCCCGGCAGAGGCTGCTGGCTCCGGTGCTGGCTCGGGGCCCAACAAGCCCCTGCGGGCAGGGGCAGGTGAAGCGCGGGGGCCCGGGGCAGAGGGGAGGAAGGCGGACGAGAGCAGCGCCCTTTGCCTTCCAGGAGGGAGCCAACGTGCCTAGAGCGGCGCCCACGCCCTGACTCCCGCTCACCTCGCCAGGCCATTCTGGAGCCTGGGGAAGCCCACGGCCCCCCACCGGGGGAGGCCAGAGGCAGGAAAGGGGGGGTTCTGCTCCCAGCAGGCCCCAGGGCTGCCTTTCACTGCAACCCCCCCACTCCCCTGGCCTCGGGGCTCCTAGTGTCCGGCGGGGCTGCCCGGCCAGCCAGCGTCCTGCGGGCGAAGGTTAGAGTGGGGCAGGGAGAGGAGACCCCCTCCCCTGCCTCTCACGAGCCCCATAGAGCGAGGGGAGGGAGCGGGGCCCGGGCCGGAGCCGGGAATCGTGGCTGGAATGCTCCTCCCTCTGCCTGCCAGCCCCCCACGGCCAGCGTGCGGAGACACCTGTGCCCAGGCCGCGCTGCCCCAAGGGGGCCCTGGGGCTGGTGACGGGAACCCCCACTGCGGGGAGGGGCACTTAGACAAGCTCCCGGTCCAAGGCGGCCAGGCCCCGCTGCAGTGAGATCTACCCCGGGCAGGCCCAGATGTCTGGCTGAGTTGGGGAGAGGCCGAACCCAACAGCCAACCCGCTCCCCTCAGGCACCCTGGCAGCAGCCCCAGGCCCCGGGCAGGCAGGGGCTGGGATCGGCTCGTTCGTTGGCGCTGCGGCAGTGCACCTAATCCGGCGCGCAGGGCCCAGGGCCCGCGGGCTGCAGGAGGAAGGGGGGCTGCAGACACCATGCTGCCACATGGCACCAAGCCCCAAAGCTTCGCCCCCACAGTGCACGCGGGCTGGGCAGGATCCGACCGGTGGCTAAAGCACCCCAGGGGGGCCAGGGGTAGTGCAAAGTCCTCATCTCCCACCGCTCCCTAGGCCCTGCCTGTCACGCGGGACAGCCCGGGGGGGAGGGGGGGACAGGAAGCCAGCGCCCAACACAGCTGCAGCCCCCGGCTCCGGCATGGCCCTGCCCTGGGGAATTACAAGCTGCGAGCGTCGGGCCAGCCCCTGGCATGTGCGGAGCTGATGCCCCAGTGCCAGGAGCGGGGCTGCCTCCAGCTGCCCCCGCCTTGGCCCCAGGGACCAGGCTCCCCACAGCCCCACTTTCGGGGGCAGATGCGGCCATGGAGAGTACGGGTCCCAGCATGCACCGCTGCCTCGTGCCCGGAGCAGCCAGGACAGGCCCGTTCAGAGCGCGGTGCATCGTGGGAGCCGAGGTCTCCACCAGCCGCAGCTCGCAGCCAGCCCTGGTCTTTGCCAGGCAGGTTGCTGGGCCGGGCTGGTTTGACCGTTAGCTCCTGCCCCCGCCCCTTTGCTGCCCTGCCCAGAGCATCTACATGGCTGCCAGCGCTGCTCCTGGCCAACTCACTGCAGCTGGGCCAAGCCCCCTTCCCACCCCAGTGAGCTCGCCCGCCCCACATCGAGTCCCCGCCACACAGAAAGCCCCCTGCGGCACGGCCCCCCTAGACAACGCAGGGCAGATCCCGCCAGGAACACGCCCCTCCCTGGGACTGCCAGGCGGTGCCGCCCCCCAGAGCCAGGAGGGTGGTACGACAAAAGGCAGCAGCACACTCGGGCAACCCCCATGCGGGAAAGGGCCCCTCGTCGGTCAGTCCTGCAAAGGCAGGGAGCGGGGGCTGCCCCAGTCCGGCGGCTGGTGCAAGGGGGTGGCAGCGTGATGCTCTGGAGACACGGGAGCCAGAGGCCCAGCGGGGAGCCAGGGACGTTAATCCTCTTTCTCAAAGGTTTCCTCCGGGATTAGTGTTTTGAAGGGATGGTCCCACAATCGGCTGGTGATGCCAAAGCCTTGGAGTGGAGGGAAGAGAGAAAGCGTGCATGAATTGCAGGGTCTCCTGCTCTGACTTACAAGACCCTGGCCCTTTCTCGTTCAACCCGCCCCCCGTTAACGGAGCCCAAGTGGTGGGGAAGTGCGCCCATTTTACAGCCGGGGAGGCACTTGGCAAGGTCGCACTGGGGTTGAACTAGGAGTTGGCCCAGTCCAGGGTCCTGTCACTGACGCGCCCCGCCCCCATCCGTGAGTGAGAATGGAGGCGCCCATGGGCCGGGGTCAGTGTAGGGGGCCTGCAGGCCAGGTGCATTCGGGGGCCCGCCGCCCAGAGATGGGGATCTGCGAGCGGCTGTGACTGCAGCCACTCAGATAAAAACGCAGCGAGCTAGCGGCTTCCCCATGTTTGAAAACCCCTGGCATGGGGCATGCACCTGTCCCGTAACCAGCAGCCTCCGCTGAGCCCGATCCAACTTCCCCACAAACTTACACCCGGACCTATGGCACGGGCCGGAGCCAGGTACCCAAGGCCACGGGTAGGCACCCCAGGAAGGGTGCAGGACCTAAGTGGTCTTGGGCACCCCCATCAGATCCTTGCGATTTGAAGCGTGGGCCCGTTTTAGGACTCCGGACTGACGCATGCAGGCGTGGCGCTCCTGCTGACTCAGGGACAGCAAAGCCTGGCCATTAGGAGATGAATTGCGGCACAGACCTCACCCTGCGGCGTGGAGCAGCACCCTGACATGCTCCTGGCCCCTGGCTCGGCCACGCCATCTTGGGCTGCCCCGGGTTACCCCTGTTCGCTAGCCACGTGCCTGCCACGAGGGGAGGGCGGGAAGGAGGGGCAAGGCGCCAGTACCTGACTTCTGGTGCTCAAAGTGGTGCTTGACGTGATAAGCCTTCAGCCCGTACAGGTAGGTGCCTTTCTCCGGCGAGCCGTAGTGCAGGTAATAATGAGTCATGTCATAGACAACGTAGCCAAACAGCCCGCCCACGAAGACGGACGTGCCCACGACCGCAGGCAGGAGGAGCTGCAGGAGGCCGTAGAAAAAGCCAATCACCAGTGACGCGGGCACGGGAGGGAAGACCAGGCGGGAGCTGTCGAATGGAGACTGGAAGCAGAGAAGGACGACGGGCAGGTGAGTTCCCAGCACGTTCACAGAACCCAAGGGCTTCGGGCGACAGAGGCAGGGGCACGGTGGCTGATGCCATCGGTTCAGAAGCTCCACACGCCCCACCCTCTGCTCTCGGGGGCCACCACCAGCTCTAGCAGAGCCACTAAATGGATCAAAGGAGCTTGGACAGAGGAGGGAGCTTTGGGGCAGTATCAGGACCCTGCTGGGGCATCAGGCTGGCTGGGCTGGCCTGCCCCCCAAGAAAGCCAATTTGGATCTTGGCCCCTCCCATAATTAGGGAGGTTACGGTTCTTCTACAGGCTGAACCTCTCTAGTCCAGCACCCTCAGGACATGACCGGTGCTGAACTAGAGAATTTGCCAGACCATGGGAGGTCAGATTGTCTAGCAGCATGACCCACGCTGCCCCTGCTGACTGGGCTCCTAGAAGACAGGGGTAATTTAGAGCGAAACAGCCGCTCAGACGCCTGGGAGCCAGGCCTGGTGGGTTCACAGGACCACGGGAAACTTGGCCACATGCTAGGTGGACGTCCGGACATGGATGTTGCAGACCAGAGAGGTTGCCGGTCTAGAGAGGTGCAACCTGCAGTAGCATCCGTGGCCTCTCCTAAAGCTACTTTGCCACCGATCCCAAACCTACCGCCCCTAGGAACTCAGCGCCTCAGTCGTGGACTGGGTCCACTCGTTCAATCAACTCGCCCCATTTCTAGTTCCCCAACAAGACTCGAGTGGAGGCTCCCACCTCGCCCCATCGCAAGGGTCGCAGAAGGGAGGTCGCGCTGCACCCTGCGTGCGGTGCTTGAGAGTCGCAGGCCTGGGCCGGCAGCCCTCGCAGGCGAGAAGGCGTTTCCATTCGCCACGGGGAAACGCGCCCCCCCCGGAGTCTTGCTGCCCGAGGCTTGTGGGGCCACGTGCCTGCCCCGAGTCACGCCGACGTGCCTGGCCGGGCTCCCCAGGCCCCGCCCCGAATCCATTCTGGCGGGAGCGCCCCTCCCGGCCATGCAAGCCGGGACTCACCTTGTGGTGCTGGCCATGCAGCAGGAAGTGCAGCGTGATGAGATAGTAGTTGCTGGCCGGTGGGTTCATGTGGAAGAGAAAGCGGTGGATGAGGTACTCGAGCAGGGACCACAGGAGCATGCCCAGCATGAAGAGCAAGGGGAAGACGTATTTGTGCACGGGGATGGAATACTCTGCACAAGGAGACATGCAGCCGTCAGCAGCCAGGCCCTGCTACCCCGGCCAGCGAGAAGGGGCCTGCGTCCCAGCCCGGCCGCATTCACCCTGGCTGCAGGCTTCCCAGGCGCATGGCATTTCCCCTCTAGCAGCTCCAGATCTGGCCACCCAGGTGGCTCTGGTCCCCTCCCTGCCAGCCAGGCTCTGGGCAAGTCCTGCCCCGGGCTGGCCACAAGCCTTCAGCTAACGCCTGTGCCACGGCCAGGTCACGGCCTCTGCCACGGCCCCTCACTCCGAGTCTCAGCACGCTGCCCTCCACTTGCTGCTCCTCCCTTTGGACGGCACCGACCACGTCCTCCTCGGCTGCTCTCAGCGAGCCCCGCTCCTTCCACAGAGCCTCCTCTCCCGGCACTGCCTAACTCGCCCCCCGCCCTCTGCTCCTGCTCCCCTCCCCAGCGTCCTCATGAGCCTGCTCCCCTCCCTCGCTCTGAGTCTGCCTGCGGCAGCGGCTTCCCCATCTCCACCAGGGAGTCTCCCCGGCCAGCCGGGACCGTCCCCCCGCCACCCGTAACCAGAATTCTCACTGAGCAGCTGATGTTTCTGCCCCCTCTTCAAGGGGCGTCTGTGTGTGGGGCAGGGGAAAGCCAGGGCTGGGGGCATGCGCCCCCCCTGGTCCCCACACGGCTCTGCCCCTTCCCCGCCTGTCAATTTCGGCTGTAAGCGCTGCAGGGCAGAGACTGCTCCTGCCTACGTACAGCACCGAGCGCAGCAGCAGCCCTTAGGCACGTTGCTCAGAACCAAGCCGCTGCTGGCTGGGGGTGGGGTGCAGAGGCAGCACCTCAAGCTGCTTTTGACGATGACCGCATTGCGGGTTGAAGGCGTCCTGCTAAGACCCCAAATGCCATGCCCCCTCCAGCCCACCTGCCACGGCAGGCCCTGTCGCATCACGTCTGCCACGATTCCCCCGCCCCTGCCGTTCCCCGCCCCCGGGCCCAGCCAGCGCTGGTGTCAGTGGCAGCGCCAAAGGACTCCAGCTCCGGGCAGGGACGAGCTCATTGCAAACAAAGAGGGCAGCATGCCCCGGCTGCAGAGGGGGATTGCGGGTGAACGAGCCAGGCACTGTGCATCAAGGAAGGAGGTGGGGAAGCAAGCCAGCCAACTGCCTGTTCCTTGCACGCACGCATGCGGATCGGAGCCCTAGTGAGCTCGCTCATGCCAGCGTGCACGGCCGGGAGGCGGGTGCCCGAAGCGGCCCAGCTAGACATTGGCAGGCGGCGCCGTGCAGAGCCCGGTACCTGTTGTGAACGACGAGAAGAGCCGGGTGGTCCCCTGGGCCAGAGAGCTGTAGCAGACCCAGATGAGGTACAGCACCACCGGGACCCACACCAGAATCACGACATACCTGGCGGGGAGGGAAGGGGAAGACAGAGGCGTCGGAGCCGGTTCTGAAGCTGCCACCTGGGTGCCAGCGCCCAGAACACCAGCTGCTCCGGCCCCGCGTGGGCAGCCAGTGGGAGAATCATAGAACCCTAGAGCTGGAAGAGACCTCAGGGGGTCATCGAGTCCACCCCCCTGCCCAAAGCAGGACCAACCCCAACTCAATCAACCCAGCCAGGGCTTTGTCAAGCCGAGACTGAAACACCTCTAGGGATGGAGACTCCACCCCCTCCCTAGGGAACCCAGCCCAGCGCTTCCCACCCGCCTAGGGAAACAGTTTGTCCTGATCTCCAACCTAGACCCCCCCCCCGGCCCCGCACTGTAACTTGAGCCCATTGCTCCTTGCTCTGCCACCTGCCCCCACTGGGAACAGCCTCTCTCCAGCCTCTTTGGAACCCCCCTTCAGGAAGTTGCAGGCTGCTCTCAGATCCCCTCACTCTTCTCCTCTGCAGACTCAACAGACCCAGCTCCCTCGGTCTCTCCTCGTGGCCCATGTGCTCCAGCCCCCTGAGACGCTCTCCATGGGCGCCCGGCGAGTCCCAGGGGCCCAGGCCACTGGCCAAGAAGCAGCAGTGGCTGCAGCCCCGGCCCTTTGAATCACCATGGTGCTCCAGGCAGCGCGAGCGCCCTCGGCCCTGCGCCCGGTCCCTTCTGGGAGCGCAGCACCGCCCCCGTGTCGCCAGAGGGGCCGTGGAGGCTCCAAAAGCCTTCAGCAGGCGGGCTGCGTCAGCACGGGCGGGCCGCGGGGGGCTTCTAGCCCTTGCTTATTGTTCAGGGGGCTATCTGGGCAGCTGGACCCCACCCCCAAGCCAGCGACCTGGCTGCTGCCCACCTGCCCGTCCCTGGCTGCCCGCTCTAGCTCTGGGAGAGGAGGAGGGGACCCACTGAGAACCGGGGGCTCCCCGAGCGTGTCCCTTCCCTCCCCTTGCCCACACTAGGCGCTTCCACCCAGTTTAGCCACGTAAGGGCGATCTTCTCACGGCGAGCAGCTGTGCCGAGGGCCTAGTCTGGGGTGTGCCCGGCCGCTTGGGCCCCAGGAAGAACCCAGCACGCTGCCAGGCCCCCTTAGCCACTTACCAGGCAGTTTTAGAGAGGGACTCCATGAAATCCGAATGGAACAAGCGAATGGGCCGGTCCACGGGCTGATGCACCCACTCGTCATACTTCTCCCGCAAATGGCCCACCTGCCAGAGCAGCGGCTTGCGCCAGTCCACGAGATCCTGGGGGCAGAGATGGGAGAGGGAGAAAGAGCTTTTAAAGCCAAGTCAAAGCCATTCGACAGCCCTCGCCTAGCGCTGGGCCCTGCTGGCAGCCCACGGAGCCCCAGGCGAGCCAGGGGGCCGGTGCAGCCTGCATCCCCGGGAAAAAGCCACACCCAGGGCGCTTTGCGGAGGGCTCAGGGTTAACGTGCTACCTCGGTAGGAGCCAGGACACCCCCCAGGCCGGGGAGCCAACCGGCTGTGCCGGAACCAAGACCAGGCACCTACTCTGGCCACAGAGCTGCTGGCTTCCAGGCAGGGCCGGCTCGAGCCATTCCTGCGCCCCGGGCAGCAGGCGCGCGACGCATGCGCGGCTCTGGCCCCGGACACGCGGCGCCCCTTACAGCTGCCATCTGGCGCCCCGGGCAGCCCCCCCCCTTAATCTGGCCCTGCTTCCAGGAGCCGAAGCTGGCAGGCCAGAAGGAGCCGGAAGGAGCCGGGATTGCTGGCGGAGGGACGGCAGCACCGCCTGAGAATCAACTCGGCCTGGGAAGTGCTGCTCGGTTTCCTTCCCGTGTCGTTGCCTAAGCGGCCAGGGCCGGAATGGTTTCCCCAGCAGCCCCCGTGGGTTCTCGGCAGACGCTGTGTTCAGCGGCGCTGCGACACCCCCCCCCCCCCGCACAGCGATGTCGGATCTACATGGCAAACTGCCCCCCAGCTCTGCCGCGACGCCCCCCGGAGCCCAACAGGGAGAGGGGACAGGGTGAAAGTTCTGGGGCAGATTTTAAAGTTTGACCATAATAGTGACTGCCCCTTCCCCCCAACAGCACTGTGCCCCCGGGTTGGACACCTTAGTGCTTCGCTGTAGGACTTGCTGATGGGTGGGGGAGCGGGAGGTTGGATGGCTGGGGAGGGGGACCAGGGTGAACGCACTGGTTCATTCGCCTACGGGCTGCAGCGCCTGCAGGAAGGGAGCAGGCACACCTGGACGGGACGACCGTATCTCCCTTCCCCACATCTCACCAAGGGCAGACGAGGGGCACTCGTGCGAGGGATCTAGTGAGCTATTGCACCCGTGGGTGACTTTAGATGAATATGACAAACCGCGGGAGTTCCGGGGGCCGGGAAGGGAGCTTGCTGGTTGATGACAGGTGGAAAGGGGAGAGGAGTTTTCCCAACACGCCACGCCGCCACCGAGGCAGCGAAGGAAACTGACTGCACCCGTGAAGCTGTCCCCGCGGCGCGGTCAGAGAGCAGCCGGCGATGGCCCGGGAACCTCTCGGGCCCAGCAGCCGCCCGCATCCGTGGCCAGAAGCGGCACTGTCGTGCCCTGGGCACAGAGACCAGCAACTGGAATCCAGATCCGACCAACACGACCGCAGCGGCCTCAGGCGGACGGGTGGTGCTCGGGGCTGCACATCCAGCCTCATCCGTGCCCAAGCAGGCAGGGACGTGCCCCAGCACGGCCAGGTCCAAGAGCTGCCCCACGGTTCACCCTGCAGGGTCGCCAAGCGGCCCATCTACCCCCCAATATCCAGCAACCGCAGACCCCAGCTCAGCTGCCTGGGGCGCGCGCTGTGGGGTAGGGACAGCAGCAGAACTGCTCCTGCCAGGGCTCCCCCCCCCCCCCGCCAGGGTCCCAGGCCTGCATGGGAAGGGCTGCCCTGCTGTGAGCCCGTGGCCTAGGGGAGACAGGGGGCTCTGATGGGCAGCGGGGGTGCTGCAGGTTTTCCTCCAGAGCAGCTGCCTCAGCAAGGGCTGGTGGCCCCCCCCGCCTCGCAACCTCCTTTCCCGGCGCTGCGGGGCTGGGCGCCGTGGAGCCGGGGCTGGGCGCCACAGGCATAGCGTGGCTCCGAGCCACGGCCCACGCCACACGCATGGGGGCCGCGCCGCCCTTCCAGCCAGTCCCCCCCACGTCCTGCTCCACAGACAGGCCCCAGGGCTGGCTAGGCCGAGGCAGCCTTCTGTGGTCAGCTCACAGCGTCGGAGCTTTTCTGGCTGGCAGCCCAGGAGCATGGCCCCACCCAAGCCAGCCGCGGCTCCAGGCCTTTGCCAGCTCTATTGTCCTTGGGGCAGGGCTAGGAGGCGCCGGCGGTGCCAGGCAGGAGGCGGCGAAGGCCCCCGGCACGTCGGCGCAGTCGGTCAGGACACGACCTTCCACAGAGCCGGGCGAGCCAGCTAACGGGCAAACACGGCGGCGCCTGCCCCAGCCTCAAGGTGAAGGCTGCTGCCCCGCGCCGCGCCGGGGCCCGTTCCCAGTCACAGAGCCCCGACGGGGCACCGAGGTGCCAGCGGCAGCACGAGAGGCTCCCTTGAAGAGCCACTGACGCCAGCAGCCAGCGGGACTTGGAAACCCTCTTCCAGCGGCCCTTGGGTGGGCCGTCAGGGACCCGAGGCCGAGGCAGGTGCCCGCAGCAGGAGCTGGAGCACGTAGCTCCTTGCCCAACAGCTGCAGAGTCTGCCCAGGGGACAGGATGGGCCCCCCGACCGTGGCCAGAAGGGTGGCGCCGACGCAGCAGGGCACGCACCAGGAGGGAGCGCCGAGGGCCTCGTCCCCCTCCATGGCAGGACAGACGCCGTTCTAGAGACACAGCCACAGGCCACGCGGGAAGAGGGGCCCTCAGGAGAGGGTGAGCCGAGTGGTTTCTGCCTGCCCAAGAGCTGCTGAAGGAAGCCTCCGGGCTGACCACGTCCTGACGGGGTGGACGGCGAGAGTCGAGGAGGCTGCCGCCCACGCCCCCAGGGCGGATACCGTGCCGGCACGGGAAAGGCCCAGCTCCCTGGCTCAGCACGGCCCAGCCCAAGGAAGGGCTCTTGCCCTTAGCCAGCCAATGGGGGCGAGGAGAGGAGAGCTGAGCCTGCCCCGGGAGCAGGCTTGCGTGGCCGGGCCAAGCGGCGGTGGAGGGGAGAACCGCTCGCTCTCGGATACCAGGGGCGGGGGGGAAAGGGGGGAGTTAAGTGCCGCCATGCACACAAGAACAAACAGCTAAACATGGGCCATCCGCAGGCTTGAACCATCAGGTTTCGAGCCCTCCGAGGAGGAACGTGCTGGAGTAGCCTCCCACGGGGAGCCGGGGGGGGCCAAACCCCCATGCGGCTGCAAGCAGCGTGAGACAGTTGGGGGGGGGGGATGCTCTGATGGGATCACCTGTGATGATGCGTGGCCCATTGGCAACCCGCTGAAGCAACACTCCAAGGGCCAGACACCAGGCAACCATGGGGCAGGCTCCGGGCTCCGACAGGAAAGCCCGTCCCAGGGGTCCGGCCGGTCTGACTGGCCACCCCCCATAGGGCTGAGAAGGGCTTTGCCCCAGCTCAGATTGACAGAGACCCTGGGTGGGGGCGGTGGCGTTTCATCTCCCCCGGCTGCAGGGAGCGCAGGCCACGTGCAGCTTCAAACGGGGCCACGAGGCAAATTCTCCACCTCACGGTCTTGATTTCAAGATGCGAGGGCGCCAGCAGCTCGGCCAGTGGTCGTGGGGCGACTCCGGGACCTGGGGGCCAACTGAAACGAAGCCTGAGAGTAAAGTCTGCCAAGTAGTAAAGACTACTGCTATTGTGGAAGCAGGAGGAGGTTGAGGGATGATTCCTAGGGCGGCCGGGGGCAAATTGAGGACAGGAATACTAGATGCCGTGGGAAATGCTGTGTTGACAAGGGAGTCGACTCTAAAGGGAACTAGTTCTATAGAGCCCCCCAGGAGAGCAGAACGGTTGTGGGAGGAGTTTAGGACTGCAGTCATGTTAGTAGTGGAGGAATATTGGAAATATGTATGAGCTATGACGTGGACTCACAAAACAAAGGGGAAGGCGGTTCATCATGGGATTGTGGGCGATCTACAGTATAGTCCCAATTCTATGTGGGTTGACCTGCCTGCATGCGCTTCTCCAACAAACACTTCCTCAGTTCCCCTCTTTGACCAGGTCTCTTCTGCATTCTTTGACGGTTGTCCTTTGGAGGACACACATACCGTTGTAACAGCACTGCTGCGCAGGCGTGTAGATGGGGCAGCAAATGGTGTTCATCTTTGCCAAATACCAGCCAGCAGACAAAAAGTTCTGTGGCCTGCAGCGTGCGAGGGGTCAGGCTAGATCACCACGACGGGCTGGGGTCTGTCCGGAGAGCGAGGGGTCCACACGGACCTCGGCGTGGTCCCTCGCATCCCGCCCCCTCTCCACGGGACATGCCCAGAAGTACGGGGCCAGCTGTTCCCCACAGCCAACGTGCACAGAGCTATTTATAGCGACCACAACAACGGTGTTTGGGAGCAAAGGTTAGCAAGCCGAGTCCCACTATTGGCCACCCGGTTTCCTGTAAAACCAGCCACCAATAACCACGTCGTCAAAGGGATGCCCCAGGGAAGAACCCTCCCAGCCCCAGAGGGCAAAACCTGCAAGCGCAGGAGGATGAAGACGGAGGCCGAGAGAAGACAAGCGATGCAGGGCTCCCGCATGCGACGCCCCCTCCCGCTTCCCATGGCAAGGCGGGGCCCCGGGCTCCAAGATCTGGCCACCGATGCAAGTCAGGCAAAACCGGGCCAGCTCCCTTCCCGTCCCCTCCTCCCGCCCCAGAGAGGTTTGCGCTGTCCCTGCGTCAGCCCAGTTCCGGTCCACGGCAAGCCCCACTGATTTCTTCCAGCCCCGGCCACGCTCCTCTGACAGTGGAGCTCGGGGCGCCCCTGGGAGGTGGTGCAGGGTGGAGGGAAGGGCCACCCGGGAGCACGGCACAGGCGCCGGAGCAGCATCAGCGCGGGTGGAGAAGGGGTCAGCTGCTGAGATGGGGCTTCTGTTGGCCAGACCCAACGAACCAGGAGGGAGCAAGGCACGGGGCGAGTCCTGCCGCCTTACCCGGGGCAGGAGATCAGAACCTAGGGGCCCATGACAAGCATTGGTGGGCACGCATTAGCCCAGCAAGGAAGGGGCAGAACGTGGCACCTGCTTGGAGAAAGCTCCCAGCCCTTCGGCAGGAGCTGGGCGTGGCAGCAAAAGGCCTGTGGGTCCCTGGGGCGCGAGCAGGGCGTGGAAACGCAGCGGCCCCACCGCTCTCGCAGGGAGCCCTCTACAGCCACCCGCACTCTGCTGGGGCCCGGCGGGCCTGCTACCACCATGCCATGCGGGCGCGCACGGTGCATCTACTGCGGCGGGATGGGCTGACCGCTTGCACACGTGCAGGTGGCTCCTGTTCCTCCCAGGCCGTGCGAGCGGGTCTGGCAAGCCGTGGCCATGGGCCGCGAGCAGGGGAAGCTGCAGGCCACTGGCACCGTTCACCGCGGGGCTCCTCCACCGACAACTGTTTAGTCCGGGGTGCTTCTAGCCCTACTCTAGGAATTCCTCGGGGCAGGTCTCTGGCCCGTGTGATGCAGAATTTCTTGCTCAGAACCGGTGGATCCATCAGCAGCGCAGCAGCCAGTGGGCCCCGGGCCAGGCCAGGCCAAACATTAGATCTCCACTTATGTACAAGGGACCACACCTGCCCGAGTCTGCGGTGTGGGGCGCCACGGGGGCCTCCCGCTCTGGGTGACTGGGCGGAGACACACCAAGCTTGCCCCGCCCCCTGGAAGTGAAGGGGCGGAGCAAGTAGTAGAAAAAGCAGAGCTGGGCCCGGGAAGGGAGCAGATATGCTCGGTTCGCTGCCGCATACTGCCCCTGCTGCTGAGCCAGGAACCACCCTGGAACTGGAGGGGCTCACAGCTGAGGAGGAGCTGGCGCTGGCAGGACTGCCAGCGGCAGAGTCCCCAGCCGGGCCTGAGGAGACGGCGCCAGAGTCCCCGGACGGGCCTGAGGAGACGGCGCCAGCATTACAGTCCCCGGACGGGCCCGTGGAGCCGACGGCGGCGGGAGGAGCCGGCGGCAGAGTCCCCCGGACGGGCCCGTGGAGCCGACGCCGGCGGGAGGAGCCGGCGGCAGAGTCCCCGGACGGGCCCGTGGAGCCGACGGCGGCGGGAGGAGCCGGCGGCAGAGTCCCCGGACAGGCCTGCGGCCGGGGCTGTAGCGCGGGTAGGAAGTAGCCCCCGAGGACTGGGTGACAGTTTGGGGCCTTGAGCCAGTGTGTTGCAGGAGGGTTCCCACTGGCTGGGTGGCGGGACACCCCCATACCGTTGGGGCCCTGGACTGGAAGGCAGTGGAGTCGGGGGGCCTGCGTTCCCTGCCCCAGGACCCCACCCCCTGGGGTCACAGGCCCCCCAGGTCTCGAGGCCCCTGCTTGCTGGCCCTCTTTCCTGGAGAGCTGCGACCGAGGGCCCCCCGCACGGGTGTGGCTCAGCCTCCCCCGTGGGCCCAACAGGCCGGCGGCCAGTTCCATGCCCTTAGGGAAGGGGGTTTCCTCATTGACGAGCCTTTCATGCGCTTTGGGGCCCAAGTGCTCAACCCTTCCCCCTGCGCAGAGGGCTTCAGCCTGCTCCTCGGTCCCACCTGGCTCCTCGCCGCCGTCCCTCCCCCGCGGCCCAGAGCGGGGGGCAGCACTGCCCTCCCCGCGCCCTGGCCGCCCTGCTCGAGCGCCGGGCCCAAGGGGAGAAGGCAAACGCCCTCGCTCCCCTGCTCCCGGGAGGGGCGTTTCCTCGGCGGCCGGTCGCCCCTGCCGGGACTTCGGATTGGACGCGCCAAGCGCTCGCGGGCCTCCCCCGGGCCTGTGTCCCTCCTTGCCCAGAGCCCTGGCAGCCGGGGAGAGTGGGGGACCCCAGCTCCGTGTGAACATTTGACAAATGTAGGGCAGGAGGGGGCATCCGGGCGTCTCTCTGGAAACAGGCCTGGGCAGCGAGCGGCCGGCCGCGCAACGGGGAGCTGGCTGGAAGGGGCAGACGGCCGGGGCAGCCTGGCAGGGCTCTGGGGCAACGCTAGCCGTTAACACGCCAGTGTGTTCCCAACGGGGCGGCCAGGCCTCGGACGGCACCAGGCCCTGGGCAGGGAAGCGTGGAGAGGCTGCTCTCGCCAGGACTCGTGGGACGCAGGTGCACTTCTGGGGGGCTGCCGGCCTCGACTCTGCTCTGGCCGGGGACCAAGGGAGCCTGGAGCGCCCCGTCCTGGGCGGCAGCACCTCACTCCAAGGACAGCCCGTTGGTGGGCCCATCCTCAGCCTGGCGCCCCCCAGGCGCACCGGGCCCATCCTCAGCCTGGCGCCCCCCAGGCGCACCGGGCCCATCCTCAGCCTGGCGCCCCCCAGGCGCACCGGGCCCATCCTCAGCCTGGCGCCCCCCAGGCACATCGGGGCACCACTGCTTCGGGGAAGGACCCTGGCACAGCCCTGGCGTCCTGGGGGGAGGGCAGGGAAGGAGCTTTGGGACAGCCCGTTCTCTTCCAAACAGGAGCAAAGCAGCAGCCTCGGGGGGGGGCTGCCGACCCCCCGGCCAAGCCGGGGGCGCTCAAGTGACTGCCGGAGCCATGGAAGAAATCCACTTCCAGGCCTCTTGGCCCCGGGAGGGTTATGGGCTGGCCCCCGCGCTAAGCAGGCCCCGCCGCGCGAGACGCCGCTCGCTTTGCAAGCCCACTACGCCTGCGCGTGGCCTACTGGGAGTTCTCTTGGGGGGTGGGGAGAGAAAACGAGCGCGTGTGCTCTCCCCCCAGCAGCACTAGAGGCTGAGCGCACGCACGCACGCGCCAATTGCCGGGACTACACCCTGTGCTCGCCTCTTCACCTGCCGCAGGCACCCTGCCCAACGCCCAAGCTTGTCAGACGAGTTGCTGCGGCTTAGCCGCACCCTGGGCGGACTCCGCGCATTGGCGAGGGGCTTGCGGGCCGGCCCGCCCTAGCGACTCCTCCAGCGACGAAGCGTGTGCCCTCCAGACGGCGGCTGTCCAACAGAATGCGCCACCAGCATGGCCCCCAGCTGCACACGCGGCCAAACTGCCCCGGCCAATCCTGCAGCGTTCGCCGGCCACACGCTGCCCTCCATCCCGGGCGCTGCCGCTGGGGGGAGGAGCGCGGCCGTCGCGGTGCTTTCCCACCCCATTTGGGGGCGGCAGGTGGCGTCCTGGCGCGGATCCCCCGGGCGCGGGTCCGGTCTCTAGAAGAGCAGCGTGCTGTTCGCGGCCCGACGCGCAGTTCCAAATGCAGCCACGGCGTTGGAGCGGCACCCCTAGGAACACACTCGGCCCACTTCCTCCTGGGGGGGGCTGGTCCAATCCCTTTCCAGCACCGCCTCCCGCTGCTTTCCCACGGCGGGTCGGAGCCGGGACCAGCCGTGGAACGCTGAGCGGGCCTGGGAGCGAGCGTGCAAGGCCTCGAAGAGGGGGCTGGACTCAGCCTTCGCTGCTCCACGCGCCAGCACGGCTCCCGGTGGCGCCTTGCCCGACCACACTCCAGGGGCGGCACCGTAGGGCACGGCCCTGGACACCCCTGGCTGCAGGGACGTGGACGGTTCCAGACGGACAACGGCAGGCATCCAATCAGATGCAAATGAGCCCATGCCACCTGCCACGCTGCACCTCTGGGGGCAGTGGTTCTCGGCCAGGGCGCCCACGCAGAGCTCTCCCCGGGGCACAGCAGCTCAGCCAGGCTCCGGCCTCGTCTGACAGCCGGCGGCAGAGGTGCCCAAGCGAAGCCCGCGCCAGAGGCGTTTCAGACAGACCCCGGCTTGTCGCTACGCACGGGTGCTTCATCCTACGGCTCTGCCCCACAACCGAGGAGGGCCCCGCCGCACCTTCAGGACTAAGATTTGGGCATCAGCTTGCGCAGGTCAAACCCACTTTGGCAGCGGCCTCGCGGTAAAACCCACAGGAACCAAGCGGGCGGGGGGAGCATGCTGCGGCATTGCCGCCTTGCCGGCTCTGGGGCTGCAAGCGAGGGGCTGCTGGGCTGCGGGCTGGAGGACGAGGGCCGCCGCGCTGGGAGTGGACGTTTCCAGGCGTCAGAGCAGCTCTGGCCAAAGGACTGAGCCCTCGGGACCCGCGTGGCCGCCCTGCCGCGTGGGAGGGGCCCAGGGCCGACCGCAGCCGAGGGAGGGAGTTTCGGTTTCGGTCGAGGCGGGGCAGGAGCGGCGGATCAGAGAAGCCCAAGGGCTCCAGGCTGGGCCGTGTTCTGGCTGAGAGGCGACACCGCCCGGCTTTCGACACCGACCGCAGTGCCTGTGCCCAGGGCGGGCCGGCAGGAGACGTGCACACAGCGTGACAGCTCTCCGAGGCAGCCCCGCCTCTGGCTGCGTTATGCAGCCGCACCTGGGAGCAAAGCGCTGGGGGGTGGGGCAGGCCCGCGGGCTCAGCTGCTTTCGGAGCGGGCTCTCCGACGGGCGAGAGGCGCAGCCACTCCGGGCTGCTTCGGCTGCCAGAGCTGCGCCAGGGAGCGGGCACAGCCCCTGCCCAAGGCGCCCGGCCCCCCTGCAGCGGGCGGGCGCGGACGAGGGACCCAGCCTGCCAGAAAGCAGCCATGTGGGTGGCCAGGCGCGCGTCCGAGGCCAGGCGTGAGCTCACGTCCGGGGGGGAGGGTGCTGGAGCGGCAGTTCCTGGGCGGGAGGGCTAACAGTAGGAATCCTATAAAGGAACAGGTCAAAGGGGCGTCACCTCTTGGCCAGCCCCACCAGGCTCCGGTGTCCAGGACCGACAGCTACCGGAGAGCACCACAGTCAGTGCACGCCTAGCGCCCGATTCTGTAGCACGTGGCACATACTAGTGCAAGGGAGGCAGCTAGCCGTGCAGCGAGATGTGCATCTGCTAATCCCGGAGCCCCGTGCCAGCGAGGTCACTGCACCCACGCGGTGTCTCGGCCACCAGCCGGTCTCTTCCCAAGCGCCAGGATCTGCCCCTGGTGCCCATGTGGCGAACGGGTTGTTCTCAGCAGTGAAAGGCAGCCCAGAGGGGAGGGCAGGCCCCGGGGAATGCCGCACGTAAGCAGCCGGCAGCCGCGGCCCCCGCGGGCTAGGGAAGGCAGGGGATGCCGTGCAGACCTTGCGGGTGGCTTGGAAGCACAGCAGCACGGCCCAGACAGCCAGATCCATGAGAGCAAGTTCCCCCCCAGCTCCCTGATCCTATGCCGGATCTTCGTCCAGACCGGATCCCATTCCAAGTCCTCTTCAAAGCCCCAAGGGCGAGTCGGCTGGCTGCCCGAACCGACCACCAGGAACGCCGCTGAACGGCGCCCAGCGTCCTGGCCCTGGCCCCGGAGTGCTCAGAGAAGGCCTCTTGGCCCCGAACGTGCCCCGGACCCTTCCGGTTCCTCGCCACACCACGTGCCAACAGCTTTCTGGAGCCCGGGACCTGCCTCCGGTTCTGAACGCCTGGGGCTGGCCATGCCAGGCAGCCTGCGGCACAAGCCAAGCCGTGTCACAGTTCTGTGAAGACCGCAAGGCCACATCTGCCACACAGCGACATGGGCGTTCCCTTCCCCCAACGGCGGCTCAGGAGACAACGGCCAAGTGGCGAACGTCGCCGCCGCTGCCTCGGGGCCTGGAGGGTGGAACGCCACGAAGCGCCAAGCCACGACTAGAATACTGCCTGGAACCAGCCGTCCGCCCTCAGCCCCCTTCTCAGAGAGGGCCTGATTTGGACAGGCTAGGCCCACGCCTCCCAGACAGCGGCACGTTGGGAAGGCAGCCCCGGGGAGCTAAACAAATAAGCTGGCCCCTCTCCGGTTGGAAAAGCGCCCCAACTATGGTCACCTCAGGCCGGACCCAGCCAAGGCCCCGCGGCGCGCCTTGCAACGTGCGTGCCCGCTCCAACGCCTGTGGGGCCAGCACCGGCGCCGGGACTCCAGTCCCGCCCCTTCCTGCAGGACCTCGAGGGACTGCGCAGAATCTCTTCTTGTCCGGCCTCGAGTCTATTTAGCGTATCTCTGCCCCGGTCGGGATCTGCACAGCGCTCCTTCGGGACAGGCGAGGCGGGAGAGCTCAGGTGTGCCCCACAGACCCGGGATCAAACACCAGAACTTCTGGAGATCACCCAGGGAAAGTAATTGTGTTTGAGAAGCCCACGTGCATCGGCACACGCTGTGCCACACCGCCCGCTCCTTACCTTGTCCGGATCTACCGTTCTGCACCTCGGATCCATCCCATGGCTCGGCGTCCGAGCGGTGGACTTCACTGGTTTCTCGCTCTCCAGAAGGCTCTAGAGACAAGACCAAAAAACAAACTACATTCACGAGCGAGCACACGCACGGAGCCAGAGGCCTCCGTTTTATTGCGAACACCCACCCAGCAAGGGGCTAGTGAGGATTCTTACTAAGTTCCTAGAGCAGATTTCCTACCCATCAGGGAAATGCTAGTTTCATGCCATCAAACCAGTCTAGAATCTGGTTCTTTGGTACATGACAAATGGCAGCACGCCCCTCGGCTCCCAGTCTTGTAAGTCTCACACGCAAAAGGCTTCACACGGGAGTCACTGAGTTCTGAGCATGTTTTTCTGCAGCTGCATTCACATGGGAACCTCTCTAGTCTGAGTGCCTAACTTGAGGAACCTTAATATTCAGCGAATGAGCCTTTGGTGTTGTCCGAAAAGCCCCATTACAGCTTCTCAAATGTTGGACAGCCAAAAATCACCGGCGTCGCTTCTGAAAAAAATTTTTAGCCACTCTAAATCTGTGGCTCAGACCCTCAGATGAAACCCCGAGGCCGGGCAGCAGGCTGTCCCCCAGACATGCCCGCAGCGGAGCGCCAGGTAGCGTTGCTTTCCACTTTTTAAAAGAGCTGGCCATGCGCAATTGTATTCCCCAGAGGAAAATCGTTTCTAATCAATCAGGTTGGGAAACAATTTTCTCGTCTTGCAACCACCAGATTTGGAAAAAAGTTTCCCAGGAAAAATTGAGACGAGAAGAGTCAAACACCTCAGTTTTCACGCCCCAAAATCCAAACCATGTTTGGCGCCGATAAATCCAAATGACCGTGTTCCAATTTGGACTTTTCACCATCGGTTAGTTTCAAAGTCGAGAGTGGTTGCTACTTGTGCTGGGCCGGACCCGCTGCCGCACACCACAGCTCTATGGCCCGGCGATGCCGCAGCGGGCCTGGCCAGTTAACCACTAGCCTGGAAAGGACCCCTTCCAGTTCACGACGCCCTCCCACCAACACAGCTGCAGATGGGAATTTGTACACGCTTGGTTTCAGCACAGTCAGCTCTGTGCCCCGACCACCACGCCACGGCCGAGCAGCTCACCAGAGCGTGGCAGCGCCAGCCGGAGCCACGGCCACTGCCCTGCCCCTTGGCGAGAGCAGCGCCAGCCTTGCCCCATTCCCCCTCTTGCCCCATTCCCTCTCGCCCCCTCACCCCATGCACCATGGGCAGTGGATGAACCTAGTGGGGAGGCGACCCCACGGCCCCACCGCTTCTACCTGAGGCCCCGCGCTGCAGGAGCCAACTCCTCCCCCACATGAAGCTCCCCAGCCCTGGAGCACGGGGAGGGTGGGCAGCGCGTGGTCCCAGCCTCAGCAGGGCAGCCCTGGAGCCGTGCTGAAGCAGGGGGCGGGGCGTGGGCGGGGCCATGCCTGACTGTTTGGGAAGGCAGCACCTGCCCCTGCCTCTGGTCCCCGCCGCCCCTGTAAGGCGCCAACAGGGATCTTACCATCCAAGAGCGCCCCAGGCGGAAAGCCCAGCTGATCACTCAGAGCCTGCAGCCGGACTCCCAGGCAGACCAAGGATGCTCTGCCCCGACCCGGTCACGTAAATCACCATGGAACGGTCACAGCAAGGGGTTCTCTTCCGACGGGGGTGCACATTCACACAAGCCTCAGTGCACATCATTTATTCTGCACACGGATGGAAAAAGTTACAGGGCACGTAGTCCACGGCCAAGCCAGCCACCCAGAGAGCGTTGTGTGGCTAGCAACTCCCTGCCCCGCGTATGCAAGGCTTTGAATCCTGGAACCCCAGGCCAGAAGGGACCGCAAGCGTCAGCCGACCTAACCCTCCGCCGAGCCCAGATCTGGCTGGACTCAGCACCAAGGGGCACAGGCAACTGTCAGGCCAGAGCCGCCCGCGGCCGAACTGCTCCCGCCTCCGTCCGTTGCAGAGTTTTAGGTTTCTGCCACTCCCACCCAGGAGCTCAGCTGCTTCACGTTGTTCCCACCCCCGATCCCTCAACATCCCACAGCGGTTGACAACTAACTAGTTATAGCCCTGTGAACTCTTCCTCCAACCTCGGAGCAAGCTTGCCAGCCAGCTCACCCACCCAGAGATCCCAGGGAAGAGTCCCTCCAGGGTCCTGGCTGGGGAAGGAAAGGGGATGCGGGAGTTAAAGGCCAGTGGAGTAGCCCTCACCCCACAGAGGCATGGGGGGCAGGCAGAGAGCGGCTGGGGGACCCATCTTGGGAAACGAGAGTCCCAAACTCAAGCAGCCAGTGGGAGAGAGCCGTCAGAGCCCCGGAGAAGCCCGCTGCAGCGACACACGCCCGTAGCGTTGCTTAGTGCTTGCCGGGAGCCAGTGGCTTTGGGAGCAGGAGTTTCCTCCCCAAAGGTTGAGAGACGGGCATGGCAGGCGTCCTCCAGCCCACGGCGCTGCAGAGGGGGCCCCGTGGCGCGCGTCAGAGCCGACGTTCCTGTTCTCCTCCGTCTCGGCTCCGGGAGCGCGGCAGGTACAGGGAGCGGGTCTGCACCTGGCACCGCGGGGGCAGAGCCAGGCACAGTGGTGCCTGGAACCAGAGTCAATAGTCGCCAGCAGGAACGCACAGGGATGGCAAGGCAGGAGGTTAACCCCTTGCAAGCCCCTTCCGGCCCCCTGTCTGCCCCCTGCTTTTGGAGCACGGGGAGTCGCCCTAACCCACTCCTCCCCCTCCCGCCCAGGGCTGGAACACCACAGCCAGCTGATCCGCCACAACCAGCTGATCCGCAGCATTCTAGCTTTGGGAGGGAGGGGGAGGAGCACAGACATGTGCGAATCGGGGGAAGAAACAGGTAAGCGCGGGGCTCCGTGCCCAGGAAGCGGGGAGGGGACTGTGGGCTGCTGCAGCCCACAGAGACGAAGGACCACTCACGCGGCGCACTCCGCGCTGGCGGTCGCCCCTCCCTGCCCTAGAGTCACTCCTCCAGGTCCCTCCATGGTCAGCTGCATTTCACTCCCAGCCCTTCCAGCTAGCGTGACCCTCCCGTGGCTTGTGCACAGGCCTCATCTCAGCAGCACCCAGCCCTCCTGGTTACCAGGGGAGGCAGTTCAGCCCAGCCCAGCTGGGGGCCTGCAGGAGGCTGTCCACGCGGCAGGCAAGTCAGGCACCTGCGTCCCACCCGTCGCCGTGTCCCAACGGTCTCCTTCGTCCAGCCGCAGACTCCCAGGTGCGAGGGGACCATGGGGAGGGTCTCCCTGACCTCCTGAAGAGCACAGGCCACCCCAAAGAGTTCCCAGAGCAGCTGTCCCAGAGAGCCGCCCATCTGGATTTCAAAATGGTCAGCGATGGAGAATCCAGCAGGCCTCTAGGTAAGCTGGGCCGGTGGGGGATACCCTATTAAACATGCACATCTCCACCTCCGGTCTGAATGGGCGTAGCTTCAACGGCCAGCCAACGGCCTCGGCCGCCCTTTCTCAGCTAGACTGAAGAGTTCATTGGCTCTTTAGTACTAACCGACTAATTACATTGCCCCTTAACCTTCGCTTGGCTCAGCGGAATGGATCACATTATTGGCATCTGTCACCGGGGCAGGTTTTCTAACCTTTCCACCAGTTTTCTGGCTCTTCTCAGGACCCTCTCCGGTTTAACGACATTGCTGCACCTGGAGGCACCGGGCCTGGACGCAGGATTCTTGCACAGGGACAGACTAGCTCTGCACCCTTTTCAACATCCCCTGGATGCGTCCCCCAAGACAGCATCAGTCCTTCGGTCCGCAGCATCACGCTGGAAGTGCCCGCACAGCTGATCACCGCTGCGGCTTTCAGAATCCCTGCTTCCCAGGACAGTGGCTCCCCCTTCACCACCCCTGTGAGCCTGGCCTGCACCCCCCCGCCTAGGGGCGCACATTTACACCTAGTGGCATGAACATGCAGATTGCTTGCTGGCACCAGCATGCCCCACAATCCAAACCACTCTCTCGGTGATGCGTCTGCATTAATTACCACTCCCCCGGTCACGGGCCATTGGCGAAGAGAAAGCCAGCTAATAAAAGTTAACAGCATGGGGACGAGAAGCAATTCCCCACAGGGCCCCATTAGAAGATACACCTGCTTGAGCGTAACTGCCTGTTTAAAGGTACATTGAGATTTCTCACTTGGCCAGCTTTTAAACCGGTTTTATTGATTGGCATGAGTTACATTACCCTCCTTTCCATTCTTGATGAGTCAATCCCATGCCAGTCACTGAATTACGTTATCTAGGGAGTGGTGCAAAACTGACAAGTCTATAATTACCTCTGTTATCCAATAACTTCCCCCACTTTTTTGGAAATTCCCAGCATTCCAGGATTTATTAAAAAACCCAACAACCTTAGTCCCGTTATCTCCTCGGCTAGCTCTTTTTAAACTCTTGGATGCAAGTTACCTGGGCCTGCTGATTTAGAAGTGTCTAGCTTTAGTACCTGCTGTGTAACATTCTCCTAAGAGACTAGTGGAATGGAGAGATTCTTAGCATATTTTATGACACCGGCTGTTTATTTCCCAAATATAGAACAGAAATGTATTGAACATGTCTCCCTTTTCTGTATTTTCAATAATTCTACCATTCCCATTTAGTAATGCACCAATACCATTGTTTTGGTTCTTAATAGACTTCTTCCTTATTGTCCTTATGCAGGCCATAGATTTCTCATCGAGTCCCTTTGCTTCCCTTCTCAGTGTTCTACAATTCCTCACTTCTCTTCGTTACTATCAAGTCCCTCTTTCTTCCATTCAGTTATAGAATAAACTTCAGGATATCATTTTAACCAAGAGAGACAGTCCAGGTCCTAGGACAGACCCAGTGCTCCAGAATAGACCCATTACAAGGGAGAAGGCAGAAAGGAGTTGCACCCAATTAAAACAAAAAGATTTAATTCTTCCTAAAGTTTCCCCACCGTGCTCCTAGGAACACAGGTTCCAAGCTCAGCATTTGGGAGCGGGGGAGATGTGCTTCTGGACCCCTTGGCCACCCAGGGAGCAGCCGCTACCACCTCTGCTCCCAGCTGCAGGAAATCACCTCCCCCCGCAGCTGGGAACCCGGCAGACACTGGCCTGAACTAGCTCCGCGGGCACCATGTAAGAGAGACCCGTCAAGGGTTGCACCCCACCCCCAGGCAGAGGGCGGGAGGCTGGGGCACCACTAGGCCCCCGCACCCGGGGGCACGTGCTCCCCGTGCCGATGCTGGGGCAGCATGCCCTGCCGGCTGGACATGGAACACGCCGGCGGAGGCTCAGAGACCGGGGTGCTGGAGGCGCTCCGGCCGAGAGGCTGGCAGAGCGGAGGGGCAGCACGACCCCCACGGGCAGGCTGGACTTGATGGGGGTGGGGGAAGCGTGCTGGGAATTTAACAAAGCGCCCACCCTGGTTTAGAAGCCTGCAGGAACATTTGTTACTCCCTTTAGGAGCAGGGACGGTAAACCCAGGCGCTGGAGAACAAGCCTAAGGGAAGGAGCGCTAGGGAGACACCCATGCACCAAGGGGCGTGTTTAACCCCGGCCCTGCACGTGGGAGGAGGGCGGCACTTCCACCGTGGCACCGGCTGGCCGGGCTATCGCGGTGCCAGTTATCAAACCGTCCCAGGGAAGGAAAAACACCTTCCCCCGCCGCCTACACCAATGCCAACTCCTCGGCCCAGCAAGCGAGGCTGCAGCTGGTCCTCCCCCGGGACAGTGCACCCCACCCAGCAGCTGTGCGGGTCACAGATCGCAGTGAACTCCCCAGTGGCTTTGTGGCTGCTGCCCCCCCCCCCAGAGGCATCAAACATGCAACACCCCCTCCATGGCTGCCCAGCCACGGACGGAGCCCCTCCCCCCACCTCAGTCAGGCCGCTTCCCGTTTAACCGCACTAACGAGGCCTGTGCCTCAAGCTACCCGAGCGGGGCACCTCCCCCAACTCCGCGCCCAGCAATTCCTCCAGAGCGGGTCCCGCGGGCCGGAGCCAGCGGCCTGCCGGGCACACGGGCTGACAACGCAGGGGCCCTGCCGCTGTTCCGTGCCGCTCACGGACCCGCAGGGAGCCAGGCCAGCGCCAGTCCGGTGCACAGGGCAGCGGAGAGGAGCCCTACAGGGCAGCTGCCCAGGGCGTCAGGAGGGGCAGGACCCGTGGGCCCATCAGACCCGCCTGCGCCGGCCCCCAGCCAGCCCAGGCCAGCGCTGTTCTTGCCCAGCTGCACCACCCCAAGCCTGCCCTGCCCCCAGGCATGTCACGGGGGTTAACCAGACGCCGACGCCGCACTGCACTGGGCCCCGGCGTGCCACTTGGTTCCCCCGGTGCGTGAGCTCCGGGGAGCAGCCGCTCTCAGCCAGCGCGGTCAGGACCGTGCAGGCACCGGTGTAAAGCCGAGTCGCAGGCAAGCGAGGAGTCGGCCGGAGTAGCCAGTGGAGCTCGAACCGCGTGCAGGAGGGTCTGGAGGCAGGAGGGCAGCGCAGGGGCCGACTAGGGCAGGCCCAGCCCCGACAGGCCAAAGGCCGGCGCCTGTTAGAAGAGGCCAGACCCAGTAGAAAGGCCCAAACCCGGTTAGTTTGGGCAACTTTCCCACCCCCCCCGCTCCCTTCGGAAGTGCTCCGGGGACCCAGCTGGCCCCACCGCCACCGCAGCGGGGGCCACGGATCTTCGCTGCTAGTCCCACGCCAGGCTCACGGGCTGTCACAACGCAGCCGGCACAGGGAGGCCCCTGGAATCAAAGCTCCATGGTCAGGAGTGAGAGACGCCAGATGCCAAGGGGCGTGGGCGGCGGCGCCAGCCTGTCCCAGAGGGCCCTGTGCTGCGTGGGCAGTGGGAGCCGGCAGCCAGGCGCCCCGGGGCAGGACGCCTTTACCCCCAGGCAGCAGCTCGCTCCCTGGGGTATCCATTACACTGGCCAAGGACAGGGAACCGGGGCAGCCTGCACCCACCTCCAGGCGGCACTCCTCTTGCAGCAGGGCCCCGGGGCCACGTTCGAGAACTGCGTTTATTCCTAATCGCCGCAGCCATCCTCGGCCCTTCGCGCTAGTGTCCGCCGGGCCGTGGCGCTGCGGCGGGGGGCCCTATGCGGGCCGTACAGCGGCACAGGAGAACGCCTGCTGGAGGAGGCCGTGGAACAGTCGTGATACCTGGGCCTGGCCGCAGAACACGAGGAGAGGGGGCGAAGTCTGGCCCCACCTGGCAGAATGTGGCCCCGTTAATGAGGATTTCTCCACAAGCCTTTGGAGTTTCCAATCTGGGGCAGATACTTCTCAGAGGCAGGCAGGGCTCCGGGGGGAGGGTCAGGCCAGTAGCACAGGCTGATGGCCAAGAGCCAGCGTCTGATAAGGGCTGTTCCAAGTCCGGGGTGACTTGTGAAGTCTCAGTGGGTTCGAGGCTCAGTGCCCAAGTCCACTGGCTGCAGAGAGATGGAAGGATGCAAGAGGCTGGCCACCTGAAGGGAAGAGAGTGGCCAGCCGCTGATCTATGGCAGCCAGGCCCCTCCGCCCGGGTACGGGCCAAGACGGGCAGTTTCTGTGCCAGAGGCTAGGCGGCCGTCAGGACTGGGCACACACAACCCTGCCTGCCCGGGCGCTCGCTCACGGACGGAGCCACAGCCGTCCCGCCAAAGGAACTTGACTAGCTGGTCACCGAGAGGCCGCAGAACCGGGACGTGTCTGTGGATCGGACCGTTACCCTGGGCCTGAAGAGACATTCGCCTCGGCGCGTTACAAAGCCCATTTCCCTGCCTCTGACCCCCGCACTGCCACCCCAGGAGCCACGAATGGGACGCCTCCAGCCCACCCAGCTAGCCTCCAGCACACGAGTCCTGCCGTCCACAGGTGCTGCTTCCGCTGCTGTGTCCCGGAGTCTTATTCCCGCTCCAGTTCAGCTGAGGAAGTGGGCTGCGCCCAGGACAGCTCATGGCTCCAGAGAGCTTGTGTGACGGCGCGTCGGGTTCCCCCCCGACCCTGCACCCCGTCCGCAGGGGATGTGACACTGCCACCCAGTAGAACAGGGCGGGTTTATTGCTTCTCAGAGGTACTGCACAGCCCGGGATCAGTGTGGGCACAGGAGTAAGGGGGCCGGCCAGGGCTGGCCTTACCATGCAGCGAACTGAGGCGGCTGCCTCAGGTGCCAGACTGGGGGGGTACTAGGACCCAGAGTGTAGAAACATTGTGTCACGTGCCCTGGTGCAGCGAGCTGGGGCGGGATTGCTCCCGCCTCGGGTGCCAATGTCCAGTGGGTGGCTCAGACCTTTGGGGTCTCTCCCCACCGCCCACGGCATTTAGTGCTCTCTTCCCATTTGCCCAGCCAAAACTGCCCCCAGCCAAGTGAGGTCACGCCTCCCTCCCTTTGTCTCCCCAGCCTGGTTACCTGCCCAGGCTGGGACTAGGTGTGCATTCCCACAGCAGGCCAGCTACTGTGGGTGAGTCAGTGGGAATCACACAGCCAGGTGGGGACCCGCATTACGTCAGACAGCATCTGGCTTCTGCCCCGTGGCGCTCAGTCAAGAAGCGTGATCCGAGTCGGCGGCGTCTCGGGCACTCCCCGTCAGACGCCTGCCGATTCTGGGCGCCTGGCGGGAACTGTTTGCACAGTGGAGCTCAGCGCCTGGCAGTGGGGCCCGAGGGGACACGTTACGAGCGCCACAGACACACCCACCACGTGCTGCCTGCTGGCGAGTCGCCCGCCAGCCTGCGCTGAGGGGCGCCCCTTGGGAAAGCAGCGAGGATCCGTGGCACAGGAGCCAGCGCCTCCATCGCGGCCAAAGCTGGACCAAGGCAGCAACCTGTCGCAGCAATCTCCGAGGCAGCACCCCTGCTCAGCATGGGGCCTCTCACCCTGCTACAGCAGATGGCAGGCCAGGAAGAGGCTCAGGAGAGGACGGCGGTTCTCAATGCGTGGAAAGAGCAGCCGGAGTGGAAGGGCTGCAGGAGCCAGACCCGGCGCGTGCCCAGAAGGGCCCCATTTGGGCAGACCAGCACTCGAGATCCCCATTTTAACAGCCAGGGCTGGGAGATGTAGGAGCGAGTTACTCTCCCCGACTGGCGAGCAACCACAAACAGAACCGCGGCGGCGTCCGGGCCGCTGGCGACATGACTAGGAATCAGTCCCCAGGCAGAGCCCTCCCTGCAGCGTGTCGCTGTCCCAACGAGGATGGCAACCACGACTGCTTCCCGAGAACTCCAGCGCGCGTGTCTCCGAGTGGGCCTTCTCGCAGCCCGTGGAACCTCCGGCTAATTTCTTTAAGCACATTGAGAAATAGGCAGGCCCCTTCTATGTTACTTAAGACCCCACACAAGCCTTCTCCAGCACCACTATCTTAACCAGCCTCCCAGGCCCCATCCTGGGACCGCCTCATCTCGGTCCCCAGCAAACTCGGGTGAAGCCAAGAGTTAGTTCTAACAGCATTCCCTGTAAGCGGGCGCCGGGCCGCTGGACAGATGCCTGCCAGCTGAATAGCAGAGCACCCCCCTATGGCGGCCTGGTGCCTGCTGCATTGCTGCACACAATTATTCCACCCATGGCGATTAGAGCACTCGACAAAGACACTTATTGATCTGAGGATATGGAAGTGGTAGGGCACCTGATGGCTCGCACGTGCCCAGGAGAACACAGCGAGCTGGGGCGGGGAGGGATTGCCCCCTGCTACTGGTGCCAAGCCCTCCAGCTGGTGGCCAGTCCTTTGTCTCTCCCCCCCCCCCACCGCCCACGGCATTTGGGGTGCACGTGCCCCCTCATGCCCCACACGCCGCCCTGGCCGGTGATAGAAACCTAGTGAGGTCACGACAACAGATCCCTCAAACGCCGGTCATGGCCCCCAGCTCTTTTCCCGCACTCCTCCACGGCGGCGCACGGCCAGGCTGTTGCATTCCCACAGCAGGCCAGCTACTCGCTCCCGGGCAGGAGTTCAGGTGAATTCCCGAGAGCACGAGGGGCAGAGACCGGAGGCCACGTCGCAGTCATCTGGCTTCTGCCCCCGTGGCGCTCAGTCAATAACCCCGGCATCCGAGTGCGGCCGGCGCCCCGGGGACTCTCCACGGTGGGTCAACGCCCTGCCGATTCTGGGCGCCTGGCAGGGGAACTGTTTGCACAGTGGAGACTGGCCTGGCAGGAGCCCGAGGGGGACACGTTCCTTACGAGCTCCTTTAAACCCAACCAGTCAGCCTCAGAGCGCATGTTCTTCAGGGCTCCCGCTGGGTCTGTGCGGAGCTAGCGCAGGGGGCCCAGTGGAAACAGGGGGAACTTGCGCCCCGAGGTCCCAGCCCTCCATCGACGGCCAAAGCTGGACCAAGGCAGCAACCTGTCGCAGCCCCCCCCAATCTCCGAGGCAGCACCCCTGCTCAGCATGGGGCCCTCTCACCCTGCTACAGCGCGCAATGGCAGGCCAGGAAGGAGGCTCAGGAGAGGACGGCGGTTCTCAATGCGTGGAAAGAGCAGCCGGAGTGGAAGGGCTGCAGGAGCTAGACCCGCAATGCGCGTGCCCAGAAGGGCCCCATTTGGGCATCGTTTACCGCAGCACTCGAGATCCCCATTTTAACAGCAGGGCTGGGAAAGATGTAGGGCGAGAATTACTCTCACGGCAAAAGCGACTGGCCGAGCGGAACCACAAACAGTTAGCACCACGGCAAGCGTGTGTCCTCGCTGGCGAATACGAGAATCAGTCCCCGGAGGCAGAGCGCTGCTGGGGACACACTGCAGCGTGTCGCTGTCCCAACGAAGGATGGAAAAACAACCACGACTGAAAAAAACTTCCTAACTGCAGAACTCCAGCGCCCGTGTGTCTCCGGTGGGCCCTTCTCGGCAGCCCGTGGAACCTCCGGCTAATTTCTTTAAGCACATTGAGAAATAGGCAGGCCCCTTCTATGTTACTTAAGACCCCCACACAAGCCTTCTCCAGAACACCACTATCTTAACCAGCCTCCCAGGCCTCTGTTACATCCTGGGTCACCGCCTCATCTCTATTAATTTAAATGGTCCGTTACTCTACAAACTCGGGTGAAGCTTTACAAGAGTTAGGGTTCTAACAGCATTCCCTGTAAGCGGGGCGCTTGTGTGGCCGCTCGGAGAGGTTCAGATGCCATCCAGCTGAATAGCAGAGCACCCCCAACTATGTTTGATATTTCTATTGGTGGTGCACATTTGCAAGTGCATTGCTGCACACAATTATTCCACACATACATGGAAAAGATTAGAGAGAACACTGGTTGTAAGTAAATGACAAAGACAAAGACACTTATTGATCTGAGGATATGGAAGTGGTAGGGATTTCCACTGCGTGTTTGATGGCTGAGACGGGACCCAACATCTAGGAACAGCGCAGTCCGCTCCAAGAAGAGTTTTGTGAGACGTCCTGCCTCTGGGTTTGCTCAGCCGGGGAGAGCTTGTTTGAATTACGATGGAGGCTGGCTCTCATCAAATCAAGAATGACTTCCCCAAAGGTGCTAGGTGTTGCCAGCTCAGAATCAGGCCCGCGGACATTGTGACTTACTCTCCTTATCAGAGGCTTGGTGGGGACCAAACTTGGTCTAGCTGCCCAAAGCAGCACTATGGATAAGAGAGCCACCAAAGACTCCATATACAGACCAGGGGATCCGCACCTCCACCTGCCTTTTAAGGGATCATCGAATCCTAGAACTGGAAGGGACCTCGAGAGGTCCTTGGCAGGACCAAGCACCATGTAGCATCCCTGGCAGGAGTCTGTCCAACCTGCTCCTAAATATCGCCAGCGATGGAGATTCCACAACCCCCCCTGGGTAATTTATCCCAGTGTTTAACCCCCCCGACAGGCAGGAACTTTTTCCTGATGTCCAACCTAAACCTCCCTTGCTGCAGTTCAAGCCCATTGCGTCTTGTCCTGTCCTCAGAGGCCAAGGAGAGCAATTATTCTCCCTCCTTCTTGTGACCCCCTTTTAGATACTTGAAAACCGCTATCCTGTCCCCTCTCAGTCTTCTCCTTTCCAAACTAAACAAGCCCAATTCCTTCAGCCTTCCCTCCTAGCGCCTGTTCTCCAGACCTTTCATCATTCTTGTTGCTCTTCTCTGGACCCTCGTCAGTTTCTCCACGTCTGTCCTGACACGTGGTGCCCAGCCCTGGACACAAGGCTCCAGTGGAGGCCTCCTAAGCAGAGTGGAGCAGATGGGCACAGGAAAAAGGCTGAGACGCCCTGGCCTAGAGCTCACCACAGCCCTGCTGGAGTTTGAACCATTAAGTCAGGCGCCACGTTTCATGATTCGTGCCCAGACTCTCCAGCCATCACAGGGGAGTCCGAGGCAGCGAAGGTGAGAACAGATATTTACTCCTCTTGCTCCTGAGTGCGCAGGCCGCTTGGCCGGAGCGAAGGCAGCCCTGCTACCGCCACGAAGGGAGGCCTCCTGCTGCTACAATGAGAACCCTGCAAAACTGAAACAGGGAGGCACAGCCACGAATCTCCATTCAGGCTCTTCCCAAGGCTCCCCCTAAGCTGAACCCTTGGGCAGCCACTCTGGGGAGAGCCAAATGCCACCCAGCTGATTAGCAGAGTGCCCACAGCCGGCAGCCTATGTTTCCATGGGTGGTGCACTTCTTGTGGTGCACACAAAATTTATTCCACACCAGGTGGAAAAATGAGGGGGAACATTGCTCACAAGAAAAGAGCCATGTCTCATGGTGCCTGGAACAGTCATTGCTGAAGGCTGTAAACTGCATTCACATGATGCCTGTTAATCCTAGCCAGATCAGGGCAGTACGACACAGATAAGATCCCACCCACTGAGAAATGTGATCGCTATGCTCTGTGTGTCATTTTTTATTATGCCAGTGCCAATCAAGATTGGGCTAGGCCCTGCACAAACAGTGCCAGGCAATCACTGTAACCCGAGCGGGAGGAAAAGGAGAGTGCATGCAAGCAGAGGGAAGGGTTAGACCCATCATGGTGGCTTGAGTCATTTAATTGGGGGGGGTTAGGGAAGCGATACCCACACTCACAGCCCCCAAAACAAGATGCCCAAGAAGCTTCTGCTGCTTGAAAGGGGCATGAGGAGCCACGCTCTGCCAGTAGCTTCTAGGGATGTTAGCAGGTAACTGGTTCCCCGGTGAGCATCGACCAACGGTTCACTGGTACCCAGACAGCAGCCCCTCTGCCAGGCCCCTGGAGGGTTGGAAGCAGCAGCCACGTTCCTGGGAGCCGGCAGCCTCGTGCAGGGCGGGAAGCAGCAGGCTGGAGCAGCCCCTGCCCGCCCGCCCGCCCTGCTTAATCAGTTAAGTGGTTACCCAACTGAACGGGATTGGACATCCCTAGTTGCTGCAAGAGGCCAGCTGGGCAGGCGCAGCTTTGGGTTTCCAAGAAGTCGAGATCTGCAGATCCATTTGCAGGTGCTCATCTACAAGGCGAAACCTCTCTAATCTGGCACCCACGGGACCCGGCCGGTGCCAAACCAGAGAATTTGCCAGACCACAGGAGGTCACGACCCACACTGCCCCTGCTTGCTGGGCTTGTAGAAGACACGTAGGGGTAAGTCAGAGCTAAACAGCAGCACAGAACCCTGGGAGCCAGGCCTGGTGTCTGAACAAACTTTCTGGGATCGTGGGAAACTTGGCCACACCCAGGACATGCAGATACCCGGCTAACTCAGATCCTGCCAGGTCACAGATGTTGGCAGACCAGAGAGTGCCGGACCTACAAGCCCATCTGTTCACTCAGGCAAACCCAGGGCATCTCCCCACCGCTTCGTTCTCAGGGCGCTGTAGTGAAGGCTCCAATTTTTCTCACCCTTGTCTAACTTGGCAGAACTCGCGCATGGTGCACGCTAGCACAACAGTGTAAGGCACCCTGATCAAGACTGGGGCTCTGATCTCAGACGTCCTATGAGCACACAGGCCAACTGGATTGCAGCAGTCAAAAAATAAAATAGATTGAGTCCAGCCCGATTCACTGTGATCAGTTTCTTCAGTTCCTGCTGGCGGGTTTGCCAGTGGTTAGGAAGGTCCTGCCCTGCGGTCAGCTCTTCCTCGAGGGCTGTCAGTTAGGGCACTGGTTTGGAATACAGGAAAACCCAGCTCTGCCACAGACTTCCAATGTGACCACGGGCAAATCACTTTGCCTCTCTGAGCTTCAGTTTCCCAGTAATTGGTCCTGCCGTGAGGGCAGGGGACTGGACTCGATGACCTCTCGAGGTCCCTTCCAGTCCTAGTATTCTAGGAGTCTATGATCTCTAAACTGGAAGTAACACGGCTTCCCTACCTCACAGCAGGAATGCATTACAAGACGGGAGAGCGCCTAGAGATGGACGGATGAAAAGCCCTACTTACGCCAGACCAGGTGAGCGAGGGAATCGCTAACGGGACCAACTTCCATGACTGAGAAGCAGCCAGCTTTTGTACTTACACTGAGCTCCTCTTCCGGCTTGGGAAACTAACGGGGAGTTTATCTGCGCTGCCCAGAACCGTGGTAGAATGTACATCGCCAGGGGTGTGAACAATCCATACACACGAGCAGTGTTCCCTGTAAGCCTAGTGCTTGGGCAGCTGCCCAGGAGAGGCTCAGGTGCTGCCCAGCATCATACCCGTAGTCGGCAGCATGTGTTTCTACTGGTGGTGCACATCTGTACATGCCTTGGGGCACATCCATTTTATGTGCGGAATAAATTGTAACCCGGTGGGGAAAATGCTGCTCCTGACCCGCCGAAGCGCCACTGAGCTAAGCGCCGCGGAGTACACAGCGCCGGGCTGGCCCGAGAGCGTCTCGCTGGCACAAGCACTTCCCCTCCCCGAGAGGCTGTAGCTAAGTGGACGGGGGCTCAGAGTCTTCACCGGCCACCTGCAGCAGCGCAGCGGTGTCACCGTAGCCTGGCCAGGGCAGCCGGCCCTCCCGGCATCACTGCCCAACGCAAGGCAGAGCAACGGCGCAGCCGGAAACGTGCCCACGGCCAGGCTGAACAGCGCGTGCTGCCGCATCGAGCGGCAAGCGTTGGAGCGGAGCCACGGCTGCACGACCACGTGTGTCGGCAAAGCCTATGCTGCTCCGGGGTGTGAAAAGCCCACCCCCGCCTCCCCCCGCAAAGCGACAGGGACTGTGCCGCCAAGCGTGCTACCTGAGTCCTAGTGGGGCTAGTGGGGACGCAGCCTTCGCTCCCCAGGCCCCAAGACAAAGCACGAGCTTGGCCACAAGATCACACGCCCGCTTGGCTGCCTGTGGCTGCTGGGCCGTGGGGGAGGCCCCAAGAGCCGGGAACAGGAGCAAGGCAGCGGCTACATGGACTGTCGACCTAGCTCCACTGAGCAGGCTCTCGGCCTCCAGGGGGATGGGGAAGCTGCACCGGGGCAGAGAAGCAGGAGCCAGATCTCCCTGAAGAAGCTTCCCCGCTGCGGTGGAGGCGGTTTATGCCTGGGTGGCCAGACGGCCAGGTCCCACAGGGACAGTCCGGAGATTTCGGGCTCTGGCTTCCTGAGATGCCTATTCCCCAGCCCCAGCCCGATTCCTCCCCCGTGCGCATTAGTCACCCTGCTCCTGCGACCTCCCACCGCTGGGCCTATCACCGAGGCAGCGCTCCCGGCGGCTCCACGAGGGACGCCAACCTTTCATCCGGCCGCCGCTTAAACCTTGTTGAACCCACTAGCCACGCCACCAGGGCAGGAGGGACGCTGCTCCGGCCCATGGCAGGCCCTGCCAGGCTGCCCCAGCCCCGCCGGTTACCCTAATGGGGAAGCATCACCCGCTACGGTAACCGGTTCGCCACTTCACCCCCAGCCCAGCCGCTCTGGAGGCTTCACTTGGTATGGTAACCGGTTTGCTGGTTCACATCCCCCCCCCACCCCCTGCTCTGGCGGCATCACCTGGAACGGTAACGGGTTCCCGCCACACATCCCCACACACACACACACACTCTGGCAGCATCACTTGGTACGGTAACCGGTTCACCACTTCACCCCCTCTCCCCGCTCTGGCAGCATCACTCGGTATGGTAACCAGTTCGCTGCTTCACCCCCAGCCCACGCCCCCCGCTCTGACAGCTTCCCTGGGGTGACACTAGGGCCCTAGGAGAGCCAAGTCACGCTCTTGGCATCTCCCGGGTCCCACCCTGCCCCGCAGCAAGGAGCCTGTTCTGTGGCTCCCGGCTTTCTGGCGGGGCAGGATCCAAGCAGTAAAACACCACGCCTAAGATAAGGGGCTGCTACTCCCTTGGGGCGTTTCAGGCCCTGCAGAGAGCTCGCAGACCGGGCAAACTGCAGCCCCCGGAGGCTTGCACCCCGAGAACGCCAACCTCCTCCTTCCCCCGCGCCCCAGAAGTCAGCGGCTCAGCCGAGTCCTCCCGGCGCTTGCCCTCGGGCGCGCCGGGGGCTGCGGACGGCTTCCCGCGCTAGAAGCCCCCTGGCCGAGGCGGGAAGGAGCCTCTCACTCAGCAAGCCAGGCCGCTCAGAAGTGTCGTAAACGCCTGACGCAAGCGGGGCGCTTTTGTAAGCGAGGCCCCAGGCAGCCTCCCCACCCTGCCCGGGAACAGAGGCGAAGAGGACCCAGGCCGAGCACCAGGACAGCACAGGACAGGGGCCGTGTACGGACACAGCAGCCCTGGGGCCCCGCCAAGGCGCGTTCCCCATGAAATCCCCTCCCCCAGCGGCCCAGACTGGCTTGGAACCATCCCGGTGGGCTTGGAGTCCCTTCCCTCCTGGCTGCAAAGCTGGCCATGGCCAATCGCCAGCCACTGGCTTTAACGGAGCGGCACAGCGCAGCGTGCTGGGAGCCGGTGGCTGAAGGAGAAGGCCAAGGCGGAAGCGGAGCACGGGGAGCCCAGCCGAGGGGCCCACCCCGGCCGAAAGGCCCCGGCGTCCCACACAAGGCCGAGAGAACGAGACCCTTCGGCCCAGAATTAGTCGCCTTGGGCTGTGAGGTTCAGAGACCCAAGAGCCGCTGCATTTCAAGGGCATTTGGGCACTCCCGTCCGCTGGAAAACCCCATTCCCACGGAGCCACGCAAGCCTGGGTCCCCTCATTTACGCCCACGGCCCTGGGGACCACAGATTACAAGACGGGCGCTATTGCATAGCCCCATGCTGCATTTTGGGGCAGATTTTGGACTAGTTGGACGGGGCAGGGCTCCCTGTAAGCCGAGCACTTGGGTGACCACCCAGAAGAGTCAAATGCGGGTGAGTCTACTGGTGGTGCACATCCCATTGGTGCACATGAAGTTTATTCTGCACATGGATGGAAAAACATTAGAAGGAACACTGGAGGGGCCCCACTTCGTGTCTTGTCTATCACGCCCTAATTTATTGCTCTGGACTCCAGCTCTGGCCTCAGCCGTGGATTGGAGAGACTCTTCTACCGCCTCACCCAGAGCTGCCGGCAGTGCCAGTGCATGCGGGGCTCAGACACTCCAAGGACTGGAGTGCAAGAGGCAGCATGATGCCGTGGCAGCTGCCGGCCTGGGTAACGGTTCTCCGGGGTCATTAGACTCACCGAGCACACGTCTCTGCCAAAGCGCCAGGGACCCTGCATTTCCCCCCTCTCGCTAGGCAGCCAGCCCAGCTTCCGGGCCCCACCTCCCTGTGTGCTGCCAGGCCAGGGCCAGAATGTGGCCCAACAGGTTCACGCCCCGCGGGGAGAACTGGAGAAACCAGAACGAGACGCATCCAAGTTGGATGCAGCATTCCTCCCAGCCCCGCCCCTCGGCCCGCCCCCGGTCCTGCCTGGCCAGCCAGCCCCACGCCCCTGCACTCCCCAACGGCCATGGAGTCCGGCCTGGAGCCGACATGCCAAGCATCCCGAGGAGGGCGCAAGGCCTGGAGGCACCGAGCCACACGGGGTGGCCCCAGCAGGGGGGCTCATGGGGCCAGGCTGGTCTCATTCCAGAGCATCCCTGGAGGACACCAGGGCAGAGCTCGGAGAGCAGGAGCCCTCCCAGGCGGGCCGAGAGCAGCATCGGCAGGCGAGTCTCCAGGAATCCGGAGTGGCGGGAGACGGGCCAGGCCCCGGCCGGGGCAAGCAGCAGGCAGGGGGGAGCACAAAGGCAGGCACAAGGCTCTGATGCGACCCTGCCGGCACATCGAACGCCGAGCTCACGAGCGGCGCCCAGAGCCCGAAGCTCGGCAGGGCCCCACCCGAGTGGGGGGCTCGGAATTCCGGCTCCTCTCGGCTACGCAGGGAGGCCTCTGGGAGCTCCTGCGCCGCGGCTCGGCAGCGTGAACGTCACAGGAGCCGCTGCCTGCGCGCCCCGGTCCCACTACATTTCCACTGCAGAGCTGCTGCGGGGGAGCTCTGGACCCAGCACGAGCCGGCTCCAGCAGTCCCTGGCCTCCGCAGCAGCCCCCCGGGCCCTGCCACGCTGCTGCCTCTGATGGGGGGGCGGCACCATACAGTGCTGGGGGAACCAGCTTTGAGCCGGCTCCCCCAGTACCGGCTCCTGCTTCCCACCCCCTTGCTGCCTCTGATTCAGAGGCAGCGAGGGGGGGCAGGATGCCAGGAGCCGACTCCCCACATCCATCCCTAGAACAGAGAACTGGTACGTCACATTAGGGCTGCGACAGCGTGAACGGTGAATCGAGGAGTCTGGGCTCCCACGGAGACCGCCTGCCCCTCCCCGGTGGGGGGGCGGGATTTGAAATGCCTTTCACGTCTACCAAAATAAACACTTTGTCACAGCCCCAGTTCATGCCTGGGGAGGGGGGAGGAAAATCCGACAAGGTGGGCGAAGGACTCTCGTGCGTTGGACCAACTTCTGTCGGAGACAGCGACCGAGAGAAAAGCGTCTCCCTCACGCCCCGGTTTTGCCAACACCCGGGGCCCCGCACGGCTGCTCCCGCACACAAGCATGGTGCTCGAAGGCTTCCCACACGGGGAAACCTGCACGCTCACCCTCAGAACAGCAACTCAGGGGGGCCAAGTGTTTGCAGGGCTTTCGGGCTGGGGCTCCAGTGTGGAGGCGGCTCGAGTCAGAGGGCGGGCATACGGCAAGCAAGTCCCTTGCTCAGCACATGCCATGCAGAGAGCTTTGCCTAGTGCCAGGAGGTGCCTGATCTCCCTTCCCTGCCTGCTTTCTGGGCGCTTCGGTGCCTTTGACGTGTACAATAAACGGCATTCCCCTTCGGAGTAGGAACGGGCTTGGCTGGCTAGCTTCATTCACCTCGACTCGCTGGACTGGTTCTGGGCGCTCCCGGGGCGCGGGGCCGAACGGGGCGTGATGCGGGAAAGGGGAGGCCCCTTCGCGAACGTGGAGGACAGAGGAGTTTCACTCGGACACGTCCCCAGGAGCCCTGGGAAGGCAAAGGTAAGCCCACTGCCAAAGGCTTTCCTGGGGCGCTGCCCTCCCCGCGGGAGTCGCCGGGCCGGCAGCTCAGCCTAGAAAACAAAGCAGAGCCCAGAACCGACCCAGCCGGAGCGCCGCACGCCGGCCCTGGCAGCCTCCCAGCGGGGAAGCAGTGCAAAGGCGAGGGAGGAGGCCTGGGCTGCCAGACGCGTCTCAAAGCCACCGTGCGTCTCGTGACGCAGCTGAAGGAAACGATCCAACCTTCAACGACCTAAGTGTGGGCGCCCGGGCGGGGCAGAGTCTGAGAGTTTCTGCTGGGGGGGGCAGAGCTGGGGCTGACCTCAAGCGGCTCCGGGGCAGCGATGCCATGGGGGCGCGAAGGCGGCTTCCTGCCTCTCCTGGCCCTGCTGGCCCCAGAAGCAGCCACAGCAGGTTCCCAAGCCAATGGGAGTGGGAGCTGGTGCTCGGGGCAGGGGCCGTGCAGGGAGCCCCCCCCACCTAGGAGCCAGGCCTGCTGCCTCCTGGGGCGCAGCGGTGCCAGGACAGGCAGGGAGCTGCCTTAGCCCCCGCACTGGTCCCCAGCATTCCCGACCCAGCGCTGGGCCACGCCCCCTGGGTCAACAACCCCCGGGCAGGAAGCAGGACTGATAGCGACCGTGAGGGGAGCGCAGTGCTGGGGGGGCTCTGGCAAGGGTCCCCAAGGGGGCGGCTGGCAAAGGGTCCCAGCCACGCTCCAGAGAGCGGGCCCTTGGCCGACGGGCGTTCCAGCCCCAGCCTCTGCCTGGCCGGGAGGCAAGAGACCAGCCCGCGTCAAGGGGCCCCGCAGGCGCTCACGAGGGAGCCCTCATCGGCCAGGCCCTTGGCCGGGGACGAAGGCTCCTCTCTGGGTCCGTGTCCCAGGGTGGCAGCAGCAAGCACCCGCCCTGCGGAAGGAGCCAGGAAGGGAGACCAAGTTACCCAGGCTGCTGCTTTCACCACCGGGGCAGCGAGGGAACTGCTGCAGGTGAGGGCTCCAGGCCTGGTGATGTCCTAGGAGCTCTCTGGGCCGGGTAGGAACAGCCTGCGGGCCTGGTACATGGAGACGCCGTCTCCAGTGCCCTCGGGAGGCCGCAGCCGAGCGCCTGAGCTGGGCGAGCGACGTGAGGGGTAACCGGCGGCTCGGGAAAGCCCGTTTCTCGGGGGCGCCCCCTGCACTCGGGGAACCAAACCCTGCAGCGCGTGGCTCTTCCAGCTGGAGGCGAGAGCACGGCCGGCCCAGCTCTCGGCACGCCTGCCCGGACGCCCCGCTGTGCCGCGAGGGGCCACTCCTTCAGCTGCGCCGTTCCAGCTCACGAGTGGGAGAAGGAGCCCTGCCTGGCGGCCCTGGCGCTGGCCCCGGCCCCGGCCGCCGCAGTCCAACCGGTCCCAGTCGTCTCTAGGAGCCATTTGGTGCCTTTCCTCTCCAGCCAAATGCTGCCTCCATTTCATCCCACAAGCCCAGTGGCGGTCCAGCGCCACTCACACCCAGCACCGCGGCCCCACGGGCAGTCACGAGGGGAGCAAGCGCGTCCCTGCGCCGCACCCGCAGCCACACCCGGCTCCAGGATCCGCCCTCCGGCGCCTCGCCCCTTCCCTGCCAGCCAAGGCCCCAATGGCCGACTCCCGCCCAGCCAGGACCCACCCTCCCTCTCCAAACCCCCCGCCAGACCCAGCTGCCTCTCCAGCCACGACCCACCCTTCTCTCCAGCGCCACGGCAGGAACCGAGCCGGGACCCACGCACCAAAACTAACCCAGCTTGCCTCAACCACTGGACACAACACGCTGCTAAAACTGGCTTCCGTGGCCACAAGCCACGATCTTCCCTACTTATCCCCGTGGCAATACCAGTCTCGGCGCGACCCTCCGTGTGGCTTCCCCAGGTCCCCACAGCACCTCCCAGGCGGGCTCCCCGAGCCAGGCGGCACGGCCGCCATCCCCTCCCGACGGCCCATTCCCAGCAGGGTGCCTGCAAGGCTGGGGGCAGGGCGCTGGGAGCACGTGGCATTCACGAGACACGTTTCTCATTGTCAACATGCTTACCGGTCTCGTCCCCCGCCCCTCCTCCCGCTGCCCCTTGGGCAAGGCCCTCTGTGCTGGCACAGCGCCTGGCACCTTGTATGGCTGCTAAGGGACATGAGCAGACACAGCCCAGCGGGCACGGACGGCAGCAGGATTTTGGGTCCGAATCGCTCGCCACTCACGGGGAGGGCCACGCAACGCGTCGCTCCAAGCCCAGCGGCCCCGGGGGGGCAGGGGGTGTAAGCGTAGGGAACACGTGCAGGGACGGTAACAACACAGAGCGGGCGAATCGCTCACGGATGTTCTGCTGGGGCGCGGGCAATTCGGGTCAAACCCAATGAGGATTTTTTCAGTTTTCACCCTGTGGCTGGACTAACGGCTACGGGGCGCGGCGAGTACAGGCGAGACCCCTCCTGCGGGGTGAGCAGCTCCACTGATTTGTGTCAAACTTGCCAAATTACTTCCTGAGCAACTGAAACCGCATTTTGTAGCCATTCAGCCGCCTGCAAGAAAGCCTGCCTTCAGCTCCGGGACGAGCCGGTTTTCTGAGGCAGCGAGGGCCTGGAATCAGGACTTAAGAGCAGGGTAATTATTTAAGGGCCCATTCTTCAACACCTGCCAGACGGATTTTCTCCAAACTTTGCACAAATGTTCCTCTTCCCCTTCCGACAAAGCCAGGTAGTTTTCCCGCCCGGACCCATCTGTCCCTGCTAGCCCGGCAGCGCGGTGCCTGCTCCAGCAGCTGGGCACAAACCAAGCACCTCACTCGCGGTTCTGTCTAATCATTGACAGCCTGCTGTTGATTGAGCAGTTTGGCAGTGCCATGCAGCGCTGGGAGCCGGGCATCAGCTGGGCCACCCCCTCCCCCAGGCACAGACACGCAGCCTTTCAAAGAGCTGTCTGAGGGGGGAATTCATGAGCGAGCACGCAGCAGGGAGAAATGGAGCATCCCCCCCACTTTTGGGGACGGTTCTGAAGTGTGAAAGCCTCCGTCGGAGCACAAAGGGACCCATTATTATATTCTGGGGGGGGAGGGGGGAGCATTCTCTGAATTACCAATGGATGGGGGTGGGGAGTTGAGCAAGGCATAGCACCTCTGGATTTTGCCCCCCCCACACCCACACACCTTCCCCCCCCCAGCACAGCACCAGACTCCGATTGCAAAAGGGATTTGCTCTAAGCTAAGGCAGGGCTCAGACCACAAACCCTGCGTCGCTTCCGCCCTGCTCCTGCATTTCCACACCCTAGAGAGCCGAGGGGAGAGGAGCGCCCGCTGTTCGGAGAACGGGGGGGTGGGGAGGCAGGTGAAGAGCAGGGACAGGCAGAGGCAGGTGCACAGCCAGTGGCTGGGTGCAGAACACAAGTGCCGGGGGGAGCTGCCAGACCAGGTCCAGCTGTTCCCTAGCTCCCCTCCCAGCTGTGCTATGGGGCAGGAAAGGGGGCAGGCGAGGAACACATGAGGTGCGGGGGTGAGGGAAGGAGGCCTGGGAGCAGTACAGGGACCCAGACAGCTGGACGGATGCTGGGAAGGGAGGGGGCTGTGGGGAAGGCAGAGGGTGGGTATCACAGGGTGGGTCGGGGCTAAGGCAAGCAGAAGAGGAACAAATGGGATGGGGGGAGGGCACAAGAGCGGGATGCCGGGTCGGGGACCCTAGTGGGCAGAGCAGGTGGGGGAGGAGCAGGGCACACTGCTCGGGGCACCCAGGGGAGGAACAGAGCCATGCGGAGGGTGCAGGGGGCACCGCGCAGGGGCCAGGAGCAGGGCACAGGGACAGACGGAAGGGGCAGGGGGCGTGCACAGCAGGGCATGGAGGGGAGGGGGGGAAACAGGAGCAGGGTCCAGGAATAGGGGTAGGGACCAAGGGGTCACAATGCAGGAGCCTGGGGTAGGGGACCCAGGAAGAGGATGGGGGTCTCAGGGTGCAGAGGCTGGGGGGCCTGGGGCCCAGAGAGCTGGGATGGGACATGGGGAATGGGCAGGGGGCCAGGAAGGAGGCCCAGGGGTGCAGAGTGCCTGGGGCCAGGAAGGAGCTGGGGAGCAGCCGGACGTCTAAGGGCCCGGAGCCAGAACCGGGCAGGAGGAGAGGGAGGGCCTGGGGCAGGGGACAGAGCAGGGCCAGGGAGGGGGCTGGGGACCCAGGAAGAGAATGGGGGTCCCAGGGTGCAGAGGCTGGGGTGCCTGGGGCCCAGAGAGCTGGGATGGGACATGGGCAATGGGCAGGGGGCCAAAGTGGCTGGACGTCTAAGGGCCCGAAGCCAGGACAGGGCAGGGGACAGAGAACTGAGACAGGACAAAGGCATGGGCATGGGGGCACAGAGCAGGGCCAGGGAGGGGGCTGGGTTAGGGGGCATGGCGGATGACCGGGCAGGCTCAGGGGAGGGGAGCACGGGGGGGCCGGGTCAGGAAGGGCCTGGGGGCCAGGGGCACAGAGCGACAATGGGGCTGGGGGTTGGGGGGCAGTGCCTGCGGGGGCTCCGGCCGCAGCTCGCCCAGGTAGCACTGCTCCAGCCAGCGGCGGGCTGGCCCGGGGGCCGGGGCTGGCCCGGGGGCCGGTACCTGCGGGGGCTCCGGCAGCAGCTCGCCCAGGTAGCACTGCTCCAGCGCGCGGCGGGCTGGCCCGGGGGCCGGGGCTGGCCCGGGGGCCGGTACCTGCGGGGGCTCCGGCCGCAGCTCGCCCAGGTAGTACTGCTCCAGCCAGCGGCGCGCGTTGCGGGAGTGGCGGTGCGGGGGCCCGTCCAGCGCGGCGCTCACGTCGCTGCCCGCCCGCTCCCGCAGCAGCTGCTCGCCGCCCGGGTGCAGCCGCACGAAGGCGCTGAGGTCGTAGAGGCGGCGGCCCCGCAGCACCAGGCAGGCGCCCCGGGCGCAGCGCTGCCGCAGCTCGGCCGGGCTGTAGGCGCGGGGCGGCGGGGCCATGCCGGGCGGGAGCTCTGCGCGCCGCCCGCACCTGCCGCGGGTAGCCACCCGCCGCGCCGGCCTCATGCATATGCAGCAGGCGCGCGCGGCGCTGATTGGCGGGGCGGGGCGCACAGGTGAGGGCGGGGCCTGAGCCGGCCCCGCCCCCGGGCAGCGGTGGGGCGGTGGGGAGGGGTGTAGCTAGCAACTCCCGGCCCCCCTCTAGCGGCAGAGCGCGGCACGGCGGGGGGCAGGAGCGGCAGCTCCCCTCTTACAGACGGGGAAACTGAGGCAGGGAGGCGCCTTGCTCTAGGGCCCCAGCCACGATTCCCCACTCCTACCCCAGGCGGCAGAGGGAGCCAGCTCCAGGGGGTGGGGCCACAGAGGAGGGCCTGAAGCCCCTTCCCACAGACTTGGGTTAGGTGGAAGGGGGGGAAGCGGCCGCTATTAATGAATTACCCACTGCAGTTAATGATTAGCCCGGGTCACTGGGCACGCACACAAGGCTGCTGGCTTGGCACCTTCCAGGAAAGCTCCCAGGCAGCGAACCCAGGGCCCTCCCCAAAGTGCAGGCCGCCCGCAGCCGGGCTGAGCATGTAACAGGCGGATCCTGGGCCCCTTTGTCCCCCCAAAGCAGTGGGACCCCTGTCCGGAGAATCCCGCTGTGGAGGTGCTAGGGACCCCGGCACGGGCCGGGGTGTTTTGGGGATGGAGCCAGAAGAGGTGGCACTCGGACAACCCCCCACTTCCACCGGGGGGGGCTGCTGCAGGAGCCGTAACTTAGAGCGGCCCCAGGGCAGCACCAGGGAGCAAGGGGGCGTGGTAGCGGCATGATGGGCAGCGTCACGGGCGCTAGGGGGGTCGCAGGAAGGGAGCTTTGCGGGTAGCGCCTCCCACGCCCGCGGACAGCCTGGGAAGCAGCACAAGGTGCTTGCGGGAAAATGTAACAAGTGGGGGGCAGAGGCTGGAGTCCCCGCGCCTGAGTGGGGGGAAAACGGTGGAGGGCCCGTGGGACAGGTAACCTGGCTGCATGGCGGACCCCCCGGGGGGCTCAGAAGAGCAGTGGCCAAGCAGGTGGGGGGCCCAGGGCACCCTCCGAGGGGCAGCGGGGAGCAAAGCGTTCTCAGCCACAAGGGCACAGGTGGGCTATTCATCCTGAGGGGCCAGGCCCTGGGCGGTGGGTGAACCCGGGCCGGGGGGGGGACAGCGCAAGGTCCCAGCCTCAGCACGGCTGAAACTCAGGGGCAGCCAGGGAGCCTGCTAAGTACCCGGCCCAGCATCCTCAGCCAGCACCTGACAACGCTCGCAGGGGACACAGGGCCCGGGGCAACCTCCCCCCTCAATGTCCCAGGCTTGGGGCCCAGGGCAACCCGCTGCCACGGACCCCACCCCAGTCCTGCCCCCACTCCACCCCTTCCCCAAGCCCCACGCCTGCTCCCCTGAGCAATGTGGCCTGGGGGGCCGGGCATGGGGCGGCCCACCCTCCCCCACTCACCGCAGTGGCCGGGAGAGGCTGGTGCACCGGGGCTCAGCAGAGCAGGCTTCCCAGCCACTCCAGATCCCGCCGCCCCCCCAGACGCCACGCGGCTGCCAGGCCCGCTTGCTCCCCTCCCCCCGGCGCCCAGCCATTGCTCCCGCTCAGGGCGAGGTGTGGGGGGAAGGCAGGGAGCCTGGCCCACGGGGAAGGGGGTTTCACCCAGTTGCTGTTTCCACCAGTCCCCGTGGAACCGTTTTTGCTCGGTGTCCCGCAGTCCCGCGGACTAGACGCTGCTGCCCCCTTGCGCTGCGTGTCCCTGCCCACCGTGGGGGGCAGGATGGACGGCCAGCCTGGGCTGGCTGCAGCTGGCCCCCGCAGCACCGATGCAATGAACTGTCCCCTCCCGCCCCCGCCCCAGCGAAGCTGTGCCCACGCCAGGGGCCAAGGCGCGGAGGGAAGGTGCTGGCCGCCGCCCGGAACGCAGCGCGGGGGGGCAGGCGCTGGCCACCTGCCGGTGCCAGGGAGCACGCTGAGAAAGGAAGCCAGCCTGACACGCGAACGGGGCCACTTCTGTACGTGGATGGGCCTGGCCCCCTGCCTCCCCCACCTCCACCCAGGCCAAAAGCTGGGGAACCCGGGCAGCTGCAGGACACCGCAGACCCTCCTGCCTTCCCAGGACCCAGCCCAGGGTACATGGAGGGTCCGTAGCTCCCCACAGCTGCACCCCCAGGCCAGGCAGGAAGCCGGGCCAGGGCGGGGAAGAGCCATGACGGATCCGTTCACCCTGCCCCCTCAGCACCCATCCATTGCTTGCAGCCGGGAGGGGCTGAGGGCGAAGCCCCCCTCCACTCCCAGCCTGTTGCAGGTGCTTTGCCACTGAGGGGGCTCCCGGGACGGCTCAGAGCATAACAAGGCCATTCCCAACCCCCCGTCGGTCACCTCCCACCCACCACGGCACCAAGGCCCATCGACGACGGCCTCCTCCACCAGGCTCCGTCGGGACAGAGATCGGTCCCGCCCCCTCCTCTTGCGCCAGATGCCCCCGCCCGCCCCAGCCTCTCCGCCAGACACACGTCCCCCATGGCGCAAAGCTGCACCCTGCAGACCTGGCTCCACTGCCGGGAGCACCGCCCCGCAAAGAAACTATCCAGACCTGCGTCCGACCCTGCCTGCTGCCATACCCAGCAGCGTGCCTCCTTCACCGCCCCAGGCAGCCCCCCACAACTCGCCGGGCCGGCTCCCGCTGGCATCAGGTGCGCCACCTGGGCTGCCAGCCCCTGGGAATTGGCCACTAGGCCGTGCTGCCCTGGACCCGAGGGCTGCCACTTCCACCCTGACAAGGGGGAGCCCCAAACCGGCTGGCTGGCTGTAACTGCCGTCAACATGCTCCCTGTCCACCGCCTGGGGCCGGGGCCTGTGTACTCCCGCCCCCCAGCTCTACCCGCCCCACGCGGCCCCGCAAGCGACATGGCTCCTCTTAGCAGCACAGCCTCCCCCTTCTCACCGGCCGCAGCCTGTTGACACACGTCCCCTTCCCGTCCCACCAGCACCAACCAGGCCAGAGCCCCGGCCCGGACCGGTGCAAAGTCTCAGACCAGAGGCCCCGCAGGGAGCTGGATGCAGAAGGCCACGAGCAGCCAGCAAAGAGACGACAGTGCATAAGCAGTTAACCGTTTTAACCTCTGTCCTGCCGCCCGCCCCGCCGTGGCCGAGGGGTCCCACCGTGGCCGAGGGGTCCCGCCGCCCGCCCAGCCGTGGCCGAGGGGTCCCACTGTGTCCGAGGGGTCCCACCGCCTGCCCCGCCACGGCCGAGGGGTCCCGCTGCCTGCCCCGCCACGGCTGAGGGGTCCCGCCGCCCGCCCCGCCGTGGCCTAGGGGTCCCACTGTGGCCGAGGGGTCCACCTGTGGCCGAGGGGTCCCGCCGCCTGCCCCGCCATGGCCGAGGGGTCCCGCCGCCTGCCCAGCCGTGGCCGAGGGGTCCCACCATGGCCGAGGGGTCCCGCCGCCCGCCCCGCCGTGGCCGAGGGGTCCCGCCGCCCGCCCCGCCGTGGCCGAGGGGTCCCGCCGTGGCCGAGGGGTCCCACCATGGCTGAGGGGTCCCGCCGCCTGCCCCGCCACGGCCGAGAGGTCCCACTGTGGCCGAGGGGTCCCGCCGCCTGCCCCGCCACGGCCGAGGGGTCCTGCTGCCTGCCCCGCCGTGGCCGAGGGGTCCCACCATGGCTGAGGGGTCCCGCCGCTCGCCCCGCCGTGGCCAAGGGGTCCCACCGTGGCTGAGGGGTCCCGCTGCCTGCCCCGCCACGGCCGAGGGGTCCCACTGTGGCCGAGGGGTCCCGCTGCCTGCCCCGCCACAGCCGAGGGGTCCCGCTGCCTGCCCCGCCACGGCCGAGGGGTCCCGCCGCCCGCCCCGCCACGGCCGAGGGGTCCCACCATGGCCGAGGGGTCCCGCCGCCCGCCCCGCCGTGGCCGAGGGGTCCCACCGTGGCTGAGGGGTCCCGCTGCCCGCCCAGCCATAGCTGAGGGATCCCACTGTGGCTGAGGGGTCCCACCGCCTGCCCCGTCACGGCCGAGGGGTCCCGCCGCCCGCCCCGCCGTGGCCGAGGGGTCCCACCATGGCCGAGGGGTCCCGCCGCCCGCCCCATCATGGCCGAGGGTTCCCCCAACAGCCATGCTGTCCTGCCATGGCTGGGGTTCGGCTCAGAGGCCTCACCGGGCTGGGCTGCTGCAGCCAGGGCTGGCCTTACCATGAGGTGAACTGAGGCGGCCGCCTCAGGTGCCAGACTGTGGGGCGCCACTAGGACCCAGAGTGTAGAAAATTGTGTCTGCTGCTGGTGCAGCGAGGGGGCATGGGGGCGTCATTTGAGCTCCCCGCCTCAGGTGCCAAAGTGTTGTGGGCCAGCCCTGGCTGCAGGCTGGTGGGGCTGGCTGCTGCGGGAGTCACAGGGCGAGGGTCGGGCAGCTGGCAGCCATCCGGCTAAGCCCCGTGCCTAGCCGCACGCTTACGGCTAACAGCGCTGTTCGCTTTCTGTGCACACGGCAGTGGAGCGGTGGATAAAGGCCAAGGGGTTGGCAGAAACTGCCCCGAATCACTTGGTGCCCCCTCCCCCCGCTTGCACCAGGCAGCACAACAATTCTAGGAGCCAGGCCCTGCCCTCCTTGAGGTCTCCCTGCCTGAACCCCGCTAGCCTCGCCTGCCTTGGCCTGCCCTGCCCCCTCCCCGGGGACACGCGCTGCCTTCCTGGGTTTTTTCAAGCCAGCCAGCTGAGGGCCTGTTTGCGCTTTTCCTCCCCAGCTTCCGCCTGCCCCCTTTCCACCAGCAGCCACCTCTGGGGAAACCCACCGAACCCTAGAATCCTAGAGCTGGCTGGGCCCTCGAGAGGTCATCGAGTCCAGTCCCCTGCCCTCGCGGCAGGGCCAAGCACCATCTAGACCATCCCTGGCAGGTGTCTGTCCAACCTGCTCTTAAATATCTCCAGGGATGGAGATTCCACAAACCCCCAGGCAATTTATTCCAGTGTTTAACCACCCGGACAGGTAGGAAGTGTTTCCTAATGTCCAATCTAAACCTCTCTTGCTGCAGTTTAAGCCCATTGCTGCTTGTCCTGTCCTCAGAAGCCAAGGAGGACAATTTTTCTCTCTCCTCTTTGTGACACCCTTTTAGGGACTTGAAAACCGCTATCATGTCCCCTCTTGGTCCGCTCTTTTCCAAAGAGAAGACTTTGGAAATTGACTTTGAGGCAACAACGATCAGAACACGAGGCCGCAGCTTTGCCCCAGTGTCTCATAACACAAGAACCAAGGTGGGAAAAGTCAAAAGCAATACAAGAAAATACCGTTTTGTAGAACTTGTAGCTAAGCTGTGGAACTCACTGACACAGGAAATTGTGGAGGCCAAGAACTTAAAATATATCCTGAGCCATCATAATTATTGATGCCCGTCTGTGAAAGGATCTTAAACCTGGTGGTTGGGGGATTAAGGCCATATTAGGGGTCAAGATGAGACCGGCGGGTGGAGGGAGATTTTCCCACATCTGCCTATTATGGACTTCTTGGGCCTCCCTTTGAAGCCTCTGGTGCCAGTCTGTTACCAGATTTGCCCAATACTCTGGGGTATGCTCATTTATTAGGGTTACTCTTATGTGACGGGGGAAGGTTAACAATTCTATCCGTGTGCTGTTTGTGCTACTTGTGCTCTCATATGGAGCTGAATTCTCCCTGCTGCCAATTCCCCCTCCCACTGGAGCTCTCCTGCAGGAACTAGGTTCCTCAGGATGGGGTTCTTCCCACCTTAGCAACACACAGACACTCCCACCCACTAACAGAGCACGTCTGAGAGGACTGGGGAATCAGCACTCACAAGCTGACCCCCTCATATGTCCCTGGACTCAGCTGGCTGGGTTTCACAGCAATGCCACACGGCACCCTCATGTGCCTTTGGACTCAGTGGGCTGGATTAAACAGCACTTCAAGCTGCCATCCTCATAAGCCCCCAGGTTCAGCACTTCCCTATCCCCACTTTCATCCCACAATCATTTACTGGCAAACCACACAATGAGCAAACCCCACAGGATTCTGGGCACTCCAGGGATCTTTAGCTTGGGTACGAGAAGCGTTGTTGCAGAGCGAATGGGGAGGCCAAAACAACCCCCCTTGAGGAAGAGTGAGCAAAAGAGAAAGAAAGCGAGAGAAGCAACCAGCTTAACAATGAAAGTGATTTATTTCTGAGTAGTGCACAGATATCAAAAAGTTACAATATTAAATCTAAATTGAAACTGATTACAAATGTGAGGTAACCATAGAACAGTTTACATAGGGCAGGGTCAGGAGGCGATGCTTAGAGAGGTAGTTGATGGGAGGGAGAGAGAGAGAGAGAGCTCACCACTCCACGGAGCTTGCACTGATCTGGGGTCCCAGATGATGATGGGCGCCGGGGGTCCAGAGGGCAGGAGACAAGCAGAGAAGAGCCCTCAGCACGATCAGACAGGAGATGAAGACGTCTCAATGGAACTGATGCAGTTTAAATCCAGGTATCAGAACAGTTTTCTTGGGGCAAGGATAGGCGTTTTATAGGGATAGTTCAAAGAGAAAGAGGAGAGACAATAGAGACTGATCGCCCCTGGCTATGGGGGATGTTCCTTGAACGAGCTCACAATGCAACTAGGCAGTTTCAGTATTTTGGATGTCAATAGGATCGTTACTAGAATTGGTCTGATAATGACTAATTTGGGTGTGAGCAGGCCTGGGTTCATTAGCATCTGGAGCAGGGATTTCCCATCAGGCCGTGCTTCTCTGCTTTCGGTGTCCCATAGTTCACTGCGGTTCCTGCCTTGGAAGAGCTGCTCTCTATTCTGTATGCTAATGAGATGTCCCTCTGTTCCATCTTTAATGCAAATGAGGCTGGGGTGTTTCCTTAATTGCATCACCCTTGTCGGAAGCAGTTTAGGTGGGTCTTCCCCGGCCTTTTCATTGCTTTGTCTTTGATTCTAGCAGAGGCCTGAGGGAGGGGGATGGTTTTCCATGAGTGTCACTCTCTGGATCCCCAAGAGCACAAGGCTGACAGGTGACCATGTTCTGGTTCCCCAAGAATCACAGAGCTGGTGGGTAACAAGTCACAGAGACAGGAACTGGGCTACCCGGACCTTTTGTCTCCGCCAACCGGGCAATTCCTCCACTTACAGGCCGAGTGGGGGGCCATCGGGTCAGCTGCCCAAGTCTCTCTGAGTCTCCTCTGCTTGTGGCCCCTCCAGGGTTCTGGGTTATTTGCACAGCGCTCGGGGCATGGCCACGGCAGGTGACCCCAAACCGCCCAGCTGTGGCCGGCTCCGCAGGGGGTGGAGGGCTCCTTGTTTGCCTGTTTCGGAGAGGAGCAAGCTGTGGGGCTCCGTCAGCTGACACAGGCGCAGCCCGAGGGCTTCCAGGCACCCCAAGGGGGAAGAGCGGGGCCAGGAGGTCGCCCGAGGAGCTGACCGTAGCTTGCTAGCAGGGACGTTTGGGGCCGGGCCTGGGTGGCGGCTGTCCCTGAGCGTCGGAGGCCGTGGTTTGTCTGGGCAGAGGGGGGAGCTGCTCTCCAGTCGCTGGGTCCGCAGAGGGGCCCCGGCCCCCGAGAGCCGCCTCGCCTGCCTGGGATCCAGCGGGCGCAGGGGGCCGAGAGGAGCTGCTCCCGACCCGCCTGCCGGTGCGAAGGCGTGGGCGCGCACAATGTGCTGATTCTGCACTCGTTGTGCAACGCACGTCGCCTCCAGGCTGTGAGCCAGCACGCCTGCCTCCACGCCCACGCCACTGCCGCACACCGGCACCGGGACCCGGGCAGCCCCTGCCGCTGCACAGGAGGGGGTCCTGCCTCTGCCCAGGCCACGGGAGCATTGCCCCTCAGCCCAGCTGCGTCTACGCAGGGCGTCAGGACGACCGAGCTCCGGGCCTTGGTGGGGTGAGCTTTTGAAGACGCGCCTGGTTGCCTGGGCCCCCCAGCACCCACACGTCCCGGTGTTTGCGGGGGAGCTGCAGCGCTCGGCCCCGCACGATCAGGTGGAAGCGGACCAGGGTACGCCTGGTGCCAGAAGGCGCTGACTTCCTCTCCACTGGGGGATTCTCGCCCCCGAGCCCGGTCCACCCCTCCCCCATCCTCCCCCCTTGCCCCGCCTCTCCCTGAGCACACCCCGTCCTGCACGCCGCAGAACGGCGAGGGGGAGGAGCTAATCAGCGGGGCAGGTGGGAGGTGCTGGCGAGGGGGCGGAGCTGAGTCCCAGCTAATTAATTTCCGGAGGTGCTGCAGGGCTTAGGCCTGGCTAACTGACGGGGAGGCGAAGGGCACTGATCCACCCGCTCCAGCCTACGGCCTTTCCCGGGAGCTTTCCAGGAACGGGGCCTGGTGTCTCCCAGCCAGATGTGGGGATGGCGCCAGGCAGCGCAGTGGCCTCTCTCCTCTCGCTGGTGCCCGGGGCAGCCGGCGGGCGAAGGCCAGGCTCCCTGCAGTGGGAGGTTTCGCTCACACGCACCAGGACTGGCAGTTCCAGCTCGTGGGCTGCCACACCCGTCTCACCTCGCTCAGGGCTGGTTCCCACTGGCAGCCGGAGAGGTGGCAGGGCAGGGACTGGGAGATCACGGGGCTGGAACGGGGCAGGGAGGTCCTGGCCTTGCAGCCCTCGTGCCCCCGGTACACGGGCATGGGAGGGGATTCTCCCTCGCCCAGGGCGGGATGGGCTCCGGGTGATAACCAGCCCCTGTGCCATCAGCGTGAAGCGCCTGCACATAAGAGCAAGCTGCGGGCTGCTCTAGCTTACGCCGGGTGGCACCCCTCACCAGCGATCCCAGCATCCAAACCAGCTGTGCCCCCCAGCCTGCACTCTTGGTGGTACAGCCCCGCAGACACGGGAGAGGTTCAGACCCTCGCCGGCCCTTTCAGCGGGCAGGTCAGAGTCCCGTCGGGGCTGCTCCGGGCTCCAGGCTTGTTCCCCAATTGCTGGAGTTGGTGTGAAATGTGGGAACCCCCAGGGAGTTCTGGGAAGAAAAGTGGGTGGCTCCCATCGGGCCGAGGGCTCCGTGGCGTGTCCCCGCAGTGCTTGGGGGGGGCGGTGCCGTGGGACACCTGCCCACACGGCTTTGCCCTGTCTGGCATCCAGGGAGCTGCCCACGGGGCCGTGCGTTGGAGGGTTTCCAGCTCTGGCGACTCGGGCCCGCCGCCGCCGCTCTCCTCCCCAGACCTCGCTCGTGTGGACGTAGCCGGAGTTGGGAGAAGGCGAGGCCGGGCTGGACCCTTGCTTCCACACTCGCTTTCAATACCGAGGGCGTCTCCCTGCCCCGCCACCCAGAGAGACGGGGAAAAGAAAGGGGCTGGAGGGGAACCCCTCCCCCAGGCTCCTGCAACGAAATGTCAGCAGCTAACTGTGAGGAAGGGGGGAGTTTTGGGGGTTGCACACAGGGGGGCTCAGTGCCCGGATGTTACTGGTTTAGAGTGACAACGGGGGAGTGTGTGGTTTCAGAGAACAGCCCAGAATTGGAGCCAGGGTGTCTGGGACCCTGGTGACCCCGACCCTGCTCAGAGGACACGGCTGGTTCTGGCCAGATGACAGGCAATGGGCGGCAGAGAGGGACCCCGGCAACCGGCCCAGCTGACCCCAGCGAGGGGAGAACATTGGAGGGGAGGGAGGCAGAGAAGAGAGGGGCCAGGAGACCCTCTTACCTGGGGAGAAAACAATGGCGGGGGGGGCTGTTGCTGGGGGTATTGGAGGCTCTGCTGGGAGACGGGGGCTGTTTTTTGGGGGACTGAGGGCAGAGCAGGCAGGACTCAGCCGGCTGCAGGGGGAGGCTGGCGTGAGGGTGAGGGCCCAGGCCGACTGGCCTGAGGGATCCATTGCTGTTCAAAGCTCCGTAACCCCTCCTGTTGGGCGCTGGCTGGGAGTCGCTCTGGGCTGGAGAACAGGGGGGCGCTGTTCCTTCTGGGGGTGGAGGCCCCGGGGGCCAGAGGAAGGGGACCCCCGAGGGGCTCACGGCAGAGGCAGGTGGCTGGAGGCCCTGAGAGGCGCCGTCCCGGAGGAGGAGGGGCGGACCCCACAGGGGAGAGGGGCCCCCAAGAGAGGGTCGCTGCACTGGAGTGGCCCCTGAGGAAGGGCCGTCTCACTGCCGCTGGAGAGGAGGGGCTCCCCGAGAAGGGGCTGCCGCACTGGGGGGGTCCGCCCAGGAGCCGAGGGCCGAGTGTGACCCGACCTGCGAGCCGTGACACTAACCCAAGCTTCCCGGACCGGGCCACCCTGCAGTACAGCAGGCGGGGCGGCTCCCTTTACACTTGAAGCGGGAGGGTTTATTTGAATGTAAAGGAACAGCACGGCAGCCCTCCGCTAGCGGCTCTGTTCTTCCGCCCTGCCCCCGTGTGCGGCTCCGCTGTCAGTCCCCAGCCAGCCCCCGATTCCGCCCGGCGCGTCGTCCGGAGGAGGGCTCCGAGGTGACGCGATCCGGGCCCAACACACTCGCTGCATGTCTCTGCTAAACGATCGGCAGCCACAGCCCGGCCAGCTCCAACCGGCCCAGCCAGGGGCCAGGCTAACCCCCGGGGGGCCACCGGACAGCCGGGCTGTTCAGGGAACACTCGCGCCGAGAAGGGCCTTGTGGAGAACAAAAGGGATTCTTGGCTGCAGTCGTCACGGCGGAGGATGGGAGGCAGATTCCCAGCCCTGAGCCGTTCTGTCGGTGCAGATCTGAGGAACTGTCCCAGACGCAGGGGGCATGAAAGGAAATTTTGGAACCAAGTGATAAGCTGAGCAGTAACAAGACCCCAGGACCAGCAGGTCCCCCCGTCTCCCCCTCCCCGAGTTCCCACGGGACTCAAATGTAACTGCAGGACTGCTAACTTGGTAGCAGCCGCTCCCAGAAGGGCAGCTCATGTGACTCTGTTTCTGAAAAGGGCTCCAGGAGCCATCCCAGCAATGAGAGGCCAGTAAGCCTGACCTCAGAACTGGGCAGGCTGGAAGAACAGAATCAGCAGGCGCAAGATGAAAACCATTGGTTGGGGAAAAGTCAACGTGCTTTCCGCAAAGGGAAAAATCAAGCCTCAGCAATCTACTAGAAGTCTTTGAAGAAGTCAACAAGCATGTGGACATGGGGGCATCCAGTGGCTCGAGTGTACTTAGATTTCCAGAAAGCCTTTGACAAGGCCCCTTACCACGGTGTGAAGAAAGTAAATAAGGAACTCATAACACAAGAACTAGGAGTCACCACATGAAATGAACAGGCACCAGGATTAAAACGAATCAAAGGAAGTTTTTCTTCATACAACCCATGACCAACCTGTGGAACTCCTTGCCAGAGGATGTTGTGAAGACCAGGACTTTAACAGGGTTCAAAATAGAGCTACTTAAATTGAGATCCCTACCCTCTGTTCGTCAGAGGCTGGAAATGGGCAACAGGGGAGGGATCACTTGATGGTTCCCTGTTCTGTTCACTCCCTCTGGGGCATCTGGCATTGGCCACTGTGGGCAGACAGGCCTGCAGACTGTGTAATTCAAGTAGGAGTAGAATAACAGTACAAGACTAAGCAGCACAACTATACGGTGATGCCTATGCAGAAAAGGGCAGAGTTAAGGGTATCTGGGCAACCTCAGCATTGCTATTTCCGGAATCTTTGAGAGCTTCCACTTTGCGGCTTCATGGAGATTTATAGTTAGCAGCGGGGCCGACAGCTTTCATGGGCCCCTGGGTAAGGTGTGGGGGGGGCCTCACTCCGTGCCTCCAGAAGGGGCAGGGCCTTGGGTGGAAGGGATGGGGCTGGGGCCGCCAGCCCTCAGCGCTGCCCAGCCCATGGCGCTGCCCTGCCCAGCCCTTAGAGCTGTTTCCAGCACTGCGCGCTGGTGGTGATTTAAAGGGCTAGGAGCCCCAGGCCCCTTGGAATCGCTGGGCCCTGGGGCAACTGCCCCCTTGCACACACACACCCCCCGCATCAGGAGGCCAAATAGCTGGGGATCCCTGGGAGTTGGATTTGGGTTTGAGCGCAGTGCGCCAACCCTCCTGTGCAGTCACCCAGACTGCTTAGGGCCCCTTTGCTCATCCTCGCTTCCTAAAAGTGTGTGTGTGTGTGTGGGGGTCACCAGCACCCAAGCTGTGGCCCTGCCCCCATGCCAGCTCTGCCCCCAGCCCCAGTCCCCACCTCTCCTCTGCCGGCCTGCGTCTCAGGCCACGCCCCGACTTCCCAGCTGCGAGTGCTGCAGGCGAGGGCGCCTCCCTTCAGAGCGCCTGCAGGGAGAAGCCGCGTTGTGCAACAGAAAACAGGCGCACACAGAGAGCCGCCCTGCATCCCCGCCCCAGAAACCTCCCCCTCCCCCGCTGCCCCAGGGCTGCGCCCTCACCCCAGAAACCTCCTTCCCCCCCCCGCTTCCCCAGTGCTGCGCCCTCGCATCAGTGCGGGGACGGGGCCCCTCCTCACCGCTCAGCGAGGACAGAGTAGCCTGCCAGCGGGGCTGGAGGGCCCTGTGCTATCAGACGGGCGGGAAGGGACCTGCCCAGCCCAGGCCATGAGGCCAGGTTGGAAGCCCAGGGGCCAGCTGGGAAGTTTTGGACTCCTGCTCTAGGGACCTGGTTAGCGAATGCTGCAGGGCCCAGGTGACACATGGAGCCCGACCCCAGGCAAAGCCCACACTTTTCCCACAGACGGCGAAGGCCAGGGCCAGTGACTCACCGAGTTCTGCCTTAAGCGTTGTGACAGGTGCAGGTGAGGCAAGACCAGGCGGGTCCTCCTAGCGTGACAGAATCACAAGGCTGACAGAGCCCTCGGGAGCCATTGCGATCAGCCCCCTGCCCAAGGCAGGACCAGCCCCAGCTCAATCAGCCCAGCCAGGGCTTTGTCAAGCCGGGACTTACACACCCCTAAGGATGGAGATTCCACCCCCACCAGGGAACCCAGCCCAGCGCTTCCCACCCACCTAGGGAAATCGTTTGTCCTAATCTCCAACCCAGACCTCCCCCCTGCAACTTGAGCCCATTGCTCCTTGTTCTGCCATCTGCCCCCGCTGGGAACAGCCTCTCGCCAGCCTCTTTGGAACCTCCCTTCAGGGAGTTGCAGGCTGCTCTCAGATCCCCCCTCACTCTGCTCTTCTGCAGACTGAACAAGCCCTTCTTGTAGCCAAGGCGGCGAATGGCATATTAGGTGCATTCGGAGGAGCATTGCCAGCAGATCCAGAGAAGTGATTATTCCCCTTTATTCGGCTCTGGTGAGGCCACATCTGGAGTGTTGTGTCCGGTTCTGGGCCCCCCACTACAGAAAGGATGTGGCCGCATTGGAGAGGTCCCAGCGGAGGGCGACCAAAATGCTGAGAGGGCTGGAGCACATGACCTACGAGGAGAGGCTGAGGGATTTGGGCTTGTTCAGTCTGCAGAAGAGAAGAGTGAGGGGGGATTTGAGAGCAGCCTTCAGCTTCCTGCAGGGAGGTTCCAAAGAGGCTGGCGAGAGGCTGTTCTCAGTGGGGGCAGATGGCAGAACAAGGAGCAATGGGCTCAAGTTGCAGTGGGGGAGGTCTAGGTTGGATATTAGGACAAATGATTTCCCTAGGTGGGTGGGGAAGTGCTGGGCTGGGTTCCCTAGGGAGGGGGCAGAATCTCCATCCCTCGAGGTGTTTCAGTCCCAGCTTGACAAAGCCCTGGCTGGGCTGATTGAGTTGGGTTGGTCCTGCCTTGGGCAGGGGGCTGGACTCCATGACTCCTGAGGTGTCTGCCCGCTCTGGGATTCTAGGATAGTGATGAATAAGTGTTGTGGGGTCTTCCCACCAGCCACGTGGGCTGCTGCCTTCCTCGGCGACCAGGGACCCTTTGAGTCCCTCTGGAGCGGACATGTCACCCCGTGAGGCTTTGCTGCCACTCACTTCTGTTGGCCACTTTCGGCTTGGCCGGAGAGTCTCCAACCACCAATCCCCCACGTTTCCTCCTCGCAGTGGTGGCAGCAGACTGTCCAGCCTTGGGGGTACGAGGCTTCTCCTCCTCTGTTGTAGGGGGTGATTCCTGATCTCCAGTATAAAGAGGAGCATAACGGTTCCCTACTACCACGGCGGGAGGGTTCGGAGCAGGGTGGAGCACTGCCTGCTGCCAGAAGTAACCAGCTGCCAGTGTCCGCCCCCAGCCATCTCCTCCTCCACCAGTGGTGTCAGCAGTCCTGTGTACTGGGACAGCTCCCTCAGCTGTCTCCACATGGATACTCTCCAGGAATTACTCATGGATTGCCTCAGTGCACAGATACAAATTTATTCCACACACAGATGGAAAAGATTAGAGCAAGGTTTCTCAAACTTTTTTGGCCACAAATTTGTGAAAATTTGTCAGAGCCCTAAAAAAAAAAATCATGATTTTTAATTCACTACATACCCAAACAAACAAAATTCTGTTTTTATTTCTTGTATATTTCTTATACATTTTCAAGAAAACTACCAGAAAATTAGCAATAAAATAACAGGGTCATACAACTGTCATTAATATTTTCTTGCAGGGGCCCAGGGCTCCATGGAGCACATTTTGGGAAACCCTGAATTGGAAGGAACATTGCTTGTCAGGAAGAGGGGGGTTCCCAAGGTTGGGTTGCAGCCAGTTCTTACTTCTGCACTACTGCAGGTGGTGGTGCTGCTGCCTTGCTTCTGCACTGCTGCCTTGGGAGCTGGGCGGCAGGGGAGCAGCGGCTGCTGGCTGGGAGGCTGTTTCTGAAGGCAGAGCTGCCACCAGCAGCAGTACAGACGGAAGGATGGCCTGGTATGGTATTACCACCCTCACTTCTGCACTGCTGTCTGCAGAGCCGAGCCTTCAGTCAGCAGCTGCCATTCTCCAGCTGTCCAGCTCGGATGGCAGCAGCGCAAAAGCAAGGGTGACACGTAGGGCATTGCCACTCTTACTTCTGCATTGCTGCTGGTGGGGCGCTGCCTTCGGAGCTGGGTGCCCAGCCAACAGCTGCCGCTCTCCGGCCTCCCAGCTCTGAGGGCAGCACAAGAAGTAAGGGGGTAATACGGTGACCCCATAACCTTGTCACTTGCCTGTAACTCTTGGGTCAGGGCCCTCAGTTTGAGAAGCAGCGGGCTCCCTGTGAAATCTGCACAGGACAGGGTACATGCCCACAAAGGATCCGCTTTCACAAGGGAAGAGCAGATTTCCTGGCCTGTGAGGCATCTTTTATGGCCGTGAATTTGGTAGGGCCCCACTCATCACCAGTGAGGGATCTCTGGGAAGAGACCGCCCGGCTTAACCAGATCTTCAGTGATCTAAAACTTTTAACTAAATTCCTTCAAGAAGTGGATGCTGGGTCAGATAACAGAGGCTGAATATCCACATATCACACCAGCCCGTGGGGACCAAATTAGAAAGGCCGAGGCGCAAAACAAGCTCAAACTGCCTAGGGACATAGCGAGCGAGAAGAAAACATTCGGCAAACACAGACGCAAGACGACAGCGGAGGAGAGGGTAGCGCCGTTTCCCAAGGAGGGGGCAAAAGACCAGAAAACACCTTCTGCTTCCCTTGTGAATTCGCCGCATTTCCAGCCTGCTGGCTTGTAACTAGCTGGCCGGTCGCCGTGTTCCCAATAGCTGGTTCTTTATTCTATATGGCGGCCTTCACCTCCCCCGAACCAGGCTGGGTCTTGCCCGCGGAAGCTCTCATGGGCTGCAGCATCGCGGGGGTGGAGACATCGCCGGACCGGTCTCAATTTCCAAAGCTCTCCAGCGGGTCTGTGGCCGGCGCTTTGCTCCCACCCAGAAACACCCGGAGCTGCTTGCAGACTTGGCTATTTGTAGCCCCCCCCGGGATGGATCGGGGCTCCTGAAAGTCCCAACATGAGGCCCGGCTTGCCTGGGCTCCGAGGGACTGGACCCCCTTGTTCGCAGCCGGGCGGAGCCTGCTTGGGCATGTGCTTGCTGGGTAAGCTGCCAGGCTGCCCTGAGCCCTGTTACTCTACAGCTCCCAACAGGGACGTTATGGGTCCGGGAGCTCCCCGCTATCTGCTGCAGCCAGGCTCCGGCCGGCCACGCGGCACTCCCCTGGCAACGTGCTGCTGGAACGCGCCACGGACAAACAAGCGGGCAGAAAGAGGCCCCATTGTTGCTGCAATACAATGGGACCCGCCCTGCCCAGCACAGCTGGGTCTGAGGAACAACAGAGCCGGGCAACGACTTTCCTTGCGTGAGGGCGCCAAGGCCCGACTGCTCCCCACGCTGGACACGAGAGGCCCTGGCCGGCACCTTCCTGGCTGGGCAGGCCCCAGCAGGACAGTCCTGTCCCACTGGCTCCGCAGCAACGTTCTTCCTTCCTAACCAGAGAGCCGGGCCTGGGGGCACACGTGGGCAGGCTCCCCGGATCGCAGGGCTCACAGGGCTGGGAGCAGTTCCTGCTGCCGGGGCCGCCGCGCACCTCGTGCCGGGTTGCCAGCAGAACGTCTGGTCGGAAAAGGAGCCTGGCAGCAGGCAGTTGGCACAGCCGGCCGGAGGCTAGAAGCTCTGTGGGATGCACGGGGGCCAGGGTGCCCCTCCTTGCCAGGGGAACCAATCCTGCTTCCATCGCAGGGGAGAAGCCCCATGGCACACGGATGGCTGGGGAGCCTGGCGCAACGCCAAGCCCTTGGCATCTTGTTCCGGGTTAACTTGGACAACTCTGCCCCGGGGCGGGGAGGAGAGAGCAGCCCCCAACGCGGAGCAGAGGGATAAGGCAGGGCAGGTGAGGAGTAGCAGAGGGGTGCCTGCTGCAGGAGCCCGGGTGGGGCAATCCCTGCCCACCCAGCCCTGGGGAAAGAGCTTTCTCTGGCTTGTGCGGGCCGGATCTGCACAGCTCTCTGGTGGGGGGCGGGAGGGTGGTGCCACCCCCAGGCTCTGCTCCGGGGGCCAGGAGATGCCTTCTCTTGCCCGCTGCAGCAGCGGCTTCGCATGGCCCACCCATGGCATGGGGGGGGAGGGAGAGTGGGTGGGGCGGAGCCTGGGGGAAGAGGCGGGGCAGAAAAGAAGTGGAGCGTGATGAGTGGTCAGCCCAGCTGTGGCAGGTAGCGGGGACAGGTCACAGTGTAACCGGACAGTCGTAGATGAGTGTAGTCAGCCCAGCTGTGGCGGGCAGCGGGGACAGGTCACAGTGTAACCGGACAGTCATAGATGAGTGTAGTCAGCCCAGCTGTGGCGGGCAGCGGGGACAGGTCACAGTGTAACCGGACAGTCGTAGCTGAGTGCAGTCAGCCCAGCTGTGGCGGGCAGCAGGGACAGGTCACAGTGTAACCGGACAGTCGTAGATGAGTGCAGTCAGCCCAGCTGTGGCGGGCAGCAGGGACAGGTCACAGTGTAACTGGACAGTCGTAGATGAGTGTAGTCAGTCCAGCTGTGGCGGGCAGCGGGGACAGGTCACAGTGTAACTGGACAGTCATAGCTGAGTGCAGTCAGCCCAGCTGTGGCGGGCAGCGGGGACAGGTCACAGTGTAACCGGACAGTCGTAGAGGAGTGTAGTCAGCCCAGCTGTGGCAGGCAGCGGGGAAAGGTCACAGTGTAACCGGACAGTCGTAGATGAGCGTAGTCAGCCCAGCTGTGGCAGGCAGTGTGGACAGGTCACAGTGTAACCAGACAGTCGCAGATGGGTGTGGTCAGAGCAGAGCCCAGGGCAGTGATTCCCAACCTTTTTCCCATGGAGGAACCCCTAAAGTAATTGTTCATATCCCGAGGAACCCCCACCTATGGAAACGTTTGCTTGGCCAGAAAAAGTGGACAGCGGGGAGCACAATTCAATGACTGCTAAATTATTGTCAAGAAAATGTATTTGTAAAGAGCTGCTCTATATATCCCAGCTTACATTGTACGAAAAAAAAGTGGAGCATTTTTCCTGTCTTTTTTTGGATTATCTATTTTTTTTTTCAAATATCAAAATATCAAAGCAAAATAAAGTTCACATCCAACGCCAATATAAGTATACTTTCGGTGTGACACTTGGGTGGTATTTCAAAAAAATAAACTTTTATTTATTTATTCCACGATTTCTCGTGGAACCCGGCGATGGTCTGCGGAACCCTGGTTGGGAAACACTGGCCCAGGCACTGGCTCCTACGCGAGGTGGCTGTGCAGCACCCGGTGCAGCCGAGGCCCTGATCCTGGTGTGGGCCCTGGGTGCGCCTGTAAGAGGCGACGAGGCTCAGTGAAAGCAGCTGGGCTGCGCGTAGCGCCAGGGCCCAGTAGCAAACCAAGCCCTGTTCTGAGCACTAGAGGGCAGCAGCCCCTTGGTTCTGGCACCAGGCCGGAGGTCCAGAACGGGACGGGAGACGGCCTGAAGTGACAGCGCCTGACCCTGAGCCAAAACGCTTCCAGCCCAGAAGGCAGCGGCCCGGCGACCCACTGGACACCGGCAGCCTGGGCAGTGCCGTCCTGACACCAGCGCAGTGACACAAAGAGCCGCTGTCTCGCTCCTTGCCCCCGCACCCATTGGTCCCTTTCTCCTGCTGCCCCAGCACACGGTGCTGCGCCAGCTCCCCGGCCCCCAGCCCCAGCGGCCTGGCCAGGCTCAGCCTCGTCAGCATTTTCCTTCCAGCCCCAGCTTGGAGTCAGGTGAGCCCGAGAAGCTCGGCTTGGTTGGGTTTCCCAAGCCCATTGCTAGCCCCCGAAGGCACTGCCTGGAGGTCCCAAACCCAGCGGGACGTGGAAAGGACGGCGATTGAAAGCCCAACACCGTTTTTAAACCAGTCTCATGATTTGGGGGATTCCAGACGCTGTTTTGGAACGCCTGACAGGCCGTACATGTGAAATTGTCATTCCGCCCATATAATGACGTCTCCAGCCCCAGCACAAATGTCTCCAATGGCTTCGTGTTACATCGCAAGCACGCCTCATCCTGAGGCAGCACAGCCCAATGGCTAGAGTCAGTGGCAACAGCCCTCGGTTGAGGGCAGCACAGCCCAATGGCTAGAGTCAGTAGTTTGGGGCAGCAGCCCCAGTAGGGGGCCCAGGCCCAGCCTACTCCACCAGACCCCAATGAAGGGCCCTGGACATGGCACAGTGCTCCGCCACTCGCTCGGGGGAATCCAAGTGCAACACGGTGAGCTCACTCGGGTGGGAGATACCACTCACACACCTTCCCTGGGTCACTTCCTACCAGTCTCGGCGTGGGAACACACCCATCATCCAGGTCTCAGGCCAGGGTGTCCCTGGAGCTCTTCCAGCGGGTCCTTCTCCTCCAGCGTCCAGCCCAGACTGAGCTGAGCTGCTCCCTTTTATACTGTCCCTGCACTTGGAGCATGCCCAGTGCGGATGGCAGGGCGGGGCGGGGCGGGACTTCCTCCCTCCACAGGGCAGGAAGCCCTCCTGACCCAGTGCCCCATCAGACACCCTGTCACACCTGGGCTCTGCAGCCTGGGTGGGGGTTTCTTGCAGCACCCCCATGGAGCTGGGCCAACCCTCCTGCCCGGCAACACAGGACAAGCCGAGCCGTGGGACGTGGACCTGGATTTCCAACCCTCCCGCTCCATGAGCTGTGATTCTGCAGCAGAGCTGCACCCCGGCCCCATGACCCTTCCCCACTGAGGCGCTCAGCCTAGCAGGGAGAGCGCCTTGCGACCAAGGCTGTGCTGCCGGAAGGCCTGCCTCCCACGTCCGGGCCAGGCTGAGCCCCGCTTCCCTCAGAGGACGTGGATTTACAAAGCCTCCGAGGGCAGACGGCGACCAGGCCTCCAATGCGACAGTGGCTTGGGCTCTGCGCTCGCCCTACACAGCGCCGCAGGCCCCGGCCAAACCGGCACTCGCCAGCCGCTCCGGGCCTCACGCCCGTGTCAATGGCCCCCAGGCCCACTGAGGGTCGAGTTCCACTCGGAACAAGGCGGCGCCGAACAACACGAAGAGCCCGGGGCCGCGGAAGGGGCGGCTCGGCGTGTGGGGCAGGCCCGGGGACCGGCCGGTGGGAACGGGGCTAGGCTGAGCGAGATGGGGTGTGGGGGGAGCTTAGCTGGCCTGGCCCAGGAATCGCTGTGAGCTCCTGGCGGCAGGTCGAGCGAGACCCTGGCGCTCGTTAGTGGCGGGGGGGCCTGGAACGAGCAGCCGGGGGCTGGAGATGCGGCTGCTGCACGGGGCTGGCGTCTTGCTCTCCGGTTTCGGCCCCTCCCTGCTGCCAGCCCAGCGGCCATTGATAACCGACACCCCATCCGGCCAGCTTCCTCCCGGCGGTAAGGTGAGCCGGCCTTGCTTGTCGCGCCCCGGGGGGGGACACCCGAGCTGGGGTGATGTCAGGGATGGGGGGCTGGCGGAAGGACATGTCACCTTCCGGGGCCAGCCTGCATATAAGGAGAGGGCAAGGGAGAGCCGCCCGCTGACACCACACAGGGCCCCGTGGGAGCAGAGCCGTTGCCGGACAATGGCCACCTTTGTTCCGGTAAGGAGCCCGCCTGCTGCCGAGGGAGGGGCAGCGCCACGGCAGCCAGACCCTGTGGGCGGAGAGCAGGTCTCCACTTGCCCGGCTCTACCGCTGCCCGAGGGGCACCAGGGGGGTGGGGTGGGGTGGCGACCTCGCTGGCACGTGTTACGCCACGAGAAGGATCTTCCTGGCGCAGAGCGGCAGCATTGGCACTTGTGCCCACGCAGCACGAGCCACGGGGCGAGCGTGACTCACACCCAGCGCGGCGCGGGAGTGGAGGAAGCCTGGGTCCCATGCCCGGCTCTGCACAACCGCACTGCTCCCAGCCTCCGGGCTGCGGGAAAGTGGAGCTAGCCCCATGCAGAGGTGGCTGGCGTCACCAAAGGGCAAGAGGCACCAGCTCCACTGGCGCTGAGCACCCGCCTGCCCCCGGCTGTCACCCATCAATGGCTGAAAAGCCCTTGGCCAGGCCACGGGAGGCGCCGGGTTCTTCCAGCCCGCCCAGTGATGGCGTGTCGCTGAGGGGTCAGGGATGCCGGCTGGGAGCAGCCTCTCCCTTCCATTAGCCTTAACGAGAGCCAGAGGTCCAAGCCCCTCGGCAGCAGGGAAATCGCAGCCCCGGAAGAGCACACGCGTTCCTTGGAGGCGGCGGGGTTTTTCCGGGATAACCCCCCCCAATGCAGACGTACCCTTGGGGGAGCCCAGCCCCTGACGGGTGCTGCTGGAGTAACCCTCCTCTCGGCAGTGCCACGCTGGGCTGGCCGTGCCCGGCCCACTGGAAACACTCCCCAGCACAGCTCAGCCCCGGGAGGCCACGGGCAGCCAGAGCATGGGGGGGGGCTGGCTGAAGGGCGCTGTGACCGGATGAGAGAGGGGAGCTGAGCAGACCGGCGGCTGGGACAGGGAGGCCCCCCCGCGTGGTCACAGGCCCCTTCCTTCCTCCGCCCGGCCACCCTTTGCTTCCGTCTTCCCCTGCCACCTCGAGGAGGGGTCTGCAGCCTCCCGGGGGCAGGAGTGGTCAGGAGCCAGGCTTGGACTCCCCCTCAGGCTCTCGGCGGCTGAGCTGCTCCTGCCACAGCCACCCCACCCGCACGTGGGCTCTGGGAGGCACCGTGAGCCCCACACTCTTGGGCCGTGCCCTGGTACTCGGCTCCTGTAGGCCCGCCAGGGTCAGCGTGTCGGGCGGGGTGATTCATCCCTGCTCCCAGCACGGGTGGCTGGCACCTGCCGAACCCGGCGCGCCCTGGGCTGCCCCACCCAGGCAGTGCACGCCAGCTCCCGTGAGCCGGCACAATCCTGTTCAGACAGGGGCCCGGGCCGTGAGAGGCCAGCGGCTGAGGCCTGCCCCCTGCTGGGCCTGTCTGCCAATGACAGCTTGCTCCCAGGGCTCGGGAAAAAGAGCCACGGGCAACCAGGCGAGCGCTGGGCCTCCCGTCCCGCCAGGAGAAAAACCGGCCCCCGCTGAGTGGGGAGGCCCCCGAGGGAGGAAGGGCTGATGTCAACCACCCAGCGGAAAGCCCCCCGTGAACTCGCCCGGCTCAGGTGCACCGTGGCGCTGCTCTCCAGCAAGGCGCGTGCTCACGGGTTCTGCAGCCATTCAGAGCGCGATTTACAGCGAGGGCATGGCACATCGTGCGGCTGGCTCGACGCGTACGAGAGCTGCGCCCCCTCTTACGCCAGCCCGGAGCTCAACATCGCCCAGGGCTGCTGGCTGGGCTTCGCGCGCTGCGAGTACGTGGCGAATGACAGATGCCGCACTTACCCAATAAGGAACGTGTGGCCCAGGACTGAGGGGCCGCCGCATGAAGCTGGCAACTGGGATGTAATTACACACACGCCAGCATGCACAGGTCGCGGGGGGAGCCGGGTTAGTCTGTAACTTTAAAAACAAGCAGTCCTGGGGCACCTTAGAGACTAACCAAAACAAACAGACAGGACCCTGAGCTTTCGTGGGCACAGCCCACGTCCTCAGAAGAACTGGAGTGGGAAAAAGGGAACCCAGAATTAAAAGCAGAAAACGAAGGGCGAGAGGAAAAACAAGTCCCTGCCAACCGCAGTGCCGTGCGAATGAGGCTAACTGAGGCCTGGAATGTCCCCCGCGTAGCTTTTGATGGGAGGTATTATATAGAGGGAAGGCTGGTTTTATAATGGGAGAGCCAGTTAACGCCTTGGTTGAAGCCCAGGGAACCAGTGTCAGATTTGCCTGTGAAGATCACTTCGGCACTCTCCATAATGGGTTAGTGACATTCCTTTGTAGAAGAATGGCTACTTGTAAATCATGCAGCGCAGTCAACCTGTGGAACTCCCTGCCAGAGGATGTGGGGAAGACCAGGACTTTAACAAGGTTCAAAAAAGAGCTAGATCCATTCATGGGGGTTAGGTCCACCAATGGCTGTTAGCCGGGCTGGGCAGGAATGGTGTCCCTGGGCTCTGTTTCTCTGGAGGTGGGCGACAGGGGAGGGATCACGTGAGGATTCCCTGTTGTGTTCCCTCCCTCTGGGGCATCTGGCACTGGCCACTGTGGGCAGCCAGGACACTGGGCCGGATGGACCGTTGGCCTGACCGAGTCTGGCCATTCTGATGTGGTGGCGTAGCGAGGGTGTTATGTGCCTGGGGGGGCAAAGGCAAAACTGTGCTGAACTGCGCAGCGGGGGCGGCAGCGGCTCCTGAGCCAGGGGCGCTGGGGCTCCCAGGCAGGCCTTTGAAATGCCCGCTCCTGCCACCTGGCCCTGCCTTGGCGGCTTGTCTGCAGGGAGCAAGTTGCCTGGCAGCTAAATTGGTGCCCCCCTAGCATGGTGCCCGGGGGCAACTGCCCCCTTGCCCCCCCTTGCTATGCCACTGCTCTGATGTTCTTATGATGTTCAGGAGTGAGCGCCCAGGCAGGCAGAACGTTCCCTACAGGTCTGTGTGCGTTACCAGTCCCAACATCCGACTCGTGTCCATCTGTCCTTTCTCGTCTCGACAGTCTCTGCGCCAAAGGACAGATGGGCACGTCAGACGTCGGGACTGGTAACGCACACAAACCTCTAGGGGAACTTTCTAACCCGCCTGGCCCAGCCTGGCACTGACCCGGGGTGCGGCCGGCCCAGCCTGGTGCTGACGCAGGCCTCTCCTCTTGCCTGCAGTACGCCTCCTGCTCGGGGAACAAGCAAGCCGTGCAGCTGCTGGGCAGGAGCAGCTACTTCTCCCTCTTTGCCAACCCGCCGTGTCTGATCGGCCAGCGCCAGCGCCTGGCCTGCCCAGCCCCGGAGATGACCCTGCGCCAGATCAGCCAGCTCATCCGCGGCCTGAGGCAGCTGAGGCTGCGGGACGCCAAAGAGGCCCAGCTCCCCGGCCCTGCGAGGTGAGGGGGCGGAAGGCCGGGGGGGCGCTGGCAGCAGGGAGTTCTCGGCCCACGCATGGCGGCGGCAGGGCCAGTTCACAGCCGCACTCGGCCCGGCCAGCATGCCCAGGGTGCCCCCGGCTGCGGGTTAATCGCACGCCCCCTCTCCACGTGCCACTCTGGGGACACGCAGACGTGGCCACGCCGGGCAGCCAGACCTGCAACCCCACGGGCCCAGCTCTGCCTTGCAGGATCCCCACGGCACTTTGCCCTCCTGGCTGGGTCGCAGGACATGCCCGGCCGCCTGTGCCAGTGCGCCTCCAGCCCAGCAGGTGGGCAAAGGGGACTGAGAGTGCAGCGGGGACACCGGGGGGGCGGGGTGACTACAGGCAAACCTTGGGCTCCCCACAGAAGTGGGGTCAGGACGGGGGGCACCAGCCCTGGCACACGAGGGGGGTGGGTGCATGCCTGACTCTGCTGCCCTCTTTCTTCCCGCAGGAGCCGCTCTGCCAGTGTCTCTACGGGCTCCCAGCAGTCCAGTGGCTGCCTACGTTGCTGCCAGCGCCCGCGCAGCTGCAGCCCAGCCTGCGAGGGCTGAGGGGAAGGCGCCCGCCGACAGGATAGCCCCAGCGTCTCCGCACCGGCCTGGAGCACAGAAGCCAGCCCCAGCCCCTCCCCACAGCCCCCTTCCAGCCAGAGCACTGTGGGGATCTGGCCTTGAGCCAGCTGCCGTGACCCTCCCCGGAGGGGTGACCCAGCCCCCCAGGCACAGGGGTTAGCGCAGAGCTCTGAGCCTGGGGAACGGGGTCCCCACAGGCATGGCAGCCCCACCGCCGCACTGGCTTGGGGGCCGCGGCACAGGGAACCCTCCCCCGCCCCTGCGAAGGCCTGGATTTGGCGTCGCTGGCTGGTGCGGGGCAGGCACGGCTGGGTCACCTCCACGGCCTGCAGCTCCGGGCCCCAGGCTATGTCACCAGAGCCCCATTCCCCCAGCTTGGCTGTACTCCGCCGTGGGCCAGCAAGTCCTTCCCCTGAGCCTCCTCGTGCGTAAGCCCGGCCCTGCCCGCAGCTGCGCCACTAGCCACATGTGAAACGGGGTGCTGCGTGCACGGCCGGCGCCTCGAGTCCCTGCCGCCAGCTGGGCCGAAGTTGCCAGCAACCACCCCCGGCAAATCTCGGTGACGCTGCGGGTCTGGCCTGTGCTCAGGAGGCGCCAAGGGACAGCAGCTAAAGCCTGGACAGGACAGGTGGGAGGCAGAGGGCTGCACACCCGTTAGCTGGTAACTACTGCCCAAGCAGCCGCCCCATTACCGGCCTAGTGCCGGCTCCTTTCTGCCCCAGCTCCCCCTTCAGCTCTTCCAGCCCCGCGCCTCCCCCTCCGCCACCGCCCGGCCTCCTCTGCAATCCCCAGCCCTGAGATTCCTCCCTGCTCCCCCCCGCTGCTGGCCAGCGAGCCCGACTTCTGCAGGCTCCACGCCTACCCCAGCCCGGCTCCCTCGCACCGGGCTGAGGATGCTAGAGGGCTGGCGGAGGCGTGCCCAGCACAGTCGCTGCAGCAGGTAACTCCCTGCCCGCCCCAACCGCTTGCTCGCTGCCCGCTGCCGAGGCACCCAAACACGGGGTTGCCCTCGGTCACCGCAGAGGAAGCTACAGGGCCCGGTTTGATCTCTGCCCACACCCAGCCCCGGGCGCCGCGCACACACGCCGGCCCAGAGCCTGGCTCTGCCAGTGACTGCTACCTTGGGCAAGCTGCCCCGGCAGAGATTTCAAAGAAGCCTAAGGGAATTATGTGGATAAATCCCTGTAATATTATACTTTGTATTAAGATCTTGTCCTTTTAGATCTATCTTTGTTAAGTGTCCTTATAGAATCTCTGGGACATTTCTCCTATAACTTTGTATTAAGATATATAGATCTTGTAAGAAAAAAATGTCTTTTGAGCTCTCCCCTTTCCTTGATTGCCCTGTAGAAATGAATGAGGTGTGAATGGAGAATGGAAGGGGAGCACCTCCAGCAGCAGTTGCAAGGGTGGAGAAGGTCTGGGAGCCAGATCCAAGACAATACCTGTAAAGTGAGCTCATTAAGAAGACTGGACAGACAGAGGCCTTGGGAGTCGAGCAGCAAGTGCCTGCCCTTGGAAGAACTCTCTTTGAAGCAGCATTAGGAAAGGCCAGGTGATGGCTAATTGGCTGCATGAGAGGGATAAATAGGAGGCATCTTGCAGAGGGACCCCGGATTTTCGTCTTGTCAACACGGGAGCATCGATCCGGATCGGCAGAAGCCCGGCTCCACCCTTCCCCCATCTAACTCACCTGGCCAGTGCAGTTAGGGGGAGCAACTATTGGTAACAAGATGGAGTGTGCGTGTGTGTGTGAGAGTGCATGAGTGCCATGTGTCCTGTGCATATGATACATATTGATTGATCTATGTGTGTTCAATAAATGTGGCGTGTTGCCTTAGCCCCCTGAAAAAGATCCCGGGTGCTTCTTTTAAGCACAACATTTAGGTGCCCAACTCCCTTGGGCCTCAGGTTCCCCATCTGTAAATAGGAAGAAAGCGGAGACCCCCAGGGAGCGAGAAGGCAAGTCCATCCAGGTCTGAGCACCAGACGGATGGGGCAGAGCCAGGCCCCGAGCGGCCTGCCGTAGGAATTGCTGGGAGGCTGGGTGGGGAACCCCAGGTACCCGGCTGGGGGCAGGAGTGGGAAGGCCAGGAGGCAGAGGTGGCCTGAAGTCTTGTAAATAACAGTCACAATGAGAACTCAGTGGTGCCAACCCAGCCCCGCCCCTGTCCATGCCCAGCGTGTGCTTCTACACAAATGCTAGGAGTCTGACTAATAAGATGGGTGAACTAGAGTACCTAGTATTAAATGAGGAGATTGACATAATAGGCATCACTGAAACCTGGTGGAATGAGGAAAATCTGTGGGACACAATCATACCGGGATATAAAATATATCGAAGGATAGAGCAGGCCGGGTGGGTGGCGGAGTGGCACTGTATGTGAAAGAGAATGTAGAATCAAATGAAATAAAAATATTAAAGTGAATCAACATGTTCAATAGAATCGCTATGGATAGTAATTCCATGCTCCAAAAATAAGAAATTAGCAGTAGGGATATATTACCGACCACCTGACCAGGACAGGGATACTGACATTGAAATGCTGAGGAGATTAGAGAGGCTACCAAAATAAAGAACTCTATAATAATGGAGGATTTTAATTACCCCCATATTGACTGGATACATGTCACCTCAGGAAGAGAAGCGGAGATAAAATTTCTCAATGGCTTAAATGACTGCTTCATGGAACAGCTGGTACAGGAACCCACAAGGGGAGAGGCAATTCTCGATTTAGTCCTGAGTGGAGCACAGGATCAGGTCCAGGAGATAACCGTTACAGGACCACTTGGGAATAGTGACCATAATATAATAACATTTAACATTCCTGTGGTGGGAAGAACACCTCAGCAGTCCAGCACTCTGGCATTTAATTTCAAAAAGGGGAATTACACAAAAATGAGGAAGTTAGTTAAAACAGAAATTAAAAGGCACAGTGACTAGAGCCAAATCCCCAAGCTGCATGGAAACTTTTAAAGACACCATAATAGAGGCCCAACTTAAATGTATACCCCAAATTAAAAACATAGCAAGAGACCTAAAAAGAGTCACCGTGGCTTAAACCACCATGTAAAAGAAGCAGTGAGGACAAAAGGCATCTTTTAAGAAGTGGAAGTCCAATCCTAGTGAGATAAATAGAAAGGAACATAAACACTGTCAAATCAAGTGTAAAAATGTAATAAGAAAAGCAAAAAAGATTTTGAGGAACAGCTAGCCAAAAACTCAAAAGAAATAACAAAATGTTTTTAAGTACATTAGAAGCAGGAAGCCTGCTAAAAACCTGTGGGTCCCCTAGACGATCGAACTATAAAGGCGCAATCAAGGACGATAAAGCCATTGCGGAGAAACTAAATGATTTCTTTGCTTCAGTCTTCACGGCTGAGGACGTTGGGAGATTCCCAAATCTGCACCGTCCTTTGTGGGTGATGAATCTGAGGAACTGTCCCGGATTGAAGTGTCATTAAAGGAGGTTTGGAACAAATAGAAAAACTTAATGTTAACAAATCTCGGGACCGGATGGCATTCATCCAAGGGTTCTAAAAGAACTCAAATGGGAAATTGCTGAACTATTATCTGTGGTTTGTAACCTATCTCTTAAATCGGCTTCCGTACCTGATGACTGGAAGGTAGCTAACGTGACACCAATATTTAAAAAGGGCTCTAGAGGTGATCCTGGCAAATACAGACCGGTAAGTCTAACTTCAGTACTGGGCAAATTAGTTGAAACAATAGTAAAGAATAAAATTGTGAGGCACGTAGAAGAACATAATTTGTTGGACAAAAGTCAACATGGTTTCTGTAAAGGGAAATCATGTCTTACTAATCTATTAGAGTTCTTTGAAGGGGTTAACAAACATGCGGACAAGGGGGATCCAGTAGATATAGTATACTTAGATTTTTAGAAAGCCTTTGACAAGGTCCCTCACCAAAGGCTCTTGTGTAAATTACATGGCCATGGGCTAAGAGGGAAGGTCCTTTCTTGGATTGAGAACTGGTTAAAAGACAGGAAACAAAGGGTAGGAATAAATGGTAAATTTTCAGAATGGAGAGGGGTAACTAGTGGTGTCCCCAAGGGTCAGTCCTGGGACCAATCCTGTTCAACTTATTCATAAATGATCTGGAGAAAGGGGCAAGCAGTGAGGTGGTAAAGTTTGCGGATGATACCAAACTGTTTAGGATAGTCAAGACAGAAGCAGACTGTGAGGGACTCCAAAAAGATCTCACCAGACTGAGTGATTGGGCAACAAAATGGCAAATGAAATTTAATGTGGATAAGTGTAAAATAATGCACATCAGGAAAAATAACCCCAACTATACGTACAGTATGATGGGGGCTAATTTGGCTACGACAAATCAGGAAAGAGATCTTGGAGTTATCGTGGACAGTTCTCTGAAAACTTCCACAGTGTGCAGCGGCGGTCAAAAAGGCAAATAGGATGCTAGGAATTATTAAGAAAGGGATAGAAAATAAGACCCAGAATATCTTACTGCCCCTGTATAAAACTATGGTACGCCCACATCTTGAGTACTGAGTACAGATGTGGTCTCCTCACCTCAAAAAAGATATTTTGGCCTTGGAATGGGTTCAGAAAAGGGCAACTAAAATGATTAGGGGTTTGGAACGGGTCCCATATGAGGAGAGGTTAAGCGACTGGGACTTTTCAGTTTAGAAAAGAGGAGACTGAGGGGGGATATGATAGAGGTGTATAAAATCATGAGTGGTGTGGAGAGGGTGAATAAAGAAAAGTTATTTATTAGTTCCCATAATAGAAGAACTAGAGGACACCAAATGAAATTAATGGGTAGCAGGTTTAAAACTAATAAGCAAAAAGTTCTTCTTCACACAGCGCGTAGTCAACCTGTGGAACTCCTTGCCAGAGGAGGCTGTGAAGGGTAGGACTATAACAGAGTTTAAAGAGAAGCTAGATAATTTCATGGAGGTTAGGTCCATAAAAGGCTATTAGCCAGGGGATAGAAATGGTGTCCCTGGCCTCTGTTTGTCAGAGGCTGGAGAAGGATGGCAGGAGACAAATCGCTTGAACATTGTCTTCCGTCCACCCTCTCTGGGGCACCTGGTGCTGGCCACTGTTGGCAGACAGGCTACTGGGCTAGATGGACCTTTGGTCTGACCCAGTATGGCCGTTCTTATGTTCTTCCCAAGGGCCCAGGCCCAGGGAAGAGCCACGGCCCGGCACAGGAAAGCCCTGCGAGTAGGGGCCTGCGGAGCTATCCGAACAGGTGTCTGGTGCTCTGCTAGCCCAGCCATGACAGCGCACGCCTGGCAGGGCTCCTGTGGCACCCCAGGCAGACGCATACCCATGGGGACGCCCCGCAGGAGGGGCCAGTGCAGGCTCTGCTCTGGGAGGGCAGGGGAAAAGAACAAGGCCCACAGGCCCCTGGAGATTCCCGGGCTCAGGCCGCTGCCAGCTGTGGGTGCGATGCTTCACCCGCATATCTGTATGGCTCTGTCTGGAACATGACTGTGCCCAGGCGGAACTGTGCTTTATGGAAACAGGCCCAACAGCCTGCCCCTCGAGGGCCTGCGGCCCCATGTCTGTTGGTGCACACGTGTCACTCGCCTGGGAAGCTCCAGACAGGAAGTGTCACCCAGCGTATCGGGCTGGAGTATCCGGGAGAGCCCTTAGCTGCACCTCTGGGCTCCAGGCAAGGCGCCGTGCCGGGTTTTTCCTGCCAGCCCCGGCCGCGTGTGGTCCCACCGGCACTGGAACCCTCCTGCGTCTGGGGTTTTGCCCTGGGAGCAGAGAGTAAACAGGGTTCTTGCTCAGGGGGCTTCTGTTTAGGAAGGGCAAGCAAACCGCGCCGTCTTCAGCTGGCTTCTGAAACTGCCTCCCCCGAGAGAATACGCAAGCTGAGACCCAGCCCAGAGAAACGCTCAGCTCTGACCGGAGGGGTTCTACCTGCAATAGGGACTAGGCTGAGAAACGGGATTTGTAACCGTTTCTCCAAGAGTGGGTTGGTTTAGTAACTTGCTTGGCTCGGTTTTCACTTGCAATCCCTTGAATCCCACTGTTTGTACTTAATAAAACCACGTTCGTTTCGCATCACTCTCAGCGTCAATGATTGTTGGGGCGGGGGGGGACGACGAACGACACACAGCTGTGTCTCTCCTTGCTAAAGAGCAAACTCATGCGCTTTCTCTGGGTAAAACCTTACCCAAACCAGCCGGATTTCTCTGGGGTTTTGGTCCCTTTCGAAGGCCGTGCTCCTGGGTACTGGCAAGTCCCTATAACTGAGCTAGGTCAGAGTCTGTGTTGCTCTGTTGGGGGCTGTTACCCCAACTCTGTCCTTGGCTGGGGGAGAGCAGAGCTTCTGGCCCTGCAGGACAGGGGGGTGGGGTGCCCCCGAGGGCAGGCTCAGTGGTATGATCAGAGCATCAGGGGCCAGCCCCAAGGGGATCTGTGATCCACCCCGTCCCAGTAGGGTCAGGAAGGGAATTCCTACAACCCCCCAACTCCCTGCCACCTCCCCCAGGATCAGGCAGGTGTGGGACCCCCCGGGGAAGAATGGAGCTGTCCAGCAGCTCAGTGCTGGTGCTCCCTGCAGCCCCAAGGACACCCACCCTCTGTCCCTGTGGTTCCTTGGCCAGGCAGACGGGTTACTGCCGCCTCGCTCTTTGGGGGCCGGGTGCACTGCACATTGCTGCAGGCCCAGAGCGACTAGCACCCTCGCGGTAAAGCCAAGGGGACAGCCCGCCAAGCTGGGCCGGTGGGTCCGAGATGGGCGAGTGTCTGCTAGGGACGGGCTGGGCCTGATCTCTCCCTGCACTCCTGGCCCAGACACCCGGGGAGCTGCGCCTGAGGCTCACGTACGATCCGCGCCCGCCTTTGCCCTTCAGAAGGAAGGAAACAGGAAGAAAGGCTGTCCCCTCCAGCGGGTTTATTAGCATGACGTGGGGCTGCCGGCCAGTGCCAGGCGCCGTCCCCTCGGTACAGACCAGCTTACCTGGACCGTCTTCCTCTGTCAGCCTGCTTCTGCGCCCAGCCCCAGCGAGCACCAGGTACTTGGGGCCTGCGCCAAGCCAGGGACCCGTCCTCTCAAGCTAACGCTGCAGGAGGGTCTTGCCCTTCGGCGCCTCGCCACTGCTGAGTGCATGCCCGGCTCGGCTCCCATGCCGCCCGGCTGCGTCCGCCTGCAGGCAGAGAGACAGACATGGTGAAAGTGGCGGGGGGCATCACAGAGCAGGGGGCAGGTGATTCACCCCGCCGGCAGGCAGACACAGTGACAGCGGCAGGGGACATTGCAGAGCGGGGGGAGGTGCTACACCCTGCCGGCAGGCAGACACGGTGACAGCAGCAAGGGGCAGGCACTACACCCCACCAGCAGGCAGACACGGTGACAGTGGCGGGGGACAGGTGCTACACCCCGCCGGCAGGCAGACACGGTGACAGTGGCGGGGACAGGTGCTACACCCCGCCGGCAGGCAGACACGGTGACAGTGGCGGGGGACAGGTGCTACACCCCGCCGGCAGGCAGACATGGTGACAGCGGAAGGGGGCAGGTGCTACACCCCGCCGGCAGGGAGACACGGTGACAGCGGCGGGGGGCATCGCAGAGTGGGGGCAGGCGATACACCCTGCTGGCAGGCAGACATGGTGACAGCGGCAAAGGGCAGGCCCTACACCCGCCAGCAGGCAGACACGATGACAGCGGCGGAGGGCAGACGATACACCACGCCGGCAGTCAGACACGGTGACAGTGGCAAGGGGCAGGCCCTACACCCCGCCGGCAGTCAGACACGGTGACAGTGGCAAGGGGCAGGCCCTACACCCCACCAGCAGGCAGACACGATGACAGCGGCGGAGGGCAGACGATACACCACGCCGGCAGTCAGACACGGTGACAGTGGCAAGGGGCAGGCCCTACACCCCGCCAGCAGGCAGACACGATGACAGCGGCGGAGGGCAGACGATACACCACGCCGGCAGTCAGACACGGTGACAGTGGCAAGGGGCAGGCCCTACACCCCGCCGGCAGGCAGACACGGTGACAGTGGCAAGGGGCAGGCCCTACACCCCACCAGCAGGCAGACACAACAGCGGCAGGGGACTGCTGGGGGGTGAGGAGGGTGGAAAGTCGCAGTGGCAGTTTCACAGCACGGTGCCTAGCCCTGGCCCCCACCTGCACTAAGCCTCCCCGCGGCCCAGCCACGGCCCTGCACGGTACAGATGCCCTAGTGCAGCCACACCACGTGTGCTCGGGAGCCCTACGATCCAGAACACACGGTTCCAGGCACCGTGCCGGGGTCCCAGGCTGGGTCCCTCCTACCCAGTGTCTTCTCCGGGCTTCAGACAACATCTGGCTTCCCCACAGAGCCCAGGGGCCAAGCCCCGAGCACTCCAAAAAGCCTCCCCAAGTCCCCCAGGCACCTGCCAGAGCGCATCGCCTGCAGCCCCCCGCACCACCCCGGCGGCGCCGGCCCTGGCTCTCACAGCTCTGTGGGGCAGGGAGTGGGGCTCTGCTCCTGGAGGAGCCGTGCGGGGCACCCCATCAGCGCAGTCCTCCCTCCACGGCTCCCTTGCCCCCCAGGGTGCTGGGCACGGTGGGCAGCTCCGAGCCTGCCAGGCGCTGCTCTCCTCCCAGCCAGGACGAGAGCATCTACCGAGGGCCAGCTGAGCGCCCAGGGCCCCCGCAGCCCGCGAGCAAGGGTCCTTTTGCACCACAAGCCAGGCGGCGCAGACCCACGCGGCTGCCACGTGCGGGGGAAGTGGCAGCGTTACTGGAGAAGCAGGACGGCTTTGTGACCTGGCCCTGGAGCACAACCCAGGCCGAATGGACCGTAGTCCCGCGCATCTCAGTAACACTAACGCTGTGGCCACAGCCCCTCAGACATGTGGCGGCAACTCTGCTTCGCTCCATGCAGAGGGGTCGGCGTGGCACAAATCCACCTACACAAGTCAGGACTCGGTGGGGACGGGGGACTAAGAACTTCAGCTTGCTGCTTTCACTGAGGCCAGGTTTCTACTGCGCCTGGAAGGTCGGCTTACGGGACACAAGGCCAGCTACAGAAATAACGTATCTGGAGTCCAAGTACCTTAGGCCGAGCGTGGCACCACCTTCATAGCGGGCGGCGACAGCAGCAAATGCTCCCGTCAGCTTCCCGTACTCCCTGCAAATCGAGGAGTACTGGCGCCGAGGTGGGGTGCCCTCCGCATTCGATTTAGTGGGTCCCCACTAGACCTGCTAAATCAAACACCGGAAAATTGATCTCCAGTGCAGTAACTCTAGATGTGGCCTTAGGCATAGCTGAAAATTTCCTCGGCAGACCTGGGATAATCCAGGAGATTTAGAAAGTGAAGTATCATCATGTATTGGCCCAACCTGAGGTGTGCGGCTGGAAAGCACATCCCTTCCACCTACACAAACTGGACCAATAAAAGCTACTGCCTCCCCTTCTCCCACTCCCAGGGACCAACACAGCTACAACACCGCAAAAGTGGAAATCCGTTTAACTCACGGACCTGCGAATCCACCTCTGTAATCACCTGGGTGTGAAACGGGAACCATGTTCTTTGCATTGCACACTGACGGCTGATTTGGTTAATAAACGTCGTGTGCAGCTTTGTGGGTTTCACTGACTCCCAGCTGCCGTCCTCACACAGCTGGACACAAACCCTGAGCAAAGAGCCTGTGTGGTGTGTACCTAATAAGCTATAGCTCATTCACCATTTTCTCATGTGCTAGCATGCACAAGACTGTGAAAATATTAATCTATACCATTACTTACTGAAATGTGTACAATTATCAAACCTTCCTAGGGAGCAAAAACATAGCCAATCTCAAACAAATGTTTTATCTATTTCATTGTAAAACAGGGCTACTACTCAACACACGGCCCGCGGGTGGGAACCAAAACAAAAAAGTAGTCAAGATAATGGTCTTCCGTTGACGTGCGTTTTAGTAGTTAAATTCCTGGACTGCCATTGCTGATTACAAGTGCTGTCATAGGGGTGGAAATCAGGTAAACATTGCATTTTATTAATATCAGCAGAACTGGTTTAAATGGGGTTTGTGTGTTGTGTAGTCTGGCCTTAATCTTTGTATTCATGCCCGTCAGTGTGAAAGAAGCTATTTGCGTATATATTTGCATGTCTATGCAACCACACTTCAGTTGTGGCCCGGCCCTTGGCCTGTGCTGTGAGTGTCGTTGTGGCCCCCGGGGCGTCCAGAGTTGAGCAGCCCTGCTGTAAAATCTCCCCTTTCCGGGGCTATGCCATCCGTGAGCAGGGACCTCTCCGAAGTTGATTAACATCACTGCTTCCAACAGCCTTGATTTCCAATCAGTCCAGCTGGCAACAAGCGCGGTCGCCCAGATCTCATTCAGCTGCTCTTGGCTAGCGCCGAGGGGCTCTGCCGCACAGCTCGACCAGCTCGCGTCGGCCCGCCGCCAGAGTTCATGAAAGATGCAGGCAGCAGGGATGTAGCTGCATGCTCCTGGGAGCTAGTTACAGGGCAGGTCAGTAACCGGAGAGCGGCCGTGCGGCTCCAGTTACGGAGCTCGGCGAAGGTGCCGCAGAACAGGCTCAGCCCTGCTCCTCCACCTGAGCCGCTGGGATGGGCTTGAGCTTCGGCTGCACCTACTGTGGGGCGGAGCTTCATCAACTGCCCCAATCCCCGAGGTGCTGACAGCTGCTGGGCCTGCCGGGAGGCCCCCTCCAGCCAGCCCACCCAGGGAGGGACTAAGAGAAGGGTGCGCAGTCTCGTGGGCACAGACTTCTGCCCGTTCGCCCTGTCCCATCGGCTCCAACCCGGCACTGCCCTAGTCCGGCCTCTTCCCTCCACCAGCTCCCCATGGGATCCTAATCTCCCTCCCGCCACTGGCTCCCTGTCCCAGTCCCCCCGCCCAGCCAGTCCCCGGCCAAACTCCTCCTTCCTCATCTCTCCCTGCGCCCACACACTCATCAGCTGTGCCGCCTTCCCTGGTTCCCCATCTCCCTGCCCAGCCAGGCCGCCTTCCCCTACAACGCCTGGTTCTAGCCCAGCCTCAGTCCCCATGTCCCAATGTACCTCGCTGGCTTCCAGACCCAGTTCCTGTTCCCTTGCTTTAGGCTGCGTCCCCTCCCTCCATGCTGCCTGGTTTCTCCCAGGGGAGCGCCGAGAGCAAAGGGGCTTCCTGCTTCAATTCCTGTGCCCAGACCTAGAGCAGGAACTGCAAGGAAGGGAAAGCCCTAACCCGCAGGTGCCTGCGGCACGCCCGGCATGGATGGGCTCCTCTCAGATTTCAGCTCTCAAGCTCTAGCTCAGTGGTCGTGCCGAGATTTAACATACTCACTTCTACTTATGGAGCTGCATGCCGCGGGGAGGAAGGGGGTGGGCAGGGGCAGGCTGGGTACTGTGGCCATATTTCCTGACCCAGCTGCAGCCGGGGAGAACCGTTCAATTTAAATGATCAAACAGACGGAGTGTTTTCACTCTCTCATGTTACTTTACCAAACTTCATTTGAAAGTAAAATATGAGCGTGTGTCCAACACACAAGGTTTCAGTGTTTTCTTTATGGTGGGGTGGGGAACCATTTTTGGGTCGGGGGCCAGTGACCCACAGAAAAATCAGGTGGGGACCACACAAGTGAGAAGCAAAAAGACCCCTCAAACGCCCAACCCACACCGATGTGGGCCCAGCTGAGACACCTCACTGCTCTGGCGCTCCAGCCCCACGGGGACACAGAGGACTGAGGTTCAGGGCTTCCCATAGGCCAGATTTACTTTTGGAGTTACTGGATTTTATGGACCCCCTCAGGCTCTGGGGTTCAGTGTGCAGGACAGGACTGCCAGTGTGGGGGACAGGGATGGGGTGCAGAAGGGGGAGAGGTTGCAAGGTCTGGATGGGCAGTAGGGTGCAGAAGCAGGCTGGGATCTGGCTGGGAGAGGGAGAGCAGGAGCAGGGTGGGGGTAGGTGTCTGGTCAGGAGGGAGGGTGCAGGAACAAGGGAGTGTGCTGGAGCAAGCTGGGGTGCGGGGTCTTGGCGGGGGGAGGAGAGTGAGGGGACTGGGATGTGGGGGTCTGGGCATGAGGGGGACGTTTACCTGGCTTTGCCCCACCCCACACAGCAAGGATCCCGGCGGCGCAGAAGGGAGCAAAGGCAACGAGTCACATGGGGCGAGGTGGCGAAACTCAGCGTCTCAGGAAGCCAGTGTAGGCAGGAAAGTAGCAGGGTCCCAAAGGGATCGGACTTGATGCTCACACACGTGGGAAGGGGCTTAACCCAGCCTCCCAGCTAGGAGCAGGGATGGAAGCGACAGATCACACCCCTAGCTAGGGGGGCAGCACACCTAATGTGGGGGCAGACGACGCCCTCTGCTCCTACCTACCCCCGAAGCACCCACCCTCAGCTCTGACCGTCTGGCGGTTCCCGTGCTGCCCGCAGCGCAGACAGACGGGGCTAGCGAAGCAAAGGGCTCTCGCACCGGGACAGACCGGGGAATGCCTGCCGGTTCCTTGGGGGCACTGCAGCCTCGCTGCGCCCCGCCCGCTGCTCCAACCCGGCCACGCCCTGCGGGATCCCGGTTAACCGTTACACTAAACTGCTTAAACGGGATTTGCCATCCCTAGTGCGCAGCGCCCCGCCATGGGAATGCGCCAGGAGGAACAGACTCCTCCCCGCCAGGCCGGGCTCAGCACAGCCAGCCCGGGGGCGGACTGGCAGGGCTGAAGTGGGCGCTGCGAGGGCTCCTGTCAGCACCCCCCCCCTTCCAGGGCAGGGATCTCTTTCGGTCCCCAGGCTCCTCTAGGATTTCACAGCAGCCTCCGAAACAATTGGAGGGGCCCTGCCACTCCCTGCGCTTGGGCTACCTGAGCCGCCTTCCTGGGTTACAGCAGCCCGCGGTGACAGCCACGCGGCCAGATGACAGCAGCCTTTGAGGGATGGGGGACGGAGCTGGGCGTACGGCCCCAGCACACTCTGCCTGGCTAGGCAGCAGCGGCCCCAGAGAACCAGCCCCCTCGTTCCTGGAACTCTTCCCCAACCCCCCAGGAGCTGGGGGGCCCAGCACGAGGTGAGGGGAGACGCCAGTGGCCCAGCAGCAGAGCCTGTGGAGCAAATCTGCAGGCTCCACAGGCGCTGAGACAATTGTCTTCCAGGAGCGTTAACTCGGCAGCCTGAGGGCCCTGGTGATGCAAACCCCGGCCTGGGCCTGCTCTAGGGATGCGAAATAGCGATGACTGACTAGTCCAGTAACCTCGTGAATTCTTACTGGTTACTCGACTGGTCTATAGTGCCCAGGGCCGGGGCCGGCAGCCAGTGAGCTCCGGCCCCACTCCCAAGAAGCCCCCTGCCGCTCCGCGCTGCTGCCTCTATCAGCAGCGGTGCCGGACGGGAGCTGGTCCACGAGGGGAGTCAGTTTAAACACCAGCCCCCCTCGTGGACCGGCTCTGTTGCCCCGCTGCTGCCTCTGATCCAGCGGCAGCACCGCAGGGTGGGAACAGCCTGTCTGGGGGGCTGAGCTGCCCGTCACCCAGCTCCTACCACGCTTTCAATGCAGAGCTGCAGCCGGGGAGGTCCTGGACCCGGCGTAACCCCGGACTGCGCTACGGAGCCCTGGCCTGGGGGGAGGGATGGGGAGGGGAGGGAAATGCGTGCCGTCTGTCGCATTAACTGACAACCTGCTGCTGATCGGTTCACTGACTCCACTATCCCTTCCCTCGCCCGCTCTTGCCCTGGGTGCAGCACTGCCTTCTGCGAGCGCTCACCCTGCCAGCTGCTGCTAGCAAGCCTCCTGCCCTCCCAGTATTCTCCTGCCGGAGAGGGTTCGGGCCGGGGGTTGAGGGCTGCAGCTGGGGGTGGGCTCTGGGGGGGATGCAGGCTCGGTAGGAAGTTTGGGTGCGGAAGGGCTTTGGGGTACCAACAGTGCTTACCGCAGCTCCTGGGTCCCTGTGGGCCCCAGGCGAAGGGACGGCCAAGGGGATTCCACACGCTGCCCTTCGCCTGCACTCAGGCCGGGACAGTGCGTGAAACCCGCCTGGCCACCCTTCTGCAGGGCAGGGCTCGCAGGGCCCCGGGACTGCCCCAGCTTCAAAATGCTGGCATGGAGGACAAAGCCAAGGGGGCGGCGCTAGGGCTGAGCTGCAGCCACTGCCGGGCGTGCTCCGTGCTCGGGAGCTTGGCTGCTCGTGGTCGGTGCCGTGCGGCTAGCTCTGGGTTATCGCGGGAGCGAGCACGGCACAGCCTGTCCCGGGCAGGCCCTGGGCTGGGAGTTACAGGAAGGGGCCCTTCCCGGCAGGCAGTGCCTCACCTGGGCTGTGCCGCTGGGGGGCCGGCGGGGCTCCTCCCGTGCATTCTGGCTTGGTGGCGCTGCAGGTGGTGCTTCTGGCGGAAGGCGTAGCCACAGGTGGGGCATTCGAAGCGCCCTGGAGTGACGTGGGCTTGCAGGTGGGCTCTCAGCAGCACCTCGCTCTGCAGGCAAAAGGCACACGTGGCACACGAGGACCCCCGGCAGGGCGGGCCGCGCACACGAGGACCCCCGGCAGGGCGGGCCGCGCACACCGGGCAGACCAACGCGGGACGGACGGTGCGTCACGCTGAATGACTCTGGACTCTCTGGGCGGGACCGGGGGAGGGATGTGGAGCCTTTCACGCAGGGCTGTCCCAAGGGGGGTGGGGCAACCCCTCCACGGCAAACCTTCCCCAAGCCCCGCCCTCTTGCCCCCTCCCCTGACCAACATGGCCCAGGGGATCACAGAGAGCCTGGCATGCCGGCAGCAGGGGCGCTCTGCTTCCCGCCGCCCTGTCCACCCTATGGACGAGAGGGTCCTGGGAATTATGGAGGCCACCCGCGTGGTGAGTCTGCGCCAGGCCCCTAGAATCCCTCCGGTCCCTCCTGTTCCTAGGACGGGAGGGGAGGGCGCTGCAGGGCCGATGGACAGGACAGCTCCGCTCTCACCTCTAGGGGCGAGCCCAGCTGGGCCGTGGCTACCCTCTTAGCGCTGGCGGCCCGTGTGAACCTCGTGCTGGTCCCACACTCGCAGGCCACTGTCTGGGCAGCCCCACGGCCTAGGACCGGATGGGCTGCCCTCCCGGCTGCCCACGAGGGGGGGCACGCTGGCGGGGCAGAGCCAGGAGACAGCTGGCATTGCTACGGGCCAGGCAGGCAGAGGCTCCAGTGTCCAGGGATGCGAGTGCCCCAATGCCCCTGGTCACTCCCCACAGCAGCGAGAAAGGCTCGTCCCTGGCCAGTGGCTGGCCGGGCGCTGCTGGCCGGGTCGGGCCGCACTGCCCAGGCTGACAGCGCCTCCGAGTGCCAGGCAGCCAGACGCAGCCGCCACCAGGCCGCCGGGGAGTCCCGTGCCTTCCCCTGAGAAGGAGGACTGGCTACAGCGACAGCCCCGGAACTCACCGCACAGCTGCTTCTTCCCAGGGTTTGCCCCGCACCTCCTTGCTGGTGGGCCGGGGGTGCCCGGGGAGGCGCCAGCGCGTGGTGGGCAACGCGCTGGGGAGAAGCCCGGCCCCACCCCCAACCCCATAGTTGTGGGGAAGGCAGAGGGCGTGAGAGGTTTCTAGCAAGGTGCTGGACCTGCCAGCGTCTGTCTCCACCAAACCAGAATCTCTCCCTCCGCCCTCAGCTGCTGGGAGCCTCTTCTCCTCCAGCCTGCCACCGAGGGGCAGTTCCAAGCCTCCTCCCCCTGCGGCGTGCCTGCCTGTCTCTCCGGAGCACCCCCTCCTGCTGCCCGCGAGGCCTCAGCTGTCTCCCCCGTGCCGGTTCCGAGGGGCGAAGACGCGCCAGCGCAGCCCCACCCTTCAGCCCTTTGCTCGCTGGCCCCAGAGCCGAGTTCTCGACCGCTCTGGGAGGGCAGCGAGGTGGCCCACTCCGCAAGGTGCTGTTCTGGGCTCTGGCCGCAGCCTGCTTCTGCAGCCCGGCGGGAGCGCTCCGAGGGGGAGCTGAGCTCAGGGAGCTCCCAGGCGAGAGCAATGGCACCGCTACTGGGCACCAACGGGTGGAAGTGGGCGAGAAATGCAGCCTGTCAGCCCCACGCCACCCAGAGCCCCCAGCCTGGCAGGAAAGGGCCTCGGAGTGGGCCGCTGGGAGCCCGAGGAGGGTTAGGGTGCAGCAGGGGGTCGAGTCCCTCCCACTGCCTCTGACCGGCACGCGCTGTAACAGCCGGGGGGACCTGGGCCTACCTTAAACCTCCAGCCGCAGTGCGGGACGCTGCAGCCGTAGGGCCGCTCGGCGTCGTGCACCCTCATGTGCTTGCTGAGCGTGGAGCGGTCCGGGTAGGCGCAGAGGCAGACCTGGCAGGTCACGGCCCCCTGGCGGTGCTCCTGCCGATGCAGCCGGGCTACCGCGCTGACGGCCGACTGGAAGCCGCACTGCTGGCACTGGTGCAGTCGCCGTGGTGAGGCTGGGCGCTGCCCACTGCAGCCGGCATGGTGGCTCTGGGTGTGACGCTGCAGCAGGCGCTTTCCAGCAAAGACCTTCTTGCACACTGGGCAAACCAACTCCTGCCCACGGGGACTTTCCAGAGGCCTGCCAGATCCCTGCGGCTGGGCGCCACTCCCATGCTCCCCCGAGTTCACCCCCGCCTCGTAGTCAGCCACGCTCATGACTCTCCCAGCCCCCTGCAATGCCCCTTGGGGCGGCGGCAGGCGCTCGGCACCGGGGTGCCTGGTACGCACGTGGCCAACGAGCCCCTCCTTGGAGTAACACTGCTGGGCACAGTGCAGGCACTTTAAGACCATCCGGCCATAATCAAACGCTCGCCCCTTGACGGTCTCTGTGGTCAGGATGAAGTGAATGTCCGGGCCTGGATCTGCCGGCTCGGTGCTGGGCAGCTCAGGCTCTGGCGCTGCCTGGGGGCCAGCTGGCGAGGCGGGGCGGGCAGCCGTGCTGTCCCAGGCGCTGGGGCCCAGCGGCTGCAGCTGGTGAAAGGTGCGACAGTGGTAGAGGAGGACGGTGTGGGAGGAGAAGGTTCTCGCGCACAGCTCGCAGATGTAGACACTGCCAGCCTGCACATCTGGGGAAGGGAGAGAATCACACACGAGGGGAAGCATCGAAAGAGGGTCTGAGCCTCAGGGGAGCGACGGTTCAGGAGGGTTCGCCAGCCTATAGCTACCCTACGTGCCAGGGGAAGCACTTGCCAGGGGATGCGGTGAAGGCCAGGACTGTAACAGGGTGCAAAGAGAGCTAGATACATTCATGGGGGTTAGGTCCATCAATGGCTGTTAGCCAGGATGGGTAGGAATGGTGTCCCCAGCCTGTCTGGGAATGGGCGACAGGGGAGGGATCACTTGATGATTCCCTGTTCTGTTCCCTCCCTCTGGGGCACCTGGCACTGGCCGCTGTGGGCAGCCAGGATCCTGGGCTGGATGGGCCGTTGGTCTGACCCCATCTGGCCGTTCCTATGTTCTTAAGTGCTCCTGGCGGGGAAGCCCAGCGCCGACACCAGGAGCCAAGCGTAGACACGCGCAAGCGACGGATCGGCAGTGCGCTAGAGCAAGGCAGGCCAACCGCTTTTGTGGTGTAGACATGGCTTGACTTACGGTGAGTTTTATGCAGAATGAAGGGCGTTAGCTCGGAGAACTGGCGCAGACACGTCCCACACACCAAGGTATCATGCTCCACACTCCTGCCGGAGCCCTGGCCTGCATACGAGGAGGCAAAGCAGAAGGACCCTTACACTGGGATAGGGAAAAGGCTGGAGACAGCTTGCCCCTGCAACGGCCGTGTTACGAAGGAGACTCAGACCCGTATGGGTAACAAGTGGCTTCCCTGCCTCCTCCCCATGGCTGTGTGGAGTCGCCAGTGGCTACAAAGCACTAGGGGCATGGCTAAGCAAGACTGCCCCGCGAGCCAACAGGGCTGGAAGAGCAAAGTCCCCAGCCTTTCCCCATGCTGCAAAGGGCCTCTGTGTGCAGCAGAAGTTCCTGATACCAGTTATGGGTCCCCTCACACAGACAACGGATCTTCGCTGGCCCCTCAGGCTCAGCCTGCAGCACGAAGGAAGAAGGCGCCTGACCCGAGCGGAGAGTCAGGAGCCGAGCACTGAGGTGTGAGTGGGGGAAGGCAGGGACAAGAAGCGAGGGTGGGGAGAGAACGGGGACAAGGAGCCCAGCAGGAGACTGGGATGACAAGAATAAGTGAGAAGAGCTGGGGCAGATGGGGTGAGGGCTTTTGGGGGACCGGAACTGAAGTGTCTATAGCAACCCCCTGAATTTGGCTTAGAACGGGGATGGACCATCCGCAGCTCTCGAGCAGCTCTTTAATTAAGGAAATGCGGCTCCTGCTGCTTCTGAGCCGTGCGCCCGGACTGCTCATGGCCGGCTGCTCTGCGCACGGCGCCCCAGCGCCTGGAGGGAGAAGCATGTGGCATGAGGAAACAATACCAGAGATCAACAAGCTGGAGTGAGCCAAGCACTTCAAAGTGTGCTAATTTACTTCTCAGTTCAGTTTAATTTTAAAAAACCCACAGGACATAATAGGGCAGTGGTGTTACATTTAACATACATAGTGGGGATGCTTTATTTTTTTTTAGTGAGAGAATATTCCTGTATCTTTAAAGGTTTTTTTTAAATTTGGTGTTTGTTCCTTGTCAAGTTCTCTGAAGATCTATGGATTGGCCGTGAATTTTTTAAGTGACTAGAGACTTTTTTATTGGGTTTTGTCCAAAATGTCCTATAATGTTATTTTTATCACTCCGTTTTGTGTACTATATCTGTCTATCTTTCTATATATAGATATATAAATATATAATGCATGGCTCTTCGCACTCCATCCACCGCTAATTTGGCTCTTCGTCTCTAACTGGTTGGCCACCCCTGGCTTAGAACCAGTGTTCCCTGTAAGCTGAGCACTTGGACAGCTGCCGGGGAGATTCAGGTGTTGCCCAGCTGACTGGCAGAGCGCCCACAGCTGGCAGCATGAGTTTCTAGTGGTAGTTCACATCTGCACATACCTCAGTGCACAGAACACATTTTATTCTGCGCATGGATGGAAAACGTTAGAGGGAACATTGCTCAGAACCCGGGGTTCCTGAATCTCAGCATTCCTCTACCCTCCGCTGAACGAGGGAGTGCTCCTAGGGAAAAGCTGGCAGGCAGCCACCTCATCAAAGACTGGATCTTAACTGCGGCCACAAGGAGGTTGAACTAAATTTGCACCTGAATTCTGGCACGTCAGAACCCGACCCTGCCCACTGAAAGCGCTTGTGAAGCAGGCGCGGGGGGTTCTGCTGGCAGCGCCCCCCCGGCGGCAGCGGGTCCGTGCAGGGAGCAGGTGCTCGGGGCGGGGTAGGACCCTGGGGCGGGCTCCCTGCGCTGCCGGCCATGCCGCACCCCGAGCCGGCCGCTTCGGCCCCGCAACAGCCTGCGCTGCGCTCGTGCAGCAACTCACCGGCCCGCTCGGACATCGCCGCGCGTCCTCCCGCAGCCAAAGCCGCGTGCGGCCGGTCCCAGCGAGCACCCCGCCAGGCCCCGCAGGACTCGGGCGGCAGCCGTGGAACAGGGCGGCCCCCCCCGCAGGACCGCCCCGGGACCACCCGCCCGCCCCGCCTCCCGCCAGGCCGCAGGACTCGGGCGGCAGCCGTGGAACAGGGCGGCCCCCCGCAGGACCGCCCCGGGACCACCCCGCCCGCCAGGCCCGCAGGACTCGGGCGGCAGCCGTGGAACAGGGCGGGCCCCCGCAGGACCGCCCCGGGACCACCCCGCCCGCCCCGCCTCCCGCCACAGGACCGCCGCCCGCCCCGGGACCGCGCCCCCGTCCGGACAGAACCCCGGGCCGCTCGCTTGGCCCCGCGGCGCTGCAGGCTGCAGGCCGAGGGGGCGGCCCGGCGCTCGTGCCCCGCCCCCCCCCCGGACACAGGCGGGCGGGCGCGAGCGGGGGGGCCGGACGGAGACGAGCAGACCCGGCTCGTGGAGGGGGGAGGAGGGGACCACGCGCCCGCCGAACCGCCGCGCTAAGCAACGTGGGCCCGGCCCTTCCGCCTCGCGCGCGGCTACTTCCGGCTCACGCCGCAGGAGGAGAAGGCGGGGCCCGCCGCGCGCATGCGCCGCCAGCTTCCCCCGGGCGGCTGAGCTGGGCGCGTGGCCTTGTGTGCTGCCCCGCCCCCCAGCACAGTCTCTCCGTTCCCATTGGCTGGTTTCTGGCCAACAGAAGCTGAGCGATGCTGCTGGGGGCGGGGACAGCCAGCTGTTTGGAGCAGCCTAGGGGCCTGCTGCGGGGTCCAGCCCCCCCCCATAGCAAGCAGCTGCCAGTGGTAAAACCACTTACCAAAACCCTGCAGCGCCCCCCCCCACAGTTACTGCCCACCCCCCCCGTGCGTCCAGGGAAGAGACACTTTGCCAGAGCTAGAAAGTCAGCGCTTTGGGGCTGCAGCCCTCCGTGCACATCTGAACCGGGCTTTGCCCGCGCCCCACACAGCCAGGATCCCGCCCTTCTCCTCCTGCGGCCGCGCGGGACGGAGGATACAGGGGAGATGCACAGAAAACAGGGAGTTACTAGCTCACAACTTTTACAAAATCATTTAATCAGCGCTGCACCCACAGAATCAGTTTCCTCAACCCCAAGACTGCCAAAGCCTGATGTGAGACAGGCAGGGGCTCAGGGAGGGTGAGAAACCAGTTCCTACTCGCCGCTGGGCACAGAAGGAACCCTGTGTCCGGCTCCAGAGGGCACCAACTGGCAGGAGGCTAATCAAGGCAGCCTGCCCCATATTACTGCCCGTGCAAGTTTACAAGTGAAAATGAGAAAAAAAGGTGGCCAGGCCCTGAGACTGTCGCATCTCCACAAATCTCACAGGCGACACCCTGCCCCCCAGCACGGCCACGGCCCTGCAAGCCCAGTCTCTCAAGTTAACTGACCTACTCACACCCCCAGAGCCTGCATTATTCACTGATGCCTGGTAAACCAAGGCAGAGATGCCCAGCGGGAGGAGGAAAAAGGAGTTGCCTTAAGCCGCGGTGCCCTCATTCCACGCAGACTGAGCCGAGCCAAGGCCCAGATACGCAGCAGTCCTTTGTGCATCACTGACAGGGAGTTAAGTGACTCCTTCCAACCAGTCAGAACACACACAAACCCCGGCCCCCAGCAGTGAGGCTAGCGCTGTGGGTGGCACAGCAGGGCTCTGTGTACTGGCTGCAGTTACGGATCCACTGAACAGGAAACCCTCCTGCATAAGGCAGTTTGGTCCGGCTGGTTCAGGTGATGAACAATTTCATTAGGCCCAGAAATGGCCGTTCAGAAACAGCATTAAAAAAAACGCGGACTCCCGGGTGTGGAAATGTCTTGGTTGAGAGGCCCCGTGTCTATTTGCTCCGTGAAGACGGAGATGAGCTTGGATTGGGACTCCTGCCTGGAAGCCAGCTGCACCTTATCTTAGCAAAGAGGATTGTCTGTGTCACGGACGCGATCTTTGGTGCTAGGTCGTCCTGCCAGGAAGACTCCAAAGGAACTTTCCCACACGCCCTGGTGCCCCTGGCAACCAGCCGCCAGTCCTGCATCCTTAGCAGCAAAGCCGGATTTCCCAAGCAGCATCCCGTGCCAGCAGTGACACAGGGAGTGTGGCCACTTCTAGCGGGGGCACCCAAGCAGCTGCTGGAAGACTGGAAGCACTTGTCAATGCCAGCGCTGCGCAGAGCGTCACCACCCTGGCAGCCTGTGGAGATCCTGCGGCGAGGAGCTGACGGATGCCAGTTTGGAACCGGCGTTGGATCCAGGTGGCGGGAGGCTCCTGCTGCCTGTGCTCAGAACGTGCTCTCGAGCAGGCAGCGGCAGCCGCAGCCGGTGGGACACACTTCCTGGGTGCGGAACCACTCCATCATGTGGCTGGTGTGCCCTCCGTGGCCGCAGGTCAGGCAGAAGTTGGAGGAGCCCCGCACGGCCACGTGGCAGATGGCGCACTGGAAAGTGAAGCCCTTGCAGATGGCGCACTGGGTGCCCCGCACCTCGCTGCGGCAGTGACTGCAGTACACCCCGAACTCTGGCGGGAAACAGAGCAAAACAGTCACTGCCGGCCTCTGTCACCCTGGAGACTGCGGTTCTCTGTTCATCCCCAGGGCAGGTGCCTGAGCCTCCCCTCATGGCCCTCGTATGTCCCCAGATCTCCCCCTGAGAGCCCCCCTCCAGTTCTTCTCATGGGCCGGTTACATTCCTTCGCGCCTCTGCAGCTAGGCTGAGCCAGCCTCGCGCTAGGTGCGGGGCGGAGGGAAGGGCTTTTAGCCAGGGCTGGACGGACACTGGGGAGGTGAAATCCTTCCACTGCCCCGTTCTCTCCTCCCCATTGCTGAAGAGCTGCCCTTGCTTTGCATGGAGGAGACGGCTGAGCAGGCACAAGCCAAGCCCAGCGTGTCGGCGGAAGCAGACAACTGCTGGCAGAGAGGCAGCTCTCCGATCTCCCAGCCCAACAGCCAGGCGACGGGGCCCAGGGAGCTCCCTCTCCGCTGCTGCATCACGCCCACCCGGAAGGACAGCGTGCCTTCCTCCTGCCAGGCCCGCTGGAGAATTGCAGCGGGCAGCCCCAGGGGCTGGGGACCTGGTTTGCTCCCCGCTTGCTGGCTGGGCTCGCAAAGCCAGAGACCAGGCCTTTCTCCAGCTCCTAACGTCCCTCCCTCCAGATACAAAGCTGCTTCGCTGGGATCCAGCCGGCCCGTCTGCGCTGCACGCTGCCACCGGGGGGCAGAGTACCCACATGCCATTTGCTGCCACAGCCCGTCTCTTGCTGGGCGTCATGGCCACATTTTAGAACCTCCATCTGTCCCATTGGTCCCCTGTCCCTGGAGGCAGGAGGTGGCCTGCAGGGCAGCTGCAAGGGCCAGCACCACACTCACCGATTCCCTTGTGCGGGTCGGGAGGGCAGGAGACGAACTTCAGCACTTCAGCCCGTTTCTCTCGCAGGCCCCAGCGATACAGGATTTCCCCGTAGCATTTCTTGAAGTCATCGAACTGCTGAGTGTTGGCAGGGTCCAGCAGCCTGCCGGGGAGACCAGAGTCACGGGCTCCGCCCACTCCCGGCGGGGAGACCAGAGTCACGGGCTCCACCCACTCCCGGCGGGGAGACCAGAGTCACGGGCTCCTCCCACTCACGGCGGGGAGACCAGTCACGGGCTCCGCCCACTCCCGGCGGCCACGGCAGAGAGACCAGAGTCACTGGCTCCGCCCACTCCCGGCGGCCACGGCAGAGAGACCAGAGTCACTGGCTCCGCCCACTCCCAGCGGGGAGACCAGCGTCACGGGCTCAGTTCACTCCCGGTGGCCACGGTGGGGAGACCAGAGTCACGGGCTCCACCCACTCCCAGCAGCCACGGCGGGGAGACCAGAGGCACTGACTCCGCTCACTCCCGGCGGCCACGGCAGAGAGACCAGCGTCACGGGCTCCGTTCACTCCCGGCGGGGAGACCAGAGTCACGGGCTCTGCCCACTCCCGGCGGCCACGGCGGGGCTCGGGCTGCTGTCCCGTCTCTCGTGGGGTTTGAGGACAAAGTGTCCGGGAGACTGAGCACGCCCGCCATGGGGACGAGGCTGTGCCCGGGCGCGCCAGGCTCTCTCCCAGCCCTCCCTGCAGTGGATTCAGAACAGGCGGCCAAGCAGAGCAGAACCGGTCGGGAGTGGGAGCTTCCGGGGGCCACCCAGGGCCAGGTTGGACGAGGGGCGCACCGGCGCTCCCTCGAGTAGCTGACACCACCCCGGCCCCGTGGCCGAGCGCTACCTTTTGTTCCTGTCGTGCTGGTCTCTCTCGCGCTCCCGGTGATCAGCATAGGCCAGGGCTCCGTAGCGCAGCTCGTCGGGCGAAGATTCACCCCAGGGCGTGAAGGGGTGCTCCGGCTCTTTGCCTGCTGCCCAAGCCAAAGGAGCGGTGGGGTGTGGCGAGCGGGCGGGGACCGTGCCACGCCACAGGCTCGGGGGAGCCGCGAACGCCAGGTGGAAGCGTGGGCGGCTGCTCGCGCTCTCCCCCAGGATGCCTCAGTACCACCGTCTACCCCACACGATCCCTACTCCAGCCCAGGCAGCCAACCTCCCCATTTGCCACCGGCCTCTCGAAAGCCTCTTTCCAGCTCCCCAGCACAGGTTTGCTGCCGAGGTCAACGTCCCTGCCTGCAATTCCGTATCCCCTCCTCCCTCCGAAAGCCACCTTAGGCCTAGGACACGCCTGTGAGTAAAGCCACCTCCCCTGCCTGGCCGGCCCAGCCGCTCCATACCTATGTTCCAGCCTCCAGCGTTGAGCCCCGGGTCCGACATGCTGGAGCAGGAGCCCGACGAGGCAAAGCTGGGCTGTGGGGCAGGAAGGAGAGGGAGTCGCGTCAGCCCCGGGCCGCAGCTCACCCCGGCTGCCCAGAAAAGCCCCGCAAAGAAGTGGCTACGTACGTATCGGCTGTGGGAGAGGCCGGTGGAGGAGCGCAGCGGGAAGGGCCCCGTGGAACTCACGCACCCCTGCGGCCTGGACTGGGCCTCGAAGACGCTGCAGAGCATGGCCAAGGTCTGCACGTCGTGGAGCTGACAGTAGTGAGCCAGCCTGAGGGGAGGAAGAGGAGAGGGCAGGGATGAGGCCGGGCCTGCCCCGAGACCGCGCGGTGCAATCTGCGGGGGGGTGGCCAGACGCCGCCTCATTCCCGCTCCCGACTGGGTTTAAAGCGCTTCCAGCTGGACAGACAAGCAAGGCCTAGCGCCCCGGAGAGGGGGCCTCTGCGGGGTGGGGGCTAACCCCTAGCCACCCAGGGGGGTTCCTAAAGACCCCACCCACACTGGGCACGCCCACCCCCAGGAGCAGCTCTGCAGGAGCAAGGCCAGGCAGGGCCATTAGACGTGCCGTCTGATCCCTTCGGGCTTCAGTGTTACTGGGTGACCATGATCCGGCTCCTGGGCTCCCCCCATGCCTGCTCTAGGCCAGAGCCCCGCAGGACAGTGCAGACGGGAGCCCGCGGTCGCTCCCCAAAGCGTGCTGGTTGTGGGAGGGCAGGGGATGGAGATGGGAGCTCCAAAGCAGGTGGGCAGCACTTGCCAAGCTGGAGACGAACGGGCATGCGGAGGTTGGTCTGCCCGCCGCCGAGAGGCCAAACAGGGCGGGGTCTGGATGACTGCTCCTGGCCAGGCCCACAGCGAACGAAGATCTCTGCTTGTTACACCTTGAGGGCCGCAGTTAGCTCCCGGGTCCCCGCTCGGGCAGAACCCACCGTGAGGCAGCGTTTTACTGGGTGTCTGTGCAGTGCCTCGCACCGCAGGGCCCTGCTCTTCGACCGGCCTCCACGGGCACCACTGCGGTGCACAGCCCAGCCGCTACTCCCCGCCAGACACGAGACCGCGCGGCATCCCCAAAGGGCCAGCAGACGGGCACCGGCTGGAGCGGGGCTCCCAGAATGCACTGGGCCTCTTTCCCGCGCCTGCCTCGCGCCCCTGCAGGAGGAGGGCAGGTGAGAGCCCATGGAGCTGGCTGGGCAGAGCTGTCAGCAAAGCTGGTTCTAAGCTTCAGTGCAGGTCGGCTCAGCAGTCCATTCTTCCAGTCCAAACGGATTTGGCTCAATGCCAAGAAGTGGGGGTAGTGCGTGGTGCACGAGGGCTGAGTGTGAAAGGGGGCTTGACTGGAATTGCACGAGGGCTGAGTGAACGGGGGCTTGATGAATTGCACGAGGGCTGAGTGTGAACGGGGGCTTGACTGGAATTGCACGAGGGCTATGTGAATCAGGGACTGACAGTCGCCCTGCCCCGGCTCTGAGCTCGCAGAGACCTACAGCGACTCCAGGAGCTGACGTCCAAATGGGTGTTGGGCCCAGGGCGTCTCCAAATCGGGGTCGGACTTCGGCCCGAGACACAGATCCGTGGCCACCGTGGCCAGTGACCAGACCTACGAGATACAAGAGAAGCAGCGTCCATGACGGCCAGAAAGAGAAACAGCTGGCCCGAGGGCCCCGAGCCTGCCCTGCAGCCAGGCACGCAAGGCTCTTCGCTGGAGGCCCCAGAATCAGCTAAACCCTTACGGCTTTGGGGTCGGACTCAACAATAATGGAGACTCAGTCATGTCAACTGCCTAGCTCCCTACCCCCTCCCTCACGGCCCCTAGGCTCTGTCTCCCTTCTACAAAGCCCCAGACTTGCCCGCCTCTCAAGGGCGCAATAGTACCGCCGGCCCTTCGCCCGGCTTCCTGCTCCGTCCTTCAGAGTGGGCTGGCCAGAGCTGCACAGTGCGCTAGCGGAGGGGGAGCCCTGGGCTGGCAGGGGTGTCAGAAGGGCCGCAGGAGCCAAGAGAAAGGGCAGGGGAGCTGGAACAGGGAGAGCGAGGGGGCAGAGAGAACAGCGTGCCAGGAGAGGCGGCAGGGGACTCCGGCCCGCAGCAGTGCTCTGGGCGCTGGGGAACTGAAGCACAGAAGCAGAGCAGGCCTGAGCAAAGGTGCAGCCACAGGGCCCAGGAAAGCCGGGTGATTTGTGCCAAGGAGGCTCACAAGGGGAATTCCTGTCCCCATGCCGCAGCTCAGGGCTCAGCCGAGGTGCAGGGCACTTCCGAAAGGCCGCGGCGCAGCTGGGGGAGGGCGATGGGAGCATGGTGCAAGCCAGACACAAGTCAGCCAGGAAACCTCCCAGACCCAGCCTTCCCTCTGCGACTTGGGCCAAGCCAATCGGAACTGGTCTGGCTGCGGTTTAAGGCCTAAGGGCCAGCGGTTCCGTTCTAAAACCGTTGGTTAAAAAACGCTTAAACCGAAGCGGGCCATTTGCATGCGTTTCCAGAGCGTCACAGACACCGCTGTTCCAAGGAGTAACGTCGTGGCACGGCGCTCACAGGGTAAACGCCAGGCCAGCCTGCTGAGGAGCGCAAGGCGGAGAACACACGTGGAACAGAAGCTGGTCTGTTCTCATTCACCTCGGGGAATCCAGCGCCAAGCAAGCAGGCTGACTGCTCAACCCAGTCTGAGATCGGCAGGTCTCTGGGGCGCTCTGCCCTGTGCAGTCAGACAAACCGTGCCTATCACGAGCCCTGCAAGGGGGGGGGGGGGTCCTTTTGTCAGCCAGGCCCGTTTGTGACACAGCAGACTGGGCAGCACTTGAAAGACTAACAAGACGGTTTATTAGGTGATGAGCTTTCGTGGGCCAGACCCACTTCCTCAGATCAAATAGTGGAAGAAAATTGGCACGGCCATATATACCAAAGGGATACAATCAAAAACAGTGAACACACATAAAAAGGACAAATCACATTTCAGAACGGGGGGGGGTGTGTGTGTGTGTGACATTAACCTCCTCCCCCTCAGTTCTGAAATCTGATTTGTCAATGTTATATGTGTTCACTTTTTTTTTAATTGTATCCCTTTGGTATATATGGTCGTGCCAATTTTCTTCCACTGTTTGATCTGAGGAAGTGGGTCTGGCCCACGAAAGCTCATCACCTCATAAACCGTCTTGTTAGTCTTTAAAGTGCTGCCCAGTCCTGCCTTTTGTTTCAGCCAGACCAGACTGACACGGCTGCATCTCTGTCACCTTTCTAGCCTGGCCCCGGAGAAAGTCTCAGAGCACCTGAGCACCGCGGCGGGTTTGGCAAAGGCCGTGACACGAACCGCGCGCTGGCCTGGCCGGGCCAGGGGTTTCTCAGGGCAACGTTTGCCCCAGTTACTAAAGGGGAGGTGCCTCAACTCCTCAGGAAAGCTGCAGAGGGTCTTGGGGTACCTGCTGCGCCCCACGGCCCAGCCAGCCCCTTGAGATGCAGGGCTGGGCACAGGAAGGACCAGGCGAGCGGGAGGGACTCGCGCAGGAGAAGACAAGCCCGGTACCTGGACGAGATCCCTCCGTCCAGCCGCCAGGGCGGAGGCGGCGTTCTTCTGGCAGGTCTCCTGAATGTTCATCACGTTCAGTCTGAAAGGGAAAGAGAGGGCGCTCTTACTGACACGCTCCTTCCTTAGGGGGCGAGGCCGGACCGAACCCCCTAGCCACCCACACACATCCCATCTCCCGACCCCCTGCCAGCCGGCCCGCCGCACAATGCCTGTTCCTCGCCGACGGGGAGGAGCAGGACCCTGCCCGAGATGGTCTGCCAAAGAACATGAGACCCTAGGCAGGGTGACATGCGCCTCGGGCCACCTCCCGTGGACCTCCCAGCTCCGTGGCAGCATCTCCCTCGCTGGCGGCCACGGAGTTCAGCAGCTCCCAACACCCCAGGATTTCCCTTTTGTCTCTTTCGTTCCTCTCCGGGGGTAACGGAGCAAAGGCTGCACGAACCCAGAAGAGACCACCAAAGGCAAATCCTGGTGTGTCTAAGGACAGCCTAAGGGCCCGACATCGGCCAATGGCTGGAGTTCTTCTTCTTCCATCTGCGGGCTAGAGAAAGCAAGTGTTCCCTCCAGGACTCTCGTGCTCACGACTGCAGCGCCAGCAGAATGGCAGTGAAAGCGGAGCCGTCCGAAGACGCGATTTCCCTTTTCTTTGCGCTTGTTTTACGTCAGTGACAAATGAGAACCGGGGAGAAAGGGTCGTTGGGAAAGATTCAGCACTCTGGACCCAGGGGCGAGCCCTCATGACACGTGTGCTAAGAATACACAGCCCTGACGCCGAGATGCACGCACGTGCAAACCTGAACACACCTTTCTGAGCGTGCGAGGACGAGCGTGTACGCACGCGTGTGCCCGTGCGTCTCAACACAGATCTCTCTCTCTATGCGGACACACTTCTGGGCCTTACCACCCGCGTTAAGGGGCAAAAGTTCATTTCAAAGCCAACCCGTGGGAGCTGCCCTTCACCAGTGCCCCGGCAAGAAGGGCCCACGCACACTGGGTGGCTCCAGCAAGGAAGTTCTCCAACAGCCTTACGGGTTCCGCTGCAGGGCTGGAGCAGCTGTGCAGGTCCCATGCGCACCCCTGCAGAGGGGCTGGGACAGAAGCCGCCTCTCCTCGGGAGGCAGGGGGAGCGCGCAGCGATGCCGGGGGTGCCTGACGGAACGAGCTGCTGATGGCATGATGCTGGCGATGGGGGCCGGGGCCGGGTACTCACATGTACTGCTCCCCTAGCGATTTGTGCACAGGCAGCAGGCAGGAGATATCCTGGATGATGACTTTGCCGGCAGCTTTAATGGGTCGGCTGCTGGCATCAGTCCCCTCTCGCTTGCTCTTCCATCGCCTGGATTTCTGCGGGAGAGACGGCAACGGGTGACTGGGGGAGGAGGCCCGACGGGAAGATGCAGCAGCACTGGCAGTTATGCAGGCCATGCCCGCCCCTGCCTTCAGAGCCTCTGGCCCCACTAGACCGCTGCCCACAGCATGCCCGGGAGACAAGGGAAAGGCGGGCCAGGCCAGCCTGCTGAAAGGCAAGCGCTCTGACGAGGGACTGTGCGCCTATGGGGCCGCCAGGAGGAACTAACGAGCGCCCAGCCAGCCAGCCACACGCAGAAGGCCCAGGACCGGGCTCTGGTCTGACTCCAGCAAGGGCTCTGCACGGAGGGCGGCCCTGGCTCGGCTGCCAGCTGCAGGCAGAGTCCCAGCGATAAGGCCCTGCCCGCGCTGGCTCTCCTGCCGAGTTCTAACGAGGGATGTTAGGTAGCGGCTCACTGACTAGTCGAGTAGCCTCATGAATTCTTAGCGGTCACTCAACTGCTCTCTAGTCCCCGGGGGCAGGGCCGGCAGCCAGTGCGCTCCAGCCCCACTCCCCAGGAGCCCCTGCCACCTGTATCAGAGGCAGCGCGTGGGGTGCCAGGCGGGAGCTGGTCCGCGAGGGGAGCCGGTTTAAAGCCAGCCCCCCGCGTGGACGGGCTGCCTGTCGCCCCGCGCTGCTGCGTCTGGGAAAGAGGCAGCCGTGCAGGGTGGCAGCAGCCCGTCTAGGGGGTCTGAGCTCCCAGACCTGCGAGCTGGAACAGAGCCGGGCTGCCTGCCCGCCTGCCCCCCAATACACTTGAAATGCAGAGCCGCAGCGGGGTCGGTCCTGGACCTGTCGCAAGCCAGGACTGAGCCGGGCTGCTGACCAGCCCGCTAAACATTTGCTGGTGGGGGAGGGGAGGCAAGTGCCTGTCGTCTATGGCATTAACTGATAAGCTTTTGTATATCGGTTCATCAACTCCGCTATCCCCTGCCTAGTTCTAACGGGTGCTGCGTGTGTCCCGGGCTGGGCTGGGCTCCGAGCCCCTTGCCCTGCGCTCCGCCCATGCTTCTGGGGGACAGGGATAGCTGGCAGGCGCCAACCAGAGGAGTCTGCTCTCAGCGCCAGCCGCCGGCACGAGGAGACGAGGCCACGCCAAGCCCTCCCCCAAAGGGCCGAGTTCTCCCCCTCGGGCCCAGGCACACACAGTGACTCGGGCCAGCTCCCCATCCCACCACAGGGAGGCCCCACCCGCCCATGGGGCAGGAACCACGCCCGGCAGGGGGCTCTAGCGCCACGCAGGGCCGAGACGAACCCAGGGCACCCTGGGGGCCCTCGCGTGCACCTTGGCTTCCTGGCAAAGCCGAGACCGGCTCCGGGGCAGCAGGCAGGGCCTGCCGGCACAGCGACCATGCAGGCGGATTCTGGGTTAGCTAAGCCTGCCCGGCAAGCACGTGAAAAGCAGGGGTCGGCTGGAATCGATTCCCCCGACGGGTCTGCCGAGGTCTGGCCTCCAGCCTCCTGCGCTCTGGGCTTCACCAGGCCGCCGCTGAGGCTGTGGCGAGAAGCGGCCCCCCGCCCAAGGAGGAAGGCGCGCTGCTTGCCTGGCTGCGCTCGCAGGCGAGGCAGGGCCCCGAGGGGCTGGCCGGGGTCCATCCGGGCAGCGAAGGAGGCTCATTGTAAAGCGAGGTCAGGGTGGGATCCGAGGCTGGCTGCCACAGGCACCCGCCCCCCCCACCGGCTCTTCCAAGCCCCACTGCCCCTTCTGTAGCCGGCGCGAGGGCGGCAGAGGCGCTGCCCGGGGCAAAGCAGGGCAGGAGCGCGGCTATTCAGTGGCACCGTGCGGCTGTTCCTAAAAGCAGCCGCGCAGACTCCGAAAGGGGGGGGCAGTGCCCCTCTGAGACGCAGGCCTGGCCCTCAGCCCGCTGGCTCCCTGAGCTGCTCTGACCCCGCTCCCGGGCAGGCCGGGGGCTGCTCTCCTGGGCCTGGCTGGGAAGTGCGCCGGAGCCGGGCTGGCTGTGCCTGGAGGGGCCGCCGGGCGCTCCGGCAGAGAGGGGAGGGCACGGCTGGTGCTTTGCGCCACAGCAGGTGGTGCGCAGCGGGAAGAGCCAGCGTGCTTCTCCACCCTGCCCCACGCAGCCCCGGCCAGGCCTGCGCCACGGGAGCGGGGAGCCAAGCCTGCCGGCCCCGCAGGGATCTCAGGGCCCAGCGGGAAGAGGCTCGTCGGCCCCTCAGCGTGCCCAGGCTGCAGTGGGCTCCTCTAACACACCCGCGGCGCAGCCCCGGCCCCCCTCGGGAGGCGCGAGACGCAGAACACGGACACGCTACGGCAGGGAGGGCGGGACATTCCACCAAGGGCCACTGCCACAGCAAGGGGGCAGCGCAGACTGGGCCTGGCCAATCTCCCCACCGCCCCGGACCAGGGCTGCCGGCTCACCTGGACCCAGCAGAGTTCGCTGGCCTCAGTCCACGAGGAGAGCTAGATCCCACGGGGGGCGCACCCCCACACCCCCGCTGCGGGGCAGAAGCCAGGGAACCAGCGGGAGCAGTGCGGGGAGCCAAACCCAGGCCATTCAGCCTTGCCCTGGAGACGCAGGGGTCGTCCACCTTGCTCCCAAGGATCTCCAGGCCCCAGCTTTAGGGGCCGGTCTGCAGCAGGGCGACCCGAGGCCAGAAGAGGCCGGTGTCTGGGCCGGTTGCTCCGCGGGGGCTTGGGGAAGACACACCGGGTTCCACGGCCCCTTCGCTGGTCCCCGGAGAAGTTAGACACCCCTCTGGCCACAGCACTGGGGAGGGCCAGGAAAGGGGCATCGCCCTGGGGCCTGCGCCAGCGGCTGCCAGTGCCCTGCCGCCTTCTAGCCCCTGCCGCCCAGGCTGAGAGGGGCTGGGGGCAGCGGGGGCTGCAGGCTGAACATTCGGGCCATTCGTACGACCCCGGCCCTTCTGGCGCTACCTCCATGCAGACTCAGATTCAGGCCGGGCACTGCATCTCCACGGCCGCGAGGGGAGGCAGGAGAGAGGCCACAGCTCCTCTGAGCAGCCGGGGACGGAACCAAGCGAGTCCACCGCGGGCCCAGGCCAGGGCCGGCCGCCGGGTACCAACTGCCCAGCTCGCCCAGGCCCTCGATGGCAGCCCAGGGGGAAGGGCGGAAACAGCCAAGAACACGCCGCCGACTGCTCGTAGCAACCACCCCACTCCCTGCTGAACGGCGCCCTCCCAGCGCGCTGCGCCAGGCCCCCCCGGAGCCGCTAACAGTGCAGGGAGCCCGTTTACACGGGCGCCCAGCGCTCTCACCTCTGCGCTCGGGGGGCTTTCCCGCGCCGCCGCAGCCTGTAGGAACGACCGCGTCTCCCTCGGGCCTCTACTGCGGCGGGGAAGGGAGAAACCGATTCTCACTGGGCAGGGGGACAGGAGGGGAGGAGGGAGCATGTCGAGGGTTTCCCGCCTCGTCCTTTGAGCAACAAACCCCAGGTTGGGGCGGCTGAACCCCGCCCAGCCACCGCGCTGCCAGGAGTTTCCAGAACAAGCTTTTCTGCAGCAACGTTTCCATCGGCCAGTCACCAGGGCTGCCCAGCAGCCAGTCCCAGCGGCGCCACGCGGGCCATTCCGGAAGAACCTGTCCCTTCCCTTCCCGCCCCGCCCCGCCCCCCATCAGCTGGCGGCTGGCTCCTGCCCCGATGCAGGAGGGCTGGTGCCTCTTGTGCCACTGCTGGACCCACTCATCATCCTCACGGGGGCGACTTGTTCTCACACTCCCCCCCGCTCTCGGTCGCGCCCTCGGGGGCCACGCGATAGGTCTGCAGCGCAGGCGAGTACCGTCTTTTAGTGAATATACCCGCACCCAAATATACCCACGGTTTTTGCTTTTTGAGTTAAAAAAAATCTTGTATACCCCGCACATGAGTATAACCCGCGGGGTATACAAGGCTGTGCCGGGGGTATATTTATGGTGCCGGGGGGGCGGGGAGGGGGAATTAGCCAGCCACTCACCGCCCGGTTCCTGCGCAGCTGCCTGCCTCCAGGCGGGGGAGCACTCACCGCCGGTTCCTGCGCAGCCGGATGAGCGCTCCTCCTGCCCCTTCCTACGGCTGCGGAGGAACCGGGCGGTGAGCTGGTGTGTAAAAAAAATGTTGCATACCCTGCACCCGAGTATACCCCACCGGGGTGGTGGTGGTGCGGGGTTTGTAAAAATGAATATAACCTGCGGGTTATATTCGCTAAAATACAGGTATTTGCTTCAGTCGGTGTCACGTTTGCTTACAGGGTTTCGCTATGCCAGTCATTCGCGGTTTCCGTCGCTCTGTCTGCTCCTGCCGGAAAGGAAAGCACTCCCAGCTCCGAGTCTCTTCACGGGGACCGCCCTCAGGACTCTCAACGCCCCTTGCCGTGCCCGCCGCTCGCTTGCTCTTTCGGGGCAGAGACCCCAGATTGCCAGAGAAGGGTGCTATCGACCCATACGCTCAACACAGGGCTGCCTTCCCATGCCGATACTGGGGGGCAGGTGGACCGAGGGGAACGCTCCCCGCGGGCCCCCTGGATTCCTCACTCTGCCTGACCGCTGCCAGGGAGTCTGTTTCTTGGCATGCAAAGTCCACGGCCCAGATACAACCAGCGCTTCCTTCCGGTTCTAGCGGCAACGAGCCCTCGGCAAAGTCCCTCCGAGCTCCATGTCGGCCAGGAAGGCTTTCCAGAATCTGTCAGACACGTTGGAGGCCGCCGACTTCTCCCTCGTGTTGGGAGGCCGATTTCTAGCACCTATGGCCAGAGTGCTTCTGTACGCCGCCTCGCTGCCTTTCCCGACCACGGACACACAGCCCGAGCCTGGCCCTTTGGAGCGTCTCACTGGAACTTCTCCCTGGTTGAAAACTGGCCGTTTTCCGCTTGCTCGCTTTCCTGTCTCAGGCTACGTCTCACCTGCTGCACCAGAGATTGATCTTCTGGCGTTTGATTTAGTGGGTCTGATAAAGACCCTCTAAATTGAATGCTGAGTGCACCCTCTGAGTCAGTGCTGCAAGGAGAAAGGGAAACCGATGGGAACGTTTGCTCTCGTCGGCCTCCCGCTGTGGAGACAGCACCAAGCTTGGCTTACGGTACATCGACTCCAGCAACGTTATTTGTGCCGCTGGGACTGCGTCCCGTAAGCCAACCTTCCAGGTCTAGTCTAGAGCTGACCTTCACTGCCGCCCCACAGCGGAGCTCACGGTCTCCCCTTTCCACACACCGCGTTCCGTAAAAGGGCTCCAGCAACGGCGCTCTGAAAGCCCAGGTACACGCGTCTTTCTGGTCTCAGCCACTGGGCTGGGGATGCGTTCACAGAGCTGCAGCCGACTAGGGAGACAATTTTCCTTTGCAAAAGCCACGCTGGTCGGTCCCCATGCTGCCACGTTCCCCTAGCGGTACCATAGTCCTGTCTGTGATCAGAGCTCGGCCACACCCTGATGTTGAGCCCCGCCCAGGGAACCCCTACTGCCTGGGCCGACGGGGAGCAAATCTGCTTTGGCAAAGCCCAGCAGCTGCCTTGCCTGGGACAGCAGACGTTTGTCAGCCGCTCAACCACTTACACATGAAGTGAGTTTGGCTTCCAAATCGCTCGGCTGCTGCCTCCTCCACCGCCAGCACCGCCTCGGTTCCAGCACCGCCTCGGGCCCCCTGTCCCTACGCGAGGAGAGAAAGCCGGGGCAGATGCGACCCTCTCCTCCTCGGCTGGTTGATCCTCTGGAAGATGGTACAGGCGACTGGGACGGGGGCAGCCTGGCCTGGTGGTCACTGCGGTGTTCAGAGGCCAGTGGGTATGTCCAGGGTCAGGTGAAAGCTGGAGCCAGGCCAGATGGAAAACAGGGGCGCTAGTGCTGGGCCAGAAGCCAAAGCGCCATCAGCCCGATGGAGCCGGAGAAGTCGGGCAGTTCAGGGCCTGGAGCACGGAGCCAGAAACCGGGCAGAATCGAAGTCAGGAAGGGAGGACGGGGACGGAGTCGGGGGGCAGAGGGCAGAGTCTGCAGCAGCAAGCCAGGATCCACCCTATCCCCCAGACAACGTCCGGGCCTCTCCCATCAGGTGCCTCTGGGCAGTAGCTCCAGTCACTCGGAGAGCCACCAGGGGGCGGTGTGGCTACAGCAGTGCCCTGCGGGTCTGGGTGCAGGGCTCTGATCCTCACGCTGGCGCAAAGAACGGTCTTCACTTTTCTGCAACGTCCTTAGCCTCCTTAATTGTGCCCCGAGTCCTGGGAAGTCCATCCTTTGCTACTATCTTATTAGCCTCTCTGACCTCCCCTCAACAGCCTTCATGCGACCCAGCCTCCTGCTCAGGCAAGGGGATCTGGGTCCCGACAGAAGCGTTCCCACCCTGGATTCTCTGGTACAACGTATGGGGCGACTCCCTTACCCCCCCCAGGACGAGCAAGGGAACCGGGTTACCGTCCGCCAGGCAGGGAGTGCTTTACTCTTTGGGCCAAGCCAGGGTGAGGGAAGGAGAGAGAGCACAGCACACAGTACCGGGAAGTCGTTAACCGCTTGGATGGACCAGCGCCGCCGGGCAGAGCGAGGAGACATCTGCAGTGACACCCAGAGGAGAAAGGAAGAAAGGCACCGAGAAAATCAAAAGAAAAAGCAAAGAATAAATAACTCAGCTCCCCCAAGGCCCCGAGGGAGGGAGCGGGGGGCCGTGTGGCCTGTGGGTTGTAACTCCGCAGCATTCCCCCTCGGGGCACTTCATCCTGAGGCCCCCAGCCCTCTGCAGTGTGACCCTAGCGACAGGTCCGGCGGGGGAGGGCTGCCGGCTCTCCGGGCATCAAGGAGCTAAGCCTCCCACCTGGGCCGAGGAACCGCCTCGCAGCCGGCAGAGAGGGTCACACAGCGAGGCTCCCTGTTCTAATCACTAGGCAACACTTCCTCTCTCAGGTGCAGGAGGCGGAGCCAAGCACGACACTGACCACGTGCCATTTAACAGAGCTGCTGCCTGCTGTGGCCCAGGACCGCCTCCCACGGCGCCTGACCGCTGGGCTGCTCTGTGGGGAGCTTTTCCGTGGGCCCAGGACCACAGACGGAGAATGCTGCAGGGGAGGCGGCCACGGGAAGGACTCCAGCGGGAGAGGGCTGCCGAGCCCGGACACTCGACGAGAAGCCACCGCCAACCGAGCCCAAGGACCTGCGGCTCGGCCCTGCTCAAGCTCAGCAGCGAGCTGCCGGCTGGTTGCCTTTGGGCTGGCGGTAGGGGGCTCTCCCCCCAGCTGCCCCCATTGCTCCCTGGGGACGCTGCCCTCCCTCAGGGTCCCACCTGACTGGGAACCTGGCACCAATCCGGGGATTTCACATGGGCCTAGAGACCAGTCAAAGGGACAGGCCAGCAGCAGGCGCTGCAGCTAGGAGCCCTGCGTGATTGGATTTCCCTGCCACCCCACTGATGTCAGGGCCCTGGGGGGAGCTGCCAGGGTTCGGTTTCTCTCCCTCTGCGCTCAGCGAGGCTGGGGCAGGGGAGCAGGGGAACTAGGCTCTGCAGGACACCCCACTGAAGAGCGGAGTGGGCCAAAGGCCAGACAGAGGGCAGGGCATGATCCTGGGCCAGATCAGGGACCACAGGGAGGGGCTCAGAGGAGAGCCAATACAATTCTCCCCTCTCTCAATTCTTCCTTCCTTTTTGCATTCCAAATGGAGCCGCGGAATCGTCCCGGCCTCGCACTAGACAGGCAAAGAAAAGCCTGGATCCCAAATGCCCAGCCCCGACTATTCCCAGCGGCCTGGCGGGCGCGTCTGAACAAACGCAGCCCCTTGATCTGGAGTCAGGCACAGTACAAACGGGTCGGAGAAGGAGGGGGACACCTGCCCACCTCCGCTCAGCACGCCACGCCCTTCCCAGCCAGAGGCTGAGCCTCCGGTACAACTGGCCCCCAGTTTCAAGCTTCTTCCATCGCCCCCTCGCCACACACAGAGCTGTAAGAGCCAGAGTGCAGATGCCCCCAGCCAGCTTGCAGCTGAGCAGGACAGAGTCACAGAGAAAGGCTACCCGGGCGAGCCACGCCCTGCGGGGGGCACTTCGAAAGGCTTCCCGGTGAGGAAGCAGAGAAGCAGCATTCAGAGTCTCCTCCCCCGCCCCTCAAAGGCTATGCTGTTGAAGGCACCGCTGGGAGGCCGCACAGCAATCCCGCGTCTGGCCCGGGCCTTGTTCTACAGATCTCCAGCCGGCCCACAGGGCCAGGCAGCGACCCGGAGGCAGGACTCTCCTTGGGCGGAGATCTCGGTCGCGGGGCGCGTGATGTTCAGGTCTGCCCACAGGGTGGCACCGACTCTGATGCTTTGACACCAGCCCGCGAGAGCCGAGTAACAAGACTACGGATTCCAGGGGAACTGGGCAAATGCACCCACAGTCTTATTACCAGGGCGGGGGGGAGCCCGCTTCTGGCACGCAACCACTCAGGCAAGATGACGACGGGGCTGGTCTCTGGCCGGGAGGAGGCAGCTCTGCACCCACGCCCGGAGAGCGTGCCTGAGCACGACTTCCTCCTCTGGACACCGATCTCCTGCGCGCCTTGCAAAGAGAACCGTGGGGGCAGAGCCGCCGCAGGCAACGGGACTGCCCGGTTCTGTGCCGTTTGTGTTTGCACAGCGCGGGCTGCGAGGAGCCCCAGGGCGCGCCTAGACAGCGGCGCTACGTTGGGATACTCCCGGAACGGCTGTCCCGCATCTTTTGAACAAGCCCGTTGATTCAAAGAAACAGGCGTGCTGTTCCGGCGTCCCTGGGAGCCTCTTTCCACGGGGAGCAAGGGCCCTTTGGAATAGCGGTTTATTGCGAAGTTCACTCCAAATAAACGAGGTTATTTGCATAGCTCACGCTGCATTGCCTGTTTCAAGATAGGGGCACAGCGGGGACGCACCCCCAGAGGGCTGGTGATAGAACGATGGTCCCTAGCAGCCTCCAACGAACTAGAAACTCACAAACCTCTCTACTGACACCAACCGTGTTTGTGAAACCCTGATGGCGGATGAACTGCCTACTAGAAAGCCAACTTCTCCTCCTTCCTGGCCAGTAAGCCCGAGACACCTTTCTAGGGCTAGCGGGTGGGAGGGCACATTCATTCTCAGAGACTCACGCTCAGTTTTCATTTGGGACGTCCAGGGAGATCTCAGCAGCTTATCTGCCTCTCCAGGACCAGTCAAGTGTATTTTCTGTCTGGTAATGGGTAGATTTCATTTTGTGGTGGCTCCAGCTACCCCTCTGGGAGCGATTGCTGTGGATGCGCCTGCGGGGCGTTTGCAGTTTAAACATCTAGTTATTCTTCTGAAATATTCATGGATTTGGCAGAAATTTAACTTGGCTGGTCTCTGCCGGAGGGGTGGGCAAAACTGATTTTGTTTAAACAAAATCAGTTTTATTTAATTGTTTTTTTTTTATTTTGCTGATTAAATAATGTTCTCTTTTTAAAAATTAAGCCTAATTTAAAAGAAACCTGAATTTAACACAAAACCTGTTCAGGGCTCAACCCGCACAACACTCAGAGGCTGCTCCTCTGGACACAGGACTTTTGGGACCAAACTTTACAGACGCGGCACAGCTCAGCCTCGGTCATTTAGGGGACTCTCTTTTTCATGAGACGCGCGGAGCCAAGCCGGAGCTTAAGCCCCGGTCCTTCCACCTCGCCACAGCTCAAGGAATTCTGTGGGCTGCCCTGAAATAAGCAGGTTCCTTCCTTGGCTACAGAGAAATCAGCCAGCTGCACGTGTGAAATGCGCTTGAGAAGCTGGTCACCGGAGCGAGGTTTGTGTAACAAAAAGAAAGGGGACTTGCTGCAAGGGGGGTTCTTCCAGTCACCGTTCGGACCCACCTTGCCCGTTTGTTACCCGCGGAAGAAGCAGCCGCCCAGTCCCCATTACTGACATGCTGAAAAGCTACAGCTGACAAGAAACGAACTCTCCAGCTGCCGCACTGCCTGCATGGTCTCCACCCAGCACTCCCTCCCAGGAAGCAGAGAGGAGCCCGCCCTGGCGTAAGGGCTCGGCTTAGCGGTACCCGAACACGTTTCAACAAGCAACCAGCAAGAGCCTTCCTCCAGAAACTAACAAGTGCAAAGGGATCAGGGAAGTCCCAGGAAGACTGCGAAGAGCTGGGGGCTCTGGGTGGGAACGGGGGCCTGGGGCCGGCGCTGCTCCCTTGCAGCCAGTGAGGGAGTGCAGGCGCAGGTCAAGTGAGGGGCCGGGGGGCACACGGAAGCGGCAGGTGGGATCGGAGCGAGACCCAGCCCCGACCCTGACAGTGCTGGAGCACGGGCACCCTGGCCCACACCACTCGCTGCCCTGGGGGGGCGGGGGCGGAGACCCTCCACCCAGGCGCCAGGGACGGTTCAGGGCGGCTGAGCCCAGGCAGAGGGAAGCTGCCCAGACACTCGTGCGCATGGCGCGGGGCAGGGACGCCCGCGGGCGAGGTGGCAGGGCTGCTCCAGGCCGGCCCTTACCCTCTCCTTGTAGTAGAAGGAGCTGATGGAGACCTGCTCCTTCTCGCTGCGGGTGGGGCTGCCCCCGTACAGGCGCAGGTTGGCCGTGGTCTCCGTGCGCATCTTCATGGGCGTGATCAGGCCGCTGTGATAGGCCGACAGAGCGGACAGAGATCTGCCAGGCAAGAGAAGCAGCTTTCAGGGCTCGCCCGCGGACCAGGGAGAGCCGGGCGGCGGCTGTTCTCCGGGGGCTGCCCAGGCACAGCTCCAGGGCAGGCTCACCTGGGCGTGGGCTCTGTCGGAGAGACGGCGCGGTGCATCGTCATGGGCCGCGTGAAATACACCAGGTAGCCTGTGGAGACAGGACCGGCCCCCTGAGAGCGGCCGGCCGCGGGCAGTCGCTGCCGCCCCTCCCGCGCGGTATGGGGGGGGAGCCCCGCTGAAGCGCCCGCCCGCGAACACACCCCGGCTGGCTTTCCTCTCCGTCTCCCTGAAGCCCGGCGGCGCGGGAGCCTCCCAGCGGGCGCCGAGGGGGAAGGCGGCGAAGGCCAGGCCAGGCCCTGCCAAACACTCGGCTCCCCGCGGCGGCGCGGCGGCAGAGAGGTGTGCGGGGGAGGGGCCGGCTGCACCCCGCCCGCTCGGGAGCGCCCCCAGCAGCCCAGGGCACGGCCCTACAGGCTCGGCGGTCCCCTCCTGCCCCTTGAGCGGGCCGGGCGGCGGCGACGGGTGGGGTCAGGGTGCCGCTGCGGGCCACAACCAGAGAGCTTTCAGCAGACCCTAGTCTGGCCCACCCTGGTGCCCACCGCCGGGCCCTTGCTTCTGAGCGGCAGCGAGGGGTTACGGGGGGCAGGCTCCAGCTGGCACTGGGGGAGCTTCCTGCTGGGCACGAGGTCCAATCCGGGTCAGACACCTCTCCCCCCAGGAGCTCAGTGGGAGTCGGGATACTGAGCCACACACGGGGGCGTGCCGGCCGGCCGGCCGCTGGGAAGAGGGTTGCGTTCACGCCCCAGCCATGAGCGGTACCCCCCCGCCTCCACAAGGCAGCAGCACCCCAGCCCGGGGTGGACTCGAGAGCCACGGGAGACGAGAGCCAACGTGCCACCCACAGCGTGGCTCGGGAGCCCCTCCCAGCCAGCACGCTAACCCCGCCCGCTCTTAGCCGGGGGCGTGGCCAAGTCCTGGGCCCCTCGGGCGGGGCGCTAACCCACCTGCGCCGCAGAACCTGGCTCCCGAGGTGCGGGGAAGGGGATGTTGGAGTCCTGGTAGGAGCCGTAGGCGTTGGAGACCCGGGCGAAGGTGGGCAGGGGCGGCGTGACGGCGCTCGGCAGCACGTACGGGTTGCTGGAGGTGCTGTCCTCCTGGTTCTGAAACAGATGCGCCCCCAGGTCACTCTGCTCACTTGGGGACCCCGCACCACTGCCCCTCGGCCCGCGAGCCTCCAGAGTCCATGGCCCTGCAGGGCTCCCGCCCGGCCCAACTCCCAGAGCCTTCCAGGCCTGCTGACCCCCAGCTGGGGCTCTTGGCTGCGGCGACGTGGGAAGCCAGCGCTCAGAGGGCAGGATGACCCATAGCTGGGCCGCCAGACTCCCGTGGGCCAGCAACCCCGCAACGCATGGGGGCTGGGCGGAGCGAGAACAGGGGCGGGGCAGCAGGAGAGGCCCTGGGGGAGGGGGGCCGGGACGGGGCAGCAGGCAAGGCCCCGGGGGGGGTGGCGTGGGCGAGCAGGGAGCGGGGCAGCAGGCGAGGCCCGGGAGCCGGACGGGGCAGCAGGCAAGGCCCCACGGGGGCGAGGCGAGCAGGGGTGGGGCAGCAGGCGAGGTGCCGGGGCGTGGGCGAGCAGGGGCGGGCAGCAGGCGGCGGGGACACGGGACGCGGGCAGCAGGCGAGGCCCGGGGCCGGACGGGCAGCAGGCGAGGCCCCACGGGGGGGCGTGGGCGAGCAGGGGGTGGGGCAGCAGGCGAGGTGCGGGGGGGGGGCAGCAGGCGAGGCCCCGGGTGGGAAGGGGGCTAGCACAGCACGGGCTGCCGCCAAGGACAGAGGGTTTGCTCCAGAGGGCGGGGTGCAGCCCAGGCCCAACGCAGCACACGGCACCCGGCGCAGAGGCGCGGTGCGAGACGGGAAGCGAGCCGTCCTCCTACCACTGCGGACTCCAGGTAGGAGACCAGTTGCCGCAGGCAGGGCTCCAGGCAGCTCTGGTTCCGTTTCACTTTCTGCAGGGACGTGTCGTTCAGGATCTGGAGCAGGTACAAGAGGCCGTTGGGGTCACACCAGCCGTAATTCCCCCCTGCTCCGCGCAGCGGCCAGCGGGCAGGTGGCCATCCCACAGCGCGCCTCCCGCAGCCCCCGCTCTGCCCTGAGAAGGGCCTCGCTCGGCCGCAGATCACTGCAGCCGGGTGCCGCTAACGCAGCTGGCCTGGGCTGACCCCTCATGGGCGGGCCCCGGCCCAGCGGCCCCCTAGCGCTACAGAGGTCATTGGGAAGGGAGCCGTGTGGGGCAGAGCCGGCCTCCTCCCCTTGGGTCTGTACAGCGCCTAGCGCAGCACCAAGGGTAAGTGAACACGGCTGGGGCCGGGGCCAGACCCACTCCCGCAGGGGGGAAGGGCAGCAAGGCGGCGAGGTGCTCGGATACGACACCGATTGGGCTGAGTCCCCTGGCCAATAACGCTCGTCCGTAGCGTGCCCCTCCGCTCAGCAAACACAGATTGCACATGGCGGCAGACCGCACCGCCGCGGGCCACCCGCATCCCTGCTGAGAGCCCAGGGACGCCAGCCAGGGAGCCACCTGCAGCCCTTTCTCTAGGTCCTACGGAAAGAGGCCTCCTCACCGCCTCACAACGGCTGGGAGGTCCAGGCCACGGCTGGCCTGTTGCAGATCTGCCCCAATGGGCTCGGGTCGCACCCGCGCAGTGGAAGCCGAGCGCAGGCAGCTCGTGCTGGTGTAAGTCACACACCGGGGCCCCGCAAGCTCACCCTGAGGCCGAGGAGTGCTCAGCCCCCGGCCTGGGCTTGCACATCCCCCCGCCGTGCGCACGCCCGGCCCTACCTTCAGCAGCTTCGCCTTCATCGCTGAGCTGATGGTGGTGGGGGGGACAAACTGGAAGGAGGGGGCGGCGTTATTGGGGTACTGCACAGGGAACGTCACCCGCAGCTTGACTCGCTGGCTGCCGCAGTGCACGGACACAGTGCAGCTGCGATTCACCGCGTCCATCTGCCGGGGAAAAGCAGCCACCGGTGACGCCGCCTGCCCCGTGTACCGACGTCCTCAGAAACTCCCCCACGCCCGACCCAGAAACAGCCTTCCTGTTGGCACGCCCGTGACAGCTGGCCCGGCGGGCCATGGCTGGCGGGGGGCAGCCTCGACCCAGCGGCTCGGTTGGCAGCTGGCCAGGTGAGCCGGCCCGGCCCAGCGGTTTGACCCCTCGGCCCGTGGCAAGCGTGAGCCAGCCCGGCCCGGCCCACGCGCGGTTTGACCCCCTCGGCCCCGTGGCAACCCCAGCGGGTGAGCTGGCCCGGCCCGGCCCACGCGCGGTTTGACCCCCTCGGCCCCATGGCAACCCCAGCGGGTGAGCTGGCCCGGCCCGGCCCACACGCGGTTTGACCCCCTCGGCCCCGTGGCAACCCCAGCGGGTGAGCCAGCCCGGCCCGGCCCACGCGCGGTTTGACCCTGTGGCAACCCCAGTGGGCGAGCCGGCCCGGCCCACGCGCGGTTTGACCCGTTCGGCCCCGTGGCAACCCCAGCGGGCGAGCCGGCCCGGCCCACAGCCCCTGCCCCAGCGGAGATCCCCCACTACCTCCACGTTGACGCTCCGGATCTGCACATTGATCAGGGAAAACTCCTGCTGCAGGGTCTGTGGCAGCCCCAGCTGGTCCGACTTCCTCCCCGCCAGGTAGCTCTGGAAGTCTCCCTTCGCAGCTGGCGGGAGAGGGACAGGGACCCAGGCTGAGAGATGCTGCGGGGAACCGCCCAGCCCCCGGTGCCCGCAGGTCACCCCGGCAATGGGCCCAGAACATGTGACCCTGGGTACCGCTCAGTCCCCGGGCCAGGAACCCTCTTCAAAGCCAGTGGGACACACCACAGGCTGCATGGGGCCCTCCAGAGCCCGGCCGGCTGCCCGTTGCTCCCCAGGCGGAGCCGAAGGTCTCGGCTTCGCTCTACAAAGCCCTACAAGGCCTGAGTCCTGCCTGTGCAGGAGACCTGACCACGCCACGTCTGTGCGGAGGGCAGCAGAGCCGGAGCGCCGGCTCCTGGGGCTCTGACCTTCCCAATTGCCCCGCGCCTGCTGCTTCAGGGCACGTCACATGTGCCGGGCTCCGGAGGCAACCGAGGCAAGGAGCCGGCTCTCGGGGGCACTCGTGGATGCCCCTGCATGGCAGGGTCGCATGGCGGCCCTCCCACAGGAGTGGTAAGCAGGCCGGGTTGCTCCCTTCCTCAGGGCACCGACGCCCCGGCGCGGAGAGGAGCTCCCAGCTGCCAGCTGCCGAGGCAGGGAAAGAACTCGGCTCACCTTCCTCGTCCCCAGGCCCGGCGTTCAGCGGCGGCTCAGAGTCCTGGGTGTGGAGGGTCTTCTCCGGCTCGGGCAGGAGAGCAAGGCCGTCCATGAGCTCCTCCACCCCGTCCAGGAGATCGGTGGCGCACAGCTGAAAGGGAGACGTGCCGAGGGGTCAGCCAAGGCCCCAGCAGGGCCAGGAACGAGACCACAGCGCCTCCCTCTGGGGAGCTGAAACCCGTCTCACCGCTCTCCTGCCCGTGCCCTGCGCCGGGGGACCCAGCTTGCCACCCCCCTTTCCCACGTGGCGCGGGGGCGCGTCCAAGCAGCCGGCAGGGGAGCGAGTGCCCAGCCAAGTCTTGTTCTGCGCTAAGGGAGCCCTGGCGCCTCTAGTACCACCGCACGGGCCCTCATCGGGACGAGCCAGAACATCGCCCGCCAGGGCTGGCTCTGCCCTCTCCCGCCAGCCCCACAGCTGCTGCTTCTAGGCCACGGCTCCTCACACTGTGCTGAGGACCCGCAGCCAGATCCGGGGCTCCGACTGCCCTGGGACAGGCGCCACCCGGACAAACAGCACTCAGCGCCTGGATTGACCAGGGGACACCGGCGGGAGGATGAAGAGACGCACGCAGAACAAGCGCGCTGTCACGGCAACCCCCTGCCTACGCCACAGGCGGGCCGTAGGAGAAGGCTGACGGACCACCCCCCGGCATGGAGCCGGACGAGGGATGGCAGTGGGGGACAGTGAGCACCTCCCAGTTCCCCGGCGGGCCTGGCCCAGCTGCGGGGCCCTCCAGCTCACCCCCAGTGAAGCGGTTCACCAGTCACACGTGGCCTTTCCCCGGTTCACTGGTGCAACGGGATTTTACACCCCGAACAAGCCGCCCGAGGAGAGGCCACAGCAGGCGCGGTGCTGTCGGGCGACGAGACCCAGCGGGGCGGCTGGAGGCGACGGGTCGAAGCGGAGCCCTGCTGCCCCCGGAGAGGCCAGCAGGGAGCACGGCCCCGCAGAGCTCGGCATCCAGCACTCCAAGCCTCAAGAGGGGCACCAGGGCTGCAGGGGCAACGCCTGCCGGAGAGCAGGCTGGGCAGCTGGGAACGCTTCCCCCGGCCCAGGGCCCCGGCTGCGTGTCTGAGGGATACGCCAGCCACTCCCCGGGGAGCCCTCCAGGTGGTGCACGCCCCGTGGGAACTTCGGGAGGCCTCGTCCTTCTGCCCGGCAGATCCCTGCCCGCGGCACCGTGGCCGTCACGGGCCACAGCTTGGCTCGGTCTCCAAATCCAGGCGGGCCCAAACCAGGCTGAACGCACCATGAGCCGCGGCTGCGAGAGCACAAAGCCAGCCGGGGCTTAGCGAAGGAGCAGCAGACGCGTCGCTTTCCCACTGCTCGTGGTGCCAGTCCAGGGGACAGAGCACCACCCGCAGGCGGTGGGTACCAGCGGCACCCCCGGCGCGGCAATGTCGCCCGCCGCAAGGAGTGCGCACACGGCAGCCATGTCTGCATGGCCGGCCCCCGCTGCCTCCTTCCTCCCACAGCTGCTCTCACGGAGTCTTTTCCCCAGCCCGGGGGAGCTACGAGGACCACCCCCCGGTGAGAAGGCCTCCCAGCCTGGGCACAGCGGCAGGGCCGCCGGTGGAGCGGAGACCCGTGTGTGGCAGGTACTCAGAGGTGTGTACACACTGCACAGTGCAGAGCCGCCCCCGGGGGCTGAGTGGCGGGGAGGAGGCTGGGAGGCACCAGAGACCCCGTGTCCTCCAGACAAGCAGACCGGGGTGAATTGGGCACAGCCGCCAGCCGAAAGCGAGTCGCGTACCCTCTGCAGCTGGGCGTCAACCCGCCACATCCGCAGCGTCTGGTCGCGGGACCACGTGACCAGCTGGGAGTCCTTGGAGCCTGGAAGGAGAGAGAAGTAACAGACAATGGACTCAGCCCTACTTGTGCAGGGAGGGGGCTGGACCGAGGAGCTACGGGGCTGGAGTGGAAGCCAGGACTCCTGGGATGGGCGTCTGTCTTTGACACCGGCTCCCTGTGTGACTGGGGTCACATCACTTAGCCATGCGGTGCCTCTTGATGGGAGGGGGTAAGAGCGTGGCTGGGCATGCAGAGGGACAGACTGCAACGCCAGTGGCTAGTACACTTGCAGAGACAGCTCTGGTGTGGGAAGCCAGCCAGACGTACGCCAGCCTCCTTCCACCACCGCATCCCAAGGCACGACGGAAACAGGCAGAGGCTAGCTCAAGGGCAGGGCGGCTAGAACCTGAGTACGGCAGCCGGGAGGGCAGGCAGGCAGGGAGACGCCGCAGGCAGGCAGGCAGGCAGGGAGACGCCGCAGGCAGGCAGGCAGGCAGGGAGACACTGCGGGGGGAGGGGGAGGCAGGCAGACGCCCTGGCACGAGAGCAGCCCCCGCCCAGCCCCACCTTCCTTCTGCTTGCGCCACTGGAACTCCAGCACCACATCGTCATGGCCCACGAAGGTGTGGACGGGCGTGTTGAGGTCGGAGGTGTTCCACAGCAGCAGGCTGTTCTCCCGCCGCAGCTGGGGGACCATAACAGTCACCAGGCCATTGCTGAAAGGCTGGGGGGAGAGAGAGACTGCTCAGCCGCACCACAGGGAGCCTGCCCCACGACCGCCCGGCACCTGTCCGTGCGCGCCCGGGCCCTGCCACAGGCCAAAAGGGCTTTCCCACCAGCCCTTTCCGCCCTCCTCACCCCGCGCACAGACCGCACAACACCCTCCCCAGCTCGGCCCGCGCAAGGACCGCAGAACCGCCCCCCCTTGGCTTGGCCCGCCCAGGGACCGCAGAACCCCGGGCTCAGCCTGCGCGCAGGCAGTGGAACGCGCACCATGGGCAGGCACAGCACTGCAGAGAGGGAGGGGCGAAGGGTCACTCCGGGGGCCAGAGAAGACAGCAGGTGCAGCCTGGTGCGGAAGGGCTCGGCGTCCCGGCACGCGCAACCCCCCGCGGCAGCGAGTCTCAGAGCCCGAGGGAACGGCTGGGCGGAGAAGGGCCATGCAGACCTTCCCGTGCAGGGACGCCAGGCTGCGAGGCCCCGCGGTGCAGCCCCGCCCCGCCGAGGACAGCGCGGTAGCGCATTCGCAGACACGCAGCAGCCCACGGAAGCCCCGGCCAGCGGCCGAGAGCCCTCGCAGAGACCCGGTGCCCTGGGCCGCCCCAGGCGGCTGCAGGGCTGTGGGTGGAGGGCAGGCTGCTCGCACGCACCGTGTATCTGGCCTTCCAGACGGGAACCTGGCAGGGGAGGATGTTGAGGTACTTCCGAGGCTGACGGTAATCCCAGAACTTCAACAAAGCAGAGAAGAAGCCGGGTGAGTCCGGAAGCTTCGCTCTCGGGGCGGGGGGCTCACGGCTCCGACAGAGCGCCAGGCACGTGCCAGCGTGCCCCACAGTATCGGTAGCGGCATCCCGACACTAACAGGGCCCCAAAGGGGGGCATCAGCCCCACCAGGGACTCCGGGCGACCCGTGTGCATGGGCCTGGCAGCAGACTCGCCGGAACGGGGGAGGTCTGCTCCCAGGCCCGGGTCCCACTCAAGCCAATGGACGGCCCGTCAGTGATTCGGGGGCCGCTGGCACGCTCCCTCCGGGCGCCCCGTGCCCACTCACCCTGACCGAGTTGTCCTGGCTGGACGTGGCCAGCACGTACTCGTTGTCCGGGTGCCAGTCCAGGCCGTGGATTTTAGAGAGATGCGCTGCCAGGTACTCCACCGCAGTGCCGGGTTTCTGCAACCAGAGGCGGCTTAGTCCTCCCCAGGCTCCATCTCAGGAGCCCGGCCCGGCCCTCCCACGTCCCCGGCTCCCGCTCAGGGCCCCAGGCAGGGAGGAAGACGAGCAACGGCTCGCAGGCTAGAGAACAGTTACTGCCAAGGGCAGCAGCAAATACCGCCGTGGAGTGGGCAGGGGGCACTCGAGAGGCCAGAAGCCCGGTGCTAGGGTAAGTCAGAGAAGGCCGATTGTCCCGCCCTCCAGTCTCAGACGCAGCTGGCCCAGCACCGTGATCCCAGAGGCCCCGCGAAGAGCTCACCCGCTTGTCCCAGATACGCACGTCCCCGTCGTGGCTGGTGGCTAAGCAGCTGGCGTTCTTCTTGTTCCACTTGACCTGGAGGCTCCAGCTGCAGGGGGAGCGCAGCAGGCAAGGGTCAGCGAGCAGCGTCTAGCAACAGCTGAAAAGTCGGGGCCACCGACACAGGGGGCTGCTGTCACATGCAGGGCCAGCCCGCAGCATCTCAGAGCAGGCAGGGGACTTGCGCGGCGCCCCGGACAGAGGTGAGACCTGCCCCGGGGAGAGCGGGACACGGCCCGGGAACGCCGTGGTGACGAAAGGGATGGCTGCAGGGCTTGGGGGCCCGTGCGTAGCTCACCCAGAGCTCCGATCCAGCGCGCTCCATGCCCAAGTCCAAAGAGGGGTTCTCAGACCTCCAGCCACAGCCTCGGGGGGAGGTACCAGCTGCGCATCTCACGGCTTAAGCACCACCCCGCCCCCACCCGGCGCCCGCCCCCACCCAGCGCCCTGTGACTGCTCCCGCCCCTCTGGGAGGTGCCAACACCGCGCGACAGACACGGGGGTCACCGGGGCTTGGCAGCCAGCTCAGCCAGGCTGAAGAGGACACAGGACTGCGCCAGGGAAAGAGGCCGGGTTCGGAGGCCAGACACCTGCAGCAGGGCGCGGGGAGCGGAGGAGGCTCTGCATGCCCATCGCAGGCTCCCCACAGCGGAGCACCCGTCCTAGCTGTGCCCTGTCTCCCAGGCCCCCACCGCGCCTGCCCACCATTCGGGATTGCAGGGAGGGGGAGAGGGAGGAGACCCGGACAGGGGCAGTGGCAGAGGCGGGACTAGCACTCAGCTCCCAGGCTCGAGTCCCTGCCCTGTCACCACAGCCAACCAGCCTCCTGCCCGCCCACTCGCCTCCGCCCCCCCGCAATGCGGCCACCCCCGGCCTGAGGACGATTCTGAGGGGGCCTTGCCTCTTCCTGCCCCTCCAGGCCGCCCAGCCTTGGGCATCCAGGGCCAGCCCCGCCCAGGCCGCTGGTCTCTCCGTGCCTGGGGTCCCAGAGACCCCTAGAGCAGGGAGGGATGGCAGAGGCCCAGGGCGAGGCAATGCCTACAGCAGGAGCAGGCACTTACCAACTGCAGAGAGTGAGATGGTCGGTTTCCTGGTGTCCCTGAAACACAAAGGCACCCGCATGAGTCCCTCACCTCCCGTGTCCCGGGGGCCTCAGGCGAGCCCCCCGCGAGGGGTCTGGTTTCTGTGGGTGGTGCACAGCCGCACACGCCCCGGTGCACAGAACCGGCTCGGAGGAGCCCGCCCGGGTCAGACACCCGCCCCCCACAGCCCCTCACGTGCCTTTTGGCCCTGGCTCTTGCGGCGCTTCGCATCCGCTACGCGGGAGGGGGCAAGGGAGCCATCTGGCTCAGGCGGCTGGGAAGACAGGGCTGGGAAGATAGGCCTGCGAGCGTGCCGGGGGCAAAGGGAGTCAAGAGGCAGAGCCCGGAAGAGGGTCTAGGAATGGACTCCCGGGGGCTCAGGACGAGCGTGGGAACATCGCTGGGAGTGAACGCGGGCGCCCCGCCCCGGCGAGCGTGGCGCCGACGCCAGGCCTAACAGCGCTTGCGAGGGCAGCCAGTGGCCGGTTCGTGCGCCCGTCGACAGGAAGCCAAGCGCTGGAGAGGAGCGTCCCTGCGACGAGTGCCCGAGGGGAGACCGAACCACCGGCCCGTGGCTACGACGTGCGTGTAAAGCAGCCCCAGCGTACGGGCCTGGCCTGGCGCACGGGGCCTCGGAGCGAGGGAATGGGCTCTGCGGCGCCCAGCCCAGCAGAGCGAGCGCGCGCGAGGGGCCGAGAAGCCCCGCCCACAGCGCCGGCAGCACCCACAGCACCGGCGCTGCTCTTACTTGATATCCCAAACGTAGATGTACGTGTCCACAGAGCTGGTGACCAGCAGATCCGGCTCGAACACCGCCCAGTCCAAATCGCTGCAACAGCCAAGCCACAGGGACACCCCACTGTCACCCGCAGCCCTCACAGTGGGGGCTTCCTTGGGGCAACCCCGGCCCCCTCCCAAGGAGCCCCTGGCGTGGGCATGGTGAGCTCCTACGGGCTCAGGTCTTTCCATACGCGCCCCCCGCCCCGCAGAGGGGTACAGTAGCAGCTCACCCCACACGGCCAGGCATCTCTTCCGCCCGGCCCTCCATTTTGCCAGGCCACCCCAGCAGCCCGTGCTGCACAGGCGGAGAGGGCTGGCAACGTTCCCCCGCCGCAGCCCGTACGCAAGGGGAGAGACGCTGGCGTCGGCCCCGGCCCGGCGGCAGAGCACAAGCCCCGCGACGAGCCCAGCGCCCGCGGCACTCCCCTGCCTGCCGGGCGACGTGCAGCCGGCTCAGCCATTCAGGGCAGCCCCCGCCCGGCGGGGCTCAGCGCACAGCCCCACCACGACCTGCTCCCGGAGACGCACTGCCCGCCACCAGGCCGGCGGGACCAGAGGTGCCTGCTGCAGCCAGGGAAGGGCAGGCTCCAGGTCAGGGGCAGGCCAAGGGAGGCTGAGTTCTCCAAGCCACGGGGCTGTGCTGACTCTGGGCCCCCACGGCGAAGGCAGCCCCGAGTCCCCCCATGGCGCCCCGGAGGGGCCGGGTTCCGCGGTTGCCTACCTGATGACCCGCGTGTGCCCCTGCAGCGACGTGCCCACTTCCCCAGCCCCGTCCTTCCACTTGTACAGGTCCACGCGCTGGTTGCTCTGCCAGGAGAGGGAGGCAATGAGGCGCAGGGAGGCCCCCGGAGCAGTGCTGGGCGCTGGCGGGCCCCATCCTAGGGGGCCCCGCTCCCCCCTCCCCCGCAGCCCCGCTCTGCTCCGCCTGGGAGGCGAAGGACAGGAGCCTGAGGAGCCGGCCACGTGGGGCCAATGCCCTGGCTCCAGCGCACTCCCGGAGACCGAGGGCCAAGCGTTGCCCCCGGGTGGCGGCGCCGGGCTCCGCTCCCCGAGCCCGCTCAGAAACCCCTCCCCCTTCAGACCAGAGTGACCCGGGATCGGGTGGACGAGAGGCCCCCCAACAGCACAGCGCTTCCCTGCCCCCCCCGCGGCCCCCGGCACGGCACGGCCACACGCGGCTTTGGGCGGGGAAGCCCACGGCCAGGGGAAGGCATCGGGGAGGCGCTGGAATACCATTAACCCTGGAACTCGGCCTGGGCATCTCTGTAGAGGGGTCGGGTTCCCCTCAGCTGGAGTCTCTGGCCTCCCGGCCCCGGCCCCAGAGCGCGACGGCCGTGCCCGGTGCGTGCTTCCTAACTAGCAGGGATGGACGCGCCCGCTTCACCTGCCAGTGTCACTGCTCAAATAGGGATGGGCAGGAGGTTCCAGCCCCCTTCTGCCAGGCCCGGGCCGGGCCGCTCCCCCTCGGCTGCAGCCTCACATGGGGCGGAAGTGGCAGGATGGAGCCCAGCCCCCACCCCGCCACGTGAGGCTGTCGACTCCTGCTGGCGGGCGGCAGGGCTGCTCCTGGCGAATGGCTAACTGTTCCCGTCCCTCCCAACAGCCAGGCCGCAGGGCGACGGTCCCTTCGCCCCCCGGGGAGGAAGGTCTGAGACTCCCCTGGGGCGGGGGGGAATAAGAGGAGCCCCGGAACAGGTGGTCCCAGACTCCGGACAGAGCCGGGCCCAAGGGGAGCACGTGCGCGGGACCAAGCAATAAGTCCTGCTCCAGCGACCCTGGGCATACCGCCTCTGCCACGTGACCTGCTCCCACGTCCCTGGCAGCGTCTCGCCCCTCGTGCGCAGCCATAGGGCCACCCCCGGTGCAGCTCCCCAGGCAGGGCAGCCCCAAGGTCTCCAAGGAGCCCCGACAACCACGGGAGACTTCACAGGGCCGCCAAGGGCAGGGACTGCAGCGTTCCTGCCTCCGTGCTGGGTAGGCCCCGCGCTAAGGGGGATGTGCTGCCACTTTTTACCAGCAATGGCGGGTGGGGCCGCGGTGCAGCCCCCCACATGCGCAAGGCTTCTGCACTGCTGAGCCCCGCTGGCCTTCGGAGGCCAAGGGCCATGGGCGCGGAGCCAAGCGCAGGCCGAGGTGTTCCCGGAGGCATGGCGCGGAGCTCACCGAAGCTGCGAAGTAGTGTGCATAGCTGTCGTGCGGATTCCACTGCACGGTCCCGATGTCCCATTTGCTCTGGCGGGAGATCTTGCGGTGCCCTTCGGTCGGCACGTCCAGGTTCACGATGTAGAGGAAGCGACGGCTGCAAGGCACGCACGCACACACACACACTCAGAGCCTGCATCGCCGCCTGACTGGCCGAAGCCACGGGCAGGCCACAGTTGGCTCACCAGGCCGCGAGGAAGGGGAGCCTTTGATGAAGCACAGGTCAGAATGACTCCCGCAAGCCCTGAACTCCCTCGGCCCCCGTGTGTGAAGCGGGCCAAGTTCAGGGGTCCCGGGCGGGAGGCACCGACACGGGAGGATCCACGGCGCGAGGGATGAAACCAGAGGGTGTCAGGGTTGGTACAGTCACTCGTGGGACAGACTGGAGCTACTCGCTGAGGACCGGCCGCACGAGGGGCACAGGTACCGCCAGCTGCCAGCTGTGCTGCCCGGGACAGTGCGGCCAAGAGGAGCAAGCTGGCTGGGCTCCCTTTGCACGCCACCGTTAGCGCACTCAGACGCGCCTGCTACGCCTCAGATGTAGGCTCTGTGGGGGAGCCAGGCATGCACAGGGCCTGCTGGCGGACAGGGGCCTGGCAACAGGCCTCCCTGGAGCCACAGAGCGGGAGGGAGGCGGTGCCGTGGAAGCTCCCTGTCCCCGGCACATGCCATGGTATCGCTCCGGCCTCAACTGGCCTGCAGACCCTGCCGTGGCACGCCCTCCCACACCACTGGTGGGATGGGCGCCGCCCCCCCCCGACCGCCTCTGGCCCAGGCGGGGGCCGTCTAGCCCGCCACCTCCGAGGGACAGTTCTCCAGGGCGTAAGCACCGGGGTTCACGCTGTGCAAAGAGCAATGTGTCTGCTGGAAGCCTGGTCTTGCGGTGCCCACTCAGGGAAACGCCAGAGCCAAGGGGAGCTCGGCGTAGGCCCCACTTCTCCCTCCGGCTGGCCTGCAGGGTCCGGAGGGCAGACAAGGCAAGGGCCAATGTCCAGAGGAGCAGCTGCTCTCCGGCCACCCCCTAGTTCCTCAGCCACGCCTGGCCCCCCAAGGAAGTGACGCCCCAGGGTCCCACACAACAGCAAACGGCGGGGGAGGAGATGGGCTTTGGAAAGCCATGGTAGGACAAGCCGGGGCACTCGGTTAGTAGGTAACCGTACTGCATGGATTCACCCGGTGGGGGGCCAACAGGCCAACCCAGGACCTCCTGCCCACTTGCACCATTTAGGAGTCTATGGATGAACGGATGACCCCCGCGGCGAGCCGCACTTCCAACAGAATCCCAGGCTCGGCCGCGCCGGCGCCACAGCCCTCCCCAGACTCCGCCGCTCGAGCAGGGTCAGCGGGAGGGTCCCCCCGCAGACGCAGCAGCAGTGTGGAGTAAACGTTTGTGCCTTTCCCTCACGCGCGCATTGGCACCGCGGCCAGCCCGCGATTCCGCTCCCCCTCCTCCCGCAGCACATCCGCTTTCCCATCCAGGTCAGCCCGGGAGTCACGGATGGCCTCCTGACAGAGATCTCCCTTGGAGGGCACCACACTCACCCAGAGAGCACGGCATGCTGCCCGAGACAATCCACGGACATCGCAGTGGCCTGCCAAAGAGAGAAAATCCTAGATTACCCCGCACAGTTCGGCTACACAGCCACGCACAGGATGGAAATCCCACCCTCTTATCTCCACGGAGGCCCAGGCTGGTAGGAGGGACTCAAAGCTCGACTGACACCAGGGATGGAAGAATGATCTGCCCCACAACTCACAGAACCGGGCATGGGGAGCTAAGCTGAGGGCTGACCTCGGCGTGAAGCTGTCATCTGTTCACCAGCTGGGACAGAGACAGCTGCAAGCTCTGAGCTCGCTTCATTGCCCTCAGCGCCGAGGAAGCCTTCGAACCCCGTTCTATACTGAGGAGTATTCACGTGATTCTATTCCTGTTGTGAAGCAGCTTTTTAAAATCTTCACCCTGCTTTTATTGCAGGGACCCCGTTTGCAACCTGCATGACACTTCTGCAGGCCAGACAGCACACACGGAAACCGGCTAAGAGAGCAGAGTCTTATTCACGTTGGACTTCCTTGGGGATGGGCACTACGCGACCCGAGTCCCTCCAGGAGACTGAAGCAGAACAAGACTGGCAGATGCAATTCTGCAGGAAGAGAAAACCAGGTAGGATTTGAAAAGCTGACATCTATGTTCACGGTGCGTGGGAAGCTGTATCTGGAAAGCCAAGGGCCTAAGCCATCAATTTACATATTTCAATGTAATTAAAAAAACTTCTAGCTCACGATTGCAAAGCTTCTGAATATGACCTGGCTATAAAACTACATGGGCCAACTTCCTTAGCCTGCAGCCAGCCAGCCAGCCGGAGCTTTGCCAAGCAGTATCAAATGAAATGAACAAGACTCTGGTCGGCTTCACAGCTACTAACTGGGCAACAGAAAAGACACCAGGACACATACCGGTGTCGCTCTGTTGCCTGCCCAGCAAACTTAGGAGCAGTGTCGCGCTGGCTGCCCTCCCCTGCTTTGTACGGGTCAGAGTTGGCTGGATGGTAAGTTCAGGCCTCGGGCAGTACGGGGCTCGGCCGTTTCTCCAAACCCGGCTGCTCAGAACGTAACTCCACTCCCTCATGTAGGGCCCTACCCAGCCAGGGCTCCGCTATGCTCCTGGACGCCAGCTCAGAACTGCAAAGAGAATTGCAGCGCAGCCTCACGGAGGGAGGGAGGAGGGTGTGCTGCGTGATGTTGCTGTCACGGCTCAGGGCAAGCGAACTGTACTCCCCCGAGTGTCCCTCCAGGGCACCCACTTGCAGCGCCCTGCGCCTCAGCTGTCTTCTCTCCCGGGCAGAGCGCTGCATTGTTTCCCTCCTTTAAAGGCTCCACGGTTTTCGGCCTGCACTGATAGTCCAGCAATGCAGCCTGCCGGGAAGGCCGGGGTTTGCGCTTTGCTCGCTCCGTGGAGAGCCTGCAGTCACAAGTGACCCCACAGCGAGTTCTAAGCAAGCCCCCTTATTCCAAAGGTGAAAGCCTTCCAGAGGAAACACACTAAAAGACTCACAATAAACTGGTGTGCACGCTAAAGAGGTTCTCAGAGGTCAGCCTCCCACCTCCAACTAGGGCTCTGGTGTGTCAGTCCTTCAGAGCCTACAACGGGGCTTCCACCAGGGGGTTCAGGTTCTCAACCGGCACAGATTCTGCATCAAAACTTCCCTGATACAGTCTGGCCCTTTGATCGGGGTCCTGTGTAACAGGTGATCAGCAGACACTGGCCTGACCTGCGGGTACCTCCCCGAGCTTGGAAAGGCTGGGCTTTTGCTTAACCAGATTCACCTCCCCCAAGATATTCCCCAGGAAACCCACTTGCTGCTGTTTGTTCCAAAAGCCCATTCCCGTCTGACACATTGTCCTGTGAACCACTGGGGTCTCGCAGTCACCGCTCCCCCTCGAGCGGTTACAAGAACTTCACTGCCGAATAGAGAGAGCTGGTTTTGTGCGCTGAGCAGCGCGTCTTCGTCGCCCGATCTTTCGGCACGCGGCCCTGAGCAAACCGGGACAGATCTCCTCTCGACTGGATTCCCGGGTTACCCGTCATTGCGGCAATTAGGGCGAGCACTTATCAGGATAGGCACGCTCCCATGGCAGTGTGTTTGAAAGGAATGCTGAGCCACCAGCACCGGCCGCATTTCCCCCCCGCCCGAAGGTTCCCTGCTCTCCCACCCTCACAAAGCACTGTCTCGTAGCCCGGCCTCCTCTCTGGTGTCAGATGTACCGCAGCTATTGCTTCCCGCCCGGCAGGAAGTGGGCAGAGTTAGATTTTCCACCGTTGCACAAGCTCTAAACTGTAAACTCTCGGAGGGCAGAGACCAGTCACTCGCTTAGCGCCAGGGATATAAAAATGTAACTGTCACCGCTACGAATCACAATGGGCAGGGAGCTGCTCCAGCCCCTACTGATCAACCGGCAGGCTTACTTACCAGTTAGCCTTTTACCTTCCTAGTTAGCCTAGCTCACTGCCTGGCACAGCAACAGCTAGTCAGACATCAGCTGATTTTAACCTGCCTTTGGGCTGCACTGACAACCTGCTAAGAACCTACACACCTTTGGACCAACAGATCCGCAGATTGCAACCTCCTCCAAGCCCAGCACAGGCTTGTGGCGTGAGGCCACTGCAGGTGCTACCCTGCCACACGGCTTTCTGCTCACACAGGCAGAACTCTCGGCCGGGGCTGGAGTTTCCACAGCCTTGGTGTCAAATGCAGGCTGCTGCGTGGAGCGCCACAGGCTGCAAGCGCTAGGGGGCATGTGTCCGTAGGCTGCTGGTCCAGCATCTGGGCACTGTCCATTTTACAGAGGCAGTGAGGCTAGCACATGGACGGGACGCAGGTCTGGAGAGCGCGCCTGGGCAAGCCACTTCACTGCTCTGAACCTCGGCTTCCCCAGCTGTCACGTGGGGCTAGTGGCCCCCAGGATCGCCTCTGAAAAGCCCGCGGAGAAGTGATCAGTAAGAGCTAGGAGGCATCAATGTTTGCTGTGAGCAGAGCTCTCACACGGCCCTCCCCACACGGGCCCCTTCACCAGCACTGAACAAGCATGCTTGAGAAGGGGCCTGCCAGCCCCTGCCTCTCCTCCGAGACCAGGCAGCGCCAGTTCCTAAATCCACCAGTGGGTGTCTCAGCTGGCCTGAGAAAGGAAGCAGCCTCCACAATCCCATAACACAAGAACTAGGGTCACCAAATGAAATGAAGAGAGGCAGCAGGTTTAACACAAACCAAAGGAAGTTTTTCTTCACTCGGAGCACAGTCAACTTGCGGAACTCCCTGCCAGAGGAGGTTGTGAAGACCAGGACTTTAACAGGGTTAAAAAAAGAACTAAATAAACTCACAGAGGACAGGGCCATCAATGGCTATTAGCCAGGCTGGGCAGGGATGGTGTCCCTAGCCTCTGCGTGACAGAAGCTGGGAACGGGAGACAGGAGGGATCACATAATGATTCCCTGTTCTGTTCACTCCCTCTGGGGCATCTGGCACTACCACTGTCGGCAGATGGGACAGTGGGCTAGATGGACCCATTGTGGCCATTCTTATAGGTTAGGTTTTAATCCTCAGCTTAGAAACTGACCTGCAAGGAAGAGGACTGAGAACCCGACTCATTTCAGTTAAATTATCAAGCAATAAGATTTGCTCTCTCCTGATCTGGAGCAGTGAGCTAGAGGCGAATGCCTTCACCTCGTTGCCAATTCTTTCCTGGTGGTGTCGTGTTCGTTTTGCACAACTTGATCTAATCTTTCAGAGGAAGAGACCGAGTCAGACAAGGGGCAACACAGAGAAGGCTGGAGGCTGGATTCACAACACCGAAGACGCATTAATTCGAGACGTGTGTTCCTTGCGAAGCAGTGGGACAGGTGGCAGTTTCCTGCGAAAACCTGCCTGAATTAAGTTGGTCTGTCATGGGCCAGGGGCTGCACATAACTCCATGGGGGTAGGGACCACAGCGCTAACAGGACCCAAGAAGGGGGGGCTGGCAGAGCAGTATCACCACTCGGGGAGGCTTGTGTATATAGAGTCAGACTGAATTCCCCATGGACCAACAAGACCCCGCCGCCCCCAGAAAGACTTTGGAGTTAAAACTGACCCAGGGACTCCTTTGGGACCCACAACTGGACAGGACTGTCCGTCTAAGGGGGAGCAGGGGCAGCCCGTTCTTGGAAGGACTTGCTCCAGTCCGTTGCCTTGTCCTGGGCAAAAGGAGTGACAAATGTGTAACCCAGAACTAATCCTGGGGGGGGGGGGGGGGTTTTCTGGCCAGGCCCATGGTGGGGGGATTTCTGCTGTGTCACTGGCGTGTGGCACGGAGGCTCTTGTTGTGTTCACGTGTGTTTTCTGCTGACTTGGAAAGAGCCGGGTGGTAACTTAACTGCCATCGTCGCCCCGTTTTCCGTCCTCCAGACGGACGCAGAGCAGCCTGCTGCGGTGCTCTGGCTGTACCGGGGAATTAAGCAGCTGCCTGGAAATTCTCTCTCCTGAGCTGGGTGAGGCCTGGAGCAGAAGTGACTGCTGGGAGCAGGAGCTGCAAGTGGGAACTCTCGCTGGACGACAGAGGGAGAATACAAGCGCCTGGAACGGTAGCAGACAGAGCTACTGTGTTCAACTTCTGTGGCAGCTGCTAGTGCTTCCTTTAAGCACGTTCCTTAGTGTCCTTTGAACGGTCTGCATTTGGATGCACCGCTAAGAGGGTTTAGCTGGAAACAGCAGCTTCCAGAACATGAGCTTGCCTTCTTGTTTTCTTGAAAAGAGGGCCCCCGCTTTTCTTCCACTCCGACCCAACTGAGCGATGTAGATGAGACACAAACTGCCATGGAAAACAGGTCAAGCCCGTTTTCACAAGCATTACAGGAACAGTAAATCAGCACGTTAGACGTGGGGCAGTTCCCTGAGCGTTTGGATGGGTCACAGCTATATGAACAAGACGCCAATTGCACAGGATGCAGATGACTATGCTGGACAAAGATACAGTAATTCCTCATTTAACACGGTAGATACGTCTCAGAAAATGATCGTGCTAAGCAAAAACGTGTTATGCGGGGTCAATTTTCCCATTGAAAATAATGGAAAAGTGGGGGTTGTGTTTCAAGCGGTGGCGTCGAAGTCCATTTTCTGTTGGTGCTGAGTCGTCAACGTCAACATGAGACGATGCACTGTACAGTAAAACTCCAATTGTCCGGCATCAACTGGACCCCGGAAGTGCCCCGGTCAGCCGCTCTCGGCCGGGCTGCTGTGAGCTACACGTGCGCTCGCGGCTCCAGCCTGCACTTGCTAGCAGCCGGCCACTGAGCACAGGCAGCTGCCTTGGGACCGGGACATAAGGTTGGGGGAGAAAGGGGACTGGGTTACAGCAGGGAGGGGAGGTGTTTGGCTCTGGGGAAGGGAAGGGAAGGGGAGGAGAGGGGAGGGGGATTGGGTTGGGAGTATGCTCTGGACACCTCGCCCCCTCTCCTCTGCCCCTGCTTGCAGGCCGGCGGCTGGGTTTCCCCAGCTGGCCTGTTGCCGGCAGCTGCGCGGGGCTTCCCCCGTCTCCCTGCAAAGCAGCGGAGGGTTCCCCGCTGACCCCCCCTCGCCGGACGCAGTGCGGGTCCCGGCAGACCCATCACAGCTGCCTTATAGTACCTCCCGGTACGCCGGATTATTGGAAGTCTACTGTATTACCGCTGTTTTCACAGTTTATACTGCTGCACGAAGTAGTCCGCCACTTGATTTTTTTTCGTGTTATTAAAAAAAAATGTTCCCCCCCAAAAAATCGTGCTGTTGCGAAAACGTGTTAAGCGGGCATGTGTTAAACGAGTAATTACTGTACCAGCATTCCTGGTACGGTCCCCTTAATAAGGGGAGTAAGTATAGGATCAGCAATTGAGCTGAAACAATACAAAGCTATTCTCAATTAAGTGTACATAACACATGCAGTCAGCAAAACACAGGGTGCGCAGCAACAAAGTGCAGCTTCAAATATTCTTTTTCTTGCCAACAGAGGCTGGGAGTTATTTTTGAAAACATGCTGCGTAGCAGGCACAGAGATGTCATGGCTGTTCAGACATTGGATGGTCACTACACTTTCACACAAGGACTTCAAGGAAATGAATCCAAGTGGATTGCCTACCATGATTATTGCCAGAGATCTGCTAGTTCATGAAAGGAACCTTAAGTGCAAGAGATGTACAGTAGAGGAAAGCAACCAGGTTCCACAGGTCAACTTGCTTGTTCGTTTCCCTTCACCGTGATTCTCCTTTACAGATTGCAGCCAGGCCTAGCTCCCCATCACCTTGCAAGGGTTGTAGCTCTGATGGTCACTAACACTGAAACCAGCAACAACTGTCCCAAAAGCAAAGCCCAGAACACTAGGGATGTAAAATCCCATTTAATTAGTTAACCAGCTAAACGTTAACTGATTAAACAGGGACCGGGGGGGGGGGACATAAATGATTCCGGGGTAACCAACTTACTATTCACACTTTTATTCTACTTCACTTGAACTTTTTCAAAGCAAGTTCTTATTAAAGGGATAGTCTGCTTTAAAAGGTTTCGACAACTGAATTAAAAGCCGTTTCAGGGAACATGCCTGCTACTGAGTATCCCTGCCAATCTCTGTGGTTTTGCAATTACATTTTCCTTTTTTACAAAAAAACACATTTCTCTCTCCCCCTATTGCTACATGATGGCCTCTCACAAAGAACATTGCCAGGAAAACCCAGGACATGACTACACAGCACCAAAAGAAGAAAACAATTATCTCTAACATTGCAATTACAGGCATCTCAGTTGTTAACAATAGCAGACAAAATATTCTTGCCAGAAGTATGATTTTATTATAAGTGACTATATCTCAACTTTAGTAAGGCCTCTGTTACTGTCTCTCATGATTATCTCTCAAACCAACCAGAGAAATAGCTCCTAGACAAATCTACTACAAGATGGAGGCACAGAGTTCTCTATCAATGGCTCACAATCAAGCTGGAAAGAGACACCAAGTGGGGTACCTCAGCTATCTGTCCTGGGTCCAATTTTATTCAATACCTTCAAAAATAACATGGACAATGGCATCAAAAGTGCCAAGCTGCAGGGGGTGGGGGGTTGCAAGCACTCTGGAGGGCAGAATTTGAATTCGAAATGATCTTCAAACTAGAGAGATGTTCTGAAATAATTCAGACGACAATTAAGAAAGGCCCATGGAAAGTACTACGCTTAGGAAGAAATAATCAGCTGCACAACTACAAAATGGGAAGCGAATGCCTAGGAAGGACTTTGCAGCGTTGTCGTCATGTCCCTGCCAGGGTCCTAGAAAGCCAAGAGAGCTTTTACTGAAGAGACTTCTGTTGGTGGGAGAACTCTTACAGAGCTCTGCATAGTTTGAAAACTTGCCCTCTCTCAAGAGGCGTTGTTCCAATGAAAAAAAACCTCTTCTCCCCCCGCCCCCGTGTCTCTCTAGGAAGCAATAATGCAGAAAAGGATGCACAATAATTTACTCCGGATCACCATCTAAATGACAGTCAATAAAGGAACACTGCTGCCCCAAAAAGGTAACCGTTCTGATGTGTTAGCAGGTGTGCTGGAATCCTGTGTCCAGCTGTGTGGGCACCACACTTGCAGAAACATGAGGACAAACCAGAGGAAGCCAAAGGAGACCTAGAAAAATGTTTTAAAGATCTAGAAAACACAACCTGTAGGAGGGACTGAGAAAATTGGGTTTGTTTGGTCTGGAATAGAAATGACTGGGAAGGACATGGTAACAGCCTCCAACTATAAAAAAAGTCTGTTCTAAAGAGGGCGAGAAATCATTCTCCTTAACTACTGAGGAGGGGGCCAGAAGTAATGGGTTTGAATAGCAAGCGAGAGTTTGTTAAGCATCAGGAAAAAGTTCTCCACTGTCAGGGTAGGTAAGTGCTGCACCAAATTAACTAGGCATGTCATTGGAGGTTGTTAAGAACAGACTAGAGCAGTGGTCTCCAACCTTTTTACACCCAAAATCACTTTTTAAATGTCAGGACAAGCCAAGATCTACCCCATCCCTTCCCTAAGACCCCACCCCTTCCTTGAGGCCCCGCCCTCTCTGTTCCCCTTCTCTCCATCTCTTGCTATCCCCAGCCCTTATACACTCTCAGGGTATGGCTACACTGCCGCTTTTTTCGATCCTTGCGTTGGAAGAGATTTTTCCAACATTTGGCCCGTCTGGACTGGGACAAATGTCGGAAAACCCCCTTCTTTTGGAAGCCCCATCATGCCTCGTGGAATGAGGAATACAGGGGCTGCCAAAAAAACGTGTTTGCCAGAAAAACTCCTGCAGTCTAGCTGTACCCTCACCCCCACACCCATTCCCTCATGCGCAGGAAGGCAGCAGGGGAACAAAGTCCTCAGCGCGCAACAGATCGGCGTTTTAGATACCACGCCGGCTGTTTTGGGGGAAGCAGCCCACGTACTTCCGGGGCCTGGCGCGCAGCTGCAAAACTCCCCCCGACCCCGCAGGAAGCCCGCACTACCTCCGTAGTCCCTGGAGGTAGCATCAGTGCAGCGTTAATCTTGGGGGTGCGGGGCAGCGAGGGGGGGCCCCCAAAGCCTCATGATTGACTGGTTGAGCCTCCAGGATCGACCAGTCAATCGCGATCGACGGGTTGGTGACCACGGGACTAGAGAAACAACTCTCAGCTATGGCCTGGATTTATTTGATTCTGCCTCAGTACAGGGACCTGGACTTGATGACTTCTTGTGATCCCTTCCACTCCTGAATGTCTATGGGGAAGAAAGGATGTAAAATCCTGGTTAAGCTGACCTAACACTTAACCGGGTTCTGGGCAGGGAGCTGCTCCAGCCCACCGGGGTTCGTGCTCCCAGCCCCCTGCCCCTGCCAGAGCAGCCCCGTCCATGGCAGGCTGGGCTCCCCAACAGAGACTGCTCTGGATGCCAGGGCAGCCCCCCACCCACGGCAGGCAGGGAGCTGCTCCATCCCCCACAGGTTACCTAGAACTGGTAAGCAGCACGCATTAAGGCTCAGGCTGGGTGTGCAGGCTCGGGGGGGCAGGGCTGAGGGGGTGGTGCAGAAGGGGGCTCTGAGCAGGGATGCAGGACTGGGGTGCAGGGGGCAGGGCTGGGGACGAGGGGGAGGGAGGCTGGGGGCAGGGCTGAGGGGTGGTGCAGAAGGGGCTCTGAGCAGGGATGCAGGACTGGGGGCAGGGCTGGGGACGAGGGGGCTGGGGGGCAGGGCTGAGGGGGTGCAGAAGGGGGCTCTGAGCAGGGACGTAGGACTGGGGGCAGGGCCGGGACGAGGGGGCTGGGGCAGGGCTGAGGGGCTGCAGAAGGGGCTCTGAACAGGGGACGCAGGACTGGGGCGGGGGCAGGGCTGGGGACGAGGGGGCTGGGGGCAGGGCTGAGGGGTGCAGAAAGGGCTCTGAGCAGGGATGCGGGGTGCAGAAGGGGCTCTGAGCAGGGATGCGGGAGGGCTGGGGCAGCCCTGGGGACTCGGGGGCTGGGGGCAGGGCTGAGGGGTGCAGAAGGGGCTCTGAGCAGGGATGCAGGACTGGGGGCAGGGCTGGGGACGAGGGGGCTGGGGCAGGACTGGGGTGCAGAAGGGGCTCTGAGCAGGGATGCGGGGGCTGGGGCAGGGCTGAGGGGTGCAGAAGGGGCTCTGAGCAGGGATGCGGGGGCTGGGGGCAGGGCTGGGGTGCAGAAGGGGGCTCTGAGCAGGGATGCGGGGCTGGGGGCAGGGCTGAGGGGTGCAGAAGGGGGCTCTGAGCAGGGATGCGGGGCTGGGGGCAGGGCTGAGGGGTGCAGAAGGGGCTCTGAGCAGGGATGCGGTGGGGCTGGGGCAGCCCTGGGGACTCGGGGCTGAGGGGTGCAGAAGGGGCTCTGAGCAGGGATGCGGGGGCTGGGGGCAGGGCTGAGGGGTGCAGAAGGGGCTCTGAGCAGGGATGCGGTGGGGCTGGGGGCAGCCCTGGGGACTCGGGGCTGAGGGGTGCAGAAGGGGCTCTGAGCAGGGATGCGGGGCTGGGGGCAGCCCTGGGGACTCGGGGGCTGAGGGGTGCAGAAGGGGGCTCTGAGCAGGGATGCGGTGGGGCTGGGGGCAGCCCTGGGGACTCGGGGCTGGGGTGCAGAAGGGGCTCTGAGCAGGGATGCGGTGGGGCTGGGGCAGCCCTGGGGACTCGGGGGCTGGGGGGCAGAAGGGGCTCTGAGCAGGGATGCGGGGCTGGGGCAGGGCTGAGGGGTGCAGAAGGGGGCTCTGAGCAGGGATGCGGGGGCTGGGGCGGGGCTGAGGGGTGCAGAAGGGGCTCTGAGCAGGGATGCGGGGCTGGGGCAGGGCTGAGGGTGCAGAAGGGGCTCTGAGCAGGGATGCGGGGGCTGGGGCAGGGCTGGGGCGGGGCTGAGGGGGTGCAGAAGGGCTCTGAGCAGGGATGCGGGGGCTGGGGGGCAGGGCTGGGGCGGGGCTGGGGGTGCAGAAGGGGCTCTGAGCAGGGATGCGGGGGGCAGGGCTGGGGGTGCAGAAGGGGGCTCTGAGCAGGGATGCGGGGGCTGGGGGCAGCCCTGGGGACTCGGGGGGGCGGGGCTGGGAGCGAGGCCGGGGTTCATGGCGCGCCGGCTCCCCAGCCGGTCCCGCTGCGCGGCTGGGGGGTGGGAGGGGAGCCCGCGGCGCATGCGCCCTGCTCCCCAGGCCGAGCGGGCTCGTTACCTGCGAATCCCGGAACTCCACCACCACATTCTCGCTGCTCCAGCGCGCCGCCATCTTGCGCCGCCCAGCGCCAGGGGGCGCGGCTGCGTACGCTGCGGCCGGAGGCGCAAGGCCTGCTGGGAGGTGTAGTCCCAGGTGCGGGGCGGAGATCGCTGCCTGCCGCGAGGCTCCTCCCCCACAGCTGCCTGCCTGTACCCCCCCCCAGTCTCCAGGGCTCTGCCCCCCCCCCTCAGCTGCCTGTCTGTCCGTCCCCCGCAGTTCAGGCAGGAGCAGCCAGCGAGTTGGCTTTGTCCGGCTCCCACGCTCTCTTCTGCAGCTGTTACTTGTGCGGCCACGTGCCTCAGCCTAAAACGCCAGGGCGGGAGGGCAGGCCCTGCATTTCCGTAGCGCGAGCCATGAGTGCACGTGTGACACCGTCGTTACAAAATGCCTGTCATGTCTGCGAGTCACCATGCCCTTGCAATGGCCCCAGTCTGGCAAGCACTTGGGCACGTGCTTTGTTTAGTAGTCCCACTGAAATTCATACCAGGGCTCACACCCTGGATCTTGCAAATGTGGCAGTGTATTGTACTGTACTAGTTGAGGTTACTGGGGTTACTCATGTCAGTGGCAGAACCGCCGCTTTACAAATGCCTGAGTTAGGGACTGAGCTGTCAACCACACAGTCACATCTGGAAATGGAAGTGCACAATCGGGCAGCAGCAGAGAGCCCCCCAAAAAGCAAATACAGCGCAGTACAGTGTTAAACTTGAGTTTTTAAACAATTGACAAGGTAAGGAAACTCTTCTATGCATGCTTCATTCAAATTAATATGATTAAAAGCAGAATTTTTCTTCTTCATGGTAAAGTTTCAAAGTATCAAATCAACGTTGTAACTTTGGAAAGAACCATAACATTTTGAGAACCTGAAAGCGAAACTAACTAGGAAATAACTTTAAATAAAACTGACTAGTCCATTTCCTAGCGGAAGCTAAGTTAAATGCAAAAAGTAAGCAATAAATATAAATAGTGAAAAGTGAATTAGGTTGATGTTCATATTCTAAAAAGATCCTACTACTGCTGCTTTGAGAACTTTTCAGTGTAGCCCTGTTGCACTTAGAACACTGAGAAAGTAACAACTATTTCACTCAACTATACCATATCAAGTCACCAGGTTTTTTTTTTTCTGTTTGTGAGTTACAATCTCAGGCCCCAAACTCTGCAATGAGATGAGTAAAGAGTAAAGCTTTTCGTCCACATGGCATGCCACTGACTTTTGTAGTCAATTGCACAATCATGGACAAAGGGAGGACATGACGATCATCTACAAATATTCAAATAGTGTAAATGACAGGAAGGGAAAGGAATTATTTCAAGTACAACCTGAAAAACTTCCTTACCATGGAAGCTATTAGAGCCTCCAGTAGAGTGGAGGAAGTGCACAAGGACGGGACATTTTTCCAATGGGCTGGGTGCATCATTGTTAAGAGCTGACAGTGTGCTCTGTGTGTGCAAGATACAAAATACAGTCTCTGCTCCAGAGATCAGAAAAGTTCTACATGTATATGTGTATAACTTTACACACATGAGCAATTGAGCAGATCCACTGAAGTCAATGAACCGGGTCACCCGTATGAAGAAAGCTACTCGTTTGTCTATGCTTCAGCGATGTCCCAACTTTAAAATTGAAATATTTATCTTTCCTTTGCCTACCTGACCTATTGAAATGTGGTAAGCATATGAGGACCCTGCCTGTCTCTTGTGTATCAGTACTGTCGCAGTGCTGGATTGACACACAAGTTAACTACAGTTTAAGGCCTCAGATTCAGAGGGGCCTCTAAATACAAAAAAATTACTCGTTTTTAGGCACATTTTCACTTATGTACTGGGAGAGATGCAAATGATACAACTTTATTATTTCTATTGCCGTTGTCCTTTCTGTTAGAATAATACACGTTTTTGGGTAGTGGTAGTGGGGCTCTTAAACTTGACATAGCTCAGGGCAGGGGGTAGGGAATTGAAGGCCGGGGGGCCAGATGCGGCCCCTGGCTTGCTTGGATCCGGTCCCTGAAGCTTGGGGCTCTCCCTCCCCAGCACTGGCGCTCCATCCCCTCCGCCATCCCTCCACGGGCTGGAGCACACAAAATCTACTAGCCTGGGGGCACTGGTGTGCAAGGGGACCATGGGGAGTGTCTGTCTCCTTCTCAGTCGGGGGCCAGGCCAGTGAGGGTTTGTTGGGGGGTGGTGTTCTTCGGACTCGTGTGCCGCCCTTGACTGATTTTCCTGTGGGTGAGCGGCCCCCGACCCAAGCAAGGTCCCCAGCCCTGGCTCAGGGCCTCGGCTTGTCGCCTGTCCCAGTGGCCCTGCTTGTGCCCAGGGCTCCTGGCAGGCTCCGGGACTCAGGCACCGACACTGGTGTATTGCAACAGGCAGCGTCATTGCACCGGCCCTGGGCACAACCGAGGATGCGGGCCCCGCGCCCGCGCCCGCCGCGCGCCGGCGGTGGCGGAGCGGGCGCGGCGCATGCGCGCGGGCGCAGCGCGGCGCGCGCTTGTCTCGGCTGGCCCCAGCCGCGAGCTGCGGTGGCGGTGGGCCTGGCCCCGCAGCAGGCGGCGGCGGCGGGATCACCGCTGCTCCCTCCCGCGCGCGCGGCGCGCGCGCGCGGCCCCCGCCTGCCCAGACTTCCCGGCCCGCGGCCGCGGCTGCGCGGGCCGGGGGGCCTGGCGGGGGCCGGCGCGGGCGGCGCGGCGCGGTTTTAATTCCTAGTGTGCCGTCGCCGCCTCCCCGCGTCCCTGCCCGCGCCGCGGAGCCCATGGGCGGCAAGCAGAGCAGCGCGGCTGCGCGGGGACCTCCCGGCGTCTCCAGCGACGACGATGGCTGCCCTGCCGGCGCCGCCTTCGGGCCCCGTACCCGGCGCGGGCGCGCGGCGCTATGGTTGCGCAGCCGCCCGCCAGCCTGGTGCTGGCATAAGATGGACCCCGCCGCCGCCGCCGCCGCCGGGCCTTTCACCGCCGTAGCGCGGCAGCGCGCCGACCCCGAGCGGGCCCCGGCCGGCGGCGGCTCGGGCGCGGACTCCACCTACGCCCATGGCAACGGTTACCAGGAGGACGGGAGGCGGTCGCCATGGCGATGGCGCTTACCTGGGGCTCGCGGCCGCCGGCCGACGCGGCATCGCCGCGCCCCGCTGGTCTGGATGAGGCACAGCGCGTGGAGTCCGCGGGGAGCCGTGGGGGTGAGCGCGGGCCGGGGGAGGGAATCCGTGTGTGTGGGGTGAGCCCGGGCCGGGGGCGGAATCCGTGTGTGGGGGTGAGCCCGGGCCGGGGGGTGAGCCCGTGGGGTGAGCCCGGGCCGGGGGCGGAATCCGTGGGGGTGAGGCCGGGGGGAGGGAATCCGTGGGGTGAGCCCGGGCCGGGGGAGGGAATCCGTGTGTGTGGGGTGAGCCCGGGCCGGGGGCGACTCCGTGAGGGGGTGAGCCCGGGCCCGGGGGCATTGTCCGGGGGCTGCTCCCTGCGGGCCAGGGTTCTCAGCGGCACCCCGTTCCCGGGCGCTGTAACCGGACCGCTGGCCCAGCAGAGCCAGCCGGGCAGCGGGCCCTTGCCAGGCAGAAAGCTGCCAGCGCCTGGCGTGGCCTTCTCCTCCCTGCTCTGCCTTGGCTCCCCTAGAGGCCTCTACGGGCAGGCCTGAGTGCCCTCCTTTGCCGGCTGTCTTTCTGGCAGGTGCCTGGGCGCTGGAGTGGCCGGGCAAGGAGCAGGGTGCTACTGGGCCCTTAATTCCATGAGGTTGGGTGACTGATCCGTAGCCCAGGTTTGGCTGAGTTCTACTGGAGCAACCCCTGACGGGGGGCAGTGCCTGCCCTTTACCTCCCGGCCCCTCCCCCCATGCCTGGTATAAAAGAGTTGAGGGCGGCTGGGCATTACTTCTTGGTCCGTGCTGTGGCGGGAGAGGATGGAGACTCCCTCGAGAGAGGCAATTGAGCTAGAAGCGTCGAGTTGGGGGTGGGTCAGTTTGGGCAAAAGTGGGCTGGGGCTGGTGTAAACCTGCTCCAGGGCAAGTGGTTGGCTGGGAAGGACTGAGCCAGGTTTTGGGATGGCTTCTGAAAAGGGGCTGGTGTGGTTATAGTCTCTAGTGTCCAGATGTCTTCAGGAAAAAAATGAAGGGAGGGTCTGGGAAACCTGAAAATGAGAAGTAGGAGTTTGTGCCCTTTCTTCTGGGAAGAGGCCACAAGAAGAGGCCGAAGGGGTTTTCCCATCCAACCAGCTGGCATAGTCAGGATGCCCTGTAGCAAGTGGAGAGAGAGGAAATGACTTGTCTGGCCTGCTTGAGGAGGCTGTGGAGTGAGCAGACGCTGCTGCAGGAAATCTGTTAGGGCTGAGGGAGAGAGGAAGCTGCCCCCCCACCTCGCTCCTAAACAGCTCCATTGGCCGGGCTGGCTGTCCCAGTGGGATTGTCAGAGACCTAGGGCAGGGAAAGAGTGGGAGAGCTCCCTGCTGTGCAGTCATTTCAGGGATGGTGTCTTGTTTCCTGGAATAGTCTGGGACTTTTCTCCCCCTCCACCGCCTTCTTGAGTGCTGTAAATGACCTTGTTCTGGGAATCTCCTAGTACCTCTCAGGAGCATGCCTCCTTTCACAGGGAGCAAACAAAGGACAAGGGAGTGAAATGCAAAGCAAGACTCATAGGACCTGCTTCCCGCTTCTCCCAATCCAGGGGGCTTGCTGCTGCCACTCGGACAGGTGCTCTCTGGTGCCCTGAGTTAATGTAGGGTACCCCAACTGTTCCGCCGTTACCCCAGACAGTCAAGAAAGCCTAGTGACTGGAGCACAGGGTTGGGAGTTGGGACTCTTGGGCTCTCTTCTAGCTGCCCTGCCGTGTGACACTGTGCAGCTGCCTGCCTCAGTTTCCTTCTCTGTTTTTTAAAGTGATGATTCTTCTGTGGGGCATGGTGTCAGCTCCTGAAACCGCTATAAGCATGCCAAGTGTCACGGTTGCAGTGGAATCCCACCCAGTTGTACTTCTCAGCAAGGATTTTATTGCAGATACAGGCCTTGTCTAATGAAACCTTAAATACAGAATCTCTTACAGTATTCCTGGATGCATGCTCTGTAGGTGATGGCACCTGTTCTGTTAGAGCGGAGCTGCCCTTCTCAAAGTACCTTTCTGAGAGGCGTGATCTGAACGTCAGTGTTTTCTTGCTTGCTTACTGATTTGCAAAATGGACTAACGCCCCTCCTGGGTCTCCCAGCTGTTAGTGTGAGTTAGTGAAGGTTTGTGTTACTGCATGTGTTGTGCTTTGCTGTGTTTGTGGCACTCTAGAAGGACTGAATTTCTCGTGTCTGCTTTGGGGCCCTGCAGGAGGTTGTAGGTTTGTTCTAAGAAGCGCATGCAGTACGTGGTTTGGTCTCAGCCACTTGCCCTCCTGGTGGTGGTTATCCAGTGGCATTGGTAAGGTGAAAAAGCAAGAGCACAGAAAACTAATGATTCTGGAAACATGTCTGGTTTTATTTGATTTGATTTATGTGTTCACCTCCCATGTCTCCTGTATGCAGGCAGCTCTGTGGGAATTTTGTGGAGGGACAGGTTAAGGGACAGAGTAGCAAAAGATGCAGAGACCGTAACCTTTTGTTTTCCATGGTTAGAATGGAGTGTGTGTGTACGTGTGTGTAATCAATACACCGCTGTACATCTTCCTCTGCAATCCTCCTTCCGAGGGCCAACTGCTGCCTGAAGTGAAACCACACTCCATTAGGCCCAGTGAAAATGCTGAAACGACAAAGCTTTGGTATGTGGAGAAAGGCCTTGACATTGACTTGGGTGACTTTCCCACTCATTCGTTAGGGGGACTTGAAACTGAAGAGTTGCTGAAAACATGCCACTGCATTTGAAGTCTGCCTTTCGGTCCTGAATGGATATGGCCCTCAGCTAGAACAGATTTCCACCTGCTTCTGCAAGGAGGGACCTGCAGAGGATGTTCCCTCCTTGTCGAACGCAGCTTACTCTCTGAGGATCTGATTTGTATTACAGCTGTGTCCAGAGGCATCAAATCAGGTCAGAACCTCCTTGTACTTGGCACTGTACGTGCTCAACAGACAGGCCATTTTTACTGCACAGCTGCCTCCGTTGTACTGTCGTTTCTCGGACCCAGGAACAATACTACTTCTTAGCAGCCTCTCGATCTAGGAGAGATGTGACGACACTAGTGACAAAATGAGTCTGTAAGGCTGCTCTGAGGGTGGGCTGGTGAGGGTTTCCTTGTCAGACTGGGTGCCCTCTTCTTAGGGAAGAAGACTCCATTGTTTGTTAAAGTGACTCTTGCTTGCTGAGGAGGGTTTCCCTAGGCATCCTAGCGCCCTAGTTAACCCCAGTTGTCTTTCCAACTGGAGCTGTTTGGAAAGCCACGGTGTTACTGGTGTCCACGGCCTTTCTTGGGTTTGGTTTGTGTAGTCTCCCATCACATGCGCATTTGTTTCTAGGCCATTGGCTCCTCATAAGATGGAGTGGAGGATGGTTGGTTTGTGAGGGAGAACAGAATAGTTCCTCGGAGTCTTCTCATGGAAGTTCGTGATGCTCTAGAATTACGAAGGGCCCCAGTAAAATGAGGAATGTGTGACTGGCCTTTTGTGGGCATGTGCACCTCAATCTGTGTCAGGCTGACCCGCCTCCCAGCTTCATGACAGGAGGTTGGGAGACTCCCACAAGCTGTAAATGCTCTAAAAGTACCCGGAACGCCCTGCCGTGGCCCTACAGTTCCCAGGCCCCGGAGCTGAGAGGTTCCTGGCGAAGGCAGCTCACGCTGTGGTCCACTCTCAGGAGGTGCCCAGCCACGTGAGTTTGGTTTGGCTATGTTGTTGGGTCATAATGCTCCAATGGGACACCCTTTCTAGTGTTAAACGGTTGTTGTCTTGGGCGTTGTGGGCAGTTGAGCCGCGTACATCCATTCTTGCTGGGACCGTCTCCAGCCTGTAGTTGCAAAGAGAACTGACAGCTTCCTGTCTCAGCACCCAGGGACTAGAGAGGTGTACTATGCGCATGCGTAGGAGACCAGCCATGGTCTGGATAGAGGCAGGTTTGGTAGGAAGCGGCTGATTCTAGCCCTCCTGCAAGGCAAAGGAGCATGGCTGTGGGTTTTGGTAGGCTCTTCAGAGCGCCAGCTGAGCCCCAGCACATGTGTCCGGCTGGAAGAGCCTGTCTCCCCTCCAGCTAGACGGGAGCCTGCGGTGACGAGCTGGAGGTGGTGGGGCCTGAGGCCGTGGAGCTTTCTCACAGCTGTGGAGTGACCTTATTCGGCGTTTCGGCCCTCTGACTTAGGACCCTGGCCCCGCCCAGTCTCCAGAGAAACGCTTCCTCCCGCCTCGCTGGCAACAGAATGCAGCTGTTCGGGCTGCCTTGTGCAGATCTCCAGCATAACCACGGCTCCTCTCCCCCGCAGCCCTCTCAGCCTCCACAGACAGAGCTCAAGGGGTCTCGCTCGCCGCCAGGAGTTCACCGTTACTATGGGAAGGGGCTGGGGGCTGGCCCAGGGCCACCGCACGAGGGCTGTGCTGGGGCTTTGGGGCTGATCTCCAGCCTGGCCAATGAGACTGCTCTTGTAGAGGGGGCATCGAAGGGTCTCATCTGGCCCTGCGGCTCTGTCCCACCCCAGAGCCATCTAGCCATGCCACTGGCTTCCTGGTGCCTCCTTCCTCCCAGCTCAGTCCTGTTGGCTGAGCAGCACTGCTTTGTCACCCCCTAGCGCTCGTGTGTGGGTCAGAGGGGCTTGGGTTGGTCGTGTCACCCCCTAGCGCTCGTGTGTGGGTCAGAGGGGCTTGGGTTGGTCGTGTCACCCCCTAGCACTCGTGTGCGGGTCAGAGGGGCTCGGATTGGTAGTAGGGATGTAATGGCTAACCGGTAAGCAGCACCATTACAGGGTAATGCTTACCAGTTACGGTTAACTGGCCGGGGACTGCACCGTGGGTTGGGGGCTGCTCCGGCCCCCACCCGCCCATCCCCAGTTAAACATAATGTTTTACACTGTTGTGCGTCCCTGGCTGGCAGGGTGTCTGACTTGATGCTAATGCTGTGTGAGGTCGAGTGGATTGTCTGCCTTGGCCACAGAATCTTTTCTTGTTCCAGAGCAGCTCGCCCCATGGGCGGTGGCAGGGCTCGCTTCCGCTGGCGGCCGCTTGTCCGTCTGGCTGCTGCCCTGGCGATGGTCCCCGGCCTATGAAGTCCTTGGCCGTTTTACCCAGCCCACTGAGGCACACACTAACTGCCCAGGGGGCTGGATTGGGTTTGGTCAGTTCCTGTTTCTTGCCTGAAGTCCGTCTTTTCTCCACGTGCAGAGATTCTCCTCCCCTTCCCACCCCACCTGCTCCAGCCACGCTTGCTGGAGAGCCACTTCCCGGTCTGAATTGTCTAAAAGTCAAGAGATTCCAGTCTCCTTTTGGTTCTGTTCCACTGCCTGGGGATGCCGTAACAGCGCTTTGCAGCTGGCTTATTTATTGGTGTGCTAGCAGAGGTTGGGTGTCTCCTGCTTTGCTCTGTGAGTCTGTCAGACACGAGCACCCTCAATGAGGGCAGGAGACCGCAGCCGAGCCTGGGCCAGGGAGGCCCCACTTAGCAGGAGAGCATGCACATAGCCAAGTGAAATGTACACACCGGGGAGAGAGCCTTTTCCCACCCATCTCGTTGTCTCTGTGCCAAACCCGCCAGGCGCGGAGAGCTCCTCTAATGAATGCCTCAGGGATCTCTTGGCACCGGAGTAGCCAAGTGGGCTACCACAAGACTGCGCTAATGAACTTGTGGTAGCCTCCAACTGTGTCCAATAAACAGTGGGAGGAGGTTTTCCCCTTTGCTGGAACAGATCTGTGCCCGCTTTCTCTCGCTGGCCTTACACCAGGGTCTCCAATCCTGGAGTCTCCTGAGTTCTTTTCCAGAGACGGCTCATTAAAGTCACCCGCTGCAAGCCGCATGCCAGGAAGGCCAGAGGACTGTTGTGAACCAGAGCGCAGGGTCTGGCTTTCCTTACAACACTGCAGTCGCGCCGCCTGGTCCTCCTCCCTTCGCATCCCTCTTGCCCCACCAAGGCCTGGGACTTACCTGGATGGAAGTGGGCTCAGAATTGGCCTCAGCGCCCTTGGGAGCTACCCATGTCTGACAGGTGGGGGGCACTGCAGCAGGGAGTGGTGACAGAGCGTGTAGTATAGCAGGGGCAATGGCTGAGCTGGGGGAGAATCCTTGGCCTCGAGCTCTCTGCTTTACTTGCTCGCTCGCGCCATCTCTGTCCAGGTGACCCTGTAAAAGGTGAATGCGGCCCCTGCGCACAGCCAGTGGGAGTTGTCCCATGGCGGTAGGAATCATAGAATCCCAGAGCTGGAAGAGACCTCAGGGGGTCATCAAGTCCAGCCCCCTGCCCAAAGCAGGACCAATCCCAATTAAATCAACCCAGCCAGGGCTTTGTCAAGCCGAGACTTAAAAACCTCTAGGGATGGAGACTCCACTACTTCCCTAGGTAACCCATCCCAGTGCTTCCCCACCCTCCTAGGGAAATAGTTTGTCCTAATCTCCAACCTAGATCTCCCCCACTGTAACTTGAGACCATTGCTCCTCCTCCTGCCATCTGCCCCCACTGAGAACTTCAGGAAGTTGAAGGCTGCTTGTTAAATCCCCCCTCACTCTTCTCTAATCGTTTTGGTTGCCCTCCGCTGGCCCCTCTCCAATGCGTCCACAGCTTTTCTGTAGTGGGGGGCCCAGAACTGGACACAATACTCCAGATGTGGCCTCACCAGAGCCGACTAAAGGGGAATAATCACTTCTCTGGATCTGCTGGCAATGCTCCTCCTAATGCACCCCGATATGCCATTCGCCTTCTTGGCTACAAGGGCACCCTGTTGACTCATATCCAGGAATGTTACTACTGTAACTGTTAAAAACAGTAGCAGTTACAGTAGCTGCAGGCTCGGGGGTATAAAGCGTATGCTGCAGAGCCCGCAGCGCAGCCGGTGCCCTGGGAGTGGGACCCGGAGCCGGTATGCACCAGGAGCCAGCTGCTGCCCCATGCCACGGGCTCTGATACCGTGCAGGCTCGGCAACATAGGCTTTGTACTGCAGAGCCCGTGGCATGGGACAGTAGCCAGCTTGTCGGGAGCAGGGCTGGAGCCGGCTTATATGCACACCACTCCCAGGGAGCCGATTGCCGCCCCACGGGCTCTGGTACAGGGCCAGCAGCGCGGGATGGCCACCGGCGCCCCAGGGGCTGGCGTGTCACCGTCTGCTGCTGCGTTGAAATGGTGACACCCCTACATCCCTACGCGGCGGTGAAGAGGCTGGCTTTGGAAGAGTGCAGCATGTCACACGCTCCTTCCTTGCTGGCTGACCCGCAGGCAAGGGGCACGCGGAAGCGCTGCTCCCTGCTGCTCTGCTGGCAGCCCCAGAGACACACTCCGGGGTGGATGGCTGCAGAGCCAAGGGCAGGCTGCCTTGTGGCTTGCGCTCACCCTGATGCTGGGGACCCTAGTAGTTTGGCGAGCTTGCTCTCCCCCTGGCGTGCTGCCGGGTGCCTGTGAGCCAGGGGTCGTGGCCATCGAGCCTGCAGGCCTTGTGCCCGGGAATCACAGGAGCAGGAATGAGCAGCCCTGCCACGGGAACGTGCCTGGAGGCGTTTCGAGGCTGCCTGCTCCATCCCCTTCTGCAGCCTTGCTTGGGCTGCCTGCCTTGTGCACTGCTGTGACCCCGGGCTGGGCCGACTGCTCATCTTGGCCCCAAGCCCTCTGTGACCCGGCCTTGCCCGGCTGCTCACCCTGCCCCCCAAACCCTCTGTGACCCTGGGCCGGGACGACTGCTCACTCTGCCCCCCAAACCCTCTGACCCGGCCTTCCCCAACTGCTCCCCCTGCTTACCCCCCCCTCCTGCATCCAGGCATCCCTGCAGCTGAGGTGTGTCTGGGGGGGATGGAGTTTGGGGAGCAGCTGCAGGAAGCTGCTGTTTGTGGTGGTTTGGCCTGTGTGTAAACGCACCACCTGAGCCTTGCACAGTTGCACACCACTTCCTTCGGCAAAGCGTCTGCAGGCTTCCTGTGCTGCTCTGTTGGTGGGAGGGTGAGGGGGCCCTGCAGGCTTCCTGCATGGGGTGGGGGTGGGGGGGGTTATGTGTGTATGTGTGGCTCTGCAGGCATTCTGCATGTGTGTAGGGAGGGGGCTCCCCCAGGCTTCCTCCATGGGGTGGGGTCTGTGTGTGTGTGTGTGTGTGGGGGCCCTGCAGGCTTCCTTCATGGGGTGTGTGTGTGTGTGTGTGTGTGTGTGTGTCACTCTGCAGGCTTCCTCCATGTGTGGGGGTGGCTCTGCAGGCTTCCTGCATGGGGTTGTGTGTGTCGGGGAGGGGAGGGGAGTAAGAAAAACAGTCATCCTCCGTCCAGAAACCAGACAGCTTCCCCGTGCTGGTGCTTGCAGTGCAGTGGGGCTGCTCCTGGGTGGTGCTGGGCACCAGAGCCTAGCCAGAAAAACCTGAGCCCGTGGCTTGTCCGGCACTATTCTTATTCAGTCTAGCCGGGAAGGGATGACTGGCTGGGTCCAGGGGATTATTAATGTGTCTTTTAGATCTGGTATGGTTCCTGCTGCCTTGAAAGAGGCAGTGATAAAACCGTTACTCAAGAAGACCTCCCTGGACCCACGTGACTTAAATAACTATCGCCCAATTGCTAATATTCCCTTCTTGGGCAAGGTACTCGAGCGGGCGGTGGCGCTGCAACTCCAAGCTTTCTTGGAAGAAACAGACTACTTAGATCCATTTCAGGCTGGCTTTAGGCCTGGTTTTGGAACTGAAACAGCCTTGGTTGCCCTGGTAGATGATTTACGCCAGGAGATAGACAAGGGGAGTGCATCCCTGTTGATTCTCCTAGACCTCTCAGCGGCTTTTGATACCATTGACCATGATATCCTTCTGGGACGCCTGGCAGAGTTGGGTATTGGAGACACTGTTTTGCAATGGTTCCGGTCCTACCTGTCAGGACGCTTTCAGAAGGTGGAGCTAGGGGGCTGCTATTCGACCCCGTGGCAATTGTGCTATGGGGTCCCGCAAGGTTCCATCTTGTCCCCTATGCTGTTTAATATCTACATGAAGCCGCTGGGAGAGGTCATAAGGCGTTTTGGAGGACGGTGCCATCAATATGCAGAGGACACCCAACTCTATTTCCCTGTGACATTAGAACCAGGTGTGGCAATGACTGATCTAAATCGGTGTCTGGAGGCAGTGATGGTTTGGATGAAGTCAAATAAGCTGAAGTTGAACCCAGATAAGACTGAGGTCCTGTGGATCAGGAGGCCATCTGTGCGTGAATGTGGCATGGCACCTGTTCTAGACGGGGTTACTCTCCCCCTGAAAGAACAGGTACGCAGCTTGGGAGTCCTCCTGGACCCTTTTTTAACATTTGAAAATCAGATTTCTTCGGTGGCCAGGAGTGCCTTTGGGCAACTTTGTTTGATCCGCCAGCTGCGACCCTTCCTGAACAAACATGACTTGGCCACAGTGATCCATGCTCTTGTTACATCCCGACTGGGTTACTGTAATGCAGTTTATGTAGGGTTGCCTCTAAAGAGCCTTCGGAAACTTCAACTGGTCCAGAATGCGGCTGCTCGAGTTTTAACTAACACTAGTTATACGGAGCACATTATGCCAGTGCTTCGGCAGCTGCACTGGCTTCCGGTATGTTTCCGGGCACAATTTAAGGTTTTAGTTATGACCTATAAAGCCTTAAATTAGTTGGGTCCAGGGTATCTGAAGGACCGTCTTCTCCCATATGAACCTGCCTGGGGACTGAGGTCAGCTGGGGAGGCTTTGCTTCATGTTCCCCCACTTGTGGAAATAAGATTAACATCTATGCGGAACGGGGCATTCTCAGCTTTTGCTCCCAGGCTGTGGAATTCTCTTCCTTGGAATATTTGCATGGCGCCAACGCTAGCGTTGTTCCGGCGTCAGGCTAAAGCCACCCTTTTTACTTGTGCTTTTATTAATGTTTGAGTCTGTATGTGTGTGTTCCTCCTCTCTATATGTTTTTAGCTGGTTATGTCCCTCTGAGGTCTCATATTTTAAATTCTCATATTTTAAATTTGTATATATATTGTATTTTTTTGTTTGTTCTTGTAAGCTGCCTTGAATATTTTAAATAGAAAGGCGGGGTAAAAAATATTTAAATAAAATAAAATAAATAAATATTCTGAGAAAGTCACTGGAGTGCAAGAGACTGGGGAGCCAGCATCCACTGGCCACAACCTGGAAGATGCAGGAGTTTGAGTGGCAGCCAGTGTTCCCTTGCAGTTGTTCCATCCTTGTGCGGAATACACTTTCTTGTGTGCACTGAGGCATGGGGAGCTGTGCACCGCTAGGGGAAACGCTGGCTGGGGGCACTCTGCCAGTCAGCTGACTGGCCCCTGAATCTCTCGGGGGGGTGCCCACTGCAGCCGCGAGGATCTCTGATCCTGGTTGGGGCCAGTGCCCAGCTGCATGTGCCCGTGTGAAGCGCTGCTCGCTGTCTCTGGGCGCAGAAGCTCCCTGCCAGGTACCCAGCCTCATGGCGACAGGGCGCAAGCTGGCGGTCCAGAGCTGTGCAGAACCAGTGGCTTCCCGGGCGAGTTCCCCGAGCATGGCCCTGCCTGCGCTGTCTGCACGCTCTGCGTGACGTGTGCCAAGGGCAGCTGTCGTGGGGCACTCAGCGCGGAGGATCTGATGGGGGCTGTGAGGAAAGGGGGAGATGGCCACGTTTGTTAAGGGACCCCAAAGCCCAGTGCTGCTGCACTGCACCCCTTCAGGCACCTGAGGCCCATGTCATGGGTGCCATGCGTTGCCCTACCCCCAGCTGGCGCTTGCACCTCCTGCGCACAGAGCCAGTTCCGCGGGAGAGCAGCTTTGCGGGCCCGAGCTCTGTGCAGAACGTGGTGGCTCGGCCACATGCGGCGCTGCCTGGAAGGGGCTCGGCCGCCCCCTGGGTCTGCACGGCCTTGCTCCCCGGTGTCTTCTGGGTCCCTCGCTTTGGGGTGCGGTTAGTGCCCCGTTCTGCTCGCCTTCCTACCTTCGCGCCACCCCAGCCAGGTAAGCTGGCCTGCCCCTCGGCCTGCCCCTGTCTCTGCCTCGGGGGGGGGTGTTCGGCCACCAGCCGGGGCGCAGCTGACCAGGGTGTACACAAACAGGCTTGCTGTGGGGCTCGCTGCTGGGGCAGGGAGCCCCACCGTGTGGTCACTGGGGTTCCATCCCCGTGCATACTGCGGCAGGCCCACAGCTGCGGGGTGAATTCCCTCAGGGGGAGAGGGCTTCCTCAGCTGCTCGTCTGCCACCCCTCAGGATCATGACTTGTGGGGTGGCCACAGTGACCTCTGCCAGATCAGCCTTGTGGGGCCCCCTGAGCGTTTGCTCTGCCCTTGCGACCCTGCCCAAGACCCCGATGGAGAGATGCAGAAAAGCCAATGGGGCAGGACCAACCAGCCTTTCTCTTTCAGAGGGTTTCATTTGTACTCGCTCTGCCAGTGCTGTGTACCTCGCCTGCTGTAAAACGAGGCAAACCTCTAGATGAACTGGTGCAGTCCACACACCTGTTCTAAGCGGGACACGACCCAGGGGCCGTATCTGGCCCCCAGCTTCCCTGGATCCAGCCTCTGAGACTCCAGCACCTTCTCCCACACCCAGACCCCAAGCCCGCATCCTGGCAGCCCTCTGCCCCACACTGAGCCCCTCATTTTTATCCCACCCCAGAGCTATGGGGGACCAACAAAATCTACTGGCCCAGGCCCCTCTAGGCTCTGGGGAGAGTTTCTGCTTCTCAGTCGGGCGCCACGTCAGGGATGGTTTTTCCTTGTCATTTCTCCCTGGCCCCCGACTGTTCTGTGGGTCAGCGGCTCCTGACCCGACAGAGGTTCCCGAGCCCTGGCTTAGACTCAGGACTTCAATGTCTGAATTCCGCAAGGAATGGGGACGGGTCTGAGAGCAGCCAGGCAGGAAGACGCACATCAAGAATAGAACGAAATGCCCCTTCCCCAGGCTGCCCTGGCTCCGGTCAAGGGCTGCAGAGCAGCTGGCTGGCTGTTTTTTAGAGGCCACTTGTTCATGGCGTGTGGCGGGGGAGAGGCTTGAGTGGCAGCCTGCTTTGTGTAGCCCCTCTGTGCCAGTGCTAGCCGCGGGTCTGGCCTGCGTTCGCTCCAGCCTGCAGGAGCTGAGCACAGTGACGCTACTGTGGGACACGTGGCGTGTGACAAAGAGGCAGTGTGGTCCCTTTGTTTGAGCCCCGACGCTGGCATGGCCTCCCGCTCCTGCCTCTTCGCTGCTCCTTGGGAGCCTGCCAGAGTCTGCTTCTGTATCCGGGAGCCCTGCTCTCCCCAGCTGGACGGGAACCTCCTGGGGATAGCTGTTGGGTATCGCCAAAGCAGGGGGATCCTTGGGAGGGGGGAAGGGTGCGGTGGGGAGAGGGGAAAGCAGCTCTTTAGGGCCAGAGATGCTTAGTGCCACGGCCGCACTCATTGCATGGTGGCTGCCAGCTGGCCCCATCGGTGCATTAGTGCCACTGAGCTGCTGGCTGGGCTGCCGCCCACGCCTATCCAGCTGACTGGGGCACAACAGGCTTGGGGGTTCGTACCGGGGAGCATCTGACTAAAGGCACATTCCTGGGGCGAGCCACCATTTTCAGGACCCTTTGGGGCTTGTGTCCCTGCTCCAGGTTTCAGTGGCTTGGTTCTCACAGCACGCCATGGGCTCCAACAGCAGGGAGCCCCTGCCAGTGCTCTGAGGCCTGTGGGCAAAGGCGGCAGCACACAGGTTGGGTACTGACGGCCTGGTGGGGTCCATCGCCAGGTGCCCTTGCAGCTGAATGTCTGCACGTGGGTATCCCTGGCTTGTCTCACTGCTGCTCCCTAGAGGGCGCTGGGCCCCATCCCCATCCCCGGCCCCACGTGTGAGCGGAAGGAGCTGGCGGGGAATTGGCAGAGCTCCTGCTGTGAGCATCTGGGAAGGGGAACAGACCCTGGGCTGGACAAGTGGGGGGCACCAGGGGAGGGGGCCGGGTCGAGCTGTGCGGGTTCTGTAGTCGGGGGTGCATTAGCAGAGCTGTGTGCTGGGAGCTGCCCCTGCCCCAGAGCTCTGAGGCTGCCGCTTTGTCCAAGGGAGCTGCAGCACCCCACTTCCCCAGCACTGAAACGTGCCACGTGTCCCGGCAGGCCCATGCTCCAAGGCTGGCACCAATAGACACATGGTGCCACCCCTTGGAGACCACACGCCCAGCCAGGCCCAGCACGTGCTGGGGACTCAACTAGCGGTTGCTGCTCCAGAGACGGGTCTCGGAGTCACCGTGGAGAGGTCTCCGCAAACATCCGCCTGGCATGCAGCGGCCGGTGGAGAAGCCACCCGAAGGTTGGGAGCCATTAAGAGAGAGAGAATAAGACGGAAGATATCTTATTGCCTCTGAACGCTGGATACGCCCACTGCTTGAGTACTGCCCGCAGGGGTGGCAGCCTCATCTCCAAAAAGATCTCTGGGCACTGGAAAATCCAGGAAAGGGCAGCTAAAATGAGAGGGGTTTGGAACGGCTGCCACGGGAGGGGACGTTAATAAGCTGTCACGTTACTGGATTTTAAAGCGAGCAGACAGATCACTGGTGCACCCAAATTCTGTACACATCTCTGCCATGTGAGGAGTCAAATGAAAGCTTGTGCTCTACTGATTCTGTGTGTGACACTCATGTACTTGTGTGGTGTGTGTATGTGAAGTTATGGATCGAGGCTCTGTTCTTGGATTGTAAATGTCTGTCTGAGACAGACAGCAATGGGCCTGGACTGCCTACAGTGAGGAAGGATTGGTCAGTGAATGGCTGGGCTAACTAGCACTGCTCTGCGACAATGGCTCTGAGTGGCCAATTGACACCTGAGGGATGCGTCTAGGAGCCTGCAGACCAGCCAGTGCCTCATGGCTGCTGGCATGTGAAACACAGACAGGTCACTTGATCATGTGACCAGCTGCAGCTGGGGAGACACCAGGAAGGGATATAAAATGCCATGAGGCGGACTCCATCTTGTCTTCAGTCTTGCTCCTGATCCCAGATGCAGCCTTGCGAGGGACAGCGAGCGGGAAGGATTGCTGACCTGTCCTGACACAGGTTGTGCACCAGAGACTTCTAAGCAGGCAGTTTGTAACATCTCTGCTGAGAGCCTGCATCCAGAACTGGGGGATTGGTGCATGTGACGTATTCTCCTTCACAACCTCGCCCTCCACCTTTTCCTTCTTGTTAATAAACCTTTAGATTGTAGATGCTAAAGGATTGGCCCAGCGTGCTCTTGTGGGTAAGATCTGAAGTGTAAATTGACCAGGGCACTGGCTGGTTCTTTAGCACCGGGAGGACCCGTTGGGGTAGGTGAGATCGGGTTCTATAACCCCTCACCTGTGTGCAGGCCCGGGGCTGATTGTAGCACAGGGAGAGCTGGGGTGTCTGAGGGGTTTTGCTCATGAGGCTTCCTGCTGGCCGGATTGGCAGCTGGAGCGCTCGGTGTGACTGGTGTGTGGCCTGTTTGGGAAAGGTCTCCAGTCGAGGGCTGTAAGCAGCCCTGATTTTGAGTAATCCGCCCTGAGCTGACGCCCTCAGCGGTGCCCAGCCCCGGCGGGGTCCGTCTCATAAGCCTGGGACTTTTCAGCTTACAAAAGAGACAGCTACGGGGGGATAGGAGAGAGGTCCATAAAATTATAACTGGGGTGGGAAAAATGCGGGCCTCCTAGCCTGCGGACTGACCACCTGGCCTTCACAGCATCCTCTGGCGAGGCTTTGGCAGGGTTCAGAAAAGAGCTAGATTGATGGAGGATGGTTCCCTCAATGGCTGTTAGCCAGGCTGGGCAGGGAGGGTGTGTCGGGCTGGGAATGAGCAACAGGGGCGGGATCACGTGGTGATTCCCTGTTTGTTCCCTCCCCCTGGTCCACCGGGCACTGGCCACTGTGGGCAGCCAGGACGCTGGGCTGGATGGGCCGTTAGTCCAGGGATTTAAGAGTAGTTAAGTCAACTACTCGCGTCCCGTCTCCTCCCCTTGCTGCCTGTCTGTCGGGGTCGGCAGCCTTTCCGAGGTGGCGTGCCACGATTTATCCCTCCTGCCCTGGGCCGCGCCGCTCTCTGGAGGAAGGGGCTCTCTCCACCGTGCGCCCTGCTCGGTCTCCTGCCCTGGGCGCCACTCTGGCTTTTCCTGTGGGAGCGGAGGAGCAGCGCACGCTTCCCCGCAAGCCCACGGGCCAATGCAGCTTTGGGGCGGGGAACCCCCCATGTGTTTTCCTTCCCCCTCAGCTGTCCCTGCTGCTGCTCAGCCCCGGATCCATAGCCCAGGCAGCACTCACCCTCACTCCTGCCCCAGAGCGAGTGAGCTCCCCACAGCCGCCACACCCCAGCCTGGCTCCAGCCTGCCCCCGGCAGCTGGCTCAGGGGCACCCCCCCCCCCCCCATGCAGCCTAGCCACCCTCACAGCAGCCCCGGCCCCCGAAGCAGCCTCTGGCCACACAGCCCCACTGGCTGGGCCCCGTTGTCACTTATGGCATGTGTGCCGTATGTTGCTGACCCCTGCTCTATATCTAAGGCAGCGGGGAGGAAGAAGGAGCCGGTGCTGGGGGGAGCCGGTTTAAAAGCCGGTTTCCCCCCAGCACCATCTCCGTGGGGCGGGGCGGCAGGGTGCAGCGCGGGACCTGGCGCGAGCTGGGCCTGAAGCAGTCCCTGCTGGCGCCGGGTCCGCACTGCCCGGTTCTTACTACATTTAAAAGGCTGAGGGGCAGCAGTCCGGATCCAGTGCGGGCAGGGACTCCTTCATTCCCAGCTCGCCCTGGGTCCCGGGCCTACCCTGCCACACTCTGCCCTTTAGTTGTAGTAGGAGCAGGGCAGCCTGCGCGCCCGGTTCCTGCTGCGTCTCCACCGCAGCCCCACAGCAGCCCCTTCTCGACCAATGGGGCACTCGGTGCAAGTCGATCCAAGTCGTGTTGAGTACACGATTGGTGGTTTGCGCGCCACTCGGCACCCTTCCTTCGGTCGGACTCAGCGTGGCCACTCTTGGGCCACGCCGAAAGCCATGTGGCCAGCTCTGGAGGCTGCTGTGTCCTTGACTGTGGTGTAGCCCAGCCCCCACCGTGGGTCCCTGTGCTCTCACTGGTGACTGCAGCCGACCGGGAGTCCCGAGCAGCTGGTGTCGGAGCAGCGCAGTGGCTCCGGTGGGATCTCGGCCTGCACGTGGTCAGTCCAGCTGGGGTGCCAGCTTCCAGGTTGAGTGGCTGTTGGTTTGCCTCCTGCTGTGCTTGGCAGGCTCGTGGCCTTACGCGCCGGCACTCGGCAGCCTGATGCCCCCGTTCCGGCAACAGTCGCATTGACTCCTACATGCTGTGAATCAAGTAAGCCACCGTGGAATTTCCAGCTTGCCTTGGTGTGCTCAAGAGCCATTCGTAGGGCCAGGGAGAGCTTGGTCTGGGCTAGGAGGGGGATTCCAGAGGCAGATGTAGGTGCCTAACTCCCATGGACAGGCAGTGATCATTTGTGCCTCTGAAATGCTCCATCTCTGGTCAGGCTGGGGCAGGCCTCAGATCGTAACTCACATCCCTGATCTTGTGTCCCCGGGCCTAGGTGTCGCTGCCAGCTGCAGGCGTTGAGAGCTGGGCACCAGACACTTGGGTGCGGGGGTCCCGGATGTCCTGCGGGCTAGCTGCTCTGGTGCTGTTTGTGCCTGTGGCACTTGGCGGGGGTGAGGGGGTGCGGCCTGGCAGTCGGTGGTGTGATTTCAGAGCGTTCTTTCCTGCTGTGTTCCTGGTATGGAAGTTTCCATGTCCTGTGTATGTTGGCTCTTCTGCACCGTACGTGATAGCAAATCCCTACTGAACTCCCCCCTTGGCCATCAGCGTCTGGTGTGTCTCCGCCTGCTGCCTGTGGTGCTTGCTTGTGACGGCTTTCCAGTCTTTGCCTGTCCATTTCCAGACTGTCGGTGTCTGAGCTAGCACGCTCCCTGGGGCTGCTGGGGAGAGAACGCGCCAGCCCTGGTTGGAGGGGAGGAGCGGAGCGGCTGTGTCTGACTCGCCCTGCGGAGTCCCTCTGCGGGAAGTGAGGTGCTGCGGTTCTCCCCGGTCTGCGGCACATGGAATTGCACCCATTTGTCAAAGGCCCTTCCCTTCGCCACGGACGGGCCAGAGGCACCAACACCGGACATGAAGGAGATCTGGCTGCAGAGTAGGGCTGGCTTTTGGCCACTCCTTCGTATTAAACTGGACGTGGGTGGGGTCAGGGCAGGCTGAGCATGCCCTGCTCTGGAGCAGTCGCGGGAGGCATAATTCCCACTAGAAAAACGGATTGCCCTCCTTCCGGCCCTCCGTGTCTCCTCTGACTGCTGTCCAGCGGCGTGACCCTCGTGCCTTCGATGGGCACTGCTTCCCAGCGTGCTGCCGTTCAGAACCAGCAGTGTCCGCGGTGCCATGCTTTGTGGGCACGGTGCGTTGCTGGTCCCACTCGACACGCTGGCCCTGAGCTCTTGTCCTTCCGTGCCTGTTCAGAATTTGCTTTGCTCTGGCTCGTTGGGAGTAACGCGCAGTCCTGTGGTGCCTCAGGGCAGGTCTGCACTAGGAAATTATTTTGAAATAACTGTTGGGAAGTAGCTTGCCTGTAGTGTGGGCACGCTGTGGAATCCGTCCCAGGCAGGCTTCCTAGTGTGGATGCGCTCCCACGACTTAGGGCCCCAGGAAGCCCTGGGGAGTAATTACTCTGACTTTGGGGAGTAGTTATTTCGAAATAGTGGCGGCGCGTCCACACTGCTGCCATTTCGACATACAGGCCGTCCTCGCTGTAAGTCCAAAATACATTCCAAAAACCGTGGACTTCTAGCGAAACAACGTAAAGCAGGGAATTTTTTCCTGTGGCTGACTTCCATTTGCGCACACACATTTTTGGTGTGACTGAAGAGCGGGGAATGGGAGGACTTACAACACATCCGTTCCTACAGGCGTCAGTGACGCCCTGTAACCAGCCCGTTATTTCGAAATAACCGGCTTGGTAGTGTGGATGCTCCGCTTGTTGTTCCGAAATAAGGGGAGTTATTTAAAACTGTATAAAAAACCCATGAGCTTTTGTGTACAAAGCCCACTTTGTCGGACGGGCTACGGGTGGAAGTGACAGGAATCCGGGGAGGACAGGACGAAAAGGTGCCTGCCCGTTGTAGTGCCGGGGCGAAGGAGGCGCGTGGAGAGGGCTGCCGTGTCCCGTACTGACCTCGTTCACATCAAGAGCTGTTAAATGGGGAAGGGGTCAGTGTGGCCTCTCTATGATTGACAGCGCCGCCCACGCCCGTATCGGCCCACTCCCGCACCCCGAAGGGAGCCTGCAGAGCGCTGCTGTCGGCACAGGGCCGTCCAATCCGGAGCCCAAGCAGGCAGCACTTGGCTCCTGGCTCAGCTCAGCCTGCTGCATCCCTGCTTTGGGTTGGGGGAGCACAGAGCAGAGGGCCTCAGGGGAGGGCAAGAGGGGAGCAGCGGGGCGGGGCTGCATCTGGGGGTTGAGTCGCATGGTGAGTCAGCAGGCAGCTCGTCAGCCACGAGCGAGGCGCCTTGCCATGAGATCCTGCGCCGCGCTGAGATCTGGGAACAGCCGCGTCAGCCTGGGTTTATTTTGGGCCGCGGCTGGGCTTGGGCGGGGGCGTTGCAGTGCGTCAAGTTCGGGGGGAGAACCGCAAGGGATTCCCACCGCAGGAAGGGCACAAGGGGTGCTGGCGGCTGACAGGCCAAGTGCTGGCTTAGCTGCTGTGAGCATTGCCGGAACAATAACCGTGACCTACATGGACGTGGCGCGTTGGCTGCCCGGTGGCGTCTCCCTGCCTTCCGTCTGGCAGATCTGTTGTAGGTGGAGCCCCTTGGTTCAGTGCAGCGAGCCTCCCGAGCGAGGCTTCTCCAGTCGCCCTGCCCCCGGCGGAGAGCCAGCTGGCAGCCCCGTCCAAAGCCAGCACGTGAGTGTGGCCGGCGGGCAGGGGGTGGCCGACCCAGGAGAACAGGCCTGTGAATGGGGCACCGGTAAAGTGACTGGTCTGTCCCCCCCCCCATCCCAACACTCCATCGTGCACTGCATTGCTGGCCCCTGCGGCTTCCCTGGGCCCGAGGCAGCAGGCCTGTGTCTGTACGGAGGCGCAGTGAGGTAGAATCCCCCCTTAGGTAACCAGTGACATGTGAAGCTTAACCAGTTCAATGGGCACAGGCCTGGGGCTGCTGCGGCCTGCACGTGGGTCCGGTGAGTGGGTCAACATCTCCGCTGTGGCAGGGCTGGCTCTGTAGCGTGGCACCCCCCTCGTTTCCTGCAGAGCCCTGTGCTGCCCCATAGATGGAAAATCTGCCCCTGCCCTGGAGTGCAGCAGAACGTGCTGGAGCCCGCCTAGCAGGCAGGCCAGCCCTGTGCACGCTTCCCCCAACCTGCAGCCCGCGTGGGGCCAGCTTGCAGCCCTTGCGGAGTCCTGTGAGTGAGCCCATCTGTGGCTGCCCAACCCCACCGCCATTCTGTTCGCTGTGTCATCTGGACCATCCGTTCAGAGCAGCGGCAGCTAACCCCCACCCCTGCCAAAGGCAGGCCCCACTGCACAGCCTCTGCCCGGGGGAGGGGGCAAGAACAGGGCGGGCGGCTGTCGGGCAGGGTGTGCGGTAGTGATGGGCGTGGTACAAGCCAGGCCGGGCGGCTGTCGGGCAGGGTGCGTGGTGGTGATGGGCGTGGTACGAGCCAGCCCGGTGGAGGGGGCGAGAACAGGCCAGGTGGCTGTCGGGCAGGGTGTGTGGTGCGCGGTGGCGATGGGCATGATACGAGCCAGCCCAGGGGTGGGCGGGCAGCCAGGGTGGATGGAGTGCGGCTGGGCTTGCTGCACCTTGTAGCCCGCCCTTCCTTGGGCTTCTTCCCCTGACCGGGGATGGGATCCCTCCATTCGCCCAGCCCGCACCCAAGCCCCTGTGGAGCAGGCTCTGGGCACAGATAGTGGCTCAGTCCACCGGCTGGGCCTTGCCTACAGGAGTGCTGTTAGTGACCCACACTCGCCCAGTCACAAGGAGCGAGCGCGCCTCTTAGCCCGGGTATCCGAGAGCTGCATGGAGGTCAGGCCCTGGGAGTGCAGCTCCGTCTGCGGCTGGCTGGGGCGGGCGCGTTAGGGTGGAGGGCTAGTAAATGAGACAGCGACGTCCCTTGCTGAGCGCACGGCCTGGCCAGGGATCCCCTGGCACCAGAAGCCCCACTGCTGCAGTAACATCACCGGTATTGCCAGGCTGAACATAAGGACCTAGAGAGACTGGGCCGCGTGGGGCTTGATCTGCAAGCGGGCAGAATGAATGTTGTGGTGTGCACTGAGATGTGTGGATGTGCACCACCAATGGAAACACAAACCTAGCGGTAGGCTCGCTGCTAATCAGCTGGGCAGTGTTGGGATCAGTCGCGAGCGGCTGCCCAAGCGCTCGGCTTGCAGGGAGCGCCAGTGACCACCCCGTGGGGCTGCCTGGCTGAGCAAGAACACAGCAGAGCAGAGGGCTCTTAACACATCCCGGCCTTCCCCAAGGGGTCGGTGGGCCCGGTTGGCCCAGGCACCTCACTCCCCTGCTCCCCCACACTCTGCCTCTCCCCTCTGCTGCAGGAGCGAAGCCTTTCGCCCCCACCCCAGGCTCACAGGACCCTGGAAATGCAGCCATCTGAAGCCATGGGCGGTTTGTGTGCCCAGCCACGCTGGCCGTGCCCCGTGGGTAGTTGTGGCCAGCAACACGTGGCTAGTCCCCAGGCAGCTGGAGTGGGTAAGAGTCACTAAGCGCTGGCTGGCTCTGCCGCTTCCAAGGGGACCCCTTGCGGGAGGACTGGTGTGTGCCCCTGCTCTGGGCTGGCCACTCCTTGGGCGTCCCCCCCCAAGCTCCTTCCACTCGCTCATGGGACAGCCAGCATGGCTGGACTCTGCGTGCGCGCAGCACCTCGCGAGAGGAACCTGAGTGCCACGGCTCAGGCCTGCGGCCAAGCTAGGCCCTGGCTCCAGACCGAGGGGGCAGTGTGGGCCCCGGGCGCGTGGGTAGGTGAAGGGGTGCGTAGGCCATCACAGAGCGGGGCTGGGCACCGGGGCAGCACGTGGCCTTTTCTTCCGGCCACTTACCCTTTGTAGCCTGCTTGACTCGCAGCCCGCGCTGGGCCGCCTGTAGCAGCGACAGGAGGGGCATGTTCCTGAAGGCCCGCGAGGCAGTAGGTGTATGGTGCCCTGGGCTGGAATGGCCCTAAGCCCTGGGGCTCTTCGGGGGGGGGTTCCCTGCAGATGGGTGGGGTGGGCTCAGTTTGGGGCCAGCAGCTGGTTTCCCTGGCTGAGGCGGCTGTGGGACCCCGTTGTGACGGCCTGGGGGTGTCCCCGGGGCCCGGCAACCCCTCCTGTGGCTGTCTCTGGGACCCGGAACCTGTCCCCATATAGCAGTGCCGGGGGGGCCTGGGTCCCTGTGACAACGCATCGGGGAGCCCCCGACCCTGCGCGCCCGTCCGCCGCCAGATGGGACTCCGCCGGCCAGTAGAGTAGAAGGTTTATTGCTTCAGAGATCCAGCGCAGCGCAGGCTTGATGTTGACACAGGAGCCAGGGCAGAGCCTTAGACCTCTTGGGGTTTATAGGCCCCTGAACCCCCCTGTACTGGACTTAGTCTGCTCTCTTCCTGCTTCCCCCAGCCAAGACTGCCCAGCTCCCGGCCCTGCCCCCCAGCCAGGTGGCCGTCCCGCCTCCCTCCCTTTGTCTCTCCCCTGGGAAGAGCCTTGTAGGCTGGGCCTAGGTGTCTGAGCCAATACAGGTGTGGTGAGTCAGTGGGAATCACACAGCACAGCCAGGTGGGAACACCGGGTTACAAAGCAGACAGCCCCCCACTACGTCACAGTACCCAGCAGGCTGCTGCGCTTGGAGCCAGGGCTAGATCCCCAGCTCAGCAAGGCCGAGCTGTCTCCCGGCTCTAGAAGGGCAGGGCAGGGCTGGGGACCGATCACGCGGCCGCTGTCTCTACTGCACACGGCATCTGTCCAGACGCTCAAGCCAGTCCCGCGCAGCCTGTCGCCAGCCCTTGTTGCCGGGTAGCGTGGTGCATCACGCCCGCCTCTCTGGATTGCAGCTGGTGCCTGGTCACCTCTTGCCAAGAGTCATGGACTGGGACAGAGGAGCAGGGCCCCGGGGCAGACTTGTCTGTGGCCATGCATGGCGGGGGGGCGCTTTTAGAACCTAGGTTAGTGCTCTGGCTTAGGGCTTGGTGTCTGCTAATGGGAGGCAGGCGTAGCTGCCTGTTCCAGCCAAGCTGGCTTGGCCTGCTTGGGTAGGGAGGCGGGGGGCTGGAGGGACAGCCCGGGCCACGCTGGGTACAGAAGCATTTACTGGCCGAGGCTGGCGTCCCTGCGGCTTCCTCCTCTCTCCCTGCCCTGGCTGTGCTCTGCACCTGTACAGTAGGGATGTGACCAGTGAGCCGGTCGCCTGGGCTGGCCGGGTCCCGGTGAGCCAGTTCCATGGGGCTGCGGGGGACAGGACTGTGCTCCAACCATTAGGTGACACTTCCCTTGTGATTCATGGCTGTCGGCTTCCCAGAGCCACTTTGGTCCTGAGGCACGTGGCCGGGCGAAGTCGTGTGAGCAGGAGGCAGGGTGGGAGCCTGAGGGTGACGAGCAACCGCCCTGGCCGTAGGGGCTAGCAGCTGGTGGGTGAGCGGTGGGGAGGCCAGGAGCTGGCTCCTGTCTCAGGAACCGGTGGCAGGAGGGGGGGACCTCTTCCCGCCTGACGCAGACATGGGGGGACCCTTTGCAGTGGGGCAGGCAGTGCTTGGGTTTGCCTGGGGGAGCTGGAGAGGGTAACTGGTCAGCAGGGCTGAGGGGTAGCTCCCTGCCTGCTCTCCCAACAGCACAACATCCCTCTGGCCCCTCTGTAAAGGCTGCCAATGGGTGGTGTGGGCCAGGCTCCACCAGGGCAGTCCCCCCACGCGCAGCTACGCTGATGCCCGCTGCTGGGTGCAGGGAGCGGGACTGGGGCAGGCCCTGCAGTAAAACCAGAAGGGGCCTGCCAGGTACCACTTCCAGGAGGCGCGTAGGTGGCCGCCATCGAGCTGTGCTACTCAGACCCACGAGAGCAGCGGGACTGGGGAGCCCTCCAGCCGTTAGATGCTGCCGCTCGCTCTTCTGCCCGTGAGACCAGGCCTGGCAGGAGAAGCCGCGCCTTGCCGGGTGCTCAGGTCTGGGTGTTCCCCTCCCAGCGGGCGTGGGGTCCTGCTTGTCTCGTGGGGCTGGCGGTGGGTGCGCGGAGCCGCCGTGGTGAGCAGCGCAATCCAGCGGGGGCTGGAGAGCCCAGCAGTGAGGCTGGGGGCTCTCCTCCCCCGGTACCAGCTCAGCGGGGCTCTGCTCGGGAGTGCAGGGTTAGCCCATTTCTCTAGTGTGGTGCCTTCTGGCTCGCTCTTACCTGGCTCCCAGCACCCTGCATGCTCCTGCGCTGCAGCAGCTGCCCACCCGCCCCTGCAGCGCGGCCGAGGAGCCGGGGGCGGCTGGAAGTGTAAGTGAGCAGTGTGAAGGGAAACGGGAACGACTCCATCTGCAGCGGGCTGGCTCTGCACCGTCCCTGGGTCACACGACAGCCAGCAGGGCGGCCCTGCTCCGCCCGCATTGTCCCCCCGACCCTCCCCAGTCTCTGATCGGGGCTGTCCCGGAATCGCCCCCGAGCTGAGGGAGGGTTCCCCACGCGCACCCAGGCAGGGGGGGCTTGGGATTGCGGCTGATGCCGTGCGGCTCCGGGCAGGGGGGGCTGGGGATTGTGGCTGACACCAGGTGGCTCCGGGCAGGGGGGGCTCGGGATTGTGGCTGACGCCAGGTGGCTCCGGGCAGGGGCTGTAACGGGTCTGTGGGCTGGGTGGGGGTTAGCTGGCAGTGTTGTCTCCCCAGGCGACCGACAGGCCCCACAGGTAGAGAATGGAGGCGTTTCCCCTCCTGGCCAGCCGCCGAGTCCTTGCGCTACCGACCCAGCAGGCTCCGTACCCCGGGAACGAGCCGCCAGGACCTCAGAGTGGGATGGGGCTGGTGGGAGTGGGGGCCCGGATCTGGGTGTCAGGGGTCGGAGGAGGAAGGCGGGTGCCGCTCCATATGGCCGGGCATAGCCTTCCGCCGGCTAGTGTGCGAGGGAGGCGGATTTTCCATAAGCAGCTGTCAGGGTGATGTGCAGCACTGGCAGCTTCGGGCGGCTGGCTGGGAAGGTGGAAAATACCCCCCCGCTCCCACCCCGGCGCGGAGGGGTCCGTGGGGCAGGTAGCCGCTCTCTGTCGCCTGCAGATGTCCGAGCTCCCCTGGCCACAGCCCCATGTGTTCCTGCTCTCGGCTCCTGTGGCCGGCCAGCTGGCCACAGTCCCTCCCCTGTAGCTGGGCGGGGAGGCTGGCGTGGGGCCAGGACGGGCCACACCAGCCTGGGGAGACGTCTACCGCTGCCGGCATGTGCTTGGAGCAGCCCAGCCAGCAGCATCCTGCCCTGCAGCCGGAGGCAGGAGCCCGAGAGGAGCCCACGCCTGGCCTGCCCTCGTGCTTCTACCATCCTCATGCCCCTCCCGTGCCCCTCGGCTCCTGAGCGCAGCAGTGGCCCGCCCAGCGCGGCGCATCCCCTGGCCCGGGAGCTGGGGCCTCCGCCAAGGGCTCCGCTCGCTGCTGAGCGGCCACCTCGGCTCGCAAGGCTTTGTACCGCCTAGGATCAGAGCCCAGCTGGCCTGGGTTTCCCTGCCCCCCCAGTAGAAACGCAGGTTGCAGCTGGGCGGCGCTGGACTCTCGTGGTTGCAGGCACGCTGGTGGGGGGGAGGGTGCGCGGTGCAGCGGTGCCTTACAGCTCACGCTCTCCCTTGGTTCCTTTCGGTGCTGCGTGGCGGCTGAGGCGGGACATCGGCATGTGGCTTTGTGTGGTGCTGCCGGCCTGCGTGTGCTCGCGTGTCTGTGCCTGCACGGGTCTTGGTGAGCAGAGAGTCAGGAGTGGGGCCAGTTCTGGGACCCCTCCCACTGGCGTATCCCCCCCCCATCTGCACTCTGGTATGAGGGCACCCCCATGCCCCAGCCCCCTGGTGCTGCTGTGACCTGTTCCTCTGCCTTCTGCTACTGATGCGTTTCTGCTCCCCGTGCCCTGGGGAGCCAGGCCAGTTCTCCTAGTCCCCTTTTACAGACGGGGAAACTGAGGCACGGGATGCGGTGACTAACTCTTGGGCCATGTGCTAGGCCAGATCTGTCATGTCCCACCCCCTCCCCTGCTGCTTGTTCAGGGACTCAGCTGTGCTGAGGGTGTGCGGGGATTCAGGGTGGCAGCTGGGGGCTTGGTCCTATGTGGAAAGCAGAGGGGTGGGGGAGGGCAGGAACTGGGGTGCCTGCTGCACAGGCTCTTGCTGCCTTGCTCTGTGGAGTCTCTGGAGAGCTCCTGGCCGGGCTTAGCCCAGGGTCACAGGGCAGGGGCCCTTCCTGGCAGAGCCCCACAGCGTCGCACTCAGACGGGTCCGGCACAGCCTCGCCCAGGTGGCCAGAGCTGGGGTGGTTCTTCCAATCCAGGCCGTCCCCTCGCCAAGAGAGGCATAGGCTGCTCCCGCGCATCAACCCTGCGGGGCGCGGGCGGGGCCTTCAGCCGCGAGGGCAGCTTGGGAGCCCCCAAGAAGAGCAGCATTTGCAGCCTGGCCCCTGCCCTGTGGGAGCGGTGACCCCCGGGGTCTGACCAGGCTTCCTGTGCTCGGTTGGTGTCACCCTGTCCTCCCTGTGCCCAGCAGTGGTGCCAGTTCCCAACCTCCCCTTTGCATTCTCTCCCCAGAGCCCAGCCCAGCCCAGCCCAGCCCTAAGGCCCTGGCTGGGGCCTGCTCCTCCCGGGGTCCGCGCCCCGCTCGCGGCTGCTGGTCCCTGCGCGCATCGGTGGAGACAGCCGAGGAGAGCACTGCGTGTCACAGTGGAAGGCTCGTGCGAGTCTGTGGGCGGATGACAGCCCGGCTGCTCCTGCCGTGGGCTTTCCGGCTCCGACTGGGGGACTTGCACAAGAGGTCTCTCCCTCTCCCTCTCCCTCCTTGGGAAGTTGGAAGCCGGGTAGGGCTTGCTTTGCCTGAGCGCTCTGCAGCCAGCTCGCCCCGGGTTGCACTCTCCTCTCTCGTAATCACTGCGTTACGTGGGTAATCTAAGCAGTGCCTGGTAATCGAATGCTGGAACTTGTTCGAAGCCGGCCCGGGGCTGCCAGAGCCCTCAAGCTCCCACCCTGGCTGGATCCTCTGTGCCCCGGCCCCCGTTCATCCGCCAGCTTTTCTGATTGTTGGCGGAGTGATTAGATTGCTGTAAGGCGAGGGGGAAGAACCGCACCCCCCAGCCGCCGTTCGTGGGGCAGCATCCTCTGGCGGGGCAGCTTCCCGTGTGGCGGGGCCTTGCAACGAGGCTGCGAAGGTTCATTGGCTACCCGGCGAGCATTTGCCTTGCTGGCATGCGGACCAAGGTCACCGGTTAACTGGGGCCTGCACTGAGCAGCCCGCAGTATGGTGTGGCAGGCTCGGCCCCGCCTGGGCAGGCCAGTTAACCAGGTACATTTACATCCCTGCTTCAAATGCTATAATGTCAGTGCTCGCCCTCCTGCTGTTGTCGGTGCCGTGGCCGCCGGGCGGCCCACCCCTTGCCGAGGGCCCTGCGGCCGCACCGGGCCGCGTGAGCGGGTGTAGGTCAACGGGCAGCCCCTTGCCGAGTGCCCTGCGGCCGCACCGGGCCGCGTGAGCGGGTGTAGGTCAACGGGCAGCCCCTTGCCGAGGGCCCTGCGGCCGCACCGGGCCGCGTGAGCGGGTGTAGGTCAACGGGCAGCCCCTTGCCGAGGTCCCGCGGCGCACTGGGCCGTGCGGAGCGGTGTAGGTCAACCGGGCAGCTGCCTGCCGAGGCCCTGCGGCCGCACCGGGCCGCGTGAGGTGTAGGTCAACGGGCAGCCCCTTGCCGAGGCCCGCACCGGGCCGCGTGCAATGCACTGTGCAATGGAGCCGTGTCCCACATGCCTGGGTGGAGTGGAGTCTCTCCGATAAACCTGCTGGAGTCATGGCCTGGCTTTGAACCGGTGTCAGCTGCTCTGCTCAGCTCCGTCTCACCAGCGTTGCTGTATCTGCCCCCTCCCCCCGGCACTAGCGGCTGGTGCAGGCAGGCCAGGCGCCCTTGGTGCATCCCAGACGGGGCGTGGCCCAGGACAACTGGCCTGGCATTTGGCAAGGGCCCCAGCGCTGGGCATCTGCTGCTTAGTAACACCTGGTAGCTACAGGCCTGAGTAGGCCCGGCCCCTGGGGCCTTCCAGACAGTCTGGCACCTTGACAATTCCCCTTTCCAGTGCACGTGGCCAGTGCCGGGGGGGGGGCCTCCTTGGGCTTCACGTGGCCTGAACAAAGCACACACGGCCCCCCAGTCTGCCACATGCCCGCGGCTTCCCATCTGCTGGCTGCCAGGGGAGCCGCTGCTGGGTGGGACGGGCATGGAACGGGTGCAAGACGGTTCCCAGTGAGCTTGCCAGGTTGGCACCTGCCATCCTGCCACAGCCCTCCCTGGCACTGCCGGCAGCTTTGTCTCCCCCTCCCCTCCTCCCCCTCGGCCGCCACAGGCTGTGCACCCCAGGCAGGGCTGCCAGACTCCTGCTTCCTCGCTGCGCCGGCGGGGGTGTCTCCCTGGTGCAGGGTGTCTCACTGTGATGCTGCGGCAGTGCCAGGCTGCGCTCGGTAACCCTTGGAGATGAGGAGTGGGGTTGTTGGCACGGTGGGGGGGTGAGAGTCGGGGGGGTAGAAATTGCCTCACTGCGTGGGGTGAGTCCCACCCCCTCCTTGGTCTGCGTCAGGCACCAGCAGGTGGCCCCTAGTGCGGGTTAGGAGCCAGGCCATCCACCCAAGAGCCCACCATGCACAAGGGTCTCTGCCCTGCTGCAGCGGGAGCGCCGGACCTGATCCAGCGCCTAGGGGAATCCATCGCACTTTGGTGGCTCTGGGTCTGGCCCCTCGACCAGCCGCTTGGGTCGCTTGTAGCAGGGGCTTCCTCCAATGCTGCTCGGGCCCCGCCCTGCCGGCACGGCGCGGGTTGCCACTTGTGCTCCTGTGCCCCCCGGCGCACCCCTCCTGCGAGGTGGGCACAGCTGGGTGGAGAGCCTGGGGTGGGGGAGTCATGTTGGGTGTCCAGGAAGGGGAGGGTGCCTTGTGGCTGTCGGGGCCAGACAGGCACTTCAGCCGCCAGCGCCTACCCTAGCGCCACAGCAGCTCCTGGGGGGCCTGCGGTGCCCGCTGGAGTTAAACTCCCTCCTGGCCATGCGCGCCCCCCGGCCTGTTGCACCCAGGAGAGGCTCTGCTTGCCTGGGGCACGCTGCCAGGGAATCGCTTGTCTCTCCGGCCCTTGGGCAGTAACCAGCCTCCGCTCGGCACGGCCGTTGGGGCTGGGGCTGGGGCTGGGGCTGGGGCTCGGGCAGATCGGCAGCAGAGCTCATCTCGCCGCGACCCCGCCGCAGCTTGGGAACGATCCCTTCGGGTGATCCCAGAGACGGGCAGAACTGGGGCAGCTGCTAAAATAGCACATGGAGGGCGGGGGGTGAAACGCTGCTAGCAGCTGCCAAGTTCAGAGAAATCAGGTCTTAAAGGGACATGTCCCGCTTCTGCGAGCGGAGCTGGCGGACACCCTTCGCTGTCCTGCGGCTGCTGGCAACTGGCCCCGGCTGGCTGTGCCCGCTGGCTCCGGGGCTCGTTCCTGTATGGCGGCAGCGCGCCAGCGGGCTCCAGGTGCAGGCTGGGAGGTGCACGGTGAGGTGTGGGCAAACTAGACACCTTCCTCTTTGCCCAGGAAAGCTTATGCGCCGATGCATCTGTTAGTCTGGGAGGTGCCGCAGGGCTCCCTGCCGCTTTTGCAGACCCAGACTAACACGGCAACCCCTCTGATACTTCCTCTGGGGAAGCTTCCCCTTAACAGGTTCCGGAGGGGGCTGCAGCAGCTCGGCCCACTGTGCAGGCTGCTCTGGCGTCTGGCACAGCCCCTGCCTGCGGGGGCCGGGTGCAGGGCGGGCGGGCTGGGCTGGGCTGGGCTGCACGACACCCCAGCCCCCATGGCTAACGGACTAACCACCATGTGCGCTGGCAGGGGGGTTCAGACCTAGGCTGCTGCCCCTCGCCCAAGAGGCACCCCCGCCTGCAGAGTGGATGCACCCGGGGAGGGGTCTCCAGTCCACGGCGAGGCAGGCGGCTGGCAAGACCCGTTGGGTGGTGCTGTTGGTAAGACCCCTCCCCCGCCGCCGACAGGCTCCAGGGCCAGGCGGCTCTCTTGTGCCTTGGAACGGGCCCGTCTGTGGCATCGCTCCGGGCGTGGCGCCGCACCCTGTTTCCGTGGCCAAGCTGCGCGGCCTGCGCTGTTGCAAAGCCAGCTGGGCGCTGGGCCCCGGGAGCGGGTGTGGGGCAGGCCTGGCCAGCCCGGGGAGGTCTCCCCCGCCGCGCAGGGCAGGGTGACTCCGGTGAGTGACTGTTTATGGGCTCTGGCGCTCCTTTGGGAGACGGCCCCAGGGCCGCGGCATGAGCGTGTCTGCGCGGGGCGGCGCTGTGGGTCCAGGTCCCCCCTCGCTCCGGCTGGGAGACCGGCCTTCCCTGCGGCTGACCCCTGGAAACTCCCTGGCCCTCAGCTCGCCCCTTCCCCTCTCGCGGAGGGGCCCCCAGCAGCTGTCTGCACGTTTCGGAGCGACCGGCCACTTCTAAGCCCAGTCTGGCCCTGAGTTTTCACAGCCTCTCAGCCAGGCCGCCTCGGTTTCCCTGTCTGTAGATTCACAGCCAGCTCTGTGAGGTTTGGGGGGCTAGAGAGCTGAAAGGTAATCCACTGCCGATACCAATCACCACTGTAAACTCCTGCCTCGGCACCCGTCGCCCTGCCCTGCCCTGCCCTGCCCTGCCCAAGGTTTTCGCTTTGATTTGCGCTCATGTCAGCTGGCGGTTTCCTGGCAGCCCACAGCGCTGCAGGGCGGGCTGGGTCTCCTTGGTGTTTCCCCCTGGTGCCAGGGTGGGACCCAGCCCACCCGCCCGCTCCTCCCCACCAAAGGTGCCCTGGCTAAGTTGGCTTTCCAGGCCTACTGCTGTTTCGGGCATGTGTGTTCTCCCCTTCGGCGTTCCTCTGCTGGCCAGTGGGCATTGGGCGCTGTTCGTCGAGGCTGCATGGCACCCCAGAGGTGGCTGCCTCTTGGGGGCTGATCGATGTTTGTCGGAGTTCTTTGTCCGAACGGTGCTAAGGATCGTGTCTGACTCCTGCTGAGGCCGGTCGAAGTGTCGAATCGTTACTCACGCTGGGCACCGCAGGGGGTTGACTGCCATTACACCGGGGCATCTGCTTTCAAGGGCAGAACTCGGTTCCCCCCTCAGACAGGGTGCAGTGCCCTGTGCTCACCTCGGCGCCCTGTGGTCTGCATGGAGAAGGCTCCAGCCAGCAGCCAGACCTGATCTCGGACCTGTGGCCTTAAAGCCGTCTATCCTCCCTGTCTGCAGGCAGGGCATTTCCTGGTGCGCCCAACTATTCCAATACATCCAGTGCTTGTAAGCTACTGCCGCTGCTTATATCCGACAGCACTGATCACTGCTGAGCCCAGGGCGCGCCGGTAACCGCGGGAGCGCCAGCTGTATTGGAGAGCATCCCGCTCGGCCAAGCCCAGGGCAGGCCGGTAACTGCGGGAGCGCTGGCTGTATCCGACAGCGCTAATCACTGTTGAGCCCAGGGCGGGCCGGTAACTGTGGGAGCACTGGCTGTATCGGACAGTGCTGTGCTCAGCCGAGCCCAGGGCAGGCCGGTAACCGCGGGAGCGCCGGCTGTATTGGACAGTGCTAACACTGCCGAGCCCAGGGTGGGCCAGTAACCGTGGGAGCACTGGCTGTTTTGGAAAAAGCTAACGCTGCCGAGCCCAGGGTGGGCCGGTAACCGCAGGAGCACCGGCTGTATCGGACAGCGCCGCGCTCGGCCGAGCCCAGGGCGGGCCGGTAGCAGGAGCACCATTGGCAGAAAGGCTGAAGTGACCGAGGTGTCAGCTGGGGCTTGCGGAGTGCTCCGGGTTTGCCGGCGGCATCCGTGTCCCGGCAACTCAGGCTCGGTTGAGTCAGATGGGTGCAGCAGGCTCGGGATGCCTGAGAGCAGGTTGAATCTGGCACAGGTTGGAGAGCTGCTAAGGGAGCCTGGCACAAACAGGAGGGTGCCGTGGGGGAATTGGCGCGGCAGCAGATGCCTTGGCGCTTGCCGGCTCCTCCGAGCGTGGTGACCGTCTGACGGGAGGCCGGCTGGCCGTTGGGAAGGGTGCAAGGCAGGCCGTTGTAGTGGGGGTGTGAAATGCAAATGAACCTCAGCTCTGCGGGGCGCTTGGGCAGCAGCTGAATGCTAAGATGCCAACCTGGGCAGGAATCTTGGCATAGGCGTTGGGTGGAAGGCCAGCTGGGAAGGCAAGCCCCGGCCCCGCCCCCTTCCACCAAGGCCCCGCTCACTCCTAGCCTGACCCTTCCGGGCCACGTGGAGAGCCGTGATCGGTCGTGCAGGCGATTTTGGGAAGGCTCTGCCCTCCCTCGCCTACGTTACCGCCCGCCCGTGTGTCCTGGCCCCAAGCCTGGCCCGGGGGAGCTGCACTGCTGGGAGGGAAGTTGAGGGGAAGCCAGTGGGGGACAGCGCGGAGCTGAGCGGCCCCCGGGTCCCAGCGGGAGGAGAGCTGCCCCGCCCGAGAGGACAGCCTGGGGATGCTCCGCAGCGCCCGGTGTTGCCCTACCCCTGCTCCCCTCAGTGCTGGGGGTTTGCTCCTCTGGCGCCGCGGTCCCTGCACCCCCTGCTTTACGTGCCCCAAGACGCGCAAGGAGGCCCTGTCCACCCCCTGGCGCGGGCCAGCACGGCCCCCACCCTCCCTGGAGGCGGCGGCTGGGGGGTTTAGTCCCGCTCCTCCGGGCGGCACCTACCAGCTCCTGCACACCGAGGCGCAGGGGGCACTGCCTGGGGGCGCATCCTGCTTGGTCCCCCCCCCCGCCCCGTTCCTTGTCTTTGACCGGTGTCCTCGCGCCCGTCCCTGCTTTTCATTGGTGTCCCCTGGGCCCAGCCGGCAGCACTGTAGGCAGGGCAGTGACCCCATGGGGGGCTCCACAGAGCAGCAGGAGAGCGCCCCTCGGAGGCCCTTGCAGAGCTAGTGGCTGTCCACGGGAGGTGGGTGCCCCGGAGGAAGAGGTGGTGTGCCCTGCTAGGCGCCTCCTGGCGGGCAGCCCCAGGGGCTGGGCCCAGCTCCCCGCTCTTGGCATTGCAGCCTGGCACAGGGAGCCGGGGGTGAGTGCGGGGCCAGCTTGCTCCAGCGCCCGGCGGGGGATGCACGTTTGCCTGGCTTTGCGCCCTGGTTTCAGGGCTTCAGGATGCATTGGAACCGGGTGGACTGCTGCTGCCGGGGGAGCTGGGAGCACGCGGCATTCTCTGCTCCCCACAGGCGAGCTGCTGGGGTGGGTGCAGGAGGGGAAGGGGGGGCTGGTGCAGGAGGGAAGACAGGGAGATGGGGTGGGGCAGAGGGGGGCTGGCGCAGGAGGGAAGGCAGGGCGGAGGGGATCTGGCACAGGGCGCTCGCGGGTTCTAGGCACTGAGCCAGGGGTGTCCCGCTGCGGGCGAGAGCCTTTGCTGGCACCAGGCAGGGCCGGCTCCTTGCGCGGGGCAGGCTAGTTCTGCACGCCAGGGCCTGCCGTCCAGTGCTGCCTGGCTCCCACGGGTGGGGCTAATGGCCCGTTCCCTCTGCTCCCTTCCAGGTTTCAAGTGCCCCATTTGCTCCAAATCCGTGGCTTCCGACGAGATGGAAATGCACTTTATCATGTGTCTGAGCAAGCCCCGCCTCTCCTACAATGGTAAGGTGCCGCGCGGCGGGGGCGGGGAGCAGGTGGCCCATGGGGCAGGTGGCTCGGGGGCGCTTTGCTTCTCCCAGAGCCTTGCTGAGTGAGGAACCGGACCGTGGATGGGAGCTGCATGGCGCAGCGGGCCCAGGCGAGACGCTGGTGGCTGGGTAGGGGGAAGCGACTAGTTGACTCGCATAAGCTTCCCGGCTCGTCAAGTGCTTGCTCGACCTGTCACGTTGCTATGGGGGGGGGGCAGCCCTTGTGCGTCCACAGGGAGAGGCGCAGTGGGGTAGCAAGCACCCCCATGGCCTGCTCGAGTAGCTGGCTGATGGCAATGTAAGGACCCTGGGCCAGTGGGGCGGGTAACCCCTGAATTCTCCATGCCCCCCCTCTGCCTTCCGCAACGCAACGCCACGCCAGCCTGCACACCAGACCGGTCCCTGCTGAGCCCAGCCTGCGGGGCCGGAGGGTTACCGCCCGGCCAGGGGCAGCGGTGGCTGGGAGGCAGGGCAGGGAGCCTGCGCTCTGGCTGCTCCAAGTGCCAGTAGCCTGCGGCGAGGATCCCCCGCCCGCTGACTGCCCCATGCGTGCCAGCGGGGCAGCAAGTAGCTGGGCCGAGGCTGCTGCCAGCAGCCAGCTGGAAACCGGGCTCCCTGCATGCGGGCCGGGCGCCCGGTCACCCGCTTCCCTCCCGGTGCCGTGCTGTGGGGGAGGGATGTCAAATCCCGGTTCATCAGTTAACTGGTTAAACCTTAGGGGCTGCTGGCTCCTGTGCGTTGCTGGCAGGCTGGGGGTCTGTGGGCAGGGCCCAGGTTGGGGTGCCCTGCTGTGACCCCCGTGGAGAGGGGGAAGCTCCTGGCACAAGAGCGGCCGGGTGTGCTGAGGGGGGGTTAGACACGAGGGCCAGAAGAGGCGGGAGGCTCCCGCCCAGGCTAGGAACCAGGGAGTCCTGGGTTCAGGGCTGGCAGTGCCCGGAGCCGTTCCAGCAGGAGCCGCACCCTCTGGGTATCGTCGCACCACGAGGCAGGTCGGTGTGGGGCCGGCAGCCGCCCTGCCCTTTGTGCTGGCGGGCAGCTCTTGTCCATCAGCGGCAGTGAGGCAGCTTGGCCCTGGTGCCACCTGCCCGGTGTTGTGAGCGGTGTCACTGCTCGGGGCAGGGTAGCGGTGCCCTCTGAGAGCCAGGCAGCTTCGGGCGGGCAGTTTGGCGGGCAGTATGGGGCTAGCGGGTGGCAGCGGTGGGTGGGCGGGCGGGGAGGCTGCATTGTGGCCGGCCCCGCTCTTGCCCTGCTGTCACGTTACTGGATTTTAGGGGGAGCAGCCAGATGACTGCTGCACCCGTGGGGGGGGTATTTGCCCCAGCGTGTATACCAAGGGGGCCATGTGAGGTGTCACACAAAAGCTTACCTTCTGCTGACTCGTGGCTGTGTCTAGACTGGCCAGTTTTTGCACAAAATCAGCTGCTTTTGCGCAAAAACTTGCCAGCTGTCTACACTGGCGCTGATTTTCCGCAAAGCACTGACGCTCATGTACGAAATCAGTGCTTTTTGCGAAAGCTTTGACGCTCCCGTTCAGATAAGTCCCTTTTGGCGCAAAACTGTTGCGCAAAAGGGCCAGTGTAGACAGCTGAGATTTGTTTTGCAAAGCCCCGATGGCTAAAACGGCGATCGGGCTTTCTTAAAGCGCTGCATCTAGACTGGCACGGACGCTTTTTCCGCAAAGTGCTTTTAAAGCATCTGTGCCAATCAGACTTTTCCGCAAATACTTTTAACGGAAAAGCATTTGCGGAAAATCATGCCAGTCTAGACGCAGCCTGCGTGTGCTCTTCATGTAATGGTATAATGTCTGTGCGTGTACTCGTAGGGAGGCTGGGAACGTCTCTGTCTGTGGCTGAGCGCTGGGCGAGGAACGCTCAGCCAATGGATGCTAATGAGCGAGGCTCCGGGGACAGTGGGTCTCTAAATGCCAAGGACACACCTGGCCACTGACCATGTGACCAGAGTATAAATTGACCTGGGGACTGTGGCTGGTTTCTTGGGACCAGGAGGACCCGTTGGGGGGAGGTGACCCCTCACCTGTGGGCAGGCCCGGGGCTGACTGGGGCATGGAGCGCACTGGGGTGTCGGAGGGGTTTTGCTCTTGAGGCTTCTGGCTGGCCAGGCTGGCAGCTGGAGCGCTCGGTGCGACTGGTGTGTGGCCTGTTTGGGAAGGTCTCCAGCCAGGGGCTGTTAGGAGCCCCGACTTTGAGCAATTCGCCCTGAGCGGACGCCCTCAGCCGTGCCCAGACCCGGCCCGGTCCATCACACCTGCCTTGCCCCCTGAGGGGACTGGGTGAGATGCCAGGGGGGCGCCGTGGCAGGCCTGTGCTGGCACCTTCCTGGTCACGTGGGCGTCCCCGCGCTGGGAGCTGGGGCCGTGGGAGCTGGAAATCAGGTCAGGGGGAGGAGACTGCGCCGGGTCCCCTCCTCCCTGGCTGCCAGAATAGAGCGGGGCTTTCACTGTTGCTGGGCAGCTCCCGGCTCCAGCACATCCCCCCGTGGAGCTCTGGGAACCAGCCAAGCCAGCGAGTCTCCTGCTCCAGCACCCGCGCCGCCGCCTCTCCTCAGCGGTGCTCCGGCTCCAGAGCCCGGCCCCGGCCCGTCCCCTGCCCTCTGCAGCGCCTCCTGCTGGAGAGCACAGCTCTGGGCCCCCGGCCCCCGCGTGCGCCGACGGACAGGCGCTTCGGTTCCACCTTCCCTGCCGGCCCCGGGGCGCGGGCGGGCGCCTGGCCACGCTGGGGCGGGCGGGGGCCAGCGGCTGTGCCCGCGGGGTGGAGGCAGCGCAGCTTCCTGGGAGGGCGCGGAGACGGCAGTGCGCCTACGTGCGCCCAAACCCCCTCGGACGCTGCACCCTGCCAGTGGCCCCCAGGCCCGAGCCCGTATCACTGGGACCCCAGGGCAGGGGCAGGGCTGGCTCTGGCTTCCACGGGGCTCGGAGGAGTCGGCAGCCCCAGGAGAAGGGGCAGCGGCTCGCTCCCCGCACGCTAACAGCTCAGGCTCTGCACGGGCTCTGGTGCGCCTGGCTGAGGCAGCGCAGACCCCCGGGGCCCAGGCGCCTTGGCTGGTCTGCAGGGAGAGGTGAATGCAGAGGCTGGCTTGGCCCTCGTCACAGCGGCACAAAGTGGCCTTGGCCATGCCCTCCCTGCTGCCCTGCACCCTGCTATTGCAGGCAGGAGCTCCTGCCCAGCTCCGCCAGCCCCTTCCGTGCCGGCCCCTCCCCAAGGGCCCCCCCCAGCTCCGCCAGCCCCCTGCCGTGCCGGCACCTCCCCGCCTCCCCAAGGGCCCCCAGCTCCACAGGGCCCCTGCCGTGCCAGCCCCTCCCCACCTCTCTTTGCCTCCCAAGGGCGAAACGGGGGAGCCAGGGGCTGGGAAGCAGCCCAAGTTGTCTGAGCCTCCCCTTCCCCCCAGCTCATCACTTGAATGACTGAGCCCCAGTGCCCACGCTGGTATCCCCTTGTGCTGCCGCAGGGAGAGCCCGCCCAGCCAGCCCGCCCAGGCTCACAAGTGGCCTGAGGCCGGAGGCATCTGAGCTGTCTCTGGGAGCGGCTGGGCCCGGCTGGGCTGGGGAAACCAACGCAGGGTGGCTTGCGGCCGTCGCTGGGCCCCTCTTGTCCGTGCCTGGGAGCCGTGTTCAGCTGGGCCCTGGGAGCTGCTAGCAGGGTCTTGGGCCGGCAGCTTGGCTCTCATGCGTCCTCGTGCCCCAGCCCTTCTGCCTGGACCCCTGTAGCCCCTGTGCTGGGCCCAGCGGCGGGAGAAAGCAGCCCTGTGGGGCCGGGCTGCTCACCGCTCCTCGTGCAGGGCATCTGACCTGATCCCTGCCGGCACGCCTCCACAGGACGTGGCTACGCGCCGGACGCCTGTTCCCGGCCGGGTTCGCGGACAGCTGCTGGCCCGGCTCTGGCCTGGCTGGGAGCGCTGGCTGGGTGGCCTGCAGGGCCGCGGGTGGCTTGTCTGAGGCTGTGCGGGGAGCTGGCTGTGCGGCCTTGGCTAGGTCGCTCCAGTGCCTCAGTTTCCCTTGTGGGGATGCTGGTTCCCTAGCTCGCGGGGGTGCGTTGAGGTGTCCTCTGCGTGGACAGGGGCAGGAGAAAGGCAGCATAACTCAGCAAGCACTCTGGGGCGCAGGAGGGGCTGGCCTGGGGACCCTGTCGCCCCACAGGGGGAGGGAGCTGCTCCTGTCCATGCTGGGCTCGGCGCTGCTTGGAGACATGACTGCAAGCTGTGTGCTGCGTCTGGTCCCCTGCGGGGCCCTGCTGCCGGTGCCCCCTGCAGATCAGCGGGGGTGCAGGCCGCATCGTGGGGCCCGGCGCTGTCGGCCTCTCTCCATCGCTCTCTTTGGCCCGTAGATGACGTGCTGACAAAAGATGCGGGCGAGTGCGTGATCTGCCTGGAGGAACTTCTGCAGGGGGACACGATAGCCAGGCTGCCCTGCCTGTGCATCTATCACAAAAGGTACCGCGCCGCCAGGCTCAGCTCTGCCGCAGAACAGCTGCCATCGGCACCCCTCCTGCGTCCCTCCGCCTCCAGACTGCCAGGGCTCTGCTCCTGGCTCTGCACTGCCTGGCCCTCCCTCGCTGCCAGTGGCTGCGTCCCTGGGCGCCAAGCGCAGTCCCCTGCTGTCAGGGACCAGGCTGGGGGCACGGACGGGACAGGAAGGGGGCTGCTGCATTGTCCCTTCCCACCCCCCTTAGCACTGAGCAGCTCCCGGCTGCGACGAAGACGTTCCCGCACACGTCTCTGGGGTGCCCCGCGATGCCTGTCTGCCCAGGCGTCTGCTCGAAGCGCCGCCTGAGAATCCTGGGGACCTTTCCTGCCCACGGGAGTCTAGCCGAGGGGCTGAGCATCCGGCTGGCCCCGTGCTCCAGGACAGGCAGGCTCTGCCCCGCCTAGGCGCCAGGCGGTGCAGCTGGCATTACCCTGAGCGGAGAGGGACAGGCTGCTGATGGGAGGGGGCATGAGCCAGGCCTGGGGCATGTGCCATGAGGCTGCTCCAAGGACCCGCCCTCGCAGCAATGGCTGGTGCTGGGCTGTGGCCAAGCTGCGTGGGGGTGCGCAGGGCGCACGGGCCAGGCAGGAGCCCGAAGGAATCTGCCAGCAGCAAGTGAAGGGCTGGGCACCCGGCCTCTGTGACACACACACACACACACACACACACACACCCCCGCCGTCTGCCTGGGCCCAGGCGCTACTTTCTGAGCGACTCCTACTCTGCCGTGGGTCTGGCCTCCTGGCTCGGGGCAGGCCCCCCTTGGGCAGTGAGGGAAACTGAGGCACAGAGTGATGGAAAGAGCAGGGAATTGAAACCTGCTGTGCCACATGCAGGGCTAGTACCTTGGCCGCGGCGCCGCCCTGCCTCCCCCGGTGCTGGGCACAAGCCAGGCCCTGGGCCCCCTGGGGACCCGCAGCAGGGTGTGCGTGGCGCAGGGGGCCTGTCCCGCCCGCGGCGCCGGGGTGCGAGTTCGGGGCTGGAGACGCTGCGCGGGCCGGGTGGAAAATGACTCTCTCTCTCCACAGCTGTATAGACTCGTGGTTTGAAGTGAACAGATCGTGCCCAGAGCATCCGTCTGATTGACTGCCAGGCAGGCCTGCTGACCTCCCTCCAAGGTGAGCCCGCCCGTCCTCCAAGTGCGGCGCCTTGGGGACGCCCGGGCCTTCCGCTCTGTGGCGCCGCGTATGGCCTACAGTGGGGGGGGCAATAATTTTTGATGGGAGCCACCCCAAGAATTTGGAAAGTGGCCAAGGGCTGCCCCCTCCCATGATATTAATGGAGGGGTGCGGGGTCTGGGAGGGAGGCTGGGTGGCGGGAGGGGTTGTGCAGGCGGAGGAAGGGGGGGGAGACTTACCTGGGCGCCTCCCGGCCAGCAGCCCAGCACGTTCCACAGGCGGGCTCCCTCCTTGCCCCGCCCACACCCCAGCTCTGGCTGCAGGGGCCATGTGGGTCAGTGAATAGCTGCAAGCTTGAGGGGAGGGGTGCTTTGTGCAGCTCCCATTGGCCAGCGTGAAGCAGCCGCCGGCCCCCCCCTCCCCCCCCCGGGTGGCAGCTGTTCAGAGGAGCAGGGCCCTGCAGCCACTTCTGAGCCGTGTGGGGCGGGGGCAGGAGGCAGGCAGGAGCCGGAGCCACACCTGGCCTAGAGGTTGGTTTCCTGAGTGGTGTCAAATGCAGATGCCCTGGAGGGAGGGTTTGCGGTTCTTCCCCCTGTGGGTGAGTGGGGCAGTGACCACGCCGGGGCGGGCTGGCTGCTCTGGGAAGAGAAGGCTCGTGGGGCGTGGCCAGCCGGGGGGCCCCTGGCACGAGAAGCAGGCGGGGAGCGTTGGTTGGGAGCCAAGTGGCTTCTGCTCAGACAGCTGCCGCCTCCTCCCTCCCGCCCGGGGCTCTGGCGGGGCTGCTGTCTGCGGGGCTGGTCTGATCCGTGTGCCTCGGACCCCCTGACCGGCCTTTGCGTCAGCTGCACCTGCTCAGAGCCCGGCTGGTGCACTCAGGCTCCCGTGGGCTGCAGAGCCTGCCTTTCCGGGGATGGGGGGGGTCCTTCGGGCGTGGCCAGTGAGCCGACTTGCCGGGGGCTATGGGTGGCGCACACCACTCTGCTTGCAGGGCAGCCGCGGTCTCCGCCCGAGAAGCGGGGTGAGGTGGACGCCAGCAGCGCTCCCGGTCTTGTGCCAATGCTCCGATGCCACAGGGTGACGTTGGGTTGTGTCTTTCTCCCCAGGGCACCCTGCTGCACCTGCCATCCATCCTCTCCCCTTCCCACTGCCCCAGCCAGTTCCGGGCTGATTCTTCTCCTCCTCCGAAACCAGACACTTGAATCCACTTGGATGCTGCCGATCGGTGGGTTTTTGTTTTGTTTAAGTGAATGGAAAAGTCCCTCTGGAAGCGGCCGCCCCTGGGCGCGGAGGGGCCTGCTCTCCGGCCCGCCATGGCCCTGACGTGCCGAGGGAAGGGCCTGCCGCCCGCGGAGCAGTGACATTGCCACCCGGAGAGGAAATCCCGTCATGATGTTTGGCTCGAGGGCCTTTCCTTCCCGCTGCCCTGGGACGGAGCCCGCCCGGCCAGACGGAGCGTGCGCTATTTATTCCCGGCTGTGTTCCTGCGTCCCTAGCGAGTGCCTCCGCGTGGGGCCGGGCCTGGCTGCGGATTCCCCCCGGAGGGCGCCGAACCGGACCCAGCAGCGGGGCGGCGGCGTTCACCCGCAGGAGGTGGCGCAGGGGCTGTCTTCAAAGTGTTTACAAAAACTAAACCCTTTGGGTGTGGCCAGGTGTTTGCCTGGTGGTGTTCACGGACGCACTGCTGGAGCCGGGCCCGTGCCGCCAGTGACTGCCAGAGCCACATGCCACCCAAAAGCTTTCGCCCCTGCGCCCGCCCCGCCGCCCTCCACTCAGCCTCATGAGTCCTAGTGGCCAAAAGCGGTTCCTTTCCTTCGGACCCCTCTCCCGAATTCCCCTCCTTTGTGTGTGGGGGGTCTCCTTACACTTCCCCGGTGTGAAGCCCTGAGCGTCTGGCAGAGGCCGCCGCCCGTTTCTCACCCCCACGGGCCAGTGTTGGGTGCAGGCGGAAACAGGCCAGAGGTGGGGTTTTATTCCAGCCCCCGGCCGCGCCACCCCTGCCTGCTGTTGGGAGCAGCCCGGGAGGAGCATTTTAGCCATGGCCGCGTCCCCAGCGGGGGGCTCCGCCTGCCCACCCGGGAAGGTTTCTGTATTTATATATTAAAAAAAAATTAAAAATTTTAAAACGTTGTTCAGAGCTTGGGGGTCCTTCATGAGTCCAGGTGTTTTGATATGGTATTAAAATCCTGTTGCGTAGCCTCCTGGCTGTTTGTTTTGCTGGCAGCGGGGGAGCGCCCAGGTGCGTGGAGCCAGGCCGTGGAGATCAGCGTCTGACCCGCCCCTCGCAGGCCACAGAGCCTCCCCCACCCGCTCCCAGAACACCCCGGCCTCTGGCTCAGTCACGGCGCTGCCAGAGCCGGCTCCGTGTGCACTAGTTCAACCCGGCCAGCGACCCAAGTGCCCTGCTGCAGGGGTGAGCCCTCCCGAGCTCCCAGGGGGCACTGCCGTCCACCCCCCAGAGAGCTCACTGCAGTGCTGGGGCTGTAAAATCCCCTTTCACTGCTTAGACGTGGTGTTTAACTGGTTAAAGGGGGCACGGGTAGGGGGGCCCACTCCAGGCTCCCCCACCCCTTTAGCCCAGGCTGGAGCACACCCACAGCAGGCAGGGGCTGCTCCACATGACCAGAGCAGCCTGGTCATGGCCTGGTAAGTGTCTCCTGTTACCCTTTCCCGCCCCTCGTGCCCCCGAGCCGGCCCAGCTCCAGCCTGTGGGGCTATTGGGAACCGGCCCATCTCAGCCTCCCCTGCCTGCACAAAGGTGCCATGCCCCCACCAGGGAGGCTGCTCCTGCACATCAGCCCTGCGCAACAGAAACCTTCCCCCAGCGCTAGGCCTGGCCTTGGTAGGGGCCACTTTGCTTGTGACCCGGAGGAGCTTACAGAACTTTCCCTGGCTGGGGCTTAGCCTCTGGGGTATTGGAGAGAGCAGCTGGCCCTCCCCTCAGGCCCCAACTGAAAGCTGGGAGCCCAGGACAGCGCCCACTCGCCCAGGTGAGCCCCCCCGGGCCTTGCCTAGTGGTACCGACTTCCCTGTCCCGGCCAGCAACACCTCAGCTGCTGCCGCCCAGCACTGACTGTGCTCGGAAAGGTTCAGAGAAGGGCAACAAAACCCATTGAGGGTTTGGAATGGGCCCCACAGGAAGAGAGAAGGTGGCGGGGACTCCTCAGCCCTGGCAAAGAGGAGACCGGCTCAAGGTCTTTGAAATCATGACTGGGGTGGAGAAAGTGAACAAGGAGAAGTTATTTACTTGTTCCCATCACACATGAAGTGGGGGTCACAAATGACATGAATAGGGAGCAGGTTTCAAACAACCCAAAGGAAGTTTTTTTCACGCTGTGCACAGGCAACCTGGGGAACTCCTCGCCAGAGGCCGTTGTGAAGACCAGGACTTCAACAGTTCAAAAAGGAGCTCGATACATTAATAGAGGACAGGTCCATCACTGGCTGCTAGCCAGGCTGGGCGGGGATGATGCCTGTAGCCTGCTTGCCGCAGGTTGGGAATGGGCAATGGGAGGGCTCACTGGATGATTCCCTGTTCTGTTCCCTCCCTCTGGGGCTACGTCTAGACTACACATCTCTTTCGAAAGCGAGCGGTGAGACTGCAACCAGTTCTGGCGAAAGCGAGCGGCTTTGCCGAGCGCACCCAGGCAGTCCGGCTGCTCTTTGGAAAAAGCCGTTTGCATTCAAGAACGCCTTTCTTGGAAAGAGCACTTTTGAAACAAGGCGTTCCCCCTCGTAAAACGAGAGTTAGCGGGGTCGGAAAAACTGCTGCTGCCTTTTGATTTACTTTCGAAAGAACGCGGCAGCAGTCTAGACACGGGAAGCTTTTTCAAAAACCCCTGTCTAGACGCACCCTGGGACCCCTGGTATTGGCCACTGTGGGCAGCCAGGCCGCTGGGTGAGATGGCCCTTTGGTCTGCCCCCGTGTGGTCGTGCTGACGCTATTCTTAGCCTTTCCCCAGCCCACTGTAGGGGTCGCAGGCGGCCAAGCCACCAGCCAGTAGGCCCAGGGCTTTCTCCTCTGCCACGCCTTGCTTGACAGCAGGAAGTGAGGGCCGGCCCTGAGTGCCTGGCTTTGCACCATCACGTCGGCCCATTTCTATTACTCCCTTCTCAAAGCCTTCCTGGGGGCCTGAAGGTGGGTGAGGGTCGCACTTCCATACTGTTAACGAGGGGTGCAGGCGCTGGGCTGGAGGGGGGGGAGCAGGAGCTCGAGGTAAGGGATTGGGGAGGGGGCTGGGCTGGAAGGGGGGGGCAGGAGCTCGAGGTAAGGGATTGGGGAGGGGACTGGGCTGGGCTGGAAGGGGCAGGAGCTCCAGGTAAGGGGTTGGGGAGGACTGGGCTGGAGGGGGCAGGAGCTCAAGGTAAGGGATTGGGGAGGGGACTGGGCTGGGCTGAAGGGGAGCAGGAGCTCTAGGTAAGGGATTGGGGAGGGGGCTGGGCTGGAAGGGGGGCAGGAGCTCGAGGTAAGGGGTTGGGGAGGGGGCTGGGCTGGAAGGGGGGGCAGGAGCTCGAGGTAAGGGATTGGGATCGGGGTCTGGGCTGTGCCTTACGGCAAAGCACTGTGGGGCGAGCGCCCCCTCCTGGCTCCTGCCACCCGTAATCCTCTGCAGGGAGGGCTCCTGCCCCCCAGCCGCTCTGCCCTAGCGCCGCGGTGCGGCAGCGGGTTCCTCGGTGACAGCCCGGGGAGCTGGGGCAGCGTGTGGCAGCCAGCTTGCCCCTGGGGGCCGTGGCCCCTCCTGCAGGGCCCTGGCGCTGTTCTCGTGCCGGCGGAGGGGAGCCAATGTTGTCTTCTCTCCCCTTCTCACAGGCCCCCAGCCAGAGAGGTTCCTGGCCTGGGCCTTGTCCCCTCCCTCGGGCCCAGGCCGGCTCTGCCCAGCGCCTGCTGCCCCGGCCCCTCGGAGGACATGGGGGTCCCGGGCACTGGGAATGGGGTTTGCTGCGGTGGTGCTCAGAGCGGGGGTGGGGGCCTGCGCACGAGGCGGTGCGAACCTGGCGCGTTTGCGGGCTGGGCCGCTAGAAACCAGCAGGCTCGCCAGGGGGACAGGAGGGCCCCAGGGCCCGTCAGTGGCAAGGGCTGGGCCAGACGGGGCCGGCTCAGAGGAGCAGGGGTCCCAGCCCGCAGGGCCCAGGTCGCCGTGGGGCTGGGCTCACCTGCAAACCGCACTGCGGGCCCGGGAGCTGGTCCCTGGGGGTACCCGGGGTGGCCATTAAAAGCCCCCCATTTACCCACCAGTGGCAGGGGGCCAGCACCTACCGCCCTGGGGCTGGAACCGGCCCGCTGGGCCCTGGACATGCAGCGCCCCCTACTGGCAGCCTGCGCAAGGGGCAGGGGCTGAAGCGATGTCCCCAGCTGCCCTGCCCTCAGGCTGGAACCTGCCCCTGGATCTGCAGGGGCCTGGCTGAGCAGACGCCAGCTGGGGATGCAGGCGTAGCACCGGGTGCCATCGCCCTGGGGGTGCGGCCCTGTGCCAGGCCAAACCAGGCTGCATGAGGCCCCCGGCCTGGAGCAAGCTGAGCCCTGCACTGGGGGGGCCAAGCCGCTGGTGCCCGCCGGAGGAGGGGCCAGGCGCTGGCGCTGTAGGGAGCCTGGGGCACGCGGACACGCAAAGCGGTTACACAGCTGGGTAGATGCAGATGTGTGCTCATGTACAGGGCCGTGTGTGTGCTCCCAGGCTGCCCCCACACAGCCCACCGCTGCACACACGACCCACATCTGAATGTGCATGCACCCCACCACTGCACACCTGCACAACACATGGCTGTGCACACATGACCCATGGCTACACACACACAACTGCATATGCACCCCCACAGCTGCACATGCACAAAACACAACTGCACACACACTCCCACGGCTGCACACACACAACACACATGCACAACACACAACTGCACATGTACCCCCCACGGCTGCACACACACAACACAACTGCACACACTCCCATGGCTGCACACACACAACACACATGCACGACCCACCCCCACCACTGCACGCGTGCACAACTGCACAAACACACCCACAGCTGCGCGCACACACACAACCACAGTGGCACACACCCACGGCTGCATTTGCACTTGCACAACACACGGCGGCACACACACCACACAACTGCGCATGCGTGCACACACACAGATGCATGCATGTGTGACATAGTTGGGGGGTGCTGTACACTCTGGTTGCTGTGTGGGCTGGGGGTGACCCCTACTGGCCGGTATCTGTAGCACTGCCCAGCGGGGGGAAGTCCCTGGGGCTGGCACGTAGCATGCTAGTGATGTCTCACCTGGCCGGGGAAGGGGTGTGACCAGAGGAAGGGGGGTGTGGCTGCCTGGGGGGAAGGTGTGTTTTGTGCCTGGGAGAGGGGGAGCCTGAGCATGGGGAGCACGGAGGAAGCAGATAAAACCAGTGTAGGGGGTCAGGGGCCTGTGAACCCCCCCCCCCAAGGGACCTGGGGCTGTCGGCCTGTCCCCCGCTGCCTGCGTCGAGCCTGCGCTGCGCTGTAGCTCTGAGCAGCAATGAACCCATTTGTACTCTGCTGGCCGGCAGCTCGTGTCTGGCTGCGGACGGGGGTGCAGGGCCGGGGTTCCCCGCCGCGCCGTCACATGTACCTTTGCTGAGTGCACCTGGGAGCTTGTCTGAGCTCCACCCCCTTCCCTCAGCCTGCGTCCGTCCCCAGGTGCCTGGGGGGGAGTCGCTTTGCCCCAAGGGTGCCAGGCTGGGCCCTTTGACCTTGGGGTGCAGGGAGGGGACCGCAGGAGCAGGGGGCTCTGGGTTTTCCCAGGCAGGGAGGGGGAGAGGCCAGGCAGGGTCAGGCGGCTGCTCCCGGCTGGAACTCCAGGGTTTCACTGGTCCCCCTGCGGGAATCCCAGCAGCATCCTGCCAGATGTCTCCCCTGCTTTGGGGCCAGCCCCTTGGCTCACAAGTTTGGGGTGAGGAGGGGGCCAGCTGAGCCGTCCAGGGCAAGCGCCCCAGGGGGCCAGGTGCTGGGGGAGGCGGCGGGGGGCCACAGCCCCTGCCGGGCACAGACAGCGGGTGCAGCTGGCAGGGACAGGGTGGCTGCTCCCCTGGGTGCGCTGGCAGCTGCAGCAGGACGGCTGGGGCGGGGCGGAACGGGCTCTCAGCCAGCCCCAGGGAGGAGCCAGCTGGCAGGGGACCCCCACAATGCCCTGCAGAGAGCAGCTCCCCGCCCCATGGCAGCATCGGGAGGGGGGCGGAGGGGGGGAGGGCTGTGGCAGCGCCTGTGGGGCCAGGCTGCCCCCTGGTGGCTGGAGAAGAGGCAGGAGCAGAAAAGGGCCCTGGGGGCCCTGGCAGGAACCGGGGAGGGGGCGCGAGTCTTCCTCCAGGAAACCCTCTGGGCCTTGCTGGGCAGGGCTGAGAGGCGGGGGCCAGGCCAGGCGTGAGGGACGAGGAGGCCCGGGGGCTCTCTGTAGGGACCCTTCATCCCTGTACGGTGTCGCTCTCGCTGTGGTGAGCCCTTGGTCTCTACGGCCGAGCTGCCCGGCCATGGGCTCTGCCCCTCCTCGTTCTGCCGGCGGAGCCCCTGCCTCTCCTTCGGGGCACACGGCACCCCAGGGCCAGCTCCAGCCCTTTGTCTCTGGCGCCCAAACCTGGGGGTGTCCCTGCTAGGCCGGGCGGTCCGGGCCCAGGCTCGGCAGAGACCTCAGGCAGGTGTCTAGTCCAGCCCCCTGCTCCAAGCAGGGCACCAGTGCCCAGGCCCACCTGGGCCTCTGCAGAGCCCCGCCCCTCGTGCCCACCCCCTGCTTAGGCAGCAGCACACAGGGAAACTGAGTCTCAGGCAGAGATCATCCAAACCCTTCAGAAAATTCCAGACTTTGTCACAAAGGCAGAGCTGGGGGCTCAGGGTTGGGAGAGGCGGAGGCAGGATGGGACGAAGCAGAGGGGAGGTCGGTCAGGGGGGGGGGGCAGGCTGGGAGGGGTGGGGCCGAGCCCGGAGGGGCGGTGGCCCCTCACAGCACCTTCCCGGGGTTCATGAGATTCTTGGGGTCCAGCGTGGCCTTGATCTGCCGCATGAGGTCCAGCCCCAGCTCCCCGACCTCCTCCCGCAGCAGCTGGCGCTTGCCCAGCCCGATGCCGTGCTCACCTGTGCAGGTGCCATCCAGGGCCAGGGCCCGTCTGGGAGGAAAGAGGGGGCTGGGTCAGCAGAGTCCTGGGCAGCTGGGGGTGCACGGGGGGGCGGGGCATGGCCCCAGGGCTGGGCCCCCTTCTCCTTGGGACAGCCCAGGCCCAGCCCTGCCTGCTCCCAGTGCCAGGCAGCACCAGTCCTGCCTGTGCCCTGGGGCTGCCAGCCTGGCTGCTCATCCCTGGGTGTGGGGAGGGGCTGCCGGGCCCCTGGGAACTCGCCTGCCATCTCTGGGCCCCTCCCCGGGGCTGGGCCAGGCTGGGCAGGGCAGCATGGGGCCGGGCTGGGTAGCGTGGGGCCGGGCTGGGCTGGGCTGGGCTGGGTAGCGTAGCATGGGGCCGGGCTAGGCCGGGTAGCATGGGGCGGGGCGGGGCCGGGCCGGGCTGGGTAGCATGGGGCCGGGCTGGGCTGGGCTGGGCTGGGTAGCGTAGCATGGGGCCGGGCTAGGCCGGGTAGCATGGGGCGGGGCGGGGCCGGGCCGGGCTGGGTAGCATGGGGCCAGGCCGGGCAGACAGGACTGGGCAGAGCAGGGCAAGGCGGCCGGGCCGGGCCGGGCCGGGCCAGTTCCCACCTGGCCAGTCGAGTTGCAAACTCCTTGACACGCCGGCTCTCGTCGGGATCGTCGGGGTCCAGCACCAGGACGCAGTGGAAGTTCCCGTCGCCCACGTGCCCGACTATCGGGCCTGCGGAGACAGAGCCACATGGTCCCTGGGGGTCCATGGCCCTGGCTCTGGGGAGCCGTGGGGAGGGGGGCCTGGGGCCAATGCGGCGGAGCTGGTGTTGCGGCTCGCTGGGGCATGCACCGACCACGAGCTGGTGCCAGGCCAAGGCCGGCATGGCCCCGTTCAGCCCCCTGGGGCACCTGGCAGGCACAGGGGCGAGGGCAGAGCTGGCGGCAAGCCCAGGGCGGGGCTGGGACCCAGAGGCACTGACAGCAGGCAGGGAGCATGTGTGATGTGTCCGAAGTACGTGCGATGTGGGATTGTGTCTGAAGTGGGTGAGAGACGGGTGTGATGTGTGTGCGCGTGCCCGTCGCGTGTGTGCCGCGTGCCCGTCGCGTGCCCATCGTGTGTGTGTCGCATGTGTGCCGCGTGCCCGTCGGGTGTGTGCCGCGTGCCCGTCGCATGCCCATCGTGTGTGTGTCGCGTGTGTGCCGCGTGCCCGTCGCGTGTGTGCTGTGTGCCCGTCGCATGCCCATCGTGTGTGTGTCGCGTGGGTGCCGCGTGCCCGTCACATGCCCGTCGTGTGTGTGCCACGTGTGCCGTGTGCCTGTCGCGTGTGCGCCGCGTGCCCGATGGGCGTGACACTGGGACACCAACCCTGCCCCGACGCGTGTGCCGTGTGCCCTGCGGGTGCGGGCGCTCTGGGGCTCGTGGCTGGGCGGCGTTAGGGGCCCTGTTGGGGTCTATTTCCGACAGGACAGCGGCAGGGGGACGGGCGCAGTGCCAGCCCCTCACGTCGCCCCTTCGGCCGCCTGCCCGGAGTGGTGACCAGGCGCGGGGAGACCAACCTGTGAGCCCTGACTCCTGCAGGTCCCTGCGCGTCTCGTCCACAATCTGCGGCAGCCGGGAGATGGGCACACACACGTCTGTGGAGTAGCCCTGGGGGACACGGCAGAGGAGTCCTGACACCCCCTCCCCCGGCCTCCCTGCCCCTCCCCCAGCACCCGCAGCCTCCCCTGGGGCTTCCCCCACCCCTCCCCGGCCTCCCAGCCCACCCAGGGCTCTCCCCACCCCTGCCCCCAAACCGCCAAGCCTCCCTGGGGCGCTCCCCTCCCCTCCCAGTATCCCCAGGGCTCTCCTGGCCCCTCTCCCCACCCCCCAAGCCCCGCACTGCCCGCCCGCGGCGCCGACCCACCTTGCTCCCGGGGCGCAGGGCCAGGGCCGCGTACCAGGCATTGTGCCGAGCTGCCCACAGCTTGTTCCTCGCCTCTGGCTCCCGGGCCCAGGCGAAGTCGGAGCCTCCGTTCAGCTGCACAATCTCCCCTGCAGGGAGAGACCCCAGTCCTGCCATCAGCCCCCGGGCAGCCCCTGGCCCGGCTCCCCCCAGCGCCGGGAAGGGGAGACCCACCCCTGGCCCGGGCGACGGGCTGGGCCGGGCAGGACAGAGCCACCCTGCCCCGCTCAGAGGCGGAGCCCGGGGAAGGGCCGTGCACCGGGCCCCAGCCGGTGACACCCCTGGTGCCCCTGGCAGTGCCAGCTCGGCGCCCAGCCAGTGTCCCGGGCAGCGCCCCCTCGCGGCCTACCTGCCTGCCGGACCTGCTCGTCCAGGCTGCCGGGGGAGCCGTGGAACTCCAGGAAGAGCGTGGGGGCCACGGCGTAGCTCAGGCCGCTGAAGCGGTTGCAGGCGGCCATCATGACGTCGTCCAGGAACTCTGGGGAGCGGCGAGGCCGGGTCAGAGCCCTGGGGCCACGGCCCAGCGGGGGGCAGTGCCCCCGACTCCCCCAGGGGCAGGGCACGGGCAGCCCACTCACCGATCCGGGCCACGGGGATGCCAGCCTGCAGCACCTGCACCGTGCAGCCCACGGCCGCCTGCACGCTGGGGAAGGCACAGGCGGCTGCCACCGTGGCCTCGGGGCTGCCGTGGAGCCGCAGGGTGGCCTGGGTGATGAGCCCCAGCGTCCCCTCGGAGCCCACGAAGAGCCCGGTCAGGTTGTAGCCGGCGGCGCTCTTCCTGCAGCAGGCGAGAGGGCGGGTGAGTTTGGGGCAGGCGCCTCCCGCGCCCTTCCCACAGCGCCCCCCGTACCTGAAGTGGCGGCCCGGGCCGGCCGTGTGCAGCACCCGCCCGTCTGCCAGCACCACCTGCAGGTTGAGCACGTTGTGGCGCATGGTGCCGTAGCGCACGGCGTTGGTGCCCGAGGCGCTGGTGGCCGCCATGCCGCACAGTGAGGCGTCTGCCCCGGGGTCTGCGGAGGGAAAGGGCCCAGCGGGCAGGACAGCTCGGAGCTGGCACCCCGGGGAACCTCACTCTCCAGGGCCCAGCCCGCCCTGGCACTGCCCACCCTAGCACCGCCCACCCTGGAGCCCGGCCTGCCCTGGCACCGCCCACCCTGCGGCTTAGCCCACGCTAGCGCTACCCAAACCGTGGCCCAGCCCGCCCTGGCAGTGTCCAACTCTGGGCCCGGCCCTCCCCTCCCTGGAACCGCCCACTCCGGGGCCCGGCCCGCCCTGGCACTGCCCGCCCCGGGGCCCGGCCCGCCCTGGAACCGCCCGCTCCGGGGCCCGGCCCGCCCTGGCACTGCCCGCCCCGGGGCCCGGCCCGCCCTGGAACTGCCCGCCCCGGGGCCCGGCCCACCCTGGCACTGCCCGCCCTGAGGCCCAGGCTGCCGTGTGCCAGGAGCGGGGTAGGGCCGCCGGCGCCGTACCGACAGGGAACCAGAGGCCAGTGTCCCGCAAGTAGCTGTTGAGCGCTTTGCGCGTCACGCCCGGCTCCACAGCCACGGAGAAGTCCCCGGTGCTGAGCGCGGAGATGCGGTCCATTCGGGCCAGGTTAAAGCACACGCCGCCCTGCCACAGAGATGGGCGGCATCAGAGCCAGTGCCAGGCTCCTTCCCCTCCTGTACCCTCCCTGCGCCAACCCGCCCCTACTGTACCCTGCCTACGCCAACCCCCCCTTCCTGTACCCTCCCTGCGCCAACCCCGCTCCTGTACCCTGCCTGTGCCAAGCCCCCTTCCTGTACCCTCCCTGCACCAACCCCCCTCCTGTACCCTGCCTGTGCCAACCCCCCCCCACTGTACCCTCCCGGCATACCCTCTGCTCCGTACCCTCACTGCGGTGACGCCGCCCTCCAGGCCGGTGCCAGTGCCGAAGGGGATGATGGGGAGGCCGTGGCTGTAGCAGATCCCCGCCAGCTGGCTGACTTGCTCCACGTCCTGGGGCCAGACCACGGCATCCGGCGGGCAGCACCTGCGGCAGGGCAGAGCCAGCGTGACGCCGCCCCGGGGACTCGCCAGCAGCCCCTGGCACCGGGGCCCTGGGCGCGAGCAGGGAGCCAGCCGCACGCGGGGTGCCAGGCAGGCCTGGGAGGAGCCAGAGGGACGAGGGGCCTGGAGGAGGCTGGCCCCACAGGGCTCCCAGTGGCGACAGCAGGGCCCGTCTGCACTGGCCGGCAGGGCGCGGGGCAGATTTCACTGGTGCCTCGGAGGCAGCAGTTCACCGTCCCGTGGCCGCGTCACGGCACCTCCCTGGACGGCGCTGGGCCCTACCACGGGGACGGGCCCCTGCCAGGCCCCCCGGCGCTGTTTGGAGAGGCCCCCGGCGAGTGTGTGGCGGGCAGGAGCCCCAGTACCTGTGCATGGATTCGTCCCTCCCGTGCTGCTCCCGCACGGCTGGGGTGGTGGACACATTCGGGCTCCCCACCACGGCGCGCAGGGCCTCCACCAGCTCCCCCGACAGCCGGCCCTAGGGAGATGCAATGGGCCCCCATCACACTCCCTTCTCCTGGGCACCCGCTCAGAGCGCAGGCCAACCCCAGAGCTGGGCAGGGCAGTGGGCGCCCCACCACTGCCACCTGTCTGCCCAGGGCCGAAGGGCACAGGACTGGCATGGTGGCTTGGCTGCTCCAGGAGAAGGCCTGATACCTCGCATGATGGGCAGCAGGGGTGGGGCTTGGTGGGAAAGTCCCTCCCACCATCTGACTCCTGTCAGCCTCACACAAGCTGATCCAGATGGCGGGGGCCCAGCACACAGGGGCGAAACGCCCCCAAAGGCTGGTGAATCCGGAGGCTGGACAGCTGCCTCGAGCTCCCCAGCAGGACAGATGTGGGGCCGGGGGAAGAGAAGGGCCCATGGCCAGAAGCGGGATGGGACCAGAGCTCTCAGACCGCTGGTTTCACCGGGGCGGGGCTGGAACGGCCCCTCAACGTCCCTGGCAATACCAGGGCCATGCAGCCGCTGTCTGAGGCGACTCCCCCGTGTGGGCCCAGGGAGCAGAACGGGACAGAACGGGGCAGAGGGGGCAGAACGGGACTGGGTGGCGACAGGGTCACGGCCCTCCGGCCGGAGGAGCAGGCTGGCTCGGAGCTCCTGGAGATGCCCTGGAGATGCCAGGCCCTGGTCTTAGCCGCCCGCCGCAGCCCCCGAGTTCCGGCCCCCTCGCCTGCCAACGAGCTCCCTCTAAACGAGACAGCGGGAGGGGGGGCTGCGCGAGACCCGGACCGGGCGTCGATGGGCCAACGAGCCAGTGGGGGGCAGGGGAGGGGGCTGCGCGAGACCCAGGCCAGGCGTGGATGGGCCAACGAGCCAGTGGGGGCAGGGGAGGGGGCTGCGAGACCTGGGCCAGGCGTTGATGGGCCAACGAGCCAGTGGGGGGCAGGGGAAGGGGGGCTGTGCGAGACCCGGGCCGGGCGTGGATGGGCCAACGAGCCAGTGGGGGGCAGGGGAAGGGAGGCTGCGTGAGACCTGGGCCGGGCGTGGATGGGCCAACGAGCCAGTGGGGGGCAGGGGAAGGGGGCTGTGCAAGACCTGGGCCGGGCGTTGATGGGCCAACGAGCCAGTGGGGGCAGGGGAGGGGGCTGCGCGAGACCTGGGCTGGGCGTGGATGGGCCAACGAGCCAGTGGGGCGGGGCTGCATGAGACCTGGGCCGGGCGTCGATGGGCCAACGAGCCAGCACAGCGGGGGTCCGGGGGGGGCTACGTGAGACCTGGTCCGGGCGTCGATGGGCCGAGCCAGCGGGGGAGGGGGGGCTGCGTGAGACCTGGGCCAGCGTCGATGGCCAATGAGCCAGCGGGGGAGCGGGTGCCGGTGTTGGCTGTATTTTACCACGGGCGGGGGGGGGCAGGGAGCAGCGGCTGTTCCTTGTGCACCTGCCCCAGAATCGAGCCTAAGCTCGTAATCAGGCGTCCAGAACAGACGCCCACGGTGCTGAGTCGGCTCCTGGCCCAGCTGTCCCCGTGCCTGGCGATGCACCCGAGCTTCATGGCGAACGGCCCCAAACGCCTTTCCTCCCAAGCGGCAAGGGCCCACGGTGCAGGGCGGGCAGGGGTGGGCCTGGATGTGCTGGGCGGGCAGGGGCTGGGTGGGGCAGGAGAGCCAGGAGGGCAGGGGCTGGGGGGCCAAGAGGGCAGGGGCTGAGGAGGCCAGGAGAGCAGGGGCTGGGGAGGCCAGGAGAGCAGGGGCTGGGGGGCCGAGAGGGCCAGGAGGGGCTGGGGGCCGAGAGGGCAGGGGCTGGCGGGGGTGCCAGGAGAGCCAGGAGGGCAGGGCTGGGGGCCAAGAGGGCAGGGGCTGGGGGCCAGAGAGCCCCACGACAGCCAGGAGGGCAGGGGCTGGGGGCCGGGAGGGCAGGGGGGGCCAGGAGGACAGGGCTAGGGGCTGAGAGGGCAGGGCTGGGGGCCAGGAGGGCAGGGGCTAGGGGCCAAGACGGCAGGGGCTGGGGGCCAGGACAGCCAGGAGGGCAGGGCCTGGGGGCTGAGAGGGCAGGGGCTGGGGCCAGGAGGGCAGGGGCTAGGGGGCCGAGAGGGCAGGGGCTGGGGGCCAGGACAGCCAGAGGGCAGGGGCTGGGGGCCAGGACAGCCAGGAGGGCAGGGGCTAGGGGCCGAGAGGGCAGGGGCTGGGGGGCCAGGAGGGCAGGGGCTAGGCCGAGAGGGCAGGGGCTGGGGGCCAGGACAGCCAGGAGGCAGGGGCTGGGGGCCAGGAGGGCAGGGGCTAGGGGCCGAGAGGGCAGGGGCTGGGGCCAGGACAGCCAGGAGGGCAGGGGCTAGGGGGCCAAGAGGCAGGGGCTGGGGCCAGGACAGCCAGGAGGGCAAGGCCTGGGGGCTGAGAGGCTGGGCTGGGGCCAGGAGGGCAGGGGCTAGGGGCCAAGAGGGCAGGGGCTGGGGGCAGGACAGCACAGCCAGGAGGGCAGGGGCTAGGGGCCAAGAGGGCAGGGGCTGGGGCCAGGACAGCCAGGAGGGCAGGGGCTGGGGCTGAGAGGGCAGGGGCTGGGGGCCAGGAGGGCAGGGGCTAGGGGCCGAGAGGGCAGGGGCTGGGGGCCAGGACAGCCAGGAGGGCAGGGCCTGGGGGGCCGAGAGGGCAGGGGCTGCCACCAGCCAGGGCGGGTGAAACCAGGCCAGCGGGCGGCCGGTGTGAATTGGGGCCGTGTGGCCCCCGCCGGGGTCCTGTCGGCGGCGCGGGAGCCCGAGACGTGCCCGGCCAGGCGGGCGGTGCCCTGGGACGAGCCGGCCCGGGGTGGTGGCGGCTCGGTGCCCGCTCACAGGAAGCCGGCGCTGTCCCGCCCTGGCAGCGGCTGGTCACACGAGCGCTGGACGGTGGCAGCCCCCCGACGGGCGGGGGCACTGCGCTCCCGCTCGGTGCGTGCGGGGTCAAGGTCCAGCGGGCGCCGGGGCTCCCCCACCCTGCCCCAGCCAGGGCGGTGCCAGCCCGGTGTGTCGGGAGGGCCGTCGGGGGCGGGGCGGGGAGCTGGGTCGGAGCCGCCCCTGGAAAGGTGACTCCTGGGGCCCGGGATGCCCACGCCGGGAAGGGCCGGGCCCGGGGCTGGCTTTGGGGCGAGCGGGCCTCCCGCTATTAGGGGCTTGCCCTAGAGGGGCAGCGACCCCGCCCCGACGCGCTGGCGATGGGCCGGTCGCTACCTGCAGCCCGGAGCTGCCCCTGCGGCCGAGCGCCCCGGGGGTCCGGCACAGCCTCCGCAGCGCCATGAGGGCGGGAGCCGGGCTCTGCCCCAGCTGCTCCCCGAAGCGAAACCAGCCTCTCCACTGGCCCGGCCAGAGCCCGCCCTGCTTAAGGTGGAACCGACTCTTAAGGTGGTGCTGATTGGCGGGGCGGGGTAGGGAGGGCTGGGCAGGGTAATCTCCTGCCCCGGCGCCTAGTGGTCAGAGGGGCACCGCCCCCTGTCACGTTACTGGATTTTGAGGGGAGCAGCCAGATCACTGATGCACCCATAGGTGCGGGTGTTGGCCCCAAAAACGGTATAAAAGGGGGCCATGTGGGGTGTTGAATAGGAGCTTACTGTCTGCTGATCCTGTGTGCGCTGTTCATGTGATTGTATAATGTCTGTGTGTGTAGGTAGGAATCTGTAGTCTGTGTGGATACTGAATATTTCTCTGCATGTGGTTGAGCATTGGGCAGAGCCCAGCCTATGGACATGCTAATTAGCGGGGCCCTGTGGGACAATGGCACTCAACGGGCCAAGGACACACCTAAAGCATGAGGGCGGACACCTGAGAGCTGCCAGCAGGGAACACAGGGATAGGCCGCTGGCCAGGTGACCTGCTGCAGCCAGGAAGAGACCAGGAAGGATAGATAAAGAGGCCATGTGGGGGATGCCATCTTGGTCTTCAGCTCAGCACTTCATCCCAGAGGCAGCAGTGCAGGGATCGAAGAGCCGGAAAGAACTGTGGACCCATCCTGATCCTAGGATGCGCAGCAAGGACTCTTAAGCCAGCGGCTGTAACATCTCTGCTAGAGCCTGCATGAGAACTGGGAGATTCGATGCATGTAATGTATGATTCTTTAGCAACCTCACTCTCAGGCTTTTCTTTCTTGCGGTAATAAACCTTTAGATGTTAGATGCTGAAGGATTGGCTCAGCGTGATTTGTGGGTAAGATCCGGAGGGTAAATTGACCAGGGATCTGTGGCTGGTTTCTTGGGACCGGACAGAACTTGTTCGGGTAGGTGGGGTTGTTCTAAGACCCCCCACCTGTGTATGAGGCCCGGGGCCATCTGGGGCACGGATATTGCTGGGGTGTCAGAGGGTTTTGCTCGTGAGGCTTCAGGCAGGCTGCTGAAGCGCTCTGTGGGACTGGTGTGTGGCCTGTTTGGGAAGGTCACCAGTCTGGGGGCTGTAAGGAGCCCCGAATTTGAGCAATTTGCCCTGAGCGGACGGCCTCAGTGGTGCCCAGACCAGCCCAGTCTGTCCCCGTGTCAAACCTGTAACCGCCAAATGGGGCGCCCCCTGCCCCTCCCCATGGGCACCCAGCCCCTGCTGGCAGTGCCAAGGGGAGCACGCCAGGCGGGGGTGGGCCGGGAAGGCCGCTGGTGCTGCCTTGCCCACCTGAGCTGTGCCTCACGAGCCAGCCCAACCCCGGCCAGGAGCTGCAGCCCCTCTGCAGGCAGTCTGGGGGCACCCAGCCCTGGCGTCCTGGGGAGCTGGCAAGGCATGTGGAGAACCCCCAGATGGCGGGGTCCAAGGTCAAGCTGCCCCCAGCCTGCGGACAGGAGCAGACTAGGCCGGGGGGTCCCCACTGCCCCGGCTTCCTCCCTCCCACGAGCCCCCTGGCAACGCAAGGAGGGGCGGGCACAGGCAGGGCCAGTCTCTGACATCACTTTATTGACCCATGCTGCCGGGGCCGGGCAGCTGCCTCAGTTGGCTGCGATGATCTGGTCGATCCAGGCACGGAGCTTGGTGACGCGGGCGTAGACACCGGGCGTGGAGGGGGAGCAGGTGCTGCTGCCCCAGGAGACGATGCCCACCAAGGTCCAGGCCCCGTCCTTCTGGCACACCAGGGGGCCGCCGGAGTCGCCCTGCAAGACAGGGGGTAGCAGGTCGGGGGGGCGTGGCCAAGGGGACGGGCCCAGCTGCCGGCGACTCCCCCACAGGACACGAGTCTGCGCGTGTCTGGATGCAGCCCTGAGCGCAAGGGCGGGGAGAGAGCTAGGCAGCGGGGTCACAGGCAAGGGCCAGTGACGGGTCCCAGGTGGGCTGAAGAGAGGCACCTGGGGCCAGGCAGTGCCAGGCCAAACAGCGGTGCATGGGGCAGCAGCAGATTGGATCTATCCCAGAGCGGGCGGGACTGGATAATGTCTCCCAGTGGGGAGAATGGACGGTGGATGGGCGGGCAGGGTGGTGGGATGGGAGGGGACAGGCCGTGAGGAGTGACTGGGGCAGAGTGGCAGGTTGAAGGGGACAGGCTGTGAGGAGCTGCTGCGGGCAGAGTGGAGGGATGGGCGTGGACAGGGCGTGGCCGAGGGCAGGGTGGCGGGATGGACGTGGACGGTGTGGCTGGGGCAGGGTGGTGGGATGGGCATGGACAGGGTGTGGCCGAGGACAGTGTGATGGGATGGGTGTGGACAGGGCATGGCCGATGACAGGGTGGCGGGATGGGCATGGACAGGGTGTGGCCGAGGACAGGGTGATGGGATGGGCGTGGACAGGGCATGGCTGGGGGCAGGGTGGTGGGATGGGTGTGGACAGGGCGTGGCTGGGGCAGAGTGGTGGGATGGGCGTGGACAGGGCATGGCCGATGACAGGGTGGCGGGATGGGCGTGGACAGGGTGTGGCTGGGGGAAGGGTGGCGGGATGGGCGTGGACAGGGTGTGGCTGGGGGAAGGGTGGCGGGATGGGCGTGGACAGGGCGTGGCCGAGGACAGGGTGGTGGGATGGACGTGGACAGGGCGTGGCCGAGGACAGGGTGGTGGGATGGACGTGGACAGGGCGTGGCCGATGACAGGGTGGCGGGATGGGCGTGGACAGGGCGTGGCCGGGGCAGGGTGGTGGGATGGGCATGGACAGGGCGTGGCCGGGGCAGAGTGGTGGGATGGGCGTGGACAGGGCATGGCCGATGACAGGGTGGCGGGATGGGCGTGGACAGGGCGTGGCTGGGGAAGGGTGGTGGGATGGGCTTGGACAGGGCGTGGCTGGGGCAGAGTGGTGGGATGGGCGTGGACAGGGCATGGCCGATGACAGGGTGGCGGGATGGGCGTGGACAGGGCGTGGCTGGGGAAGGGTGGCGGGATGGGCATGGACAGGGCGTGGCTGATGACAGGGTGGCGGGATGGGCGTGGACAGGGCGTGGCTGGGGAAGGGTGGTGGGATGGGCGTGGACAGGGTGTGGCCGGGCAGGGTGGTGGGATGGGCGTGGACAGGGCGTGGCCGGGGCAGGGTGGTGGGATGGACGTGGACAGGGCGTGGCCGGGGCAGGGTGGGGGGATGGGCATGGACAGGGCGTGGCCGGGGAAGGGTGGCGGGATGGGCGTGGACAGGGCGTGGCCGGGGGCAGAGTGGCGGGATGGGCGTGGACAGGGCGTGGCAGGGAAGGGTGGTGGGATGGGCGTGGACAGGGCGTGGCTGGGAAGGGTGGTGGGATGGGCGTGGACAGGGCGTGGCTGGGGAAGGGTGGCGGGATGGGCGTGGACAGGGCGTGGCCGGGGAAGGGTGGCGGGATGGGCGTGGACAGGGCGTGGCTGGCAGGGCGTGGACCCTCAGGAGCGGCTGGCGGCCACGGGGGGCCCGCTGGTGGGGCAGGGGCCCGCGCGGCAGGGCTGGGTACCATGCAAGAGGAGGCTCCCGCGGCGCCGGCACAGATCATGACGTCCGCGATGCGGAAGCCCCAGTAGGTCTTGCACTGCTGGTTGGTCAGAAGGGGCAGGACCGCCTGCTGCAGCTGGTCAGGAGTGTTCTGGGCTGGAAAGCAGGCAGGCGAGAGAGGGCCTCAGCTGGGCAGCCTGGGGCAGCCCCCAAGCCTGGCACCGCAGCCCCTGGGCCTGGGGAGCTGCCCCAGAGCCCCTCCCATCCCGGTGCCAGTCCGGGACAGCTGTGTCCAGACGGGCCATGTGGGGCCATTCCCAGGGCAGGGAGAGGCAGGGCCTGGGACTCTGGCCGGGGGGCTGAGCTGGGCCCCCTTTCTTAGCCCCCCTGTGCCCGGGAAGGCCAGGAAGCTGAGCCCCCCGGCTCCGTCCCCCACGCGGCCCCCGGAGACATTACCCTTGGGGTCAGTCAAGCCCCAGCCCGTGGTCACGCAGCTCAGGCCCCCGGGGAAGTCGTCGGTGGCCTCGGGCAGGCACACGGGGACACGCGGGCATTCAGCCTGGCCGGGGTGGCCAGCTTCAGCAGGGTGATGTCGTTCTTCACGGTCAACATGCTGAAACTGGGGTTCTTGAACACCTGCCGGGCGAGACGGTGGAGCCTGAGCCCATGGCCAGCCTGGCCCGCATCGTGGCCGCCCGTCGCGGGGCCCACATGGGCTGCGTTCCCTCCCGTGGGGCCCCAAGGAGCTGGGGCTGGGACGCGGGGTAGGCTGACCTGGGGGTGGGCACAGAGGGTCCCTGGGGGCCCGGTGGCTCAGGCCAGGCCCATGGAGGGAGGAGGGGTGTAGCGCCCCCCTGGGATCCGCGTGGGCCAGCCCCCTACCTTGGCGATCTTCAGGACTTGCACATCCTCCTCCGGGGAGCGCTGGTTGAATTCCCCCAGAACCACGAGGTGGCTTGTGCTGCCGGGGTGGGGGGAGAAAAGGAAGCCCCGCGTTAGGGGCTCCGCCATGGGGGTCTGTGCCCAGGGAGTGCGGCGGGGCCGGTGGGAGCCCCCAGAGCTGGCGCAGGGCACCAGAGGGCTGCGGGGCGGAAGGACGCGCCCGCATGCAGCTCGCTGCCGGGACGCCGCCCCAGCGGTACGTGCCAGGGGGGCTCGGTGCAGGCGGCACGTCCGTCCGTTCTGCGCCCCGGGGCCCGCCCGCCGCTTACCTGACGCCGCAGTGGGCAGCCGTGACCACCCAGTTCTCACTGATCAGGGAGCCGCCGCAGAAGTGGAAGCCGGTGCTGTCCTGGGGGTAGAGCAGACGGTGATTGCGCCGGGCCGTGGTGGCCACAGGTCAGGGACCCCGACCCTGCCTGGCGGGGCTCCGGGAGAGCGGAGGGAATCTAAGGGGGAGCAAGTGGCCAAGACCCCCCTCCCGGGCCCCTTGGGCACGGATTGCAGGAGGGGATCTCCTGAGCCCGTGTGCTGGCAGGGGAGCCAGAACCTGCGCAGGGGCAGGGGCTGGGAGCGGCATGGGGAGGGGGCTGGGGCCAGGGAAGGGTTCCCGGGTGCTGGGGGCAGAGCTGCCCTCGGGGCAGCAGAGAGGCAGGCCAGTCGGGGGATGCTGCCCTGGGGTAACAGGCCTGTCCTGGAGCAGAGAGCAGGCCCCGTGTCGGGGGCAGGGGGGCCGGGGCGGTGCCAATCTGAGCAGCCAGCACTGCTGGGTGATGCACACACTGAATGTGGAGCCCAGACACCAGGGTGATGGGCGTGGGCAGGACCCGTCCCTTGGATGCCAGCAGCACTGAGACCTGCCCTGCCCCGGGGCACCAGGCAATCACCCTCCGGTTCCCTAGGCGCTGGGCCCCTCTTGCCCTTCCCCAGCTCGCTCCCCCCGTGGGCCTGGCCTGGGTGCAGCGGCTGGACACTCACCTGCAGGGAGACCTGCCAGGGCCAGGAGCCGGGCACCACTGTCTCGCCGTTGACGATGCGGGCGTGGCCGCTGATGATGGGCTCGATAGCAGGGATGCCGCAGCCTGGGGAGGGATGGGGGAGGTGACCAGGTCAGGGCTCTGCAGCTGCCACTGGGGGTGGGAGGGGGCCCGGGCTGCCTGCCCCCTCTGCCCCCTTGGGCGGGGCACTGCCTGTCCCGCCCCTCTCCTGGGCACGGCGCCCTGGCAGGGCTGCCCCGCACAGAGCCAGGGCTCCCCAGAGCTCCCTGCAGGACCCTTCCTGGCTCTGTGCCCTGCTGCCAGGCGAGGGGCTGGGGACTCACCGTGGGCAGTGCCCAGCAGGGCAAGGCAGGGCAGCAGCCAGAGGAAAGCCATGTCTGCTGTGAGGTGGGTCCTGGCGGCCGAGCGGGGCCAGCGGCCCTTTTTATACCCCCGGCGGGGGCAGCTCCGGGGGGAGGCGGCGCAAGGGACCAGCACCAACTTTCCACCCCGCCGGCCTTGGCGAGATCAGGGCTGCGTGCCAGGGGGCAGGCGGCTGGGGGTAGGGCTTGGGACCGCAGCAGCTGCTCCTTGGGGGAGTGGGGCAGCCCATGGGCAGAGGTCAGGCAGCCCATGGGGGTCAGTGCCCCTTTGCCCGCCGCTGGCACGCAACTGCCCGGGGAGCCCGGTGGGCAGAGCCGTGCCCTGGCGGGGAGGCGGGGGTGTACTGCCAGCAGGGCTAGCAACAGCAAACTGCCCCGGGCCGAGCCACGGCGAGACACCTCCCCGCCCACGCCCATGTGGCCAGCTGGCACCCCCGGTTGCCAGGGCAGGGAGCAGCCCAGGGGCTCTGGCGTGGAGCTGCATGGAGAACCCAGGAGTCTGGCACCCCCTGCTGTCTGATCCGCCCCCTTCAGCCACTCTTGGGGGGGGCAGCAACAGACCCACGGCGACCGGCTTCCCCTCCCCCAGCCTGCGCTGCTCCTGAGACCTAGGCTGGGCGGGGGCCCTGCAGGAAGGGGCACCCAGCCGGGCCGTGGCTCCGGGCGGGCTGTGGGATGTGGGCTTATGGCTGCGTTGTGCCCTCAGCTCTTGGCACCAGGCCCTGCCCAGCCTCGGCCTCCCCAGGCCCAGGAGCGCTGAGCGTGGGGGTGACAGACGCCAGGGCTGGGGGAGGCGGCGGAGACCAAGCGCCGAGACAGGCTTGTGTCCCCACAGGCCACGGGGGCAGCGGTGGGTGCCACATCGCAGGAGGCTGCCAAGGGGACTTGGCCCACAGGTTCAGTTGTGGTGGGACCGTCTGGGGACTCATGAAGGCCCATAGGTGCCCAACTCCCATAGGAATAGGCGCCTAATTCCCTTGGTGAATGGCAAAGCCCAGGAGTCAGGGCCAGCCGGTGCTGCCCCCTTTTGGCCGGGAAAGTGGGGCCGGGCTGCTGCGAGCAGGGGACGTGTCCCCACAGATTCAGAGCTGGAGGGGTTTTGGGGGAGGCTGACTAGGCAGAGCCCCCTCCCCCCCCCATGTCTCCCTGGGCAGAGCCTGGGCCATGCGGCCGGGGGTGGCTAGATCCAAGCTCCTTGGCAGGCTGGGCAGGGACGTGTCCGGCTGGCCCAGGGGGGGCGTGAGAAGCCCAGGGCCGGGAGGCAGGTGGGCACGGCTGCAGGTGTGCCGCAGGCTTGATAAGGCTGGGAAAGGCAGCTGCTTCTGACAGCTGGGGGGGAGGCTTTTGGGCCTGGGCCAGTGGGCGCCGGCGCTGCCTCTCGTGATGCAGGGCAGGCCTGGGGGCCTAGTGGCCCGGCGGTGCTGCTGATGGACTTTGGTGCGGAGAGAGGCCCTCCCAGAACAGCCCCTCCCGGGGCTGGCATCCCGGCCTAGTCGTGCGGGACGGGTCTGGCTGGCTGGGGCTCTGGGCCCAACCGGCCATGTCCCCCCCCGGGCGCTGCAGCGGCTGGATGGAGCTCCGCAAAGGGCAGGGCTGGGGGGTGGAGATGTCACTGGAGTTTGGAGGGGCCGAGGCAGATCCTTGTCCCTCCCGCTGCCACGGCCTGGGCCACGGGAGGGGCCTGTGGAAAGCGTCTGCTTTGCTGAGTCCGTGGCCTGGCCACGTGCCTGCGTCAGGCCCAGCTCCGTGCTGGGGTCCCGCAGGTTTGCATGGGGGAGCCAGCTGCTGGCGTGGCCCCTCTTGGACAGGGCCTACAGGCATGCGGCTGGCCGCTCTCGGACCACAAGGAACCGTCAGCGTGGCCAGCGCCTGAGGAACATGGCAACCAGGCTGGTGGCCCTGGGCCACTGGCCTAAAGGACACGGCCGTGGGGCTTGCTCATGGGGCTAGCTCCATTTTGGCAGGTACCATCACGCAGGGGAACAACGGGACCCCCTCCCCGTGGGCCAGGGCACAAAATGGGGTGGCCTGTCAGCTGACAGCACCCAACGCCGCCTCCATCGCGGCCTTCACTGCAGCGCTTCGCTCCAGGAGCACCCTTGCCAAGGCCGGAGGCCGGGAAGGAGTCACTGACACAAACCAGGCGCCAGAGACTTGTGAGCCAGCAGCTTGTCCCCACTCTGCCCCCGGCACTCGGGGACTGGGGTGTGACACGGGCTTCCTGTAATCTCCACTCACCCTTGTCTGCCCTTGCAGAGCCCTGTGGCTGGTCCATGCTGAAGGCCGGGCCCAGTGAGCTCTTTGGGGTGAGAGCCGAGGCACGAATTCCCCTGGGACTGGGGCTGGTCCTTTGGGCCTGGGAGAACCTGTTGGGAGGTCGGGGATGGGTTATAACCTCTCCCCTGTGTAAGGGGGGGCACAGGGAGCACTGGGGTGTCTGAGGGGAGGTGGGGGTTGGGTTATCACCTCGTCCCTGTGTAAGGGGGCTGGGGCACAGGGAGTGCTGGGGTGTCTGAGGGGAGGTGGGGGATGGGTTATCACCTCTCCCCTGTGTAAGGGGGGGGCTGGGGGGCACAGGGCGCACTGGGGGATCTGAGGGGTGTGACCTAGTGGGGGCGCTGTCTACGTTGTTACCCGGTGTCCCCACCTGGCTGTGCTGTGTGGTTCCCACTGACTCACCCCACATGTGTGTTGGCCCAGACACCTGGTCCCAGCGTGAGCAGATGACAGCCCTGTCCCAGAGACAGACAGAAGAAGGGAGACAGGCACTGTCCCCAGGCGGGGGGCAGGGCCGGGGAGCTGGGTCAGGCTGGGCTGAGGGCTGATGTTTTAGACCAGGGAAAGGGGCCCAGGGCCCATGAAGCCCCCCGCCCCCGAGAGGACTAAGGCTCTGCCCTGGCGCCGGCGTTAACACGGCTCCCGCGCTGGGCTGTGTCGCTGAAGCAATAACCCTTCTAGTCGCCTGGCCGGCCGAGAGTCACGTCTGGCTGCGGACGGGGTGCAGGGTCGGGGCTCCCGACGTGCCGTCACACGGGGATTTGCTGGGGAGGCGCCTTGCTGGCCAGGGTGGCAGCTGAGGTGCTGGGTGTGATGTGGGGTGGGGGCTGTCTGCTCCATAACCTGGGGCTCCCCTGCGCTGCGCTTTGTGATTCCCACTGACGCCCCCACACGTGGATTGGCCCAGACGAACACCTGGCTGGGGGCAGGGCCTGGGAGTGGGGCAGTTTCCTGGCTAGCAAACATGAAGGGAACAGACCAAGGGGGCGACAGACCCCCCCCCCACCCCAAGGGGTCTGAGGCAGCCGGGCCCCGACTCCTGTAGCCACGTCACGTCTGTGCTGGGCTGTGCCCTGGAGGAGCAATAAACCCTGTTCTACTGGCTGGCAGAGTCGGTTCTTGCTGCTACGGGCTGCAGGATCGGGGGGACCCCGCCGCGCCGTCACACTGGGCGCAGCTGTTTGGTGCCGTCCAGGGAGGACCCAGGCCTGGGCTGTAAGTGGCCCTGGTTCTGAGCCAGGTGCTCTGATTGGACCCTCTTGGCAGTGCCCCCAGAATGCCATAGTGCCCGGGGGCACTGCCTGCCTTGCTGGCACCCAGCGCAGCGCAGCCCGCTGGCTCGGACCCCCCCCGGGCATGGGCTGGGACATCTCACTGCCTGGACTGACAGCCCTGCCCACCCAGATGAGGCCAGGCCCGGCTGTTTGGGATGCTGAGTGGGACCGGCAGGGGGGACCGGCAGCAGGGCACATGCCGGGGGGGGAGCCCCTTCCCCTGGATTGGGGCCACATCCAGCACCCTCAGCCTGCAGCGAACCCCTCCTTCCCCGCAGGAGCCAGCCTGGAAGCCAAGCAGCTGCACTTGCTTCTAAAAATACCCCCAGGGCAGGAACCCAGTGCCCCTGCCAATAAGCCATCGCGGAAACGGGGGGGCATGTTTGTCTTGCAGGGGGCATGCCCAGGGCCCCCCTCCCACCCCGGGGATAAAAGTCCTGCCGCCTCGTCCGGCCCGGCCACACACTGCTGCCCCAGCGCTAACATGATTGCTTTGTGGTTGCTGGCCTGCCTGGCGCTCGCCGGCGCGGCTGCGGGTAAGCGGGGCAGGCCCTGCTCTGCGTGGGCCTTTCGCTGGCGGCCTGAGCCGGGCTCGGGGGTCGGTGCTGGCCAGGCAGGGAGCGAGGGAGAGGCCCAGGGGCCGGCTGTGCCCAGGACGGCCCAGTAGCTGCATCAGGCGGGTGGCAGCGTGTGGCCTGGTGAACTGGGCACTGGACTGAGAGCCAGGAGATTTCTGACTTGGCTGCTGGGAGACTTTGGGCAAACTGCTTCCCTGCTCCGTGCCTCAGTTTCCCCTCTGGAGCAGGGGCTAATGAGCCGGACCTCCGTGAGTCCTGAATCTGCACCGGGGGCGCAGTTACGTCAGTGCGTGTTTAACAGACAGACGCCTCCCATGCGCGCTCTCAACTGTGGTGGGGCGTTCCTGTGGGCTGTTATGCATCCGCACCGTTCCACACCAGCGCTGGCTGCATTTCAGCAGCAGGCCATGCGATCATTCATGCCTGTTGTCACCACAGCAGCGAGGGCTGTTGATAAGGTTGCTGATCAGCTGCATTCAGGCATGCTGAGTGGGGCAGAAGGGCAAGGTTCTTGCTCCAAGCGGCCTGTATGTGACCAGCCCGAGGGGCCAGGAGCTGGCCCATGAACCGTGGCAGCGAACTGGTTCCCGTTAGCCGTGTGCGAGGGTTACAGGGCCAGGCTCAGCTGGTGACATAGCCGGGCGAGAGGGGCACAGAACAATTCCAGTGTGGCCACAGGGCTGGGAATGGGCTTGGCGGGCAGCCTCTCTCGAGCGTGTGTGAGTCACAGCGGTCTGGCCTGCTCCCGGCCCCAGTGCCCCACAAGGCTGGCGGACTCCAGCCTGAGCTGGGTGTGTGCCAGAGATTCCCCTCCCCCACACTGGGAAAACGCCCCTGGGTCTCTCCCTGCCCCAACTGTGAAAAAGCCCCTGAGGGTGCTGAGTTTAGCCAGGACTCAGCTAGCTGCTACTCTGCCCTGGCACAGGGGCGGCTGGGCTTTGAGACAGGCACTGGCGTGCTCTTAGTTGCCCTGCAGCTGGGCCAGTCAACTCCTCCGGCTCCCAGGGGAGGCCTGCTCCAGCTGCCCCCCAGCACCCATGGGCACGTGGCACAGCGTGTTCTGTGGCTGCCTAGCTCCCCCTGGCTGCCCATGGGCGTTGACTAGCAGCTGTTACCCTGCCTGGCCCGGGACTTCTGTCTCGCTGACACCGGGGCCATGGGGCCGGGCGGGAGTGTGTGTGTAACGCTGCCATTCTGCTCAGGAGAGCGTTGCCACATAAGAATGGCCACATGGGCTCAGACCATTGGGCTGCGCAGCCCAGGAGCCTGTCTCCTTCCAGCAGCTGGGGCCAGGTGCTTCCGCGGGAACGGCTAGAACAGGGCACTGTCTCAAGTAGCTAGCAGCTAGGAACCACGGGGTTCGGACCCCATCTAACAGCCATTGGTGGACCCATCTGCCAGGAAAGTATTTAGCTCCTGTTGAGACCCTGTCATAGTTCTGGACTTCAGAGCATCCCCTGGCAGGGAGTTCCACAGGTCGACCGAGTGAAGAAATACTTGGTTTGCTCTAACCCAGCTGCTTCTTCATTTCATTGGGCGTTCCCTGGTTCTTGTGGCACGGGAAAGGGGAAATAACCCTTCCGTGGTCACTTTCTCCTCCCTATTCATGATTCTATTAACCTCTCTCTTATCCCCCCCTAGGTGGCTCTTTTCCAAGCTGAAAAGTTCCTGTTTTATTAGTCTCTCCTCACACAGATGCTGGTCCCTTCCCCTAGTCATTTTTGTTGCCTTTTTCCAAGCCTTTACCTGTGCCAGCATGTGGTTTCTGGGCTAAAATGGGTTATTTCCCCTTTCCCATGACCCAGTCAACCTGTGGAACTCCCCGCCAGGGGATGTTCTGAAGTCCAAAACAATGAGCTCCTGGTGGCCGGGCCTTATCTGCACTCCCGGGGTGGGTGTAGCACGGATTTATATGGCAGCACAATGACATTTTTCTACCTTTCCAACACTTTGTTGCCTTGTCTGCTTGCCGCTGCGCCTTGAGCAGATGTTTTCCGAGAACGCAGAGTGGCTCTGAGTTCTCTCGCGTGGGACCCCAGCACGTAGGAGTGAAGCGCAGGCATGCCCGTGGGTGGCTGGGGCTGCAGGGCACCTGGCGGGCTACCCTGAGGCCAGGACTCCCAGCCTGGGGAGCTGGCCCTGCAGGCCCGGGGCGCCAGGGGGAGCAGGTGGAGACGCAGGCTGGCTCCTCTTCCCCCAGGCTGTGGCGTGCAGGAAATCCAACCCCAGATCACCGGCTATGCCCGCATCGTGAACGGCGAGGAGGCAGTGCCCGGCTCCTGGCCCTGGCAGGTCTCCCTGCAGGTAAGGGGGGGTGGGGAAGGGGTCCCGGTTACTCCCTTTGCCCCCCTCCCCAGGGAGACCCCACGTGGCTCCAGCCCACGGCGCCACCCCCTTTCAACTTGCCCATCTGCTGGGGCTGGTTCCTGGGAAGGGCAGCGCTGGGGGCAGGAGCTGTGGCCCCGCAGGGGCCCACGTGGCTCTGGCTGCAGCTGCTCCTGCCCGGGAAAGCAGCCATGCCCGGGTCAGTCCCTGCTGCCGGGGGCGAGACCCGGGGGAGCCGGGAGGGGTCAGTGCTGGGGTCTGACAGGCTCCCCCGTGGCCCTTGCAGGAGTCCCGGTTAAACAGCTGGCACTTCTGCGGCGGGTCCCTGGTCAACGAGCACTGGGTGGTGACGGCGGCGCACTGCGGCGTGACGTGAGTGGGCGTGGGCTGGGGGAGGGGAGGGGGAGCAGCCCAGGGGTGCGGATCAGCTGCTGGCCTGGGGCTTCCTGCAGGGGGCGCTGGGGGCAGGAGGATGTGGCCGGGCCCCGCCCCCAGCTGTGGAGGTGGCACCTCCCCTTGCCCTGTGAGGTCACCCTGAGCGCCTGGGCCATTGGGCCAGCCCCTGCCCTGTAGGGTGGGGCTGCCCCCAGCATGCCAGGCTGCCCCCCATGTGCCAGGCTGCCCCCGATACCCATCACTGCCCCCAGCATGCCAGGCTACCCGTGCAGAACAGCTCAGGTGCACGTGGTCAGAGCCCCTGGCCAGGGCACCCACCAGCAGCAGGCAGGACACCAGTGCCCGGCCACACACCAGGCTACAGGCCCGGGCCCAGCGGGTGCCCACAGGCCCAGCCTGGCTCCCAGCCCGGCATTTTGTCCTCGGGCGGTGCGCTCCCGTCACCAGCGCTAACTGCCCCTCGCCCCCAGGAAATCCAACGTGGTGGTGCTCGGGGAACACGACCGCAGTTCCTCCAAGGAGAACGTGCAGAAACTGGCCATCCAGAAGGTGAAGCCCGCTCGCTGCGGGGGCAGGCGCACCGAGCCTGTGGGCACCGCCCCGCTGTGGTGCCATGAGCCCCAGGTCCGGCTGCCCGCCTGGCTACTTGCAGCCCAGCCCCGTGGGCTGAGCTCTCTGCGGGCAGACGGGGCACAGGCCTGGGGGCGCGGTGCCAACACCCCAGCTGCCAGAGGGAGCCTAGCCAGGGCAGTGCCCCGGCCCGGGAACAGCGGGGCCTCTCCTGCCCAGCCACTGCAGTGTCCGGGTGTGGCCCCCTCTACCCCGCTTGCCTGCCCATGTCCGGGCACAGCCTGGCTCGCCGCAGGAGGGTGGCTGAGCCCACACCCAGCCTGCACCCCATGGGACCGGGTGCCTCTGGGAGACTGCAGCTCCTTCCCTGGGTGCCGCGGACACTGGGGCCAGGGTGGGTGCCAGCCACATGCTGCCCACGGGCCCTCAGGAGCAGACGCGGAGGCGGTCCCAGGATGGGCCTTGCCAGCCCGCCTGGGTTACCCCTGGGTGCCCCTAACTGGACCTGGCCGGTCCCCCTGGCGCCGATCTGGCGAGTGCTGGGGGGGGTGGGGGGCCCCACGGGGCTCTGCGCTCACAGGCCCGTCTCTGCCACAGGTTTTCACCCACCCGGACTACAACTCCAAGACCATCGCCAACGACATCGCCCTCATCAAGCTGGCCACGGCCGCCCAGCTGGGCCGCACCGTGGCCCCTGTGTGCCTGGCAGCCGCGGGGGAGCAGTACCAGGGCGGCCAGCTCTGCGTCACCACCGGCTGGGGCAAGACCCGCTACAATGGTACGTCCGCCTGGCGGCATGGCCGGGGGGAGGAAAAAACCCCGTGCCTCAGTTTCCCCACCCATGCCACGAGGCGGGGCACGCTGCTGCAGGCTGCAAAGCACATTCAGCGCGGGGCTGAGGGATTTCCCCACCTGATCACCCCCGTCCTGCCAGCCCCGAGGCTCCTGCCCTCCTCGACACGGGTGGGCGGTGCCCTCGCCGTCGGTCCCACTGCCGAGCTGGGGGTGAGGCGCTGTTCAGGGCCGGCCGGCCCCGTCACCAGCCTGGGCCCGTCTCTAGCGAGGCGTCGGGTCTGCCCCCACAAGCCTCGAGTCACCTGCCAGAGCAGAGCTCGCACCCTGCCCAGGGGTTCAACGGGGCAGCCAGCCGGGCACTGGCAGAGCGGGCGAAGCACGGACCGGCCAGCCCCGCCAGGCTGTGGGGGGTGCTGCTCGGGCAGGCCTGGCTGGCTCCCGGCGTGTGGGCAGCGGCCTCCTTTCTGCCCGGAGCCCTAGCCGCCCCCCATCCCCAGCCTCCATGGCACTGCAGCGAGTGGGAGCCGGTGCCTGGCCTTGGGCCGCCCGCCCCACTGGGGAGCCCGGAGGGGCCCGCGTCTCGACAGCTCCATGGCCGGCGTGTGACCTGCCCCCTGCGCCCCCTTGCAGCCCTGAGCACCCCCAGCAAGCTGCAGCAGACAGCGCTGCCCCTCCTCACCAACGAGCAGTGCCAGACCCACTGGGGCAGCAACATCCTCAGCTCCATGATCTGCGCCGGAGCGGCCGGCTCCTCCTCCTGCATGGTACGGACCCACCGGGCGGCCCCCTGCCCCCCACTGCTCCCACCCAGCTTCACCCGGCTCCCGTTAGGGCAGCGCCAGCCGGCGGGGGAGGGAGCAGGGACGCGGGTCTGCCATGTCCTGGGCCAATGCCCCCCCGCAAGCCCTCCAGCCCGTTCCGCAGGCCCCCCGGCTTCCCCCAGCCGGCTGCCAGATTTGCAGCCGGGCCGCGCCCCAGGCTGCGTTTCCTCACCCTCGTGTCCCGCCCCGACACCGAGTGACGGGCCCTCCTACGGCCAGTCAGGGCGGGGAGCCCCGAGGGGCCAGCGCCTATTGCACCGTGATCCCGCGGCCCCCCGTTGGCGGCTCCTTCCCGGAGCCGTGGGCACGGGCGTGTACCTGGCGCGGTTCACCCCCATCCCGGACACCTGCCCCTTCTGCGGCGGCAGGGAAAACCTGGCAGCCGCGGGTCTGGAATGCGCCAGGTGGCAGCTCCTCCTCCGGCTCCTCCAGCCCCTCCTAGCGAGGTCCTGGCCACACTCCCCAGCTGTGGCCCCGCAACGTCCCGCGCCCCCCTCAGCCTGCCCGGCCCTGCCGAGCGCCGCCAGCTACAGCACCAGCAGGAGGATGCTGGACGAGGGGGGGCTCTGCGACTGGGGCTACGTCGGCTCCTCCCTAGCGTCACGGATCCAGGTGGAGTTGCTCTGGGTGGCCTCCACGGGCTCCATCGCCAGCTTCGAGGAGCAGGGGGGCTGTCCGGGTTCTCTGCTCGGTGTCCCCGCCCGGCTCCCTGGTTTTAAAGCTCCGAGCCGCAGCCCTGGGCCTGTTTTTCATTATTTGTCCCCCGCAATCAGTTGATCCCCAGGTCTAGTCTCCCTCCCGCAAGGCTGGGGGAGGGGCTTTTCGGGTTTCACACAGCCCTGGGCCAATGTGCCAATGCAGGGACCAGGCGCGCCGTCCCTCCGGCAGCGAGGGCAGGTACTCCTGGCTGCCCGCGTGGGCTGGGCGCTCCAGCACAGCTCCTGCCCCCATGGCCTGGCCCAGCCGTGCTTGGGGCTATCCAGGGCCTGGCCCCGGCGCTCGGCAGCCCTGGCGTCTGAGCCAGCGCCCCCTCCCCGATCTACTCCGCAGGGTGACTCTGGCGGCCCCCTGGTCTGCGAGGAGAGTGGAGTCTGGCGCCTGGTGGGCGTTGTGTCCTGGGGCAGCAGCCGCTGCGCTACCACCATCCCCGGGGTCTACGCCCGGGTGAGTGAGCTCCGCGCCTGGGTCGACAGCGTCATCGCCAGCAACTGAGCCGGCGCAGCGCGGCGCCGCAGGAGAGCGAATTCCACACGACTGCGCGGCCACAAGAACCCTGCCCCCAATAAAACCTTTCTCCAACACGGCTCTGCTTTGGCTCCCTGCCAGCGACCGGGCATGGCCGGGGCGCCACAGGCCAGTCATGGCTGGGCCAGCAGGGGGCGCGCACCCCCACCACACCCAGGCAGGGGCCACACCAGCATGGTGCCCCCATGGTGCACAGGTTCAGGCATAGCTGGGGAGCAGCACTGGGGGCCTGGGGCGAGGAAGGGGGCAGCCCCCGCTCAAGGGGAAATGCCTCTGGCAGCATCACGGGCCCCAGCCTGGCGAGCAGCCCGGGAGAGCCCCCAAAGCTCAGTGCAGCCCCATGCTGGCTGGTTTGCCCCCAACCCCCTCGGGAGCTGCCTGGGCCCTGCCTGCTGGGAGATTTCATGCCCCCTATAACTGTGGGTCAGGGGGCACCTGGGCTGGCTCCCAGGGTGGCACAGCTCAGTCCTGCCTGGTAACTGGCCCTGGGGTGGGTGGTATGGTGCCCGGCCTGGCCGTGTAATTGGGCTTTGGCCACAGCCCGAGGGGGGGTGGTGCCTGCAAGGCTTCGAGGGCCAACTATCTGTGCCTCAGTTTCCCTACGGCACCCACTGCTAGCTGCAAAGCACATTGAGTGCGAGGGCTTTATGGGGTCAGTGGCGGGAGCGTGTCTGGATCAAGGCCCAGCTGCGCAAGATGACGCTGCCGGCCCCACAGCAACCCACTTGGTACATCAACTGTGCCACTAAGCACCCGGCCTCCTTCCCTCGCAGCTGGGGAAACTGAGGCAGACACTGGGGCAGTGACTTGCCCCAGGGCAGAGGCCAGAAAGTAGCCCGGGGCTCCTGCGTCCCAGGCCAATCCTGCCTTGTCTGGTCTGTGCCACGTGTAGCCCTTTGGACAGTGCCCCGGTGAGGTCCTAGTGCCAGGCTCCTCTGCTGGTTGGGGGGAGGGGGCAGACCCCACAGCCGTGGGGCAGCAGGTCACCCCCCGCGGAGCCGTGGCTGAGTTAAACAGCCTCGTGACACGCTTCCCTGGGCAGCCACTGGAGGGCAACAAACAGCAGTTGCAGCCCCAATGCCACTTGCGAGAGGTTCACGTTGACCCTGGGGCCACGGTCACTAGTAAAACTCCCCCGCCCGGTCCCTGGGCTCCAAGGCTGCAGTGTGAGCCCCGCTTGGCCCAGCCAGAGCCCGACTCCCCCTTTGCCCCTGGGGCAGAGCTCTGAGAAAGGCACCAGCCTCTCCTGGAAAACGGGTGGCGATGGGGACGCCCCGCGCCCCATGCAAATTGCGCTAGTGTTAATTACTCCCTCTGGCTTCCACTCCCCGCCTGTGGCTGCTGCCCCGTGGTTAGCCCTTTGCGCCCCGGCTAGACGGACCCAAAGTGGGCTCACACCGCCCCGAAAGAGCGCGCTCCAGGGCTTTCCGGCCCTTTGACGTCTTGCGGCTCTTCTCAGAGCCCTCCCCAGTTGACCAACCTCCTCCTTGGACCGTGGGCTCCAGGGATCCCAGCAAGCGGCCGCACCAGGGCGGCAGAGATTGAAGAACCTCGCTGTTGCTGTTGGGAGTCCCCGTTTCCGCACGCCAGGATGGTGTGGCGCGACCAACGGTCCCTCTCATCTTTTTCATCCACGTGCGGATTTTTTCCATCATGTGTGGAATCAATGTTGTTACCTGCACTGAGGCCTGAAAAATGTGCACCACCAGGAGAAACCCCAGCCTAGCGGTGGGTGCTCTGCTAATCAGCTGGGCGGCATTTGGTCGCACGAGTGCCCAGCTTCCAGGGAACGCTGATCAGAACTCCCAAAGCTCTGGTCTCTCTCACTGGGTCCCGCTCACCCTTTTCCCCAGCTGAGGGCCACAACCAGGCGGGACTCAGTCCCTCGCCAGCACCAGCAGCACACCAACCCTGTGCCCACGCAACGCACCCTGCAGACCACCGCAGCACACCATGGGCTAAGGGGACGGGGGCCTGAGTCACCGTGGGTGGAAAAACATCCAGTTGAAGGGCCAGAGCAAGGGGAGAGCTGGCAAACCCCAGGATGCCCCCTTGGAGCGCACTGTGGGCACGAGTTAGGGGTGGAGAGGGACAACACACCCAGATTTACCCAGCCTCTGTCGTCCTGTAAGACCACAAGGCAACAGCGACCAGCTCTGGGGTGGAGCTGGTTACCAGCGCACAGGAACGCCGCCCCTGAGGCCAGTGCAGTGCACCCGCCTCGGCCTGGGGGCAATAGGAGATTCAGCGGCCCCTCGGCTGCCGCTCAGGAGAGGTGACCCGGCAGCACAGCGCCCGCTGGCCCCTTGCAGCTGGGCTATGGGCAGCCCCTAGAGACCCAACACTGGCAGAGGGGCTCCCCTTCACAGCGACCCAGCCCCACACAGGCGAGCAGCGAGGGACCCCAGACCCCAGCAGCCGGGTGCTTGGGGACTTTCTGAATCTGGCCAGTGCCCTGGGACCTCCCGGTGGGGGGAGATGACTTCTCACCTGGGGTCCCCCCTCCTCGGGATGGCAGGTCCCCCCGACACAACCCCCAGGCTCTAGGCAAACCTCTGTGCTGCCATGCCAAGAGGGCCCAGACAGCCCATGAGGTTCCCTCCCGCTCCGGGAACCACACACTTCGAGGCACCAATTTCTGGGTAACGGTGTGGTCTTGCCAAAGCCCCACCGTGCCATGCCCCGGCAAGGCCGCCGGACAGACGCAGCGCTGTGGGCCAGGTGGCAGACACAGACATCCCTCCGGCTTACAGTTTGACTGTACTTTATCGATAGATAGAAACCTTCCCGCCCGGACTCTGCCCCTTGCCCTTCCCTGCCTTCGCCCGGCGCCGTCCTGCACAACGCCACGGCTGCCCACGAGGCGGGAGGGCTCGTTCATTCGGTCGAGCCCGCGAGTCAAAGGAAATCAGCGCCGCCTGCCTGCTCTCCTGGCGTGGCTCCGGTTCCAACTCTCGTTCTTGGCCCGGTGGCCGAACCCCTCCCAGAGCACAGGGATCTGCCTCGGCGGCTGCGTTCGCAGGAGCCCCTCTGCGTTCCCAGGCTCGCTCCGGCGCCGCCTAAAACCGCCCCCCCGAGGGTCTCCTGAAATATGTCCAAGGCCCGCGCCAGGCGCCTGGTGCCCCAGGGCCGCGGCGGGGGGGCGCGCCAGGCGCCGGTCACATGGCCGCCAGCTGCCCCAGCGCCATGTGGAACTGCTGCGTGCCGCCGGCCAGGTCTCGGACCCGCTCCAGCATGTCCCGGGCGGCGGCGGGCGAGGGGTAGTGCAGGGCAGCCGCTTTGGTGCTCCCCACCAGCTCCTTCAGCAGGTCGCACAGGCGGTTGCTGTGCTGAGTCACCCGGTGGCGCACGTCCGGGGCCCGGGCCTGGCGCGCCAGCGTGTCGCCGATGAACACCAGCTTGTGGGCACTCAGGATGACGAACTTGCTGTGGGCCACGAAGATCTTGGGCGGCTGGTTGGCGCCCACGGCGGCCAGGAAGGCGTCCACGGCGCTGGTGAGCGCGGCCAGGCCGGCCTCGCACTGCTCCAGGTAGAAGAGCAGCAGCTGGCGGTCGGAGGAGCCCAGGGCGCTGCCGCCCCGCACCTGCGCGTAGGGCTGCGGCGGTGCCCAGCTGGACAGGTCATTGTCGATGGGGCGCGTCACCTCCTGCTCCAGCCGCTCAAACTGCTTCAGCTGCAGGGAGACGGAAAGCGCGTCAGGGGGGGCCGGCCCCGCGGTCGGGGGGCCCCCAAAGCTGGAGGGCGGTGGGGGGCAGAGCACGAGAGTGGGGCTCCGCCCGAGACAGGGGCCCCTCCCAGCCTCGCCCCATCGCGAGCCAAGCCCCTGCCCGGCTCCCCGGGCTACTGCGGGGTGGGCCCCGGTACCTGCTGCTGCTCCAGCTGCCCCTTGCCCTGCCGCATGATGTTGCCTTTTTCCAGCAGCTCCTTCTGGGTTTTCTCAAACTCCTCCTTGCCCTGGAAGGAGAGAGGCTGGGGTGAGTAACGGGGGGGGGGGGGGGGGGTGAACAGAGGAGGGGAGGGAAGTAATGGGGAGGGGGAGTAACGGCCCCGGGGAGGAGGAAGTAACGGCCCCAGGGGAGGAGGAAGTAATGGGGGCAGGGGAGTAACGGCTCCAGGGGAGGAGGGTAACGGGGGAGGGAGGAGTAACAGCCCAGGGGAGGAGGGAAGTAATGGGGCAGGGGGAGAACGGCCCCGGGGAGGAGGAAGTAACGGGGGAGGGGGAGAACGGCCCGGGGAGCAGGGAAGTAACGGGGGCAGGGGGAAGTAACGGCCCCGGGGGGGGTAACTGCCCCAAGGCGCCTTCACCCCAGCTGCCAGGGGAGAGGTCCGGGGCTCCCCCTCTCCTGCCTGGAGCCCGGTGAGGAACGGGGCTGGCCCGGTACCGCCTTGCGGGGAAGCCCCGGTGCTGGGAGACAGCTCCGGGCCCCGGTTCCTCGCCCCTCCCTGGTGGGCACCCCGGGGGCATGAGGACGGGGCAGATTGCTGCCCCCCTCCGCTGAGGAGCCCGGCCGGGAGCTCCCATGGTGCCCGCACACCCAGCCCTGCCCCGCTACGGGGGACACCCCCCAGCTGGCTTCAGCGCAGCAGCCTGGGTGCAGTACGGCAGGCGGCCAGGCGGTGGCGCTGCAGGCCCGTGGCTGAGATGCCCACAGGTGCCGCATGCCGGCCGAGCGTGGCGACCCACGAGGTGCCCGGCCAAGGGGAGGCGTTCTCCAGGACTCAGGCAAGGGGCCTGGCCAGGCGGGAAGCAGGCTCCCCCCCGGACCTGGCACGGACCGTGCCCACTCGGAGCGGCTGCTGCGTAGGGAGCACAGTCAGTGTCGGCCCCTGGGAGAGGCCCGGGGCTGGTTTCGCGGGCCTGGGGAAAGGGCTCCCCAAGGATCCAGGGGGCCCAGCCCCCCAAGCAGGAGGGAGCCCCACCAGAATGGCCCTCTGGGCTGTCAAAGGTGCCCTAGGAACGCTGCCCACCCCGGGCTCATCCCGGCCCCCTGCTACGCCCTATCCGGCTCGGGGAGCAGGCCCCCCCCAGCGGGGGCAGGGTGCCGGGGAGGCACCGGTCCCCACGGCCTCCGGGGGGCTGGCTCTGCCGGGGCGCTCGCCCCCCACTGCCCACCTGCAGGTGCACGTAGTCGTAGTCCTCCATCCAGCCGCCCTCGCTGCTCTCGTACTGCCCGTCGGGCGACTCCTGCGCCAGGAACTTGGGCGGGGAGGGCAGGGGCCGGGACTGGATGCTGCTGGCCTTGTCGGCGGTGCCGGCGGGGGGTGGCTGGCTAGGGGCGGGCCAGCGTCCGGGCCCTCGGCGGGCGGCCTGCCCCGGCGGAACAGCAGCGAGGCGTTGCCGTGCAGGAAGGACGCCAGCTGCTTGGCGTCATCGGGGACGCCCCGCGCCGACATCACCAGCCGGTCCAGGTCGTCGGCGCCGGGGGCCCAGCCGCAGCCCTCCAGCGCCTGGCTGTGCCGCAGCAGGGCCTGGTGCGCCTCCTCCATCTTCTGCAGCTGCTTGCTCAGCTTGGCGTGCAGGGCGCGGTCCGAGGCCTGGGCCGCGCTGCCCACGGCCCCCCGGGCGAACTCCAGCAGGTCCCGCAGCGCCGCCTGGACGCCCTCGGCTGCTGCCTGCAGGCTGGGCGCCTGCAGCTCCAGCTGCTCCGGGCCGCGCCGGCCGGCGAAGGACATGAGGTAGGAGACAGAGCTGCTGACGTGGTGCTGGAGCCGGGCCAGCAGCTCCATGGCCGCATCCAGGTCCAGGCCCAGCTCCTTGGGCGCCTCCTGGCCCGGACCCGCGTCCAGGGAGGAGCTGGAGACATTGCTGCGGGCGCTGCCCGTGCTCGAGGCCGAGAGCCGCTTGGCCTCGCCCGCCCGGGCCTCCCGGTCCACCTGCGGTGGCACATCGTAGACCGACTCGTCCTCGGCGGGCGGGCGCAGCTCCCGGGGCACGTCGTACAGGTCCTGGGCCGGGCCCCGCAGCGCCGGCGGCACGTCGTAGATCTCCTGCGGGCAGGGGGCCTCCGGGGCGCCCTTCCCGGCTGCTGGCGGCACGTCATACACGTCCTCGGGCAGGGCCGGCTCCGCCGGGCGCCGGGCCGGCTCTAGCCCCATCAGTGCTGGCGACAAGCAGGCGGACGTCAGTGGGTCTCCTCACAAGCACGGGCCGTCAGGGACATCCTTGCTCACGGAAGGGGGCACATCATACACCTGGCCAGGGCACAACAGACGTGAACACCACGCACGGCCCCGCCCACGAGCCTGGCCCCGCCCACAAGCTCTGCCTGGCATCAATACCTGTCCCTGCCCAGGAGCCTGGCCCCGCCCATGAGCCCTGCCTGGCATCTGTTCCCGGTCCCGCCCAAGAGCTCTTCCTGGCATCAGTGCCTGGCCCCGCCCACAAGCCCTGCCTGGCATCAGTGCCTGGCCCCGCCCACAAGCCCTGCCTGGTATCAGTGCCTGGCCTCGCCCACAAGCCCTGCCTGGTATCAGTGCCTGGCCTCGCCCACAAGCCTGGCCCCGCCCAGCATCAGTGCCTGGCCCGCCCACGATCCCAGCCCCGCCCACAAGCCTCCCTGGCCCCATTGCCCCCTCCCAGCCACGCACGGTGTGGGGCGCCAGATGCAGGCCCTTCTCCACGCTGGGCGGCACGTCGTAGATTTCCTGGCCGGGCTCCCGGCCAGTGGGGCCCTTCACCGCCATCGGGGGGGTGTCGTAGACCTGCGGGTGCAGTGAGCGAAGGCATCAGCTCCTGCGCGCCCACAGCCACACGGATCCCTAGGTGTCCCGGGTGGCTCGGCCTCGAGCCCAGGAGCCCGCCTGACAAGCAGCCCGCAAGGGAGGGGCACGAGTCCCACAACAGGGATGGTGGGACGGCGGCACCCTGCCTTGCTCCCCGCCTACAGATGCTCTAGGGTGGAGCCTGGACAGGCAGCATCACTTCTGCCCTAGTGAGACCCAACTAGGGATCTCTTTGGAGCGTGCTACAGGCTAGGCCCTGGACATGTCCTGCAGCAGGGAGTTCCCCGGGCTAATCTCGCTGGACTCTGCCCTTTTCAGCATGAGCAGGTGCCCCTTGTTCTTGCGTGGGAGACGCACCCAAGCTGTAGAGGCGACAGCCCTGCCCTGCGCGTCCCACCCTGGGAGAGGAACCAGTACACAAGAGCCAGAGTACACTGAGGAAGCACCGCCCCCCAACCCAGGTGAGCCACCCTGTGAGGAAGCTCCGCCCCTGGCCCAAGTGGACAAAGCCAGGGTATGGGGAGAGCAGCGGCCTGGGCCACGCTGGGGCTTGGAAGCCACGCACACAGGCCTCCCAGCCGGCCCAGGGCCTCACCTCCTGGCTGAACTGGCTGGCGAGCAGGCCCCGGACGGGGGGCACGTCGTAGATCTCCTGGGGCCCGAAGAGCAGGTGCCGGGGGATGTCGTACTCGTCCTGCTCGCCTTTGGGTGAGTCATAGATGTAGGCCTGCCCCACCCGCATGGGCACCACCACCTGGAAGAGAGCACAGGGTGAGGTGGGCAGGGCGCTCCCAGCCTGGGCGGGCGGTCGCTGGGGGAGCACAGAGAAAGCCCCAGGGGTCTGCAGCCAGCAGTAGCCGTCTGGGCACGGGGCTGGAAGGGCCTCCCCTCCCCAGTTCCAGACTGACGGGCACCGTGGCTGCTGCCCTCGCGCACCTGCTCTGGGAAGCATAGGCCAGGCTGGCTCCCTGGCTAACCCCAGGGAGGAATCTGGCCCACTCCTGCACCCTCCCTCCTGCCCACACCCCACGCCCGCTTCCCGGCAGCCCCCTCCCACCCACTGAACCCCTCGTCTTTGGCCCCAACCCTCTGCCCCAGGCCTGCGCCCCCCACGCTCAGAGCCAACGCTCCCGCTAACCTTTTCCATCCATGTGTGGAATAAATTGTTCTGTGTGCACCAGGGCATGTGCAAATGGGCACCACCGGCACTGGCTGAATCTCTAGCCTGGCACACTCCGTGGCCCTGCCTGCTTTCAGTTAGCCGGGGGCCGCTTATCAAGTGTCCTGCAGTCCCATCAGGTCCGTTTGCAGCCCCCGTGGGCAGGTTCCTGAGTCTGGGGTGCACACCTGTGCACTCTGCTCTCTCCGGAAGGCAAAGGCCAGGGAGTTCCCCCCATTCCGGAATGCCCCCCGCCCATCGTGCCCACCCCCAGCTGCTGCCCCAGTGCTGGGAGCCCCCCCCATGGGGCACGCGCCTGGCAAAGCGGGGCCCTGGGGTGCGCCGGCCGCAGGGGGACGTGTCCTACCTTTCCCTGGGGCTTGGGCCCGTCCCAGCCCCGCACGTCCAAGGAGGGTGGCACCTGGTAGAGGTCCTGGGGCTGGCTCATGGAGGGCGGCACCTGGTAGAGGTCCTGCCCCAGCCCCGCGGCTGGGGGCACCTGGTAGATCTCTTGCGGGGGGCTGGCAGCTAGCTCGGGCGCCTGGCTCAGTGCAGGGGGCACCTGGTAGATCTCCTGGCCGGCGGGGAGCGGCGGCTGCTTGGGATAGGCCAGCGGCTGCTTGGCGGGCGGGGCGGGGTAGGAAGCCCCGGCCGTGGGGCCCGGGTAGACGCCGGGGGCCGGGCTCAGGTAGACGCTGTCCCCCGGCGGGCGGGCGGCGGGGGGCAGCGGGCCGGGCAGCGAGGCCTGGGGGGGAGGCGGCCCCGCCGGCTGCTTCTTGTCGTACATGCCCACCAGGATCTTGAGGCGGTTGCCCGGCACGATGCCCTGGCGCCCGTGCAGCGAGCAGAGCCACCAGCCCTCCAGACCCTGCGTGTTGCGCTCCAGCACCGTCATGATGTCACCCTTGCGGAAGGAGAGCTCGTCCGGGGACTCGGAGACGTTGTCGTACAGCGCCTTGGCCAGCACGTTCTGCGGGGACACGGGGCGGGCGCATGAGGGGGCTGCGAGATCGTGCCAGCCACAGCTCCAAGCCCCCGCCCGGGGCCACACGCCACCTGCCAAAGGCCTGTGGGGTCGCCCAGAGGCAAGAGACCCAGTGTGGGGAGCCTGGGGGCACGTGCCAGCCATGCCCCATGTGCTCGATGGGCCAGCGCCTGGCCAAAGGCCCCGGGACAGAAATCCACCGGCATCTCCCAGTGCCCGCCCGGCCCTGCCGACCCCGCCCCTGTGCGGCCACGTGCTGGGGGCCAGGCAAGGTCTCCTGCCCCGGGCACTGCCAGCGCCAGCCGCAGGGGGATCCGCCGCCAGCACGGCCCGCTGGCTTGGACGCAGCCCGGACGCCGGGTCTCCCGGTCCCCGCCCCACCACTCAGAACCTCCCCAGTCCCAGTCACCCTGCTCCGGGCCAGCTGGCGGGCAGAGGTGCCGGATGAGTCACCCCCAGGCCGCATGGCAGGCGGGTGGGCAGCTCCCTGGCCAGCCCACCCTGCTGCTGCCAACCTCCCCTCGCCAGGGCTCCCAGCCAAGTGGGGGATGCAATGTGCCGAGCCCGTGCGCATCTCCCGCCGTGCGGCCCCTGGGCCCCCCCAACACCCAGGGCCCCCTCCAGCCCCGGCTGCCTTCAGACCCCGCAGGGTAAACCCAGAGTGACCCGACTGGCTCGGACCGGGGCATGTGCTCAGCGAGGGCCACACCTCTGTCCGTGCGATTCTGTGGGCCTGGGGCCCCGGCAGAGCCGTGGGGGGCATCAGGGCTGGCGCAGCAGGGCGGGGCAGGTCGGGTCAGGGGAGGGTCCCACTTGACAGCCTGTCTCGTTCGCCCCGGGTGGCGCCGCCGGGCATAAGGAGACAGAGCCGAGCCCTGCGGGATGCCGGAGCCACTCGTTCACCCCGGTGAGGTCCCAGCTGGAAACCGGGCACCCAGCACCGTGGGGAAGGCTAGGTCATGACAGGGCTCAAGAGCCAGGGGCCGGGCCGGCGCTCTCCGGAACACGGCCCTCGCCCGCCTTTCCTGCCCGGAACAGCTCGCATCCTGTCCGGAGCTGCCTGCGGGGAAGGGGGTCGCGAGGGAGGGGGCTGGGCTGCCCAGCGGCCATCTGGGCCCCTCGCGTCACGCTCCCCCCAGCGTGTGCTCCCGTTTCAGGTGCCCCCCCGGCTGGACAGGAAGTGCCAGCACGGTGAGTCAGCCAGGGAGAATTCCTCCGTGAGCGGAGCCCGGAAAGCCCGGCCCGCTGGCCCCCCGGCTCCGGCCCGCCCCTGAGCGGTGCCCAGAGAGCCCAGCCCGCTGGCCCCGCTGCCGGGGGGGTAGTTCACACGTGCCAAAGCACAGGAGGTCAGGGCCAGGACCCGACTCCCACCACCTGGCCCCTCGGGTTGGCACACAGGGTGGGCGGGATCAGGAGACGCCGATCCCATTTACTGCTCCAGACCCGAGGCAGCCCCACTGCCCGGGCAGAAAGCAGTCAGGCAGGAGGAGTGAGGGAGATCAAAGATGGGGGGGGCACTAACAACACTTCTTCCCAAGCTACAGATGGGAAACTGAGGCCGGGGGGGAGGGGGCACAGAGCCCAGACTGCCAGGCCCAACAGCCGGGCCCTTTGGGGATGGGGGCTCTCCAAGGCAGCCCGCAGCACGGTCACTAGCAGCACCCCACACCCCTCGCCAGCGTCGGAGGGGGGAGCAGGGAACTCGGGGGGGTGGCACGCCCGGGCTCTGCTGCCAACTCTGGGTGAGCCTGGGCAAGGCACTGCTCTGCCCGTGCCTCAGTTTCCCCATCTATAAACCAGGGATCGATTACTCGGTCACAGAGACTCCATTCCCGCCAGCAAACCAGCTCTGGAACCTCGGGGGGGGGGGCACACAGGGGAAGACGCTGGCCCTGTGGGGAGGGGGCGCAGGGGAAGACGCTGGCCCCGGGGAAGGGGCGCAGGGGAAGACGCTGGCCCCGTGGGCGCAGGAAGATGCTGGCCCTGTGGGGAGCGCAGGGGAAGACGCTGGCCCCGTGGGGGGGGGGAGCGCAGGGGAACGGCGGGCACAGCAGCGAGGGGGGACGGGCGCCGGGGGCCTCGCGCTGGGGCTGTAGGAAACGCTGGGCGCTTTGCTTTGCTTCCGTCCCGGGGCCCGCGGGGCTCCCGTTTGCTCGGCCACTGCAGAGAGCGGCCAGCGTTTATGAACGGAAGGCGGGCGCCTCCCAGGAGTCGGGGCTGCCAGACCCCCAGGGACGGGCGGCACGGTGGGGAGCTTGGCTCAGGCCCTGCCCGGATGGCTGGAAATCCCGGCGACAGGTGGGCTGTGGAGATCGGCTGGCGCGAGGCAGAAAATTGGAGACAGCTGCCAAGGGACTGGCAGGAGCCCCACCCCAGCACCAGCCGCATTTCCTAGCGAGCGGCTCTCACAGCCGAGGCCAGGTTTTCTCCCAGTGAGCTCCCCGCTCAGCCTGTGCCTGGCCAGCTTGATCCCCGCCCCCACTCCCGCTCAGCCTGTGCCTGGCCAGCTTGATCCCCGCCCCACTCCCGCTCAGCCTGTGCCTGGCCAGCTTGATCCCCACACACACTCCCGCTCAGCCTGTGCCTGGCCAGCTTGATCCCCCACACTCCCTCAGCATGTGCCTGGCCAGCTTGATCCCCACTCCCGGTCAGCCTGTGCCTGGCCAGCTTGATCCCCACACACTCCCGCTCAGCCTGTGCCTGGCCAGCTTGATCCCCCACACTCCGCTCAGCATGTGCCTGGCCAGCTTGATCCCCACACTCCCGGTCAGCCTGTGCCTGGCCAGCTTGATCCCCCGCCCCACTCCCTCAGCCTGTGCCTGGCCAGCTTGATCCCCGCCCCACTCCGCTCAGCCTGTGCCTGGCCAGCTTGATCCCCACACTCCCGCTCAGCATGTGCCTGGCCAGCTTGATCCCCACTCCCGGTCAGCCTGTGCCTGGCCAGCTTGATCCCCACACACTCCCGCTCAGCCTGTGCCTGGCCAGCTTGATCCCCCCACACTCCCGCTCAGCATGTGCCTGGCCAAGCTGATCCCACACACTCCCGGTCAGCCTGTGCCTGGCCAGCTTGATCCCCACTCCCGGTCAGCCTGTGCCTGGCCAGCTCAATCCGCACCCTCCCCGCTGCTCAGCCTGGCGTCCCTGCGCTGGCTGCCAGGGCTGGGTGCTAGCCGGCACTCCCCGCCAGCAGCAGCCTCTTATGCCAAGGGGCTGGCAGGGAGGAGATGCCCCCCCTCCCCATGATCACAAAGCACCAGCCTCACATCCCCCATGGGCCCCAAGGACGAGTCATTGCCTCGCTGCAACAGGTGGGGAAACTGAGGCACGGCACGGGAACACGACAAGGCTGAGGTGACAGAGGACAAGTTTCCCGGGGAACATGCACCCAGAGGACTCTCCAGATCCTGCACGGGGAGAATTTCATACCCCCTGCAGGTGTCCCAAGGATGCCCCCTGCCTCCTTCCCCACGGCCACCTCTGCCGGCCTCCCGCAAGGCACCGCAAAGCAGCCGCTTGGAAAGGCCGCTGGGATGGAGCCCGCCAGCCAAAGCCCCGGATTGGCACCGGGGGGACCAGGCTCGGACAATTCAATCACAGCCCTGTGCGGAGGCGCCTGGTGCGACCAGCCTCAGCAATCGTCCCCCCAACAGAACAGCGTCTGGGCACCGGCGCGTGCGAGAGCAGACATGCCTACACATGCACCTCTCCACGGGCAGTACCTTGGATCCCAGCTGCCAGTCCTTCCACTGCCCTGTGGCCATTCACAGGCCCCTTGGAAAGGGAAAACTCCCGCCCAGGACTGAGGGCACGTGGGGGGCACAAGCCTGAGCCCAGCCCCGTCTGCGCCGGATCCGCTGTCAGTGCTCCCCGGAGCCCGCCGCATGTCCCTGCGAGGAGCGGCACTGCTGGCATCCTGGCCCAGCGGACAGGACGCCCCCGCCTCCTGGCACTGCCCCTGCAGGTGGGGCCAGAGCTCTCCCTCTGCCAAGAGCCCCCCCATGTGTCCTTACGCCCCCGCCCCATGGCCTCGCTGGGGCCCCACTCTGCCAGGTGGCACCCGTGCCCGGGGCAAGGAGGGGAGCGCGCTTCTCCCTGCAAGAGCCATCAGGGCACCTCGGGGGGGGGGCAGCGGGCGGCTCTGTGCCACGGCCTGGGCCCTGCTGGCAGCCCAGCACAGGTGACAGGGCGGGCAGGCATGGTTGGGGGGGGGCCGAACGCACCACTGCACAACTTGCTGCCAGGGAGCGCCCGGGCGGAGGCTCGCACGTGGCCATGGCATCTCCCTGTGGCGGGTGCTGAACCGGGCCCCCTGGCTCCCCCTTGGGGCAGCAGGTCCCCTCCCTGGCAGGCCTGTGGGGAGGGCGCTGGTGCATGCCAGGCAGGGCCGCGCGGGGGGCGGTGAACTGAGCGCCACGCGGCTGGCACCGACAGCTCCTAGAACGTGCCCACGGGCGGGCAGGCAGCCGGCAGGCGCCGCGCCAGCAACGCGGAGAGAAAAGCCCCGAGCGCCTCTCGCGCCGAACAACAGAGCGGCTGTCTGCAGAGCGGGGAGCCGGACGCGGGCCCGGCACACAACGCTGCCCTTTGTGCGCCTGGCAGAAGCGCTCCCCGCCCGCCACAGCCTCTTCCCTGCCCTCTCGCTGGCCAGCCAGGCGGGCTCCCCCGTCTGACGCCCTCTCTCGCCAGGCACTGCCCCTGCCCGCCCTGCTTTGGCTGCCCAAGGGACCCGTTTGATGCCAGCTGTGGCGCTCTCGGTGACATGGGCACCTGCCCACTAGGGTCTGCGCTCAGCCGCGTGGCACAGCCTGGCAGGGTCTGAGCCCTGACCTGGCCCAGGGGAGCGTGTGATTCACCAGCCCTGGAGTTAGGGGCAGTTCCCACAGGGACAGCCCTATCCGGCCCAGAGTGCCGCCCGGGGCATACACCAGGAGCCCAACTCCCCCCCCAGCCAGCCCCGTAGCCACCCCCTTGCCAGGGTGCACGGGCCAGCAGCCAGCCTGCTTCGCCCACCAGGGCGGCTGTGCCATGGGGCTCCTCTGGCAGCACTCCGGAAAGGGGCATCAGCAAATCGCCCACCCCTTCCTCCGTGGCACAGTAACTCCCTGGCCCGGCATGCACTGAAGCCGGGTCTCAGAGGGGCTCCAAGCTCTGCTGGGTCGTTGCAGCAGGTGAGCCCCACGCCACGCCACGCCACGCCACGGCAGAGCCCCATGGCACAGTGGAGCCTCCTGCCACAGCACAGCGGAGCCCACGGCGCCACGGCAGAGCCCCATGGCACAATGGAGCCTCCCGCCACAGCACGGCGGAGCCCCACACCACGGCGGAGCCCACAGCGCCACGGCATGGCACAATGGAGTCTCCCACCACAGCACGACAGAACCCCACGCACGCCACGGCGGAGCCCCATGCCACGCCACGGCTGCTCAGAACCCAACTGGTGTCCTTCCCAGACACATCCAGGGCAAGGGCAGCCAGCAGGCAGACTCCATGGGGAAGCCCTGGGGGGCCCTGCAGGGTGTCGGGGCCAGGTGCCCCCATTCCCCGAGACACCAACAGCGGGCTGGGGAAGGCCAAGAGAGGGGGAGGCAGCCTTGCCTAGTGAGCAGTGCAGCAGACAGGGACTTGGAAGACCTGGGTTCTCTTCCCAGCTCTGCTTGGTGAGTGCACGCAAGCTGCTTCCTGGCCCCGTGCCTCAGTTTCCCCAGCTGTAAAAGGGAGATGATGTGGACCCCCACACCAAAGTGCTGTGTGATTGGCGCAGGGATGAGCTGGGGGCAGCTGTTTTCTCTGAGAGGCGAAGGGGACATTTTCTCTTGGCACCTGGTGCTGGAATCCAGCCCAGTTCTCAGAGACAGCAGCACAGCGACCCGGAACCAACCCCCGCTCACAGCAGCGGGCACAGCCCCACCCCTCCCGGGGGCGGGGCCAGGCGGCAGGCCAGCATGGGTAAGGCCCAGCCCACACACACACTTGGAGACATGCCCAAGGTCACAGAGGCATCGGTGGCGGAGCTGGAACTGGGGCTGAGTCTCCCTCTCCGAGGAGGGAGTGTTTGCACTCTGGGGTCAGGGCAGATAGCTCCTCCACCCACTAAGCCAGCCAGCCCCTCTCTGGGGAAGGGGGGACTCCTCTACCCCCCCACACACACCGCCGAGCTCTTCTGGGGCTCCTGCAACGCCCCGGGCTGGTCCCAACCTGGCGCCCAGTGGGCTCTAAATGCAGCAGCCGTGGGGCAGGAGGACCAGGGGGCTTCCCAGGGGAACACTGTCACACTCGGAGTAATGGCCGGGGGGTATCCCACAGGAAAGACTTGGGCCTCCACTGGGTTTGGTAGTGTAACAAACCCCCTCATAGCCGCCCAGGGACACGGCCGGGGCAGTGGGGAGAGAAACCAGTCGCTCCGGCACAGGCCTCTGCCGCTTGAGCGACCGGAGACTCGCCACTAGTCACTAGCAGTACAGGGCCTATGGCACCTTGCAGCACAGGCCTGATTCCAGCCACTAGTGCACACAAGCCCGTAGCAGCTTCTCCCTTGCTAAGGGCCTCCCTCAGCCCCCCCTCGGCCCGTTTCTAGCCTGTCCCGGCCCCCAGCAGTGACGCCAAGCGAGGCCCAAACCCTCCCAAAGCCCGGCCCCGGCTAGCTCTGGCGACCAGCAGAGGGGACCCGGTAGGGCCCCCCGGCGCAGCTCCCAGTAGCCAAGCCACGTGCTCTTCCCATGGCAGCTGGGGAGCCGGCCAGCCCAGGCAGGGCCCCTCTCCCGGCAGCAGCCGGCCCTCGGTGCCTGCCAGAGCCCTGGGCCTGGCTTGCCCTGCAGACACAGAGCCGACAGCACCCTCCCGGCTCCGCCCCCAGCCCGCCCCGCAGCTGCTGCTGCGGATTGATCGGCGCTCCCCCCTCGGCGCCCAGCAAACCGCCTCCTGTACACCCTGCCCTGCCCCCCGCACCAACACCTGCCACGGCGGGCCCCCGAGCGCCAGCCGCTGGGCGACTGCCCGGCCGGACACGGGGCCGCAGCACCAAGCCCAGGCAGGCGGGGGCCAGGGCCCCATGGGCACGGGCGAAGAGGGCAGGACAAGGCGGGACCCCCCCGGGTTCTCCACTCCTTGCTGCTGCGGTTTGGCCATCGCGGGTCTGCCAGGGCCAGGTTACCCAGGGACCGTTCACTCCCGACCCCGCAGCGCCTGGTCCCAGCCGCCTCACACAGCCACAGGGGAGCCAGTGCCCTGGCACAAGTAGGCTCACACGGAGGGGGAGGGGGTGTGTCCTGGCACGAGCGGGCTCACACGAGGGGGGTCCTGACCAGGTGGCTTCCTGCCAAGAGAAGGGCTCCACAAATGCAGCATATGAACCCTCAAATGCTCATGTATCTGGGGGGGATTTATCTGCCCCCCCGCCCCCAACCACAGCACCTGAGTGCATATTTGACCTCCTGCACTCTTTGGAGACAGAGCCATGCTATTACCCAGATTGTCCTGCTAGAGAAACTGAGGCACAGAGCAGCTAAGTGACTTGACCAGGGTCCCCTGGACAGTCTGTGGCAGAACTGGGATTTGAACCTGGGTCTCCTGAGTCCTCATCTGGGGCACTAAGCCACCGGGCCTCCTTCCCCCCCCCCCCAGGCCGGCTCTCCTCAGCCATCTGGTTCATACGAGGCTTGCTGGCTGCCTTCTCCGAGGGGCCCGCCATGAGCCAGGGCCTCAGGCAGGGTAACCAAGGCGGGTGCTGCTCAGCCTCCAGTCCTGACCTGCCCGTGGCCCCGCGCCAGCAATCTTAGGTGTTTGTGCAGCCGCCGCACCCTGGGGCTTGCAAAGGGCAGGCCTCTCCCAGCCTGCCCCACGCCCAGCACCCCCCCCCGGGGCAGCCAGGTGCCCGGGAGCAAGGGCAATCCCGCAAAGCGATATGCTACGCCCGGGGCTCGCCGCGCCCTCTTCCTGGAATTCCCTCCTGCGCCACCTGCTCCCACGGCCCCGCATCACACGCGGCCGCCCACAGCTGGCAGGGGCTGGCGCCTCACCGAGAGCGGGTGCAGCTACAGCTAGTAGCCAGGCCACAGCCCCCACGCCATGGGCGCCCCTAAATCCACGGTGGGACGAGACAACAGGCCCTGAGTCCCCTTGGTTGTGGGCAGGCCCCAAAGCAGGCGCTTACAGTCTCTGCCCGAACCCCCCCTTCCTCGCTGAGCTGTGGGATGGTAACAGTCGCCTTCGGGGCTCGGCCGCGCATGGCGCTGGATGTACCCACAGTGCCAGACCGTCCAGCCCCACGGCGCCTGCCGTCGGAACCAGGCCAAGCACGGGAGAATGGCCCCGAGAGGGCTGGTAGCCCCCCAGGCCACTGGCAGAGCCAGCTACCCAGAGACACAGGCTCCTGCCCCTTCCCCTCCCCACCCTTCCGCTCACCAGGCAAACCCGGGGCAAATCTGGGTGCGAAGGGGGTTGGACAGAGAACCCCGAACACAGCAGGGGAACCAGCCAGCTTAGCCGTCACAAGCTCCCACAGCGCAGTGAGACCCCCCCCGCCGCGGGCACTGCCAAAGGGGTCTGTGACCCCCGCCGCCCGGGAAGATCCCCCACTAGCCCTGGTCCGGACCCAGCCAGGGGGCAGGCCCTGCCCTGAGGGGGGCGTCTCCTCTCACGGGTTCCGAGTGCTGGGGGGGGGGGGCGGGGTGTGACTGGCCTCACACCGGGGTCCCTGCCCCCGCTCTGCTGTAGCATGACAGGAGTCGCTCCCCTCCCCCGCGGGGCCCTGCGCCAGGCCGAGGGCTGATTGCCGGGTGAATCATTAACGCCGCCGGCTGACGTAGGCGGGCAGGGCACTTACGCTCTGCCACTAGCCACCGGCTATGCCAGTTCTTCCCCCCCCGCCGGCCCCTGGCACCACGTGGCCTCCTCCAGCAACGGCTCCTTCCCCCCTTCTATTGCCAGTGGAAAATCTCACGGGGGGGAAATCCGGCCCCCCCACAACAGGCTTCGGGGCCCCCTGCCCAGCGCAGACCCAGCTCCCGATGGTCAAATGTTGCCAGACCCCCAGCTCGGACAGCCTGGTTCCAGGCACCCACACAGCCCGGGGGGGGGAGGGGAGAGGCAGCCTAGGGCCCGGTGCGGGTCAGGGCACTGTAGGCCTGCTCCCTTGCCCCCGGGGCCAGCAAGGGGGGAGTGCCTGGTGACACCCCCTCCTGGCTATCATGGGGTGGTGCCAAGTGCCAGAGCACCCCCGGCCCAATTGCAGGGTGCGGGCCCTGCCGGGGGTGGGGAGGTGACCCAGGAAGGCGCCAGCTGGGTGGGAGGAGGGAGCACTGCCCCTGTCCCATGGGGCCGAATCAGGGAGGAAGCGCGGGCCAGTGGGGAGAGCAGGGCGGGGAAGTCCGGTGCTCGGCCGGATGTGCCGCACGACTTCCAGGCAGGTCACTTCCTCTGCGAGCCCCGGGCCCAACCTGAGCCAGGGTCGGCCCTGCCTGCCCTCGGGGGGACGAAGGGGCCTAGTGTCCGGGGAATCCCTGGGCCTCTTAGCCGCCAGGCCCTGGTCCAGAGCCCTGAGAGCCGGGGTTGGCAGGCGCTAGTGGCTGGTGTTAGCCGGGGGCAGGGCAGCGGCCCATGCTGGGGGTGGCGATCCGAGGGGGGAACAAATGCTTGGGCCATATGCCCAGGTCACAGCCAGGCTGCCCGCTGGGACAGGCCCCTGGCTGGGAACCCAGTCCCTGGGCGGGACCCCCATCCCATGCACACCCCTCGGGCCGGCCAGGACCTGCGCCCGCTGCTGGCATGAGACGGCTCCGGCAGCGGGGAAGGACAGTGCATGCCCGCCCTGGCACTGGGGCAAGGAGCCCAGGGCCGGGTCTCTGCCACCAGCCCAGCGAGCACCAGGGCCCGGCCTGAGACCCAACCAACTCAGCACGGGGTGGGGGCTGAGCAGGTAGGGGCCCGGCCTGAGACCCAACCAACTCATCATGGGGCTGAGCAGCTAGGGGCCCGAGCAGCTAGGGGCCCGGCCTGAGACCCAACCAACTCATCACGGGGGCTGAGCAGCTAGGGGCCCGAGCAGCTAGGGGCCCGGCCTGAGACCCAACCAACTCAGCACGGGGCTGAGCAGCTAGGGGCCCGGCCTGAGACCCAACCAACTCATCACGGGGAAGGGGGCTGAGCAGCTAGGGGCGCGGCCTGAGACCCAACCAACTCATCACGGGGGGGGGGCTGAGCAGCTAGGGGCCCAGTCCTGAGACCCAACCAACTCATCACGGGGAAGGGGGCTGAGCAGCTAGGGGCCCAGTCTGAGACCCAACCAACTCATCACGGGGAAGGGGGCTGAGCAGCTAGGGGCCCAGTCTGAGACCCAACCAACTCATCACGGGGAAGGGGGGGGCTGAGCAGCTAGGGGCCCAGTCTGAGACCCAACCAACTCATCACGGGGGGGGGGGCCGTCGCGCTCTCCCGCAAAGGACAAAGCCGCTTCGCCGCGCACCGAGCCTCCGCGCCCTGCCCCGGGCCGGATCCTGCCCCGGCCCCACCCCCAGCGCAGGCCCCCGGCGCGGCCGGGCTCTGGGCCGGCGAATGACCCTCCCCGGGCCCGCCCCGGGGCCCGATCCGGCGCCGGGGGCCGCCCTCTCCGTGCCACGTCGTGCTGGGCAGGGCGCTCGGCGCGGCCGCGGCTCCGCATTGTCCCGCGGGGCGGCCCGGAGCTGCCAGCGGGGCCCGGCTGCCGGGCGGGAGGCGGCGGGGATGGGCCGGGGCCGGCGCCGGGAGGCGGCGGGGATGGGCCGGGCCGGCGCCGGCCGGGCGAGGGGGGCGGGGGCACTCACCAGGTAGTTCATCTTCCCCGGCGGCCCCGCCGCGGGCCCAGGCGGCGCGGCCCGGCTCGGCGCGGCTCGGCAGCTCCGCACCCCAGCGCTCCCCCGGCCGACTGGCCGCCGCGCCGCCTGGGCTGGGCTGGGCAGCGAGCCCGCCCCCAGCGCCGCCCTCCGCACGCCCGCCCGCCGGCAGCAGGGGGCGCCCTGCGCGTGTGTGACACGGGGCTGAGTGTGCGTGAGTGTGACACGGAGCTGCGTGTGCGCGCGTGTGAGTGTGTGACACGGGACTGTGTGTGCGCGCGTGTGTGAGTGTTTGTGAGACACGGGACTCTGTGAGTGAGTGTGTGACACGGGGCTGCGTGTGAGTGTGAGACACGGGACTGCGTGTGTGAGTGTGTGTGTGACACAGGACTGTGTGCACGTGTGTGAGTGTGTGTCACGGGGCTGCATGTGCGTGAGTGTGTGACACGGGGCTGTGTGCGCGTGTGTATGTGTGACATGGGGCTGCGTTTGTGTGAGAGACACGGCGCTGCATGTGTGTGTATGTGACATGGGACTGCATGTCTGTATGTGTGTGTGACATGGGGCTGTATGTGTGTGTGAGACACAGGACTGCGTGTGTATAACACAGGGTTGCGTGTGTGTGTGTGTGTGTGTGTGACACGGGACGCTGTGTATGTGTGACATGGGGCTGTGTGTATGAGAGAGAGACACAGGGCTGTGTGCGTGTATGTGACACGGCAGTGTGTGTTCATGCATGTGTGTGACATAGGGCTGTGTGTGTTGTGCGTGTGTGTGACACAGGGCTGTGTGTGTTTGTGCGTGTGTGTGACACAGGGCTGTGTGTGTGTTTGTGCGTGTATGTGACACAAGACTGTGTGTGTTCGTGCGTGTGTGTGACATGGCTGTGTGTGTGTGCATGTATGTGACATAGGGCTGTGTGTGTGTGTGTGTGTGTGTGTGTGTGACAGGGCTGTTCATGTGACACGGGGCTGTGTGTGCATGAGTGCATGTGTGTGATACGGGGCTGTGTATGTTTGTGCATGTGTGCAACACAGGGCTGTGTGTGTGCGTGTGTATGTGATGCAGAGCTATGTGTGCGTGCGTGTGTGTGACACAGGGCTGTGTGTGTGACACAGGGCTCTGTGTGTGTGCGTGTATGTGACAGAGCTGTGTGTGAGTGCGTGTGTGACACGGCTGTGTGTACATGCGTGTGTGTGACACGGGGCTGTGTGTGTGTGTGACACAGGGCTGTGTGTGTGTGTGACAAAGGGCTATGTGCGTGTATGTGACACAGGGCTGTGTGTGGGTGTGTGTGTGTGTGACACGGGGCTGTGTGTGTGTGCGTGTATGTGACGGGCTGCGTGTGTGTGACACAGGGCTGTGTGTGTATGTGATATGGGGCTGTGTGTGTTCGTGCATGTGTGTGACAGGGCTGTGTGTGTGCATGTATGTGACACAGGGCTGTGTGTGCGTGCGTGCGTGCGTGTGACATGGGGCCAGGTGTGTGTGTGAGGGGTGAGTTGTTATCCCACGAACAGTGCTGGAGAGACCTCGGCGGACCTGTTGTACCCGTCTAAGGGGCCTTACCCCAGGGCGGTTCATCCAGGAAGTGCTCGCCTACGCACTGATCGAATTGTGGCCACAGGAGTTTGCAGCGCTCACCGCAGTAAAGCAACACAACTTCCTGGGGGCTGGAGCGTTGCTCCCGGCTGCAGCCGGGTTTGCGAGCTGCATTGTCCCATGCACCGTGGCCAGCGGTGTTTACTGAGACACGTAGGGACAGATTTGATCCCCCTTCGGAAAAACAAGCCTCCGGTGGAGGATTAGCTAAAAGGCCAACGGTGCCAGGCAGTGTTTCAGTCTCGGCTTGACAAAGCCCTGGCCGGGTTGATTTAGTTGGGATTGGTCCTGCCTAGAGCAGGGGGCTGGACTTGATGACCCCCTGAGGTCTCTTCCAGCTCTATGGTTCTATGATTCTATGAATGGGGGGGGGAGAAACATTGGCACCCCCCACCCGCTTGCCTGCCAGGGAGCAGGGTCTGGGGGAGGAGGCGTGGGGGGAGTGGGAGAACCACCATGCTCCAATACAGCCCCCCCCACAAGCCCTTGGGGTGGTGCCAGGGTGGGGGTGCGGCTGGCACTGACTGGCCCAATCTGATTGAGACCTAATTTGAGCTCTGGAGACTGCCTTGAAAGGTGCGTACGGGGGACACGCGGCCCAGAGGGGCGAGGAACCAGGAGCCGGGGTAAGGAGGCTGTACGCATGGCTTGCATGAATTGTACTAATGTCCCAGGGTGTGCTCGGAGCTATACACACATAGAGGGATGTGCAGCCCCTGCCCGGAAGAGTAAATTGGGCAGGTTATTGCCCTCCCACACTTTGTCTGTCTGGGCTATGTGAGCGATCTCCGCGGCTCGTGTGTTCCTACAGCACCCGGCACACCTGGGCCTCCTCTGCGCTACCGCAATCTATATAACACAGCTCTCCCGGCTTTTTTCCTGCATGAAAATGTGAGATGTAAATGAAACTAATCACACTTTGGTCAAAACACATTGAGTTTTGCCAGACACCCTCCCCTCCCGCAAAAAAAGCTGACGGGGGTGGGGTGCCAACTGAAACCGGAAAGGGGAAAGTTGACTTTTTTTTAAATAATCGGATTTTTTGATGAAAACAGATGTTTGGCACAAACATTTGCAGGGGCAAAGGAGGGGACCAGTCTAATGGGGAACCATGGACCCACTGCGAGGAATCGTGTTGGGCGAGACAGGCGCTGTGGGAAGGGGACAGGTCCTTCAGGAAAGAGACAGGCCCTGCGGGAAAGGGGCAGGCCCTGCAGGAATGGGGCAGGCCCTGAGGGAAGGGGACAGGAGCCACAGGAAAGGGACAGGCCCTGAGGGAAGGGGACAGGAGCCACAGGAAAGGGACAGGCCCTGCGGGAAGAGGGCAGGCCCTGCAGGAAGGGGACAGGAGCTGCAGGTAAGGGACAGGCGCTGCGGGAAGGGGACAGGCGCTGCGGGAAGGGGGCAGGCGCTGCGGGAAGGGGACAGGCGCTGCGGGAAGGGGGCAGGCGCTGTGGGAAGGGGGCAGGCGCTGCGGGAAGGGACAGGCGAGTGTTACTGGCAGAGCAGAACAGATGACGCGGGCAGAGAGGACAGGTGAGGAGGGCCAGCACAGCTCTGAGAGGCCTGGGAGACAGGCAGGAAGCCGGCGCGAGGAGGTGCCACAGGGGAGGCGCTAGCACAGATGCAGGGGGTGGGCACCAGGCAGGGACAACTGTGGCAGCCACTGGCTTGGGGCTCGGTGGGCGTCCAGCAGGCCAGGGCGGCTCTGACTCCCTGCAGGGCGGCGAGACCTCTGGCTCAAACGCCCTGGGGAGTGGGTTCCTCACCCAACAGGCGCGATTGCTCAGCCCAGGGCGGGAGGGGCAAAGAGAGGGGGGCTGGTGGGTTTCCTTGCGTAAAACCACTTCCTAAAGGCTGGGCCGGGGCGGCCCCAGCTTCCCTGCCCCTCGTGCGGCCGTTCAGCTGTGCCACGTGGGCCACTTTGCACGCCCGTGAACAGCTGCACGAGGGGGAGATCGTGGGCGCCCCTCGCCGGCTGCAGCCCTTGGAGAGCACAGGGGCTGCTGTCGTGATCAGGAGGCAGGCTCATCTGCAGCCTGGCATGCAGTAGGGCAGGGCCTTCCCCACCCTCCAGCACAGGCGAGGCCCAGCAGCGGGCTGGGTGCCTGGCGGGGGCATTCCTTTCTCTCTCTCCCTCTTGCTCCTTACAGCCCCCCTCATTTGCTAAATCAACGCCCCGAGAGAGGAGTTTGCTCGGGAGTCTTTCCTTCCTGTTGTAAAGACCTACCTGGTGTGTCTGTGTCTTTCTGATTTTCTGTGTGTCATATGCCCTCTACTGCTGGCAGTTACTGGAGAGTCTCCTGTGGAGGCCTGAGCTGTCAGAGCAGGAGGAGCTGTATGCCTCGCCTCGGTTGAAGTCCTTGGAAACGGCCACTGGTGGGTATCAGGAGGGTCCCCGGTGAGGTGGGTTATGCTGCAGGGAAAGGCGCAGGCCCAGCCCGTTGACATGGGGCTGACTTGTTGGTGGGAGGGCTGAAAAGACGGCCCAGGCGAGGCCCAGGAAGCCAGCCTGCCCCAGAGCAGAACCTGCGCTGCCCACACGGCAGAGCCCCAGGGAGACGGCACCACGCCGTGCCAGGAAGGGGAAATGAAATCCCGGCACCAGCGTCAGCCAGCCCCACGCCAGCGCTCCTGGCCCCGGCAGCGAGGCCTGGCCCCGGCAAAGGTCTGGCGTCAGCCGCTCCCCGACCCCTTCCCGTCCGACAAAGGGACCCTGCCGGGGCTGGGGGAGCAGGGGGCTCTCTGCGGGGAGGCTGCGCGGGCCGCTGGCCTGAAAAGGGTCTTATCTCGGGAGCCGAGACGCGTCCCGACAGCGCCGCTGTGAAACCGCCGGCCAAGGGTTCCCGGGGCCATGGCCGCAGGTGAGAGAGCCGGCCTTGTCGCGCACACAGGAACGTCTTTTCCAGGTCACCCGTGCCGGGCTCAGAGGCGAGGCCGCCCCAAGAGAACCGGGCCACTGGCTGTGTGGTCCTAGCCCCACCTTTTAGCGCGGCAGCACTCAGCGGCGGCGACCCAACCAGCCCCGATTGTGCTAGGCGCTGTACACGCAGCCCTGGGAGCGCCTCCCGGCCGGCGAGAGGGACATGCGACCGGAGCAGGCCGGGAGGGTGAACCGGCGCTGCCGGGGGCTGGGCAGGGCTCTTTCCCGGGGCACCCAAGCGGAAGGAAGATTCGTTTTCAGAACAGAGACCGGCAGGATTGCTACATCTGGACTGGGGCTCTCCTCTGCCCTGGGGACGCCTGCTGTTGCTGGAGGTGATGGGGTTTACTAGAACACAGCTGGCTCGGCCCCCACCCTGGCTGGCTGCTCTCCGCTGACTGTCCTGCCTGGCCGGTCAGTTTCACTCTCCTGGGCTAGTCAGTTTCACTGGGCACCTCTGGGGGGCCGCCCGCAGCGAAAAGCTTTTCCTCTCTCCAGCTGGGCTGGCTCCCCGCCAGGTGCGCGCTCGCGGCCGGATGACACGCAGCCCGGGTCCCAGCGGAAGCACAGCCCGTGAGAGCACGGCTCTGCCAGGCTGCGGGAACTGGAGCTGGTTATTTTCCAGCTGCCTGGAAAATCCCTGCGCTGGAGGGAACTGGGGGAGGGCCCTGGTGTTGCTAGTTCAATGGCACAGCACGGCCGCGCCCCTCTGGCCTGCCAGCGGGAGCCCCTGCAGGACTAGGCAAAGGCATTCACGCCCCCATTTCACAGACAGGAGCACTGAGGCATGTGGAAGCTGAGTGACTTGCCTGAGGTCAGGCGGCAAAGCAGTGGCAGAGCACAGAGGACCCAACCCAGCTCCCAGGTCCTGGCCTACCCCCCAGGTCAGGCCCGCCTCCCCAGCCTGCCTGAGCCTGGCTCTCGTGTGCTGACGGGTGTTTGGCTTGCCCGTCACACACACAGGGCCTGTGTGCACCAGAAAGCTCGCACTATCTCGGGGAGGCGAGGGGTGTGTGTGGGAGACACTCCACGTTATCCCTTCGCCTCCTGCAGCAAACGTCCGCCCGCCGCCACCAGAGCCGGCCCCGAATCCGAGGGGCTGCCAGCAGGATGAGCAGGCAGGACTCTCCCTGTTCCAAGGCGCCGGTGTCAAAACTGCCCCGGTTCGAGGGGCAGCGCTGGGCTGGCGGAGTGACCCTCCAGGGTCGCCGGGGCTGAGGGAAGGTGACGCCAAGCGAGGAAGAGGCCTGGAGGCAGCATCACAGACCACGAGCTTTCACTGAAAAACCAGACAGTCTAGCCCTCGTGGCTGTGAGCACACAAGGGGGTGTCGCTGAGGCAGGGGGTCTGCCTGAGTCTGCAGAGAGCTTCAGCAATAGCTCTGGCTGGGGCGCTGCCTCACGCATCTCACTGGGCTGTTCACTCTGAAACCTACCAATGGCTGCACAGACAGCTTTTGGGTGGGCAGCTCCTGGAGAGAAACAAGGCCATAGGGTAGGGGCATATGAGTGCACACCTCGGGGCCTGGAGTAGATTGACTCTGTCCTGTAGTGATGAATAACAAGGTCACTGTCTCTGGGTGTGCACTAGTGAACCATTTGTGCGAGAGATTGTGCATGAACCAGGGATCTGAACCACCTCTGTGAGCCATGTGCAAGAGAGACCTGGGTGTGGCTGTGCACTGTGTGTCATGAACACAGGGTGCCTGGTGGAGATCTCTGTGCGTGAGTGTGGGCTGTGTGCCCTGATGAACATTCAGCGTCCGTGTAAGCTCTGGGGCTGTGTGTGGGGGGGGGTGTAGTGGGTAGGAGGTGTGTGCATGTGAGGTTCTGGGTGAGCGTGCGAGATCAGGACATGAGAGAGCTGTCTGTGTGTGGTTAGCACTAGGCATGTGAGTCGTGTGGGTGATGAGAAGCTGTGTGTGTAAAATCCACATGTGACAGTCGTGGCAGGGGGATGGTGAGCAATGAGTGTGTAAGATCCACATGTGACTTTTGTGTTTGTGAGAGCATGTGTGTGTGTGTGGAATACTGAGTGTGAGCTCAGTGTATTGTGTGGTCAATGCTGTGTGTGAGTCGTGCGACGTGAGCATGAGATCAGAATGTGTGAGATCCATGTGTGAGAGATCTTGAGCGTGTGTGAGCTGTGTGTGTGAATGCTGTGAGTGCAAGAGCTGTGTGTGTGTGCGAGCTGTGTGTGTGTGACTGCTGTGTGAGTGAGCTGTGAGTGTGTGAGCTGTGGGAGAGCTGTGGGTGTGTGTGAGCTCTGTGTGTGCAAGCTGTGAGTATGTATGAGAGCTGTGAGTGTGCGAGCTGTGAGCTCTGTGTGTGTGTGAGCTGTGAGTGTGTATGAGAGCTGTGAGTGTGTGTGAGCTATGCGGGAGAGCTGTGAGTGTGCGAGCTGTGAGTGTGCGTGAGAGCTGTGACTGTGGGAGAGCTGTGAGTGTGCAAGAGCTGTGAGCGTGCGTGAGAGCTGTGACTGTGGGAGAGCTGTGCGGGAGAGCTGTGAGCGTGCGTGAGAGCTGTGACTGTGAGAGCTGTGCGGGAGAGCTGTGAGTGTGCGAGAGCTGTGAGCGTGCGTGAGAGCTGTGACTGTGTGAGAGCTGTGCGGGAGAGCTGTGAGTGTGCGAGAGCTGTGAGCGTGCGAGCATGGTGCGCGTGTGACACAGAAGCCCTTGTGCAGGCGTCTCAGGAATGTGCCCCCCCCGTCCCGCGGCCGTGTGCCCCTGCAATGGCATTTCCTCTCTGGAAGTCTCCCCTGGGGGCACCTTCGCGACGTGCCAGCCAGCTGCTTGCGAGAGGCAAAATTGATCCCACATGGGCTCCCTTCCCCCACCCTGCCAGCCTGGCTCCCGAGCCCTCGCCAGCCCCCAGCGCCCGCGGCTCAGCGCAGCCAGGGGAGAACTTCCCGCTCCCGCCAGGAAAGCTGGGCAGGGATCTGTCCCCACAGCGCTGCCCCCCCGCCCCATCCTCCGCCCCAGCCCTTCCTCCTCCTGGGAGATCCTCTGCCCCCGGGGCGCGCCCCTGGCTCCCCCTCGCTCTCACCCTTCTCCGCTGCTCCTCTGCCTCCAGCCCTCTCCGGCCTGGAGACAGCTTTGTCCCTTTGTGCTTCCTGCCTTCCGCTCCTTGGGGGCCTGGCTCTGGCCTGGGGGTGCCAGCCCGCAACCCCCTCCCTCCCAGGGGCCACCCTCTGTCCCCTCCTTCCCTGGACTCCTCCAGTCTCCCCCACCCAGTGAGCTCCCACCCACTGGGACGCCCCCCCGTTGTCCGGCTTCCTCCCAGGGGCCTCCTGGCCCTCTCCCGGCGCCCAGGCTGGCTTTCAGGCCCAAGCCCGCTGGGCTCCCTCTCCTGGCGTCCCAGCCCTGCCCAGCCCTGCCCACGGGGCTGCGCTGCCTCCCTCTCACAGGAGCAGTGTCCGCCGGGTCGGGAACGCACCGAGGGACCCAGGAGCCCAACGACCTGCAACCCCGGGGCCCCCCACCGCCCTGCGTGGCCCCCGGGAGCTCCCTGCGCCGCCAGCGCGCCACCACCGGCACCAGGCCGCGGTCCCACCCCAGCAGAGAACCCACATCCCCAGCGGGTCGACCGCCGCCCAGGCGCCCGGCCGAGAGGCCCAGCACTTCCCCTCGCGGCTGACACCTTCCCGGCCTGGGCCAAGCGCTGCAGGAAACAGACCCCCGCCCCTCGGTGGGGGGTTCTCAGCCGTGCGGATGGGGTCTGAGGAGGGACCAGTGTGATCCTCTGGTCGGACCCAGCTGGTGCAGGCCAGCCAACCTGGGGCGTGACAGGGCCCACCTGCCTCAGTTTCCCCTCTCAGGTGACCCCGTATTTCACGCGAGGGCAGCAAATGCGATGCAGGGCTAACACCACACAGGGAAGCTGGGGCCCTCACAGCGCTTTGCAGGGGAAGGCAGTGCTGTTATTCCCATCACAAATGGGGAAACCGAGGCACCGGGCAGGGACGTGACCTGCAGTCTGAGTTCCCTGAGCCGCAGGACAGAGTGCTAGCCACTAGGCAACACAGCTTCCCTTTAAAGTAGTGGGGAGTCATGATCCATCACACGGCGGACGTGGATGGCTGGGTCCCCCTACGGCCGCCACGAGGAAGGGGAACAGAATACACCCCCTTCAGCCTCGGGGGGGCAGTGGAGATGTCCGCAACGGGCAGGCCTGGAGCGGGAAGGGGGCCAGAACGACAGGACAAGGCTCCCTCCCGGCCCTCCATTCCCCCCGGCCTGCACACAATGGCAGCGCCCCTTCCTGGCTCCCACCTGCCACTGCGGCCACGTGAACCACTGGCCCTGCCCGCACACCATGGACACAAAGTCCGGGGGCGGAATTCAGCCTCTGCCCCCCCTTTCCGCCTGCCCTGCCCAGACTTGGCCGCCTCATGTCCGGGCAGCCAGACCCATCCCGCAACCTCCCCCGGCTCTCCAGCCCGTGGAGACCCCTGGTGCCAGCCAGCAGCGCACCTCCTCCAGTGCCTGCTGGGCCAGGCGGTCCTGCCATGCTCAGTCCCCCGGCCCGTTTCCTCTGCACAGGATGTGGCCTCGTCATTTCATTTCCCAGGGCCCTGCCCTGCCGGGACGTCCCTGCCCATCTTATCTTCGGTCCTGCGGTTCCCTGCCCATCCCAGCCGGGTCGGGCTGCCGGCCCTGAGGGCTCTCCCACAGGACAGGGTGTGCGGCTTCCTGAGGCATCAGCTGGAAGGCTCCTACGCACATGCCCCCAGGAGACAGCCGCCAAGTCTGATCTCCGCCGGGGAATGCGCTGTAGGGTTCGCAACTGGCCCCTCAGGCCCCGATCTGCAGACACGCTCCCCGTCCGCAGCCGGGGCCACCAGCTCTCCGGGCATTATCGGGCGTCTGCGGCTGTTCTGGGAGCTCCTGGAGGCCTCTGGGGATGCGAGAATTTCAGCTGCCAACACTGCTGGGTGGGGCTGTTACAGATGGACGCTTGGAAACGTGGCCCTTCGAGTCCCCCAAACAGAACCACCCCGAGGCGCAGAATTTGGGACGTAAATGTCTGATGAGTTTTTAAGCTGAGCTCACGATTTTTGAGCCCTGACATCTGAAAGTTGCTTGGGGGGGGAGGGAAGGGGCTGCCCCACTGCCGGGAGAATGGGGAGGAGGGTTGGTTGCGATCGGAAATCTGGCCCCCCGGGACCTTTGCACCTGCCTCTGCCACGGAGAACAATGGTGGGAAGCCAGCGGGCAGGGCAGCGTGGGGGAGAGGACAGCACCCGTCGTGCAGGGCTCACGCGGGGACGCTCCGGGAGAGGCTGGAAGGGCCGCGTCAGTTGGCAGCACCCGGGGCAGCGTGCCAAGTGGAAAAGGAGCCGGCTGCCAAGGGGGCGGGGGGGGGTCACACGTGGGCAGGCCACGGGGAGTAAATCAAGAGAGCCAGGATCAAGGCTCGGCCGACTTGGCAGCAGCTCCTTGCGTAACCCAGCAAAACACATGCAGACAGGCCCGTCAGAAATGGGGGAAAGGTTAGTCCTGCCGCTCAGGGGAACGCGGCCGGCCCTGCACAGCCTCGCTGGGATCGCCCCAGCTCTCCCGGCAATGCCCAGCCGTGGCACCTGGCATGAAGGCCACCTGGGCCGTGCCCGGAGGGCCTCTCGCCTGCCTTTCGGGGTGTGCAACAGGCACCGGGCCTACAATGGAATCCCGCGGTGGGCGGTGCCTTTGGCAACAGCTGCGCCAGGGGCTAGATACCAGAGGGGAACACGTCCAAGGGGCTCGGGGACCAGGCTGCCCCCCGATACCCTGCAAGGCACAGACAGGGCAGGCCTAGCCCCAAGGAGAGGGGTGGAGAGGCTGCCGGGGGCTCCCGCCCAGCCAGGTGCGGAAAGGCAGGGGGCCGGGGTACCTGGAGAATGGGCACAACCGGATGGCATTGGTGCGTGCCCACGTGCCAGGCCGGAGGGCTATGGGATTTCTGGACGGGCCTCGCCCTCGCCTGGTCTCCCAGAGATGCCCAATCCTTCCAGAGGGAGGTGCCTGCTCGCCCAGAGCCGCCAGGGAGCCCCCTCTACTTCGCCGCTTTGCATCCAGCACAGCCGGCGCAGCAGCGGGAGGAGGCACCCGTGGGTGGGTCACAGAGACTGGGCGGCACAGCCCTGGTACGGCCGAGCCCTGGAGCCCTAGCAGGCTGTGGGAGATGGGGCGATCGCCAGACCTGCTGGCCGGCGGAGCTCACATCCAGCTGGGATCTGGCCCCCCGGCACCAGCACCGCTCCCCAGCAGAGCGCGACCGACAAGTACCAAGGCCCGGCCTGCCACGCGCCTGCCCCCGTACTCCACTGTGCGCGAGGATCCCTGTATGGAGCCGGGCTGGCCCCGGGGCGGAGCGCGACTGGAGAGGTGTCCCCAGGAGAAGCCACGTGCAGATTCTCAGCATTGCAGAGTTAGCTCCAGGGCAGGGAATTTGGCTCCACCTCTGTAACTGACATGCCAGCCGCAGGCACCTGGGTCCCCCCAACGGTTCGTCGCACGCCACCCAGCGGGTGAGGCCCATAAAGCCCAGAGCTCCCTGTCCAGCTTGGCTCATGGCCTGGCCTCGAAGAGCCGCGATGGCCCCACTGGCGTGGCTGATGGGAGCAGAGCCATTGGGCGAGGACCAAACGACCCACGGAGGGAAAGGAAAAAAAATGGAACAGATCCCAGCAAGTGCCGGAGCTCCGGGGCAGGGAGTGGGCGGTAATCAATTAGCCAGGCCCTCAGGCAGGCAAGAACCCACCCATCTTCCAGCAGTGCAGAGCATTAAAGGGTCCAGCATAAGGTGGGGAGGCTGCCATTAATGTTCCCTCTAATTCCATGTGCGGAATACATTTTGTTGTGTGCACCAAGGCACGTGCAGATGTGCACCACCAATATACACCCACGCTGCTGGCTGGGGGCGCTCTGCTAATCAGCTGTGGGCATAGACTCCAGTGCCCTTGCGCTCCGGCCGTGGCTCACACGCATCTCGCCGGGACATAAGCGAGGCCAACAAGGAGCAGGCGCCCGCGACCTAGGCCTTAGGTGAAGCTCCGGTCGGCTCTGAACAGCCCCGGCCTGGCGGGCCCATCACTGCCTTTCCGTGCGTGCGTCGGGCCCAGAGAGAGGCCGGATCTGGCTGCCTGCGGATCCCCTTGGCTGCTCTAATCAGGAACATCTGGCTGTCTTTTTCCTTCATTGTTTTCCATGTGCCTGAGCGGAGCTGGCAGTCTCTGCGGAGCACGGTGGTATGTGCAGGCGCCCTGCCGGCTATCCTCCCTCCGTACGGCTCAGACTTTCGTTGGCCTGTTTTCTTTGGGAACATCAGCGCAGCTGGAACTGAGGGTCTGACAGCGGAGAGCGACGCTTCCCCCCCAGCTCCCCCAGCACCCCGCCACGTGCGACCTGGAGTTCCCGCTGCTATTCCAGGCTTGGGCATCCCCTCCCACCAGCTCTGCTGACGCCCCTCAGTCCTGACCTGCAGCCCACTCCGCTGTGCCAGCCCTGGGCTCCCCACACACACACAGCCCCTTTGCTGGGCCAGCCCCGGCACCCCCCCGCCCGCGGCCCCTCTGCTAACATGGCCCCGGGCGCCCCACCGGCGCAAGGGAATCCAGGAACCAGCCACCTGGCAGCACCTCCCGCTGCTGCAAATCCGGGGTGACCCCCCGAAGCGGGAGGATGCGCACTGCTTGCTGGAGGCCCTGCAGCCAGGGTGGCAGTGCCAGGCTCAATGCCCCCACCGCTGAAATGAACGGGTCTGGGCGGGTCCTGCAGAGCCTCAGAAAACAGCTCACGTCGCAGCAGCTGCTTCCCACGTGGGCTGACGTGGCCACTGGCAGTGCACACTGGGTATTGATTAAATGAGTCCCGCTGGCAGGCGGGCACAGCAGGAACTGGGCCCAGGCAGAAGTCACCCTCCAGCTCCCTGCTAAGTGGCAGTAAATCTGCCCCTGGAGCAGTGCTGGAGCCCTGCACAGGCGGCGTGGGAACGGCCTGGCCGGCGTGGGAACGGCCCTGGGAATGGCCTTGGCAGCGTGGGAACGGCCCGGGAGGAGTGGGAATGGCCTGGGCAGCGTGGGAACGGCCCTGGGAATGGCCTGGGTCGTGTAGGAATGGTGGTGTGGGAACGGCCTGGGAGGAGTGGGAACAGCCCGGGAACGGCCCTGGAGGTGTGGGAACGGCCCTGGGAATGGCCTGGGCAGCGTGGGAACAGCCCGGGAGGAGTGGGAATGGCCTGGGCAGCGTGGGAACGGCCCTGGGAATGGCCTGGGTGGTGTGGGAACGGCCCGGGAGGAGTGGGAATGGCCTGGGTGGTGTGGGAACGGCCCGGGAACAGCCCGGGATCGGCCCTGGCGGTGTGGGAACGATGGCGTGGGAACAGCCCGAGCAGGGGAAGGGCGCAGGACAGGGAGCTGGTACGGGGGCGGCTGGCCGGGGTGAGGAAGCCCCACATACGCTGGCGTTGGCCTGACCCACGCCTGGCTGGGGCCCGCGGGGTGCTGGGTGCGGCCGGGCGCAGGATCGGGCCTGCCCTGGCCAGCGTAGGGTTGCCAGATGGTTTCTACGAAAATCCCGGACACACTTGCCATGACGCCACAGGCCACATCCCATCGGATTGAGAACGCGCTGGGCATTGCTGTTGGCTCAGTTCTATTTTCTCAGTGTGTTTCCCGGACAGAAAGCCCAAACACTGGACTGAACGGCTCAAAACCGGACCCCTGGCGACCCTAGGCCAGAGGGTGGATTAGCTGGAGGCCTGGGGCCCCTCAGTAGGTCTCCCGGAGCCTGTTGAGCAGCGAATATTGGGGGGCTGAGACCCGCAGGGGTGCAGCGCCCCCCCGTCCTTCGTCGGGGCTGCCTTCCCGCCGGTGGGGCCGCGGCCTGGCACTGTGGGGAAAGCCCTGCCCGCTCGGGGCCCCGCGCTGGCGGCTCCGGCTCAGCGATGAGCCGGTGCTCAGGAATCCGGCACGGTCATTAGCTGCGAGGCCCGGGCCCTGGAGAGCCATTTCCCGAGCAACGGGGCCCAGAGCCCGCGGCTCCGCTCCATAAATTACCCCCCTCGGCCTGGGAACAGCCCAGCCGGCCCCCTCCCTGCAGGGGGCCCACTGACACCGGCCACCCTCCCCGGGGCAGCCCTGCCACCTCCCCGCACCCGCCCCAGCCAGCTCCTCCGCTCCTGGCAGGCCCACATGCCCCGTCACTGCCTGCCTGCCCAGAACTGGCGCAGCCCCGTGCCCAGCACCACGGAGCCAAACGCGGCGCAGGGCCCACAGGAAACCAGGAGACAAGCGGCCTAGTGGGTAAAGCGGGGGCAGGGCAGGAGTCAGGACTCCTGGGGTCTCATCCTGCCGTTGGGAGATGTGGTGGGAGCCAGGGAGTTGTTGGCCAAGCCACCAGGCCTGCTCCCTGCCTCAGTTTCCCACCTGCCCATGGAAACTTCCTCCCAGTGGGGCCAGGACAATTTGTCAGCAGCTTGGCTCCAGCAGAGCTCTGTGGCTGCACCGGCAGGCCAGCGGGCATGTGGCAGGAGAGGGCAGGGGGACGGTTCTGGGCACGCACCCAGGGCTTCTGCCCATCCAGGCCACGGCAGGCTGGGGGAAGGGGAGCCGGGGGATGGGGCTCCAAGCTGTGCTAGAGTTGGGGATCGAACCGGGGCAGGACGGAGCAGGAGGGAGCCAGCCAAGCTGCAGGCGCGCTGGGCACAGACAGCTCAGAGCCTCCGTGGGCCAGCATGGGAGCAGGCTCAGCCGTGGACAACGCTGGCCCCATCCCTGCCCCGCTGCTGGAGGCAGCCTCCCAGCCCAGGGCGAGCTTGGCCAGACGGGGCCAGGCCAAAGGTCCGTCCAGCCCAGCGGCCCGGCTGCCGGCAGTGGCCAGTGCCAGGCACCCTGGAGGGTGTGAACAGAGCAGGGATCTGCAATAGGGCAGCACTCACCTCACGCAACCACCCCCCCGCCTCGTCCAGCCACGTGCGCTTTGCCTGCCCTGCCCTGCCCCCTTAAAGCCCTTTCGGCGACAGCCCTGCGGCCGAGTCCCACTCTGAAATACTCACCCCCTTGTGGGGCACATGCTTCACAGGTGCCAGTCCCGATGCCCTCTGCCAGCATTCCCACATCTGCCTCAGTTTCCCCTCAGTCTCTTTTCCCCACTCGAAGAGAGTGGCACCACCAGGACTTCCGTCTCCTTGGCCAGCCCCATGGGCTGCTCACCTTGAGCTCGGCCCCACATTGACTGCTGCTGAGCCTTGCAGCTCCTTTTGTAGGCCTCCCTGGCCTCTGATTGATTGGTCAGCTCTTCCAGAGCCTCTCTAGCCTCCTGGAGGACTTCTCTATGACTCTTTCTGGGCTCAGGACCTTGTCCACCCTGTCATGTGATCCTTCCCCAGTCACCCCTTCCCAGCCTCTGACAACTAGGCTAGGGACACTATCCCTACCCACCCTGGCTAATAGCCAGGGCTCGACAAATAATGTAATCTACTCGCCCGTGGCGAGTAGATTACAACCCGGAAGAGCCGGTGCAGAGCGCAGAACCGCGCGCCTGGCAAGCGGGGTGCGCCTGGCGAGCAGGGCTCGCCGCCGCTTGGCGAGCCCTGCTAATAGCCATTGATGGACCTAATCTGCATGAATTTATCTAGCTCTTTTGTGAATCCTGTTAAAGTCCTGGTCTTAACTACATCCTTTGGCAAGGAGTTCCGCAGGTTGACAGTGTGTTGTGTGAAGAAAAACTTCCTTTGGTTTGTTCACTACAGCCTGGCGAACAGCAGTACTGGCCGACCCATGCGGCCTACCAATTACAAACCATTGTGGCTCTGCACGGGACTGCTGTAGAAACCGACACGCTTTCTTTACAGTGAAACTGCCTGTCCTTTACAAGAAGCCCGCCCCCCGCTTGGGGAGTGCCCCCTGCAGCAGGTGTGCCCACTGCTGCTGGCGCGTAAACATGCATGGCCACGCTTGGGGCTGGCCTGGCTAATGAGCAGCATTTCGGGCTAATGACTCTGCTGCGCTAGGCTAGATCAATAGCTCCCTGAAGCCTCCCAGCATTCGGGCGTGCCTTGGTTAGTCCATCTCGATCGGGGGCCTGCTAGAGCAAAGCCCAGGGACAGAAAGCCGGGGCAGACTGGGGGAGTCCAGAAATCCTGCACTGGCTTCTGAAGGCAGCGTGGTCGCTGCATCGCTCGTCTGCAAAGAGACCCCCGTGCACTTTCCTACCCCGCCCACAAAACGGGAACAAACCAAAACACCCGAAACTCCGTTTCCTCCCCTTTGGGGCAACCAAAACATTTCTGTTCAGTTTCGACCTTTCTCTCGTTTTCTGACCCTTCCCGTTTTCCAGCCAAAGTCGCTAGGGTTGCCAGATGGTTTCCACAAAAATACCGGACACACTTGCCACGACATCACAATCGACATCACATCTGATTTAGAACATCCCGGACAGTTCTATTCTCTCAATCTGTTTCCCGAACAGAAAGCTCAAATACTGGACTGTCCGGTTCAAAACCAGACCCCTGGCAACCCTAGAAGTCGCCTCCATTTCTGACGAGACGTTGTCTGGAACCGGCCACGGGAATTGTTCGCTTTGAAACCGTCAAGACAAAACAGTCAGACGGTTTTGGACTTTTCCCCGCTCTCCGTTTGCTTGAGTCTGGCAGCCTGCCCAACCCCGCTCTGCCTCCTAAACAGCTTCAATGAATCAGCATTTTCACACACCCCCAAAAACCAAGTCAGCACAAATCCCCAGCCTGCTCTTTATTAGTACGTGCTGCTCTCCGGCCTTTCCAAATTACCCCCAACGGGGCGCCTTCCCTCCGCGGCCCCAGCCCCCACGGCTGGGGTGGAATTGCTTAGCACTGGTTCACCACGTGGTCTCATGTTGCAGTAGGGGAGGTCGAGGGTGGAGATTAGGACAAACTATTTCCCTAGGTGGGTGGGAAGCGCTGGGCTGGGTTCCCTAGGGAGGGGGTGGAATCTCCATCCCTAGGGGTGTGTAAGTCCCGTCTTGCAAAGGCCTGGCTGGGCTGATTGAGTTGGGGCTGGTCCTGCCTTGGGCAGGGGGCTGGACTTGATGCCTCCTGAGGGCTCTGCCAGCCCTGGGGTTCTCTGACTATTCTGATCCTTGCAGATGAATTGTTCCGATGGTTAATTACTCTCCCTGTTAAACACTGACGCCTTAATTTCCGTCTGACTGTGTCTAGCGTCAGCTTCTAGGCCTTGGGCCACGTTAGCCCTTCCCCTGCTAGATCAGGGCCCCCGTAGGTGTATCTTCCTTCCCCATGCACCAGCCCCAGGCGTCTGCCCGGTGCCCGCCCGCCACCCACCCACCTGTGGGGAGTGGCGTGTGCTGTGAAGCTGGCAGCCCCCAGGAAGTGCACACGCCCCTTCCCAGCAAGGCCCCTGCCCGCGGTGAGGGTGCTCCTGGCATTGCGGAGCCCTGCGAAGGAACGCCGCGCCCTGTGGGGCGCCAGGGCAGCTCGAGATCCCGGCCGAGAGCCGGCCCCAGCGGGCGGGCGCCGGACGCAAGCATGGGAACAGGCAGGCCTGGATTCCTAGCGCCGCGGGCCAGCGGGGACCCGCACGGCCCATTGGCAGGGCCCAGGCAGGCAGCCGCACCCGGCGGCCAAGAGCCGGCAAACCCTCCATGGCCCTCGGGAGTTCAGCCCAGGGGAGACTCCTCGCTGCTTGGCACAAGGGGCCCGTTTCTCCGCGGGCTGGGGCGGGCTCCAACTTCCGGCCCTCGGCTCTCCTGCGGACGTCCTCTGCCACGGCAGCAAGCCCTTCTGTACAGGGCCACGGGGTGGCGCGGGGGCCAGCTGTAATGACCAGCGAGGGGGGTGGGGATGAGGAAGCTGGGGGCGGGGCCTCAGCGAAGAGGTGGCGCAGGGGCCGGGGCCATGGTTCGGGCACCGGTGGCTCCCCTACCTTCCGGGAGCGTCTGGGCTCCTGCTTTGCTGCCTGGGGATCTCCCCCCGCGACGAGGCTCTAGGGCCTCTGGGTCTTTGGGACAGGCTCAGCCTGCTCGGGGGCCTCTCACACGTGGCCTGGCCTAGGCGCTCGGCCTGTCTCACTCCGGCCCTGGCTGCAGAGCGAGGGTCAGCATCCCGTGATGGAGGGTCCCTGCCCTGCCCACCCCAGGCCAGGGCAAGCCCTCCGCGGAGCCGGGGGAGCCGTGCCCTCCCCACGCCAGCCGCTGCAGGCTCTGTGCCATAGCCAGGCCAGCCAGCCCCCGAGCTGCGGGAACAATCGGAGGAAGGACGTTCCGGCGGGGCCCTCGGCGCAGTCCTTCCTCCGCAGCATCCAGGGAGGGGCGGGCGGAGCCTGACAACCCCCCGGAGCCGGGCCTGCTGCGCGGATACCGCAGCTCGGCTCGCAGCCCTGGCAGCCTCCACCACACGGCTCCATCGGCCTCTATCCCTCAGCTCCGGCCCCTTCCACCGCCGCTAGAATGCCAGTGGCTCCGTACCTGCCCCGTCTCCACACTGGCAGGAGAGGACACGGTGGGCCAGGCTGTCTCCGGCGCGTCCGAGGGGCTGTGAGGGACGGTTGGCAGCCAACCCCACAGGCTGAGTCAGCCGAGCAGAAGGAAGCGGCCAGCAATCGCTGCCCCGTGATGGGGTGAGTCAGCCGGCTCAGCTGCGGGAGAACAGCCGGGCCTCTTCCAAAGGCCCAACGAGGCCTTTCCACCAACTTCCAGGGGCTGCAGATCTGCCTCGGCCAGCCAGGCCTGTGGGGAGCTAGGACCCAAACAGAAACAGCCAGGCCCATCCTCCACCTCGGGGCTGCCCGGATTCTCTCTGAGCACCTGGCCGGACCTGGAGCCCTTTGCTAACCTGGGTGACCTGTCAGCAGGCAGCTGGGAGCAGCAATGTGACGTCGCCCCTAGAGGCCCCTGGTGCAAGGCGCTGTACATACCCCTAGGGAGAGAGCACCCCAGTCCGGCAGGGCCACACATCCCATGGAGAAGAGAGAACGGGCTCTGCCAGTGTCCGATCACGGCTCTCGGCTCTGCAGACTCGGGGCCATTGGGGCAGGCCTGGCCCGGCCTAGACATCAGCCCTTTGGGCGGGTTTTTTAAGTTTGGCGTTTTGGGGGACATTTTTGGTCCTGTTTGAAACCCATGTTTTCAGGGGAAATTCAACCCTCGAGCTCCCTGCCTGTCCTGTCCTTGTTACTCCGTGGGAACAGGGCCCCTCGGCTTTGAGTCCCGAAACTCATCGGCTGTCGATCAGGGTCACTCAACACAGGAATAACAGAAGCTTCCTAAAAGTGGGGGCCCCAGTGCCCAAACTGAAGCCCCGATCCCCCACATCACCTGTTTCTCTTTAGACTCCGCCCCCATATTGCTCCTTCCCTTTAGGCTCCGCCTCCACTGCCCCTTCCCCTTAGGCTCCGCCCCCACCCGCTCTTCTCCCCATACCCTTCCAGTACAAAGTGATGTTCTCTTGCCCCTGTCTGTTCAGACGCCCCTACCTCCCTGGAGCTGTGCTGATATTTAGCAGCTGAGGAGCCAGGCCCTCGTGGGACAGCCCCGAACTCGCATTGTGTTAGACTTCGTTCTCAGAGGTCAGGGCTGGCCCGTGGGTTTTGTGTTCCAGACCTGAGCCACAGAAATACTTTCTCCTTCCTCGCTGGCCCGTTCAGTTACAGGCCGCTCACGGATTCACTGGATGCTCACGTCTTGGCTGCCAAGATCTCTGGGGACGTCCGTTTCTATTTGTACAGCACCTAGCCCCTGAGAGCTGGTTGGCACGACAAGACAATAGCTCTGAAAATACCCACAGCCCCTGGTGTGTCGGTGCATCGCCTGCTCTTCTCTGCTCCTCCCAAACCCACGGGGACAAAATGCCGGAAGACCCGGCGCTGACGTAGCGTTGTGGTTCGGACGGGACACACCCAACAGTGCGACAGTCAGAGCGGCAGTTCTCACGGTAACTGCAGCTCCGGACCGCGCTGCACGCGCGAGATCAGCTCCATCCCTAGCAACGGAAAATTCCGCTCTCAGGCACCAGGGCAAACCCTGGGTAAGGAGGGCACCCGAGCTGTGAATTCCCGGCGCCCGTGCGTGTGACACCACAGCCATTGTGTAATCCCCTTCCTTTGAAGCCGCTGGTGAACGTCACCTGCCGGGCACCGGCCACAGACGGGGACGGTGCGTTTTCTGTCAGGAATCCGGCCCGCCAGCCCTGCAGCCCGCTTCTCGCGGCTGAAGCTTGCATTAGGATCTCACACAGCGTCCGCCTGCCCGGCCCTTTAGCGTCCACCTTCCACGGCAGATACAGTGGAAAGTTTCAGGAACAGTCGCTTCGGATGCAGGTTGTCCCAGCAACGGTTGCTATGGAAAACATTTCAAGGCAAAATGTACAGTTGTGATCAGGCGTCCGTGGCGCCTGCGCTGGGCACATCTGGCTGGCGGCAGGGCGGGTTGTGGGCCAGGGGAAAGCGGCAGGAAAAGGGGGCCGGGTTGTTTTCCCTTCACGGTCTCCCCTCTCCACCTCTTCCCGGCTGCGCCAGCCCACGCCAACGCTCGGGGGGCTGCCCAGCCGAACCCAGCACCTCTGGAACACCCAGAGCAGAGCGGCGAGCCTGCCAAAGCCGGGCTGGGGATGAACGGGGAGGCCTAGCGCGAGCCTCTGTGGCAGGTAAACCTTCACCACGACGCCGCTACAGCCAGAGCCCCGGGCCTTTGAATCGCCGCTGGAGCACTGCGCAGGTTGGCATGGAGGGCTGGTGGGCCCGGCCCCGCCCCTTCTTCCTGAAGCCCCGCCTCCTCCGAGAGCCGATGTCCCCAGCCAGGGCCGGAGTAGGACACGCTGAGGCCCTAAGCTAGGTCGGGTTTCCGAGCCCCCGAGCATTCCCCAAAGAGGGGCGCTGCTCTGACAGGACACGGGCAAGAGAGGAATGACGTTTTATACTTGGGTCTGTCCCGGTACGCAGGCGAGGATGCGACTAAAACCAGCTGATTTCTTTTGGACTTAGAGGCCCCCCAGCAAATCTGAGGCCCTAGATGTAGCTTGCTTAGCTCGTGCGTCAATCCGCTGTGGCTTTCAGGGCAATGTGACAGAGTGTGCGTGTATCTGTGTGCATGTGTGTATCTGTGTGTGCGCGTGTCTGCGTACATGTCTGTGTGCGCGCGAGTGTGTGTGTGTGTGTCTGTCAGGCCGTGCGTGTGCATGTCTGTGCATGCCTGTGTGTGAGTGTCTGTGCGTGTGTGTGTCTGTCTGTGCGTGTGTCTGTGCGCATGTGTGTGCGTGCACGTGTGTTCACGTCTGTGTGTGCGCGTGTGCAGTTCTTCCCCGCAGAGCTGCACATTTGGCCTCTGCACCGTGCAGCAGTGACGGTCTCACCCCAACACAAGTGCGCCTCCCCCCCCAGGCCCCTTGGCTTTGGGGGGGGATTTGAGCGTTGCCAGCGGGGGCGGGTCCCATCCATCCAGCTTGTGGGCATCTCCTGCTCTCTCCGTGCCCAGCCTGGCAAAGGAAGTTGCGGAAGGGGCACGATGGAAGGCAGAGGTGTGCACAGGGCAATGCCCCCCACGCCGTGGGCAGCAGACACGGGGCCGCCCAGCAGCTGGCGGGCCCAGAGCCCCTGGTGGCCCAGGGGACTAGTGGAGGGCATGGTGCCCGTTGCTACCGGCGTCGGAGCACGTGGCTGGTGACCATGTGGGGGGCTGGCGTGGCACTGCCCGCCTTAGCAGGGGGTTGCTGTTATTCCTTTGCACCAGGGCACGGCGGCTGGCGGGGGGCGGCGCTCAGAGCAGACCCGCTTGGAGGGAGATGACTCCGGGCGAAGGGACGGGCCCACTTCCGGGCAGCCACTAAGGAGCTTACGGCCCTCACCGCTGCCTCCTGAACTTGGGCAAGGTTAATTGAGAATTAATCCCTCGCAGGCTTGCTCGGGCCGCCGGCCAAGGGGAACCGACCGGCTCTGCTCAGCCACGTGCCAGCCCCGGCCCCAGCAGGGCTGCCAGTCCACGCGTGGTTGCAGTCCCGCGGGGGTGTGAGTTCTGATCCAGCACCTCTCTGCTGGAGCGCTCCCAGCGGACGGGGAAACTGAGGCATGGGCTGGCAAAGTGACTTGGAGAGGGTCACCCAGCAGCCATAGCTCTCATGAGTCGCGAGGCCACTGGCCACTAGGCCATGCCCTGGGAACGGTGCAAATCATGGAGCCGGGCGTGCGGCCTGAGAGCTCTGCGTTCGGTCCTGTCCCGTTCTTAACCCACCCCAGTGCTCAGTTCCCGAGCACCTGCCCCGGCCCGAGGGCTGGGCTAGCGTCTGCCCCGAGCGGCTGGAGCCTTGCAGGCCATGGGCATTCCCGGTGCCCACTTAGCCTCCGCTCAGGGACACGGGCCCCTCCTCATAGCCTTGCTCCCAGCAGCCAGGCTTCAAACCCTCTATGCACCGAGTCTGCAGAGCCCCCTCGGCCAGCCTCTGCCAGCCCCTGGGCTAGGCCCCACTGGGCCCCACGGATTTCCCCCCTCTGAGGGTCTGGCTGCAGCAGTGCTCGTCTTCACTGGCATGATCATCTGTTAGGTGCATTACGGTAGTGCCTCAGTGCCCCAATCACCGACCAGGATCCCACTGCGCCAGGGGCTGCACATTATGTATTAGGTGTATTACGGTACATGTGTATTACCGTATTGTGTTTGCCTAGGAGCCAGGGTGCCAGCGTGCTAGGAGCTGCACAGACACGGAGCAAAGAGACGGCCCCTGCTCTGTAGAGCGGCCAGTTGCTGCTTTTGCAGGGACGGGGGCAGCTGTCACTAACCTGGGTGTCAGCTCCCCCCGGCCTTGTAGAGCAGGAACTCAGCGTGGCTCCATGGAATTCCCTTGGCAGGACACTCCCTGCAGGCCAGAGGGACGCGCCAGATTGCCGGACTCACGGAGGAGAGCTCAGAGACACCCCCCACCTCCCGCCCTTGCTAGCCCTGCTGCCACGCCAGCCCCTCCGGCTCGCTGACCCGCCTGCTCGCTCGTCTCTCGGCTTCCGGCCGCTCTGGGCACGTGGCGCGAGAAACAGCCGCGATCTCCCCGGGCACCGATGCCTGGGCACGCGCAGGGCAACCTGGCCCACAGCTCAAGGCCGTGGCAGCGTCACGTCCAGTCTGCTCTCCGCTCTGCCCCCGGCTGAGAGCTCTGGAGCCCTCCGCCCCAGCTGCGTCTCCCCCTCCAGAGCTGAATCCCAGCTCGCCTGAGCCAGCCCCCTTCGCGTTCCCTTCCTGGCCCTCCCCGCCAAGAGGGAGCCATCACGCAGCCGCCCTCCAGCAGGGAGAGGGGCCCCCGGGCAGAGGAGGAAGAAGGACCCCGAGCGGGTGCAGGAGCGGGGGGAGATGGTTTGCTCCTAGGCCTCTTTGCCATGTCTGAGCAGCTCATTAGCCTGTGGCTGGGGCCGGGGGATCGCACCCAAAAGCCAGTCTGGCAGCTAATTAAGAGTGCTGGACAAAGGAGCGAGCCAGGCGTCTCTGGCCAAGAGCTTGGCGGCCGAGGTGAATACGGCCGGGGCAGTCTGCTCTGTGCTCCTCGCCCGGCATGGCCTAGTTAGCCCCAGAACCGGCTTTGTGCCGCTTCCTCCCGGGACGGGGCTTAACAGCCCAGGGTAGGGACACGGGCACCTGCCCGCCCCCAGGCTGCTCGGAGGCTCTCGGGCTGCGTCGGTCGCAGCCATTGGCAGAGCCGGAGCCGGCTGTACCAGGGGCGTGGGCGGGCCACGCACGCTGGAGACGCAGCTGCACAACAAATACTCCTCTGTGCGGACTCCCAAGCGCAGCACTGCCCAGTGGTTAGAGCCTGGCCTGGGCGTTCCGGGCACTTGGCAACAGACTCCGGCTCGGTCTCGTAGCTGGGCCGGCCTGAGCTTGGCCCGGCAGCAGCCCCAAGGGAGTGGATGGGATGGCAGGAAGGGCTGTTTCTAGAGCGTATCACCCCCCTTGCTAAAGTCAGGCTCCCATGATGCATCCTGGGGGCCAGCGTGCCCCAACCCCCCGGCAGGTGGCCTGCGGGGCTCCGGGCTCGCCAGTCCTTCCAGCAGATCGCCCCTAGAAGCGAGGCCCTGCGCAGGTTTGTGCGTGAGCCGTGCGCCGGTTCCCCGTGGGACGACTCACCCTGAGCCGGTCTGTCCACCACAGAGGACCCTGAGTCTTTTCCATCCAGGTGCAGAATAAAGGTTGTGATGTGCACCAAGGCATGTGCGGATGTGCACTACCCACAGAAACACAAACCTCGCTGTGAGCACCTCCATAGATCTGAGCGGAGAGAGGCCAAGCTCACTGGCCACATGCAGCGTTCCCTGTCCTCCCAGGAGAGATTCAAACGCCGCCCAGCTGATTAGCAGAGCGCCTTCAGCCGGCAGCAGTGGTGCACATCCGCACCTGCCTCATGCACATAAAATGTATTCCACGCACAGCTGAGAAACGTTAAAAGGAACGGCCGGGGCAGTCAGCAGCAGCCCAGGGAATGGTAGAGGGCTAATGTAGCACGCAGAGGGCACAGGCCATGGCTCTCCTGAATGTCATCATGCTAAACCCCCATCAACAGCCTGGAGTTGTGGTCCGTCGGCAGCTGAACATGCACCACCCCAGAGCCAGCGGCCTCGTGCTCCTGGGCCAGCTGCAGCTGCCCTCTCTGTTTGGGGGCACTTGCTTAACGATGGTGCGAGGCGGTGTCCAGACAGCCCCTGGACTCCACACAGCCGCCCACAAATCCAGCGTGTAGCAAGCAGGCTCCGGCCGCCCAGAGCCACAACAGGATTACACGGGATTGAGTCCCTGGCAAGGGCCGGACACGCTAAATCCGCTAAGGCTGTATGGGATTTATTAGGCTGGAAATAATTAGGGCATTTCTCTCGGCTAGGAACATCACACGACCCAGCAGGGCCACCGCGGGTTTTACCCAGGGACCGTTCCAGGGCCCTGCGTGGGTTTTTCATCGCAGCAGAACCAATCGAGGCAGCGGGGAAGGGAGAAACCCGGAAGTTACGAGATTAAAATTAGGCCAGGCCCTTTAGGCTTTAATGGGATTCAGGCTGGCAAAGTGGCTCACAGACCCTCTGGAGGGCAGGCGGGGGGAGGGGGCTGGCCTGGTCCCCCCCCACCCATGGTTGGAGGAGACGCTGGACTGAGCGCGTTCGGCCTCCTCCTGGGAGATTCATGTCGCTTTTCTAGAGCGAGCCGGGGATCAGAGCTCCCCCTCCCACCCCAGTCCTGCCTCACGGCCCTGCTGCCGTAAAAGCAGCGCGCAGAGCACAGCTGCCGCCCTGTTTGCCCCTGCAGGGCTGATACGGAGCATCCCAGGCTTGGAACCCCCCACCTGCCAGCTCGCCTCGGGTGCACGGGAGGCTGTGGACCCGCACACGGGCAGTCCTGCCCAGCGGCCAGAGCCAGAGGCAGCCGTAGGGAATGAGAGCCGAGGGTCGCGCCAGCTGCCCGGAGAGAGGCGAGGCAGGAGCAGGGCGTGGGGGGCAGGGCAGGAGCAGCCAGGCTCAGGAGTAACACTGCCCGGGGCAGGGGCTTCGAGCAGCCCTGAATTGCTGTGGGGCCTGAGCGCAAGTCCGCAGGCTGCTGCAGCCCAGCGGCTGGAGCGTTGGGCCAGGAGGACGCAGCCCAGGTGTGCCCTTGGGCTGCCCGGAGACCTCCCGACAGGTGTCCAAGCCAATCCAAACTTCTGTTCCCCTCTAGCGCGTCCGGCTGTACCAATCCGGCGCCGTCTGCCCGAGCCTGGGGCAGACACTCCCCGGCCTCTGCGGGGCTGGGCGCTTGGCCAGGCAGCCCGACATTAACAAGACGCCGGTCAGTTTCATGGCTCAGAGCCATTGTCACCAAGGGCATTAATGTCATTCCCCGGCTGTGCACAGCAGCCCCGGAGGGATCTCAGAGGGGGGCACCCCCCAAAAAAAGAGGGGGAGGGGAGAGGAGGGGAGTAGCCAGACTCACCTTGCAGAGCAGAGTGGGAGGAAATGACACAGGCATTCCCTCCCCATCTACCTGCTGCTGATCTTCCAGGCGACACCCCGAGCCAGAGCCTGCTCCCAAAGACGGAGGGTCCCCTGTATAGTCATGTGATGCCCACAGGAGCATGGGAGGCCGGAGGTCTCCCCTGGGTGCTGTCTCTGGATTTCAGTGGCGGGGACCTCCTCGTTCTCAGGGTTTCTTCTGGCTAGGAGGGTTCATCCGGCCTCTGGCTAGGAGCTTAGTAGTTTTCATGCCCTAAGCACCATGAGACACTAGTCCAGGCCTGGGAACTGGACCCTCTGGTTGGAGCCACGTTTGCCAACAGGCTGCTGGGGACCACTGGACGACGTAGGCCCTGCCGCTAAGTCCCTGGGATGCACCCAGCCCGGTCACCGGGTGATGCCTCCCAGCACAGGTGCGCAGCTTGGAGAAAAAGGCGCCCCTGAAAACCCAGCTCTGAAAAAGATCAAAACCTGCGGCCGCCAGGGGCACGGCAACCCTGCCACTTTCCTTTTCATCTTACCACACGTTTCTGAAATGTGCGTCTGCCTGCCTGTGAGTCTGTCTGCTCAACAACTCCTCCTGAACGGTAGGACCACCACGTCGGGAAGGCAGCTTCCTCCGGTACCTTACAGCAGGTCATCTGAAGAAAGGCATCATCCAAACTCCGGTCATCCGAAGAAGTGGGCTGTGCCCACGACAGCTCATGATCCCGTCTACCTGTTTTGTGAGTCTGTAAAGTGCTCCCAGACCATTGGTTGTTTTTAAGTTTATCCTGTACGGACTGACTCGGCTCCCCCTGAAGCTTCCTTACAGCAGGGTCAGGCTTTGGTCGTGCCCAGACAATGGGCTGTGCCTGGAAGTCGATTGTTTCTCATAACATGGAAAGAGAGGGGTCTGGTAGCAGGGACTGTTATACTGCAGAATGACCACAGGGGGCAGCAAGGGACCAGAGATGGGGACTGGGACAGCTATAACCCCACTGGGCCAGCAGTGGAGAAAGGGACAGCTGTCTACTATTTCAGAGAGTTTGTCTGTCCCTCAGCCGGGGGACATGCACTCTTCTGCCAGCTGTGCCCGCTGCAGTGACCATGGAGAGGTGCTTCTCGCCTGGCCCCCAGCTGCTGCAGTGAGAGAGGGCTGGGGTGGTCCTCTCTTCCTGGGGCAGCCTGCATCATGACCCCTCAACCCCAGCCCCACCCCCGAACAATGATTTAAATAAAGAAAAACAAAAGTTATTTGAGTTAAGGCCCGAGCAACACAGGGTAAATCTTCTAATATAAAATGTAACAATTATTAGAGCCCTGTGTGGCTACAAAATCAGTCTCGGCCTCTGCCCAAACCATCTGTAGATACCTGCATCCCATCCGTGGACGTGGATCCCCGCGGATATAAAGCGGAGATCTGCAAATGTGCAGGGTCCCAGATACGACGTTTGTGTCCGCATCTGCAAAAACGGGCCCCGGCTCTCCGTAGCCACGTGCGCGGAGGCGGGTACTGGCAGCTGTGCAGATTCGCGGGGCTCTAGCCAAGATATGAACGATCAATCCGGGGTGACCCATGGAGATGAAAACGTGAGGCAAGGGCTGCGGGTAGACTCTAAGGGCTACTCAGAGCTGGGAGCTGACACGTTACCAGCGGAGAGCAGCAGAGAACAGAGTGCTTGTGGAGGTTTGGGTGGCCACCAGGACACTCCCACGCCAGCACTTCGGGAACGGCGTGACCCTGCCCTGGCCGGCGTGGGCTGGCATCACATGGCGCTCGTCCCCCCAGTCTCTGGGCTCCACCAGGGCTGGAGGCGGCTCTACCCTCAGGCCCAGCCCTGGCTGACCCCCGCCTCGGCCAAGGCAGGAGCATTTCCTGCCACCGGCGTGTGGTTTTGGCGCCTTGTTCCACGTGACTCAAGGAGGCCACCTGGCAAACGGTGCCGGGAAGGGCGGGGGGACAGGTCCACTTTCCAGGGCAGGGATCGCGGCGGCCGCACGCTTCCGCTCTCGCCGCAGCTGCCTGAGGCAGAAAGGTGTTTCCTGGCAGACCGGGGGGAGTCAGCAGAAAAGCCGCGTGAACACAAACAACAGCCGGAGGAAGCAAACCCCTGGGAAAAGTCTCCTCTGGCAGATGCAGCGCATGGAGCCCAGCTCCTGGGCCTGGAGGCTGAGGTTTTGTCACGGCCCTACGGAGCTCATGGCCTGTTAGGAACTAATCCCGGTGCTGCCAAGAGATCGATCTGGGAGCTCTCGGCGCAGGGCAGGGGTGAGCTTCAGGCACTAGGGAAAGTTTTACCGGCTGGTTGGATTGCACTGAGGTGCCGAGTCTGTTCCAAAAGGACAGAGCCTGCCTGGGGGGTGGCAAGCAGGGTCCAGGCCCCTGACACGGGCTCAGCGACCACAGCCGCAGCCCTGGAACTGCCTTTGGCACCAAAAGAGCCCCAGGAGTGGCGGAAAACAAGGCCCCCAAAGGGCCAAACGCCCGTGTAACGATCCTTTCCACCGCCCGAGCAGCTGGCCAAGCCATCCAGAGTGGCGGTTCTCAGCGTGCTCCGGGGGCCATGAGTGGCCTGCAGCCATCTTGCCACTGGGCCGCGGGCTCGGGATCAGCCCCCCCTCCCACCTGGCAGGGAGCCGGCGCTGGCGCTCCAGGCCCGTGTCCCGCCCTCCCAAGGCTGGCGCACGAGCACCAGCCTCCCGCTGCAGGGGGCGTCCCACACCTGGCGGGGCAGATCCGGCTTGCGGGGGAGGAAGCGGAGCCGCACGGGCTGGTGGGCCGCAGACAGGTCTGCGCTGAGCAGGGTGCGCTGGGGCCAGAGAGCCTGAGAACCGCCAGGGCAAGTCGGGGACACTCACTGGCTCTGAGCCAGGCCTGAGCCCCGGGGCGCTCCCGGCCCCGCCAGGGCCACGCCAGGGTCTCCGCACCCAGGGCCGGCCCCGGAGCGAACGGCGCACCAGCGGGGAGCAGCTTCGGGCACCGCCGCTTCATCTCTCGCTGGCCTTACATTGCACGGCAGCCGTTGCACCACTCGGAGGCCTGGCGTAGCTCGGGCTGCCAATGGCCGGACCGCCTTGGCTCCTGCCCAGCCCCGCCCCTTCGCTGAGGCCACACCCCCATCCACTCCATTCCCCTCCCTCCATTGCTTGCTCTTCCCCTCACTCACTTTAATTGGACTGTGGAGGGCAGTGGGGGGGGCTCCAGCTGGGGATACGGGCTCTGGAGTGGGGCCAGGGATGAAGGGTTTGAGATGCAAGAGAGGCCTGGGGCAGGGGGCTGGGGTGCAGGAAGTGCAGACTCTGGGAGGGAGGTAGGGTGGGGGGAGGTTTAGGCCTGGGGCAGGCGGTTGGGGTGCAGAGACAGTGCAGACTCTGGGAGGGAGGTAGGGTGGGGGGTTAGGCCTGGGGCAGGTGGTTGGGGTGCAGGAAGGAGTGCAGACTCTGGGAGGGAGTTAGGGGTGGGGTTCAGCCTGGGGCAGGCGGTTGGGGTGCAGGAAGGAGTGCAGATTCTGGGAGGGAGGTAGGGTGGGGTTCAGGCCTGGGGCAGGGGCTGGGGTGCAGAGGCAGTGCAGATTCTGGGAGGAGTTAGGCTGCGGGGGTTCAGCCTGGGGCAGAGGCTGGGGTGCAGAGACAGTGCAGACTCTGGGAGGGGGTTAGGCTGCGGGGGTTCAGCCTGGGGCAGGGGTTGGGGTGCAGGAAGGAGTGCAGATTCTGGGAGGAGTTAGGGTGGGGGTTCAGACCTGGGGCAGGGGCTGGGGTGCAGAGGCAGTGCAGACTCTGGGAGGGAGTTAGGCTGCGGGGGAGTTCAGCCTGGGGCAGGGGTTGGGGTGCAGGAAGGAGTGCAGACTCTGGGAGGGAGTTAGGCTGCGGGGGTTCAGCCTGGGGCAGGGGGCTGGGGCAGAGGCAGTGCAGACTCTGGGAGGGAGTTAGGGTGGGGTTCAGCCTGGGGCAGGGGCTGGGGTGCAGAGGCAGTGCAGACTCTGGGAGGGAGTTAGGCTGCGGGGGGGGGTTCAGCCTGGGGCAGGCGGTTGGGGTGCAGGATGGGGGAGGGGTGCGGGCTCTGGCCAGGCGGCGCTTGCCTCAGGTGGCTCCCAGAAGTGCCCAGCATGTCCTGGCCCCAGGCACCACCCCTGCAGCGCCCGTGGGCTGCAGGGCCCAAAGGGGTCTGCGGTGCCGGCGCTTGGGGTGCGATGTGGGCAGCACATGAAGATCCCTCTTCCCGCCCCTGCTCTGAGCAGCCAGACACATGGGCCACTTCTGGGGGCCGGGCAGAGCCTGGGAGCCTGCCTTAGCCCTGCTGTGTGGCGGACCGGTCTTGTGGCCTGTTAAATCTCCTGGATGGCTTCTCGCCGTCACTGGGCGCCGGAGGCCAACTCTGGCAGACTCCTGGCCTGTCGGGGGGGGGTGTCCTCGACTTATCCCGGTGCTCCAGGGCAATCCGTGCACACAAGGCCCTGCCTGTCGTCTCCAGTCGGTACCGGCAGCAGTCAGCGCTGGCCACAGAGCGGGTCCACGGTATCGATGGGCAGCGCGTCGATTTTCTCCCCGCTGCTTCCATCATCACGCCAGGCCATCTCCCTAATCGCCCTTCCTTTGCACGGGAGCCGGACTCTTTGCCATCTCTCTCCTTTCCATGCGAACCACACCCCTCTCCTTCACGCCGCCGGCTCCCTCGGCTTCCCACGCCGTATCTGTGGGAGACTGGCTCCTTCCCCTCCATTCGCCTGCACGGGGGCCGGGCCACCTGAGCTGGGTCTCAGGGGGTGCTGTTTCAGGCATTTCCCAGTCAAACCTGCCCCTAATCTGCAACCTAGACCGCAAGTGAGCCGTTCGCTCCCTCTCCTGACTGCCCGATGGTTCTTTTATTTGCACGGGGGACTGGGCCGTACAGGGAGAGCCAAAGTCCACGCTCCACAGCCTGCGAAAGTCACCCACCGTCAGGTGTGGGCATGCACACCAACCCCCAGTGTTTCCGTTTGCACTGTCCCGCAGCGAGGGGACAGAGATCTCGCCGGCCGCTCGCTCAGCACCTCCCTGGCTGGTCCCCGCTGTCCCACTGCGCGTCTTAGGAACACCAGGCCGCGCTCACAGTTCCACAGTACAGCGGAGGTTTGCCATGTGACAGCGGGGCTGTCACTGCAGGCTCCTCACTCGGCATGCCTGGCGCTGCCCCTCCCTTACACTCCCCCAACGGCGCATCTGGCGCTGCCCCTCCCTTACCATGCCCCCAACAGCGCGGCTGACGCCCCCAGGAGGTTCAAGGCTGGATCGCCAATTCCAGCACAGGGTCCTAGTACTCCACAGGCAGCGGCCTCACCCTAGAGCGACTGGCCTCCAGCCAGGGCCCAACAGGCTGGGTGGCCCCCCACGATGGGCCGTTCTAGCCTGGGGGAGCTGACTGCCCGCCCCTCCCAGCAGGCCTGGATCTGGTCTGGGAAGGGCCAGGATCTGTCTGGCCAGCAGGGAGCACCAGGAGCCCTACAGGGGAGCCCCTGCATGGCGCCGGCGTACCCCCGAAGGGGACTCAGCTGCTTTCTGAACTGAGCCTGGCCCCGGAGAATCAGACATCCCCATCTGCGGCTCTGTTCGGTTTCCGTCTCCTTTCAGGCTGGTTACACGGTCTAGAGTGAGCCAAATTATTGCATTTGCCCTTTTTAAATATTGATAGAACAGAAGCTTTTTGCCAATTTGCTGGGTTCCAAGATTTGTTAAAAACTAATATTAATGGCTTGCATGACTCCTCGGCCAGTTCTTTAATAGTCTCGGCTTCAAGTTATCCAGTCTAGCTGATTTAATGTTTTTAGCTTGACTAGCAATAGCCTCACAGGTTACTGCTGGAAAGTATCGCCGTATCACAGTACGATATGAATGCAGCAGCTAGCTTCTTTCCAAATACAGAACAAAAATATTTATCAATTACTTCTTTTCTATATCATAACTGGCAGTTTTTATCACCCTTCTCTAACTGGACCTATACCATTACTAGGGGCTTGTTTGCTCCTGAGATATTTGAAGAATTTCTTATTGTGGGCCATAAGGCTGTGGGCCGTAGATAGTTGATGGATACCCTTAGCTTCCCTTATCAATTGTCTGCTGTTTTAATGCTGACTTGTACTTATTGCTATCGAATGCTTCACTTTTCCATCTGTTGCATGTATGCGTGTCACACGACGTACACACACGCACGTCATGGGGTATACTCACTGCTAAGATGCCTCCTCCTGGCTGCAATGGGGATTAGCTCTGTCCAGGTCTGTCACTTGTTTGTGACTGGCTGCCTCTCACTCCCCTCTCTGGCTCAGGGTGCTCTCTCTGTGGCTTGGCCTTCTGGGGTTCTCTCTCCATGCCCATTGTGCATGGACACTCCAATTGACTATTTCTTTCCCCTTTTATTTCCTTCCTTTTCCTTCTCTCTTCCCCCCCATCCCCTCTTTATTTCAAAACTGGACCTTTCGTGCTCCAGTCATCTGAAGAAGGGGGCTGTGCCCACGACAGCTCACAATCCCAGCTACAGGTCTGGTTGGTCTCTAAGGTGCTGCAGGACTATTCGCTGGTTTTCAAGTTTTTCCAGTGACAGACTCACACGGCTCCCCCTCTGGACAGACCCTTCCTTGAGGGTTGGACCCCCCAGGTTTCCATTCACCTGTTGCGTTTCCTTCCTTCTCTCTCCAACGTGACTGCAGACTCCCTCCTGCTGGCCCTGTGGGCTGCCAGCTTCCTGGCTTTATACTCCCCCCAGACTAGTCCCTTCTCGGCTGGGCTCCATCCTCCTCCAGGAGTTCCTTGGGCCAACTGGGACGCCTTGGGCAGGGAGCTCAGGTTATAGGCTGCCTGCCCGGGGCTGAAAACTTTGACCCCTCTGGGGGTCAGGCAGTGACTTTTGCTGCCAGAAGAGGGGCATGGTGCAATGAAGTTTGAGAACCCCAGATTAGGTTATACCTGGCCCTGCCTCAGCGCAGGGGTCAGACTCGATGGCCTCTCGAGGTCCCTTCCAGCCCAACATTTCTGCGATTACCTCTGCTGCCTGGCTGTCCCAGAGCCACGCAGGAGCCTGGGAAATACTGCTCAGCCCATTTCCTGCTGTTCTGTGTAACAATATGGTTTTTCTGTAGCCATGTTGGAAGGCCTGTGCTAGGCCTGAACCAAAGCCGCCTTCTGCAGCCAGACTGAAGAGCAGCAGCCATTACTGTAAGGCCTAGTCACATCCATCTACATTGTACTGAAATAGTGTCACACCAGGCTGTGAGAAGGGGATTTTGTCCTGATGCCGCCCCCCCCCACCAGATAAAGAGACAGATCTCAAGATGGGTAAAGAAAACTTAAGTCACACCATTCTGTCTGGCAAGAAACTGCTTCTCCATAGAGGATGTTGTGGAATCCTCACTCTATGATCATTGTCATTACACTTTCCTATTGTTTGACTGTGTGATCTCTGTCTGGTTTGTAACTGTTCCTGTCTGCTGTATAATTCATTTTGCTAGGTGTAAATCAATTAAGGTGGTAGGGTATGATTGGTTAGGTCATTCTGTTATGACTGGTTAGTAAAATTACACTAAAATAATTGGTTAAGGTCTAGCTAAGCAGGACTCAGGTTTCATTATATCAATTGGGGTCCAAAAAGTATTAGAAGCAGAAGGAAAGAAGCAAAAGGCTGGAAGAAGACCAAAGGGAAAACAAGGAACACTAAGAAGAAGGGGGAAGACTTGAAAGAACTCACCTCCAAGACCCAGCCTAAGACCAGAGCTGCCAGGACTCTCCTGCACGACCGTGACGTGCAGGACCCAGAGAGACTGACCTTGCCTGGCCAACAGGGGAAGTCTGCCTGTACCGGGACTGGTGAGCACGACACCGTGTGCTTAGCATGTGCATTCTGCACGTTTGGGAATTGTCAATAAATCGAGGATACGGATATTACTGGGTGAGGCTCTTTCAGCGGCTAAAGATCCTGCCAACCCGCGGGAAGTTCCGCCCCGAGCCCGAGGAATTGGGTGAGGGTGCGTGTGTAAATTGTCGGGGTTGCACCCTGAACCCTAGGAACGGGGTAAAGGTGTGTCCCTACAGTGTGGAAGGGACAGACACATGTGTGCAGGTAACACTCAGCCATTCTCTGACCTGAATGAGACGCTTTTCCTCTGTCTCCTCCCCCAATCCTCGAGCACTGCAGCTAAAGGTGCGAGACACGTTCACGGGGCCCTCATGCCTGGGAGCGCCCCACGCCAGCGGCTGTACAGGACTGGTACACAGGAGGAAAGGGAGCCTGGAGCTCTAGCTGTGGCACTTGGCTGGTAACAGCAGCCGAGCCCCTCCGTGAGGTAGGGCAATGCAGTGATTTTCAGATGGGAAACTGAGGCACGGAGAGACTAAGGGGCTGTCTACACAGGGCTCTCTCCTGGGTTTGAGCCCCTCTTCCACCCACCCAGAAATCCGGGGTCAGCGAGCAGCAGGGCCAGCGCTGGGGGGGTGGGGCTGAGCCCCCGTCCTGCTAGGACCAGGCCAGGCCCTGCCCTGCCCTGCTGCAGCCACAGAGCCGAGGCAGAAGGGCTGCGTAGTGCGGAGAGCCTCGGGCCAGCAGGTGTAAAGCCAGTGGAGTACGAAACACCGAGGCCAGGGGCCTGGCCCCCAGCGCCCGGGGGTTACAGTGCAGTGCGGGCGTGCTCCAGGAGAACGGCGACCACAGAGGCGCCTCCCCCGAGCACACGGCCGGGCTGAGGGCAGGGGGCTGCAGCGGGACTTTCTGGGGCTGCCCCTAGACAAGTCACTCCCCCCGCACTGGGCTCTGCCTCCCTTGCGGGCTGCTGGGGCGGGACCCTCGCGTGGGGCCCGCCGGCGAGAGACACGCGAAGACACACGCCAGGCGCACAGGGACCGACTCCTTTATTGGTCCGAGCGGCCGGATGCTCGCTGCCCCGGGAAGAGCCGCTGGGAACCACAGGGAGGGCTGCTTGTTTGAAAGTCCGACCACCCGAGCCCCAGCCCGTTCAGAGGCATGGGGGGAGCTGAGTGAAGGCGAGAGCCCGCAGCCCACAGCCCAGAGCACCCTTGCGGAGAGGCTCCGCCGGCCGACCCGCTGGGCGTCCCCCGGAGTCCAGTCTGGGCTCAGCGCGTGTCGTGAGCCTCCGTCCCCTCTCTGGCTCTCCCATGTGCCCCACGGCGACCCGCTCTGTCTGATCCCTCCCACTGCCAGCAGCAGGCAGGGCGGGGACAGGGGTGCTGCCCCGGCTGTCGTGGGGACTGGCTCTCGGCGTGCCCGTCGGGACGATGCCAGATGCCCGGCGGGACGATGCCAGCAGCCCCTCCCTGCTGACAGTGAAAGGGAGCGGGCTGAGGCCTGCAGAGAGAAGCCGGGTCGGCGTTTTCAGCAGCTGGCTGCCCGCTGCCGGCCGGCTCTGGGCCCGCAAGACGCGCTCCCGCCTGGCTCACGGCTTCATCTTGCTCATCCGGATGTCGCGCTCAATTTCAAACTGCCTGTGGTCCACGCGCTCCAGGAACGCCTTCCTGTCCACGTACCTGCGGGGAGAGGGAGCCGAGAGCAGCCAGGTCAGCACAAAAGTGCCGGGGAGCGACGCCTGGCCCAGAGACCTCTCCCACATGGCCTCCAATTGCAAAAGCTGGCCACAGGGGGCAAGCATCTGGGGGGCACGCCGAGTACACTACACATCAAACCCTCCAGCGTCCTCCCCACCCCAGCACTGAGCCCCTTTCAATCTCTCCTGCACCTCCCCGGGGGCAGGCAAGGCTGTTCTCCCCCTTGTACAGGGGGAACTCACGTACAGCCAGACTAAGTGACTTGCCCAAGGCCGCCCAGGCAGTCGGTGGCTGAACAGGAAACTCATCCCAGACCTCCTGTACCCCAGCCTAGTGCCCCCCCCTTCTCCCGCACTCTCACAGCCGTGCCTGGGAACAGGGCAGAGACAGGCAACGCATGGCTGCAGAGCACCTCGCCATCCCTTCATGAAGGAGGGGTGAAGGAGTTTGGAGCGCAGGTGGTATTCTCTTCGATCCTTCCTGTCGAAGGTAGGGGCCCGGGCAGAGACAGGTGCATCCTGGAGGTGAATGCCTGGCTGCGAGGATGGTGTCGCCAGGAGGGCTTTGGCTTCCTTGACCACGGGATGCTATTCCAGGAAGGACTGCTGGGCAGAGATGGCGTCCACCTTTCGAGGAGGGGAAGACCCTATTTGGACACAGACTGGCTAACCTAGTGAGGAGGGCTTTAAACTAGGTTCGACGGGGACAGGTGAGCAAAGCCCACGGGTAAGTGGAGAACATAGAGACCTGGGAGATGGGTCGGAAATGGGAGGGAGCGTGGGCTATAATGGCAGAGAGAAAGGAGGGTCAGGGCAAAACTGGGAGGCAAGGTCAAATCAGTATCTTAGATGCCTATATACAAATGCGAGAAGTATGGGTAATAAGCAGGAAGAACTGGAAGTGCTACTAAGTAAGTACAATTATGACATTGTTGGCATCACAGAAACTTGGTGGGATAATACACATGATTAGAATGTTTGTATAGACGGGTACAGCTTGCTCAGGAAGGATAGACGGGAAAAAAGGGAGGAGGTGTTGCCTTATATATTAAAAATGAACACACTTGGAGTGAGGTGGAGATGGACATAGGAGACGGAAGTGTTGAGAGTCTCTGGGGGTACGTCTACACTAGCTCGTTAGTTCATTCCACGAGGAGTAACGGTAGTTCGAATTAGGATCTTTAATTCAAACTACCTGCTCCGTGCCGCATGTAACGCGGCACGGAGTTCGGACTAAGGGATTTAAAAATGGCGGCGCCCAGGAGCGTGCAAATGAAGCCCGGGATATTTAAATCCCGGGCTTCATTTGCAACTCCGCTTGCCCTCATTACCCTACCTAGCTCGAACTAACGAGCTAGTGTAGACGTACCCTGGGTTAGGCTAAAAGGGGTTAAAAACAAGGTTGATGTCATGCTAGGAGTCTACTACAGGCCACCTACCCAGGTGGAAGAAGTGTATGAGGCTTTTTTTAAACAACTAACAAAATCATCCAAAGCCCAAGATTTGGTGGTGATGAGGACTTTAACTATCCAGATATATGTTGGGAAAATAACACAGCGGGGCACAGACTATCCAATAAGTTCTTGGACTGCATTGGAGACAACTTTTATTTCAGAAGGTTGAAAAAGCTACCGGGGAAGCTGTTCTAGATTTGATCTAACAAATAGGGAGGAACTGGTTGAGAATTTGAAAGTGGAAGGCAGCTTGGGTGAAAGTGATCATGAAATCATAGAGTTCACAATTCTAAGGAAGGGTAGAAGGAGAACAGCAAAATAGAGACAATGGATTTCAGGAAGGCGGATTTTGGTAGCTCAGAGAGCTGATAGGTAAGGTCCCATGGGAATCAAGACTGAGGAAAAACAACTGAGGAGAGTTGGCAGTTTTCAAAGGGACATTATTAAGGGCCCAAAGGAAGCTATTCTGCTGCGTCGGAAAGATAGAAAATCGGCAAAAGACCTTGGCTTAACCATGAGATCTTGCATGATCTAAAAATAAAAAAGGAGTCATATAAATAATGGAAAGTAGGACAAATTACAAAGAATGAATATAGGCAAACAGCACAGGAATGCAGGGGCATGATTAGAAAGGCAAAGGCACAAAATGAGCTCAAACTAGCTACAGGAATAAAGGGAAACAAGAAGACTTTTATAAATACATTAGAAGCAAGAGGAAGACCAAGGACAGGGTAGGCCCACTGGTCAGTGAGGAGGAGAAACAGTAACAGGAAACTTGGAAATGGCAGAGGTGCTTAATGACTTCTTTGTTTGGTCTTCAGAAGTCTGATGAAGGAATGCCTAACATAGTGAATGCTAGTGGGAAGGGGGTAGGTTTAAAAGATAAAACAAAAAAAGAACAAGTTAAAAATCACCTAGAAAAGTTAGATGCCTGCAAGTCACCAGGGCCTGATGAAATGCATCCTAGAATACTCAAGGAGCTGATAGAGGAGGTATCTGAGCCTCTAGCTATCATCTTTGGAAAATCATGGGAGACGGGAGAGATTCCAGAAGACTTGAAAAGGGCAAATATAGTGCCCATTTATAAAAAGGGAAATAAGAACAACCCAGGAAACTACAGACCAGTCAGTTTAACTTCTGTGCCAGGAAGATAATGGAGCAAGTAATTAAGGAAACCATCTGTAAACACTTGGAAGGTGGCAAGGTGATAGGAACAGCCAGCATGGATTTGTAAAGAAGAAATCATGTCAAACCAATCTGATAGCTTTCTTTGATAGGATAACGAGTCTTGTGGATAAGGGAGAAGCGGTGGATGTGGTATACCTAGACTTTAGTATGATATGGTCTCGCATAATATTCTTATCAAAAAACTAGGCAAATACAACTTAGATGGGGCTACTATAAGGTGGGTGCATAACTGGCTGGATAACCGTACTCAGAGAGTAGTTATTAATGGTTCACAATCCTGCTGGAAAGGTATAACAAGTGGGGTTCCATGAGAGTCTTTTTAGGACCGGCTCTGTTCAATAACTTCATCAACGATTTAGATATTGGCATAGAGAGTATGCTTATTAAGTTTGCAGATGATACCAAGCTGGGAGGGGTTGCGACTGCTTTGGAGGCTAGGGTCATAATTCAAAATGATCTAGACAAATTGGAGAAGTGGTCTGAGATAAACAGGATGATGTTTAACAAGGACAAATGCAAAGTGCTCCACTTAGGAAGGAACAATCAGTTTCACACACACAGAATGGGAAGCGACTGTCTAGGAAGGAGTACTGCAGAAAGGGATCTAGGGGTTATAGTGGCCCACAAGCTAAATATGAGTCAACAGCGTGATGCTGTTGCAAAAAAAGCCAACATGATTCTGGGCTACATTAACAGGTGTGTTGTGAGCAAGACACGAGAAGTCATTCTTCCGCTCTGCACTGCGCTGGTTAGGCCTCAGTTGGAGTACTGTGTCCAGTTCTGGGCACCACATTTCAATAAAGATGTGGAGAAATTGGAGAGGGTCCAGAGAAGAGCAACAAGAATGATGAAAGGTCTAGAGAACATGACCTGTGAAGGAAGGCTGAAAGAATTGGGTTTGTTTAGTTTAGAAAAGAGAAGATGGAGGGGGGACATGATAGCCGTTTTCAGGTATCTAAAAGGGTGTCATAAGGAGGAGGGAGAAAACTTGTTCATCTTGGCCTCTGAGGACAGGACAAGAAGCAATGGGCTTAAACGGCAGCAAGGGAGGTTTACGTTGGACATTAGGAAAAAGTTCCTAACTATCAGGGTGGTTAAACACTGGAATAAATTGCCCAGGGAGGTTGTGGAATCCCCATCTGTGGAGATATTTAAGAGTAGGTTAGATAAATGTCTATCAGGGATGGTCTAGACAGTATTTGGTCCTGCCATGAGGGCAGTGGACTGGACTCGATGACCTCTCGAGGTCCCTTCCAGTCCTAGGATTCCATGATTCTATGAGATGCAGCTATATTGGGACGTGCTCTGCCACAAACTGTATACCCACTGCCGGGGGCTGCACTGCTGTCACAGAAGACCGAGGCGGGGCAGGGCCCCTCGCTGGGCACTGCACGTTACCAACGGGGGTGAGCCGGGGCGGGGCTAGGGCAGAGGCGCGGGGTGGGGCGCTGCACGTTACCAACGGGGGTGAGCCGGGCTGGGGCTAGGGCAGAGGCGCGGGCCGGGGCGCTGCACGTTACCAACGAGGGCGATTTGGGAAAACCTGCCAAGCAGGGATGTTAAGGACTAGTCGACTATCCAATAAGCAAATATGTATCAGTCAGTCAGTCGACTAGTCGATTCCCTCCACTCCCCGGCCCCCGCTGCCTCTATCAGATAGAGCAGGGTCACCAACCAGTAGATCAGAATCTACTGGTAGATCTTGGAGCCTCTGACAGGTGATCCTGACTAGTTTGGCTGGGAGGCTATCAAGTGCTGGCACTTCAGCTGCCCCTCCCTGTACTGCTCTGCTGTTTCTGCCCAGAGCCTCAGAACTGCCCCCTAGGAGCCTCCTGCTTGTTGTGCAGTGTGGGGGAGACAGAGGCACAGGGGCACTGATGTCACTCTGTCTCCCGCCCCTGTACCCCATCTTCCCAGAGTGAGGTGGGCAGGGCCTTGGCAAAGGGGTGGGGCCGGGGTATTTGAGTTTGAGGTAGATCCTGGACTGACTTAAATTCAAAAAGTGATCTTGTGCTTAAAAAGGTTGGAGACCACTGAGATAGAGGCAGCAAAGGGGGGGTACTTCAAAGGGGCAGCGCTGCACAGCGGAGCCTGGGATCAGCTGTGCAGCGCTGCTGCGCATGGAGCCGGGGTCAGCTGGGGACTCCCCAGCTGATCCCGGGCTCCAGTGTGGCATTTCCACAGCTGAGCCCGGATTCTGGGGAGATGCTGTGGGGAGCCTGGGACCAGCTGAGCCCGGCTCCGCGCGGCATGGAGCCCGGAGTCCACGCTGCGCTTCTGCTCTGAAATGCACAAGGGCCCCCACTGGGGACTCTTGGGGACCCTGTGCAGCCCGGAGTCAGCAGCACTTCCCACCGGCCCGGGCTGCAGGCCAAGTTCCGCATCCTCCTTTGAAACATACAAGAGCCCAGCGGGGCCCAGCGGGGGCTCTTGTACATTTCAGAGGAGGAATGCGAAGTGCCGATCGACTACTCGACTAGTAAAATAACCGATAGTTAACATCCCTATGCCAAGAGCCCCTGGCACTGTCCCACCCGACGCCAGTGGCCCCGGACCTCTGCCTCGCGGGTGCCTGGCAGGGCGCGGAGCCAAGGACAACCTGGCGCTGAGAGGGCGTGGGCACATTGGCCCTGGGCAGGGCTCGGCCCTGTGGAAGAGTGAGGTGGAAGGCAGGGCCAGGAAGGGGACCCGCCGGACGATGGTGCAGAGCTGAGCCAGCCGAGGGGGGCCAATTCCAGGAGTGAGTCTGATTCTCCCTCAGCTGAGAGCGGGCCGGCCGTGGCACGGGACAGAGGTCCGGGGGCCTAAGAGTTCCCGGGGAGTGAAGGGAAGCTAGTGGCACTTCTAGACAACCTGCCCCTCGGGCACAGGTAGGGCAGGCTGATGAGATGCCCCAAAAGGGCCGCGTTTGCAGACGCAGCTCCGTGGGCTTCGGCTGCCCCGACGCCCGTCTGAAAATGGGCGCTAGCCAGGTGCTGGCCCGAGGCCCCCGGGCCTGGAAAATCTGATGGCAGCAAGGGCCTCTGGATGAGACACGAGACAACCCCCCTGCCAACCTTGCTGGGAGCTGGGCCTCGGTCCCCCTCGCTGCCAGGGGCAGTGGATCCAGAGCAGGGCCCCAGAGGAAGGGGGCCAGCCCAGCACGAAGCAGTCGGTCTGCCTGGCTTGTCTGGGGCGGAGGGGGAGCGGAGCTGCCTCCTTCCCCCCACACGCTGGGTTCACTCCCCCCGGCAGTGACGTTGGCGCTGGTGACTTCAGCCCAGTCTAACGCCGATTCTGCCCGGCCGGCAGCGAGGCCACGGCACAGAAGCCGACACGTTTGTGAGTGGCGCACACGTGAGCGGACACGCAGCCCCACGGAGCCACCTGCCCACAGCCATGCAGGGCCCAACGAGAGCCTGGCGGAGCTAACAGCGCCCTGCCAGCCCAGTGCCAGCTGGGCGCCGCCCCACGGCAGGGCGCTCACAGCCCCACGGCATTCATCCCGCCCGGGAGGCGCACTGCCCGGTTCCTTAGCCGCTGTAAATACCCGGTCCCTGGCGGACGTGGGCTCTCCAGGAGCTCCATCAGAGGAAGGTGAAAAATCTCGGCCACGGAGGAGAGCAGGGCGCTCCCCTGGGATGGATTTCCTGGCCCTCCAGGGCCCTGCCAGGCTCTCGCAGTCACGCAGGGCCCCAGCCCCAGCTCTGCATGGGGCTCGGAGAGGAGAGACGAGGGGCAGGGTCCCCTGGCGCAGCCCCACACGCCGTGGCCCAGTTAAGAAGCTGCCCCACATGCAGTAGAGCAACAGTCAGAGCCAAAGGGACGTCTCCTCCCCCGCCGGCTCCAGGCCTCCTGTGCGAAAGCAGGACAGGCCCCGAGGGGCCGATGGAGTCCGGGCACAAACCCACGTCCCACTGCAGGTGACAGATGAGGAGGGGAGGGAGGTGGCAGGGCAGAGCCGTGCTGTGCCACCAGAGGAAGGAGACAGCAGTTCCCTCGCTCCTCCAGAACGGGAGGAGCTGCCCTGAGAGGCGAACAGTGACCTTGGCAAGGTCGTTAACACTCTCCCCCTCCCGCCGGCCGCAAGCCACACGCTTGCTATTTCCGCGGTGTCTCGGGTGCGTTGCAGCGGGGGCCGGGGCTTGCGGGGCGAGTGGAGCCCCTGCGGGATCTCCAAGCCTGGCCAGGGGGCGCACGAGGCCTGGTTCGTCCGTGCCGGGCAGGCACATCCCTCCCCCCGACTGCCCCTGCGCAGGGACTGTGGAGAAAGGCCCCCGACACGCGGCTGCGGGAAGGGAGAGGGCAGCAAAAGGGGCCCGTGGGAAAGGGCCGGGTGGCGACAGCAGCCAGGGACAGGCGAGTTGGTGCGCTCCCGTCATGCCAGGCTAACGGCCGCACGTTGGGCACCCCAGGCATTGCTGCCCGGAGCTCCGGCTCACTGCTGGGGTTGGACTCCCTGCCGTTTTGCCTCGGAGGGGGATGGGAGCTGGTCGTCCGGGGACCCCCGGGGTTGCGCGCTTCTCTTCTCTTCAAAGGCAAACGAGAGCTCAGGGCCAGAGAACCGACGGGGCAGCCGATAAGCAAAGCCCATCAAGACTGCGGGTGCTCTGATCGCTCCTCCGCCCCGGGCTCCTGACCAGTTTCACGGACCGTGGCGTCAGCGTGGCTGCAGAGCTCTGCCGTGGGACGTGGCGGTCGGTATCCCGGGGTCCCAGGAACCGCGCCTGCCACGGAAGCCCAACTTTTCCAGCCTGCGAGCTCAGTCCAGAAGCGATTGGGAGCAAGTGAGGAGAGACGGACAGACCTGTGCGATTCCTGTGAGGTCACGTCTCCCCAGCCTGCCGAGCGAGCGCCTTTCGTGCAATTCCGCCGGCCCGCCCAGGTGGAATCAGATGCGGCCTCACTGCGGCCGTGTCCACCACCAGCGTAAGCAACTGGCCACACCTGCGGCAGCTCCCAGGAGATGATGGGCACGGAGAGCCCCCGTCCCTCTCTACCGAGGCTCAGAGCCCAGCGAAGGGGCCCTGCTGGTTGGCTCACCGCTCTGGGACGCGGAGCTTGCACACACCTGTCGCTCCCGGGACGTTGGCCACCTTTTCCCCAGTGCGCGAACGCTGACGTCTTAGCTCTCCGCAGGGAGAGGATTTGTCAGGCCGCGCACAAAGCCCCTTCCCCATCCCGGTCCAACAGCGCCAGACCCGGATGGCCAAGGGCCAGCTCCAAAGCTGGCGGAAGTTGCGCAGCTCCGTCGACTTGCTCTGCTTCCATAAGTGCCCTGCCCCTGCTCCCAGGCCCCGTCTGTCTGCAGGAGGCCAGGAGCTGACCGGAGAGGCCAAGCGTGATGTACAGACCCGACAGCCACGGGGAATAAGATACCCATTGAATGAAACCACCAGTGTGCGAGCCTGAAGGGTGTGGGGTCTCTGCAGGCCCAGCGTGAGAACGGCGTCATGCGGGTCCATGTCGCCACTAGGCTGGGGAGATGTCCCCCCAGACTTGGGGAGCCGCTTGGGAGCGTACGCCCCTCCCCCGGCGCCATGGTCGGTTTTACCTCCAGCGACTGACGTTTATGCCACCCCCGAGCGGGACTGAGCAAACGCGGGCTGGCAGCTGCGCTGGATTTGCGGCATCTGTCGTGAAGGGGGAAGCCCCGAGGCTGTGCGGTGCCCCCCGCGATGGTGAGCAGAAACCGTGCATAGGCCTGAGAACTGTGCTGAGGGCGTAGGGGGCCAGGGAGCGCTCAGGGCTGTCAAGCGTCCTTCAACCGTCCCGGAGAGATCAGCTGGCCCTGGACACCCCCAGAGTGGGCCCGCCCCAGCCGCCCCCTAGCTCCCTGGGAACAGCCCCTCTTACCCGTCTTTCCCTCGGTTGTGGATGGCCAGCTCCTCCCCGATCCCCTCCTCCTCCTTGAAGCTCTCCCAGTCCAACTTGGATTTCTCCAGTGTGCTCATCTTCTGCTTCTTGGAGCCAAGCTTCCCCAGGAGGCTGCTCATGCCGCTTGGCCGCTTCACCCTGCAGGAGGCAAGGGGGCCGAGGCTCGTTATCTGCGGGGAGAAGGCGCCTGCCCCGCCCCGCACCCTATCGCTAGCCAACCCAGGGCAGAGGCAGAGCTTAAGGGTCACTTCTAACATGGGGGCCAAATGAAACGCAGGGGCTGTGGGGAGACGGGGAGAGAAAAGCCTGGAGCCTGGGATGCCCGGGCCCCAGCCCCTCTGCTGCTGCGCCCCATAATAGCCAGGAAGCACCTAGCTCATCGCAGGGCGAGTGCCTGCTGGCTCCTTGTGACCCGCTGATCTCTGGGGGGCCCCCGGTGGCCTCCCGGCAGCCAGGCCAGGGGCCCCGCACCCCAGTTCCCTTTCGAGTCCCCAGCAAGTCCGTGGAAGCCGATTTGAGTCCCTCAATGTAATTTCACAGCACCCAGTGTGGATGGGCCCAAAGCATAACCCACAGAGCCCGTGTGCAAGCGGGTCCTGTCTCACCCCCTTAGCCCTTCCTCCTGGGGCAAGCCCCACCCCGCTGGGACCCAGCGGCCCCAGGGCAGTGCCACTCGGGCCGGCTCTCCAGCCAGTGCTACCCTCCGCTGCCCCCCTGGCGATCCCCCACCAGCCAACCGCCCTCCCTGCCCCCTGCCGCCAGCCTTCTCCTCTGGCCACTCTCCCGCTGCCGGCCCTCTTTGAGCCCGGGGGGCTGCCTCGCCCGCGCCTGGCCTGCAGCAGGAGCTGAGCCCTGGCTTGTTACTGGCCCGGCCCTGCTCTTACGCTCCTGTTACGCCACTGCCCCGCATGGAGGACTCCCCACAGGCCTCTGGGCTGGCTCTCAGCCCCCCGCTGTGCCCCCAGGCTAAGGCCAAGAGGGAAGCAGTGGTAGTTCCCAGTCAGTCAGATGAGCCCCAGGTGCTCAACTGTACAAAACACTCTCCTGCACCCCGACCCTCTGCCCCAGGGCTGATTCCCCACACTCAGAACCCGTGGGCCCCCCCGCGCCAGTTCTGTCACGTGCACCAATATGAAGGGGATGTGTCGCACGTCCCCCCATGTTGCACGTCCTCCCACCCCATGTTGCAGGGGGTCAGGTGCAGACCGTAAGCACGGCCAGACGGAGTCAGAGCAAAGGTCCATCTAGCTCAGTGTCCAGTCTGCCCACAGCGGCCAATGCCAGGTGCCCCAGAGGGAGGGAACACAACAAGGACTCATCATGATCCCTCCCATCGCCCATTCCCAGCTTCTGACAACCAGAGGCTAGGAGGCACCATTCCTGCCCAGCCTGGCTAACAGCCATTGATGGACCTGTCCTCCATGAATTTATCAAGCTCTTTTTTGAACCCTGTTAAAGCCCTGGTCTTCACAGCATCCTCTGGCAGGGAGTTCCACAGGTTGACTGTGCTGAGTGAAGAAAAACTTCCTTTGGTTTATTTTGAACCTGCTCCCTGTTCATTTCATTGGTGGCTCCTAGTTCTTGTGTGACGGGAACAAGTCAATCACTTTCCCTTCTTCACTTTCTCCACCCCAGTCATGATTTCACAGACAGCGATCCTATGCCCCCTTCGTCTCCTCTTTTCTAAGCTGAAAAGTCCCCAGCTGTTTACTCTCTGCTCATATGGAAGCTGTTCCACTCCCTTATTTTAACTGCCCCTTTCTGAATTGTCCCCAATGTCCACTGTGGTGCGTCACAGAGGCGCACCGATCTGTGGCATGGCCCATGCCAGGCACTCACAGCGAAGTAGCCTGTCCCAAAAGTCACGCCATGTTCCAAGCCCAGCTTGCCTTGAAGCCTCCAGCAGCAGCGAGGGTTTCAAATGTCAGAGTGAGCATCTCAGGACCGCAGCGCATTCCAGGGCAGCCCCAGACCGAGCAGCTGAAAACGAGGCGGGACCAGCAGCAGGCCAGGGAGCGCTCCCAGAGCAAAGCCCGAGGCGGCCAGATTGGCCGTGGGGTTTAACAGCCGGGCAAGCGGATTTATCCCCAGTCACAGCCTGGCGCCACTTTGCACCCTGCTCCAGACTGTGCCCTGAAAGCTGCTCCGCAGTCCAGTCCCGGTGCCTGCCCAGCTGGGACCTTGGGGCACCCTGGCTCGGCCCCCATCGGCCTCTCCCCGCTGTGCGCCCCCTAAAGCCAGCCGGGTCTCTTCTGGCCAGCGAGCCCTTCAGAAGCAGCAAACCCTCAGCCGAGGCTGCTGCCGTTTCACCAGTGACTTCCTGTCCAAGTTGGGAGAAGCAGCTTAATGAGATGCCCCAGAGCAGTGCGGTTAGTGCTGGGCACGGGCCAAGACTTGGCCTTCTTCCTCCTTTCCCACCGTGACCATTAAGCAGGGCTGCAAGTAGCCTCCCCGCAATTGCGGTTCTGGCAACCAACGTCTCGGGCACACGCAGCCGCTGCAGCAGGGAGCGCTCACGTGGGCATCCGCGCCTGTCGCAGGGCCGGTTCCTTGGGCGCCACAGCGGCTGCAGGACGGGGACGGTGCGGCAACAAAGCTAGACGCCGCTCTCCTGAAGCGGAGATCTCTGGGCCGCTGCGTCCTCGGCGCTGTGGAGAAGCCCTGAAAACCACGGCCCGGCCCTGCGAAGGAGGCCCCCGTGGAACTGCCAAGCTATGGGAGGGCCGCTTTCGAGGACTAGCGAAGGTGGGCGAATCCGTGTAACGCCCCATGGATCCAAGGGGTAGTGTTAACAGCCCAGGATAGTTAGAAACCTCCTTTCCAGTGTTTTTCTCTGGCTCCTTCCCTGCCCCACACCACGTGTTTTGGGGGCTGCCCCTTTTTCACCCCATGGTCAAAAGGAGCGCAAGCGAAACCCAAGGGGGTGGGAACATCTCCGCCCCAGACCAACATGACTCCCACCTATGGCCTTCTTCCTGCCTGTGGAAGTCCCTCTGTCGGGGGCCCTCTCCCATCTCACCAGGGCTTTCCCACAAGCCCCCGGAGAGCGCCCCGGCCTGGGATGATGCTGAGCCACAAGCAGCTCAGCTCCAAGGGGGGAGCCCCAATACCAAGATGATGGGCATCCTCCACAAAGCACACCCAGGCTCTTGCACAGCACAGGGACCACTCCGTTCCTCCTAGCACCTGCGATCCAAAGCTGCCCAGGTGTGGCTAGACAGGCGGGTGCAGCGTACGCCTCCCAGCCCCCCACGACGGAGGGTTTTATCCAGCGTTAACTAAGCTAATTCAGTAGGCTGGATGTGTCCCATTCATAGCCTGTCAAACCACGCCGACAGCTCTCTTCGGTAGGATAACAAGCCTGGTGGACAAGAGAAACGGTGGACATGGTATAGCTAGACTTTAGCAAGGCATTGGACACGGTCTCGCATGACCTTCTTATCAACAAACATGGGAAATTCAACCTAGATGGGGCTACTATGAGGTGGGTGCATAACTGCTGGATAACTGTTCTCAGAGAGTCATTATTAACGGTTCACAGTCATGCTGAAGGGCATAAGTGGGGTTCCGCAGGGGTCTGTTTTGGGACTGATTCTGTTCAATATCTTCATCAACGATTTAGATATTGGCATAGAGAGTACGCTTAAGTCTGCAGATACCACCAAGCTGGGAGGGGTTGCAAGTGCTTTGGAGGGCAGGGTCATAATTAAAATGATCTGGATAAACTGGAGAAGTGGTGTGAGGTAAACAGGATGAAGTTTAATAAGGACAAATGCAGAGTGCTCCACTTAGGAAGGAACAATCCGTGTGTCACACACAGAATGGGAAGTGACTATCTAGGAAGGAATACTGGAATGATCTGGGGGTCATAGTGGACCACAAACTAAATACGAGTCAACAGTGTGATGCTGTTGCAAAAAAGCAAACATGACTCTGGGATACATTAACAGGAGTGTTGCGAGCAAGACATGAGAAGTCATTCTTCCGCTCTACTCTGCGCTGATTAGGCCTCCGTTGGAGTATTGGGTCCAGTTCTGGGCACCGCATTTCAAGAAAGATGTGGAGAAATTGAGAAGGGTCCAGAGAAGAGCAATAAAAATGATTAAAGGTTTAGAGAACAGGAGCTATGAGGGAAGACTGAAGGAATTGGGCTTGTTTAGTCTGGAAAAAGAGAAGATGGAGAGGTGACATGATAGCAGTTTTCGAGTATCTTAAAGGGTGTTACAAGGAGGAGGGAGAAAAATTGTTCCCCGTGGCCTCTGGGAACAGGACAAGAAGCAATGGGGTTACACTGCAGCAAGGGAGGTTTAGGTTGGACATTAGGAAAAGCTTCTTAATGGCCAGGCTGGTTAAACAGGGTGGAATAGATTTCCTAGGGAGGTTGAGGAATCTTCATCACTAGAGATATTGAAGAGCAGGTTGGACAGACAGCTGTCAGGGATGGTCAGACGGTGCTTGGTCCTGCTGTGGGGGCAGGGGACTGGACTCGATGACTCTCAAGGACCCTTCCAGTCCTAGTGTTCTATGAGTTTATGTGGAAATGCCAATATCAAAGGCGGGGGAAATTACCTTTGTAGTGCATTAACCAGTTAAGATCTTTATTCTAGCCCAAGTTAGAATCATAAAACCCTACAGCTGGCAGAGCCTGAGGAGGCATCGAGTCCAGCCCCCTGCCCAAAGCAGGACCAACTCCAACTCAATCAGCCCAGCCAGGGCTTGGTCAAGCTGGGACGTAAGCACCTCTAGAGATGGAGATTCCGCCCCCTACCTAGGGAACCCAGCCCAGCGCTTCACCACCCGCCTAGAGAAATCGTTTGTCCTAATATCCAACCTAGACCTCCCCCACTGCAACTTGAGCCCGTTGCTCCTTGTTCTGCCATCTGCCCCCACTGAGAACAGCCTCTCGCCAGCCTCTTTGGAACCTCCCTTCAGGAAGTTGAAGGCTGCTCTCAGATCCCCCCCACTCTTCTCTTCTGCAGACTAAACAAGCCCAAATCCCTCAGCCTCTCCTCGTAGGTCATGTGCTCCAGCCCCCCACACCATCATTTTGGTCGCCCTCCACTGTCCCTCTCCAGTGTCCACATCCTTTCTGTAGTGGGGGGCCCAGAACTGGACACAACACTCCAGATGTGGCCAAATAAAGGGGACTAATCACTGCCCTAGATCTGCTGGCAATGCTCCTCCTAATGCGCCCCAACGTGCCCTTAGCCTGTTTGGCTCATCTCCAGCTTCTCATCCACCATCATCCCGGGTCCTTTTCTGCCGACAAGTTGATAGTGTCGAATTTGTACATGCACTCCAGGTCAGCTGCCTTCCTCTGTAATCGCAGGGAGGCAACTTTTATCCCATCCCTGAATGTCCAGGCAGGCTGGAGCGTTCCCCTCCAGGGTGGATGGCTGGGCTATGCCGGTGGCGGCGGAGAGACACTCTGGTCCCTGGCGTTCCCGCCCGGCCCCCGGGACGAGCAGGAAAGCCCCAGGGCGGGGAAGGGGAGCGAGGCGAGGAGCAGAGCACCGAGGGGTTAATAAAGGGAAAGATTCGGGCCTAGCTGGGGCCGCGGAGACGCTGAATAGTTTCCGTAGCGGCAGGAAATGGTTCTCATAGACGCTAACCACAGCTGGGCAAGCGCCGCCGCCACTAAATACTTTCTCTGGGCTCAGCCCAGCCCGTGCACCCCTCCTCCGCCAGGCAGCGCCTGCGTGCGAGGCAGGCCCGGGCCCGCCCCCGGGAAACCCTGCGCTCTGGCCCATAGCCAAGATGCCAGGGCCAGTTCTCGGTCGGGGCCAGCTCTGCAGCCGTCTCTCGGCTCTCAGTTGCCCTGCGACAGCACCAGGGAGGTGGGATTTGGGGTGCGGGAGCCGCTCCCTCCGAGGGGAAAGCCCTGGTTTGAATGAAGCGGGCTGGGTGGTTCCCGCATGGACAGCGACCCCAATCGCAAAGGCAGGGGGAGGCCAGCCGTGGGCAAGGGGCTCTGCAACTCACTCCCAGGGCCGGCTGCGAGTCCCGGGTGGCTGCTTCGCCTCCCCCTACGATGCTGCTCACACTGCAACACCCTGGCACTACCCGCAGTGATGGCCCACGTGGATCAGGGCCTGGGGACACAGCGGTGGCCCACTGCATCCCGCCTCCCCCATCTCTCCGCTTCCCCCTCCTCCTGGCTTCCCCACCTGGCCCCTCCTTTTCGCACAGTGGGGGACCACTGCTAGTGGCAGCTCCAGGTCCCGCTTCCACAGCCGGTGGCCGGGCCATCTCCCACAGGGACAGCGAACCCGCCCAGGCAGCCAGCGGCTGTGCCAAAGATCGTGTGAGCCTGGCCGACTCATACCACAACCTGCGCTGATGCGATCGCAACCCGCGGGAGCCCAGACAAAACCGACGTGCACGTGGAAAAGCCGCTGCAAACCCGGACGATTTACATGTGCCTTGATTTAAATCCGGGCCCGCTGGCTTGGGGACGGACTGGCACCCGCCGGGGAATGCCGGGGGATTCTGGGCACGTGACAGGCACAGGTCGATTGCAGACATGTATGGGTCTATTGTGCAGAGCTTTGCGTGGTCAGGGCAACTAGGGTCTAGTGCGATATGTTACATAGGGATGCAAAACCTGTTAACCGATCAAAGGGAGGGCAGTGGGGAGGGTTGCTCCAGCCCAGCCGGAGCACAGCCCCCTCTGCCGCCAGGGTGCCCCACAGGAAGGGCTGCGCCAGCCCCCACCAGTTAACCAATTACATCCCTAATGTTAACGAGCAATAATACACACCCGCCTCCCTAGACATCCCCAGTTACCCAATGAACGTCCCTCCCCAAATGAATAATTACGGTAACAAAAATGACTGCGCAATGCTGGAAATGCTAGCGGGCTACCGATGGCGCACAGTACCTAACCCACGCAGACGGCCTTCTCGGGGGCTCCCAGCACAAGCACAAAAGGAGCCAGCGATTAGCACAGAGCACTGGGAATCAAACCCCCCCCGGCCCTGCCCGCAGCCTGGCACCTGGCAAGGAAGTGGCCTTGGATTGTCAGGCAGCATTACAGTAATCAAGCGGCTGCCAGGAGGGGGCTGGAGCGCCCCACAAGTGGTCCAGCAGCAGGAGACCCGAGGGAAGACGCGACAGGCCAAGCGCAAGGCTGTCACTGCCGTGCGGAGGCTGGCTGGCTGAGGTTTGGGGTGCGTCAGGCCGCTGGGGAATAAAGATTTGCTAGGGAAAGGTGAGCTGTCATTCCCAGCCCTGCTGGGAGCGGCGGAGGGAGCAGCAAATGGATGCTCTAGCATTGGGATGTGGCCTTCATTGCTGTGGCTGTTATTAACCCAGTGCACTGGGTTCACATGGGACTTCCCAAAACAGACAATGCACCTTTGCTACACCCTCGGGCTTTTCTCCTGTGATCGCAAACCCCTTCACGGAGGGGAACAGTCCGCATGCAATGAAATACCCAGGGCTTTTCAGCAGCAGATCTCTCAGCGCTTTGCAAAGCACCATCAGCCTCAATTTACAGAGGGGGAAACTAAGGCAAGGAGCGGCACCCTGACTTGCCTGAGGTCTCCCAGAAAGCACATGGCAGCGATCCCCAGTCTCCTCTCAGCCCAGCGTGCCGTAGGTGCGCAGACAACTGTTCAGGCTTTACATCCATTTGGAGTTCGACAGCCCGGTCCTGGACCGCGACCTGGCAAAAGTGCAGCCAGCAGGGGGGTGGGAGGAATCAGCCCCAGCGCAGACTGGCAGAGACGCAGAGGGCAGTAGGATGCCTTCCTTTGCAGCAAGGGGCAGAGGCTGCTGGCTGGTCTGAGTTACAGTCAAGGATGGATTCTCCGCGGCTTGCAGCCGGACTCAGAATGCAAGGGCATTGCTACCTCGGCAGGGTGGGCGCATTGCAGGGGTGGGTGGGGATGCCCCGGAGTCAGACCAGACGAGCACGCTGGTCGCCCTTGGCCTGGATGCCTGGGAGCCCCTGACCTGCAAGCTTCCTTGCGCAACAGGGCGGCCTCGCTAGCGCATGGCCGGGGTTTGCGGCCTGCTCGGAATGGCGGGGGAGAGACGGCTGCCAGGGAGAGCGCCCTTCCTGCTGCCCGGACAAAGGACACTGCTTCACACGGCTGCTAAGGGCTTGTCCCCACGGCCATAGCATCCCAGCACTACGAAACCCCTGGGGTGGCCCCAGCAAGGGGGTGGCCCCAAGAGGTACAGGGGGATCAGGCCCCTTTCGACCAGTGTAACTGCAGCCATGGCAGGGGCATGGCACTGTTAGAACTCTACTGATGTAAACTAGGCCCCTTTCCTTACTTCAGTACAGCCATTGCCCGCTGGCCAGGCCCAGGCTCCTTCAGCGGGTGGTGCACGAGGCCGGCAGCGCCTGCGGCCTCACTGCAAAGCAGGCAGGGGGCCAACTGAGCCGCCGAGAAACTCAGCTCGAGCCGGAGACAGATTTTCCCATCGGGATGGAAGAGGGGTTAAGGGCAAGGCCCAGCAAACAAATTCACAGAGCAGCCCAGCTCTGTGCGCTGCTAGGAGCCAAGGGGTACCAACCCCGGGCCCATGCCCCAGGCTGGAGACACTGTGGAGTGGGCACATGGGGCAGAGGCCACTGAGCCACAGAAAAATCTGTTGGGGTCACAAAAGTGAGAAGCAAAAACCCAAATAATGAACACCCCACGTTCCCCTCACACGCCAGAGCCTACAGGGGCCAGGCTAGGAGATTCTCCCCACCCGCCACGCTGTGGATGGGGCCAAAATGAGGAATTCAGTGAGTGGGAGGGGGCTGCTGGGAAGCGGGCTTGGAGTGCAGGGTCTGGGCAGGAGGGAGGGTGCAGGAGCGTGCAGGGGGGTGGTGGATCTGGGAGGGTGCAGGAGCGGGGTGGGGGTGCAGGGTCTGGGCAGGAGGGAGGGTGCAGGAGCATACAGGGGGCGGTGGGTCTCTGAGGGTGCAGGAGCAGAGTGGGGGTGCGGGTTCTGGCAGAGGGAGGGTGCAGGAGGTCGTGGGTCTGGGATGGCGCAGGAGCGGGGTGGGGGTGTGGGGTCTGGGCAGGAGGGAGGGTGCAGGAGCAGGGTGGGGGTGTGGGGTCTGGGCAGGAGAGGGGCCACAGGGCTCAAGTGCCAGCTCCCCAATGCTGCAGTGGGAGCTCCGAGCCTCGGGGGCTGGCTCCAGGAAAGCTGGGGGCTGGATAAGGCCCCTGGGCCATAGGTTCCCACCCCCCTCACATTTCCCTGTGGGCTGACAAATATTTTGTTTGAGCTGACAAGGCAATCAATCAATCAGACGCGTTGTGTCACTGCCAGGTGTGGGTTTGGGTCTGTAATACAACTAGAGCTAAAGTTCAAGAGACACATGTTGAAGTGAAAAGGCAGCATGGCTTGTTTGGAAAACAACCCTCCCAACGGTACAAACAAATCGTTTGGGGGTGGAGAGACATCCCCAAATCATTTCAGTGCCCCACAAAATGCATTTCTTAGCAAACTTCTTAGTTCCTGAAAAAATCGGCCCTCGGCTCCAGTTCCACGGCCCAGACTGGCACACGTACCGCAAGGCAGCAGCAGACGGTTGATGGCTGATATCCCTGCACAGCTGAGAGTCTAAATTGCGCCCGCTCACACGGGTGATCATCTGGAGTAACGCCCTTCCGTGACGTCCACAGCTAGGCACCGAAATAAACACAACGTGACTCTCAAAGACACCAAGCGCCCGGTTCCTGCTGACCAATGGCGTGTGGTCATATTTGCTTAAAATCAAACCACCAACCACTGCAGCTCCACACGGAGAGCAGGCCTGGAAAAAAAATGACTTCAAAGGAATTATTTGTCTGAGAAAGTTACGAGCAGCTGTAACCGCCTGCACAAAATTACTGCACTGTGCTACCTTAAAACCATCTATGCTCCTTCCTGCCCAGCTATTCAGATTTTAATTGGCAATTGAGTTTATTAAAGAAAAAAAATTGGCACAGAACAGAAATTCCTTCTCCCCTTTCAGGGAGGCAAACCCCAATCTGGTGTGTTTCATAGCAGGGCCTTTGTTCAGCATTCCAGTGCGACACAGCCTTGAAGTGCTCTGGGAACGTCGTGGCCACGCTCTCCCCCTTCAGACCGATGCCCTGACTCATTTCGAGCCAGCCGCTCCGCCGCTCCAAAGCGCTCATGAAAAGAAACGGCAATGGAACCGTTCCAAGGCTCACGGGGTTTCAAAGGGAACGACTCTGGATGGCGTGGCAAGTGGTGTGAGTCCCACACTGGGGTTTTCTTTGCGCTCCGTGCCTCGCGGCGGTGGGATGGCTTGGAGGTTGTAATGCCCTCAGCCGCCGAGCCTGAGAACGCGCCCTGCGCTCATCTTCCAGGGAGCGGGTGCCAGGCGCCAGCCGCGGGCCCGCGTCCAATGACAGAGGTGGTTTGATAGCTGCCGGGGCTTCTATTCTGATCAGCGTCCCACTGTGTCAGTTTAACGCTGTCCTCCGAGCAAAACGAGACAGGCGCGCCAAGGCAGGGGCAGGGCAGAAAGGGGTTGAAAACCGAATGCAACCGACAAGCTTGTGAAGGATCAGATGCAACACAAGGAAGGTTGCAAAGTCCAACCAAAAACGTAAAAGAGAAGAGATACCCCCCGATTTAAGCAGGGCTTCCCAACTGCATCTCTATAACAGGAAATAGCAGGTTACTTGAAACTCCAAGGAACCATTGCTTCACTGTCCCACGGAAAGACAAATTGTGCAGGCTGCACGCAACATAACATCAGCTAGTAGTGACCTTGTGGGGCTTTGTGCCTGTGGGGGGGAGGAATAAACATTTGTACATTGCTACGTGCAGACACAAACCCTGCATCAGAAGTCGCTTCGGGGGCGGGAACACATCACCGCTGCGGGCGTGAGAATTTCATTTTTTTCACAAGCCAGCTCCATTCAAAGAGTAAGAAATTGCCAAATGGGCCACACCCTAATATTTGAGGGGTAGAGTAAGCAGAAAAAGCCCTAAAGCGCCAAAAGGTTGGAGAATCAGAGTCCTAGAATGGGAGAGATCAAGTCCAGCCCCCTGCGCACGGCAGGACCAAGCACCGTCTGGCTATCCCTGATAGATGTCTGTCCAACCTGCTCTGCAATAAATATAAAACACCACAGTCCAACTTCAGCGAAAGGCAGTAGCTGGGCTCGCTACTGAAAGCGTCTCACAGGAGAAAGGGCACAGGGAGGTCGAGCATCCAGCTCCTTGCTAGCTGCAGAGTCTTACGATACCTGCTGTTCTTTTGGAAGCCAGCTCCTGGAGTCACGTGATTCAGAGGAACGCTTGGATCTTTGGGGAGTCGACCTACATTTTGTCAACAAGCCTGGGTAGTGCAGACAAAGCTTTGGCCAGGAGATGCTCTGCTCCTCGAGTCGCCAGCAGATTGCACCTGGACCTCACCTGCCCCTTGATGGACGCAATCAGGATCGTATTCAATGTCAGACTCTAGTTAGAGCCTCCTTGTCTGCCCTGCTGCTGCTGGCCTGCCGACTCCATCCGTCTCCGCTAGCTCTCTTGGGAGCTAGCCGCAGAGCGATCCCAGCACGGGCTTGGGTCGTGGGCAGATAACCGCCCACCCACCACTTAGTGCTGGTGTAAAACTCCTGCCGCTACAGGGGAATACGATCGTTTCCCTTCCTCTCAACCCCAGCCAGCACGCGGGGAGAAAGCCCTACTCCCGACGGCTGTAGGGCCTTGCAAAGCTGGCAACCGGTGCCGCGTGGAAACTCAACAATGGATCCATGGTCCAAGGCCGGGCTTGCACTGAGCCCGTGTCTGGCAGGGGGCTGTTCTGCTACCTCCCCGCTGGCCGGGTCAGGGTCTGCACTATCAAAACGTTTTCAAATGGAGTGTCTGGTCTTTGCTGGTGCAAAGGAAGCCTTCCCCACGGGGCCTGACTGCAGCCGCAGGCTGCAACTGGCCACTGAGAAAAGCTGAGAGAGATGAGGACTCAGCGGGACCCCTCTGTGCGGGGGGATTCAGTGTTAACCGCTGCCTTGGAGCGCAGAAGTCTGCAGCTCCTGCAGGGGAGCTGGTTTTGTGGGTACGTCTTGGGCTTAGGGGAGAGCTGAAACGGATACACGGCTGCCTGTGCCCCCGGCCAGACTGCCTGGAGCAGGAGGGAGTCCCGGAGCCGTTTCTCTGGGCAGCACCCAGCAGCTCCTGGAATTCCTCGGGTCTGGTCCAGGTCTCTCTGCGCCTTGTCCCTCTTTGGAGCCGGATTGGGAGCCTCTGCCCCCGTCTCCCTACCAGTCTCCTCCCTTCTTGTGCCCAGCGCTCGGCTGGTGCATGTTCCTTTGTTGGCTGTCGGCCTCTGAAGAGGAGGAGCGCCTGCAGGCCGCCTAGACCCAGGGCTCCAATGAGCCGAGCAGGAAGGAGGAGCCCCAGGGAGCAAGAGAAGCGGTAGGTTGGATTTTGCGGTTTGGGACAGAAACCAAGCACAAGTTGGGGCTGGAGCATTCCGCACAGCCTCTCCCTGCGGTCGGCTTTCACTTCAAATGGTGTTGCCTCAAAGCCCCGTGGAGATACAGAGCTCGGTCCAACAGACTCCAGCAGATCGAGGCACAACACAGACAACTGGCTGTGCCAGTCAAGTAGGGTTGCCAGATGGTTTAACCGAAAATACCGAACACCCCTCCTCTCGCCCCACCCCCAAAAAAACCACCAGGGAAAATTCTGTTGAGAGAGAAAAAAAAGGGGGAGACCAAAATTGTTGAGGGGGAAAAAAAAAAAAAAAAAAAAAGGACCCCGAGAGTTAAGCTCTCCTGGAGCTGGGCCAGACAGCTCCCCTGCGGAACCAGGTAAGCACCCGGGAATTTCGCCTCCTGGCCAGGGAAAAAAAATCAGAAAATACCGGACATTTTAGGACATTGTAGGTGTCTGGTATTTTCTGAATTTTTTGACGGGACAGGAGGTGAAAATACCGGACTGTCCGGGTCAATATCAGACACCTGGCCACCCTAGAGCCAAGGCCGACTAGCCTGACAAGCTTAGTTAGTATCGAGCTAATCTTCTGCGCTACGGGTGTCTTCCCCAAGCCCTGTTCTAAAGCTGCTACCGTTTGTAATCTCGGTGTTAAAACCACCGTATCCAGAATTTACGCCGCTTGACAACATTCACTGTCAATCAGGGGTCCCCAAGCCCTGGCGCGCACCCCCCGAGGGAGGAAACCGAGGAACGTTTGGGGGGTGCGGCAGGGAGGGAGCCCCATCCAGCCCCAGCCCCCTTTGCTCCTGGTTACGGCTCCTGGCCCGGTTCCTTGTCCATGGCTCGCAGGGGGTGCAGACCACATTGAGCGTAAATCCATGACCAATGTTTGAAAGGAACAGAGACCGGGGGGCTGGGACCCCTGTCTGATTTACAGAGTGACGACGGGGAACTGGGGAAAGCCAGGTGCTCTGTGTTAGCCCCAGACCCTCTCCTCCCTGGTCCAGCAGTAACAAGAGCAATGAAAGGCCACCTGCTCCCGCAGCATCTCCCCCAGACCAACCCTTTGCCTCTTGCCCCACTTTCACCCTGCCGCTTCAACCGCTACAGCCCTGGTCGCTAGCACCAGGCCTGTCAGACAGCTGGCAGGTGAGTGAGCATCCACCCCTCCCCACGCATCCAGCCTCGCACGCCAAGGGGTACACGCTCGCACGGGGCACTCCCAGCGCACGGTGCTGTGCAGAGGGCAGCCGGCTGAATGGAAAGGTTATTTCTTGCCCGGGCCAGGGTTAAATAGGCCTCGTTTTCTTAAGCCAACAACAGGCCTGGCCAGCCAGGCTGGTGCCAGGGTAGGCGTGGCCAGCCTCCCTTTTGCAGGCATCCCTTGGAATGGCAGATGGGGCCCTTGCTCAGCGAGGGGAGGCAGCCTTCCCTGCCCTGCCAGCTGCAGGACGATGAGACTGGCTGCTGCTTCTGGGCCTCGGGACAGGTCTGTGTTAGACCCCACGGAAAGCAGGGTGCCGTCGGGCTCCGCTTGCAGCACTGCGCATCGCCAGATCATTTGCATGCACAGTCACTGCAGCTGCCTGTCCAATCCCACAGCTGGGCACCTCGCTGGGCACTGGAGGGCGCGCCTGCGTGCGGACAATTCTGGAAATCTGCCTTATTTCGGCCTCACCTTGCCCTGCCGACTTCAGGCTTACAGAGTGGCCCTTTGTCTGGGGTGTTACTGGCTTAGGAATAAAAGCCCAAACTTCGGTGTGGCGACCCCAACTGCAGATTGCTTCACACCAGCCGGGCAGCCAGCCAGAGCCTCTGGGTCACTAGGCAGCCTCTGGAAGAGCTGGGTGAGCAGCTGAGCCTGGAGCACGGCTCTGTAGCACCGCAGCAAGCCCACTGAGTAGCCCGTTAGCAGAGACGTGCCCCTGCGAGTTAGAGTTCATGGAAGGGAAAAAGTGCAGCAGCAGCAGCTTTCCCCCGCTTTGGCTAGTCAATGGAGACAGCTGATCCCATTCTAGCCCAGTGCTAATTGGAGATAGGGAGGGAGCAGAGTGCGTGCGTGTGCGAGCGCACACACCAGCAGTTGTAGCCCAGCCCACAGTGTGAAAATCAGTACGATCATCTCCCTGATGCTCCACAATCCAGCTGACAACAGAAGGGAACCAGATACATTAAGGAGCCAACAGAAAGACAAAGCACTCGACACTTGAAGAAACTAGAACATTTACATTAATACAGGGCCAATGAACATTTTCTCAACAGCAATCCCAGCAAGGACCCTACCACCTTACCCATATCCGCGGTCTGCGATAAGGAAACAAGTCACTAATGGCAGATTAGCACAGCGCTGATTCATTAGCTGCAGCCAAATTACAAGCCAGGGGGTGGGAGTTACCGACATGCAGCCTCAGGCTGTTCACACGCAATCCGAGATGGAGCACACCCCCACGTTTTACAAGCACCAACTGTTAGTATAACCAAGAGCAAATGGACATTCGCCTCCAGAGTTCAAACACTCTGAGTGAGGCTCCCCAAAAGTCATGAGCTGGCCTTAAAAATTCATACAGTTGGGTTCTTTTTATTTGCCTTCTGGTTTCTGAACCTTTAGGGTACACTTGGGTCACATTTCCTAGCTCCTCAGCAGTCGCGAAAGCCAGAAACCTGCTGGTGGTTCTTTAACAAAAGCTGGGCTTTGGATTTGCCTCCCACAGCAGGGGTTTTAAGAAAAAAGAGACCCAATATTTGGAGACTTGGAAACACTACTCCTGCTAGATTCTGTAGCACACCTCTCTTGAAATGCAATCGGGCACTGGCCGGCTCGAGGGGTCTGTAATGAGGTGCAGACATTATTTCCTAGCGCTGGCTGGTAAGAATCCAGACTAGCTATTACCTTGAGGGAGCTATTTGCTCACCTACCTGAAAAAGCTGGGTGGAAAGATATCGCCGTGAAACCCACACTCACATCTGGCCCCTTTCTGGTGGCCCTAGCAGAGAGACCCAGGGTTCCCCATGTGCCCAAGAAGTGGCTCTCCCGGGTCAGCGCTGTGGCTCACCGGAGGAGGAGGTGTTGCTGCTGCAGATGAACCAACGGGATGTTACCGGGGATGTCTGCTCAGCACCAAGGAGATGGTCTGAAGATTGGGTAGCAGCAGGCACTAGACAAGGAGAAAAGTGGGCAGCCAGACACCCCTGAGAGCCAAGCTGGGCTCTCTCTGGGTTGTGCCTCACCATCACAGCTTCCGGCCCCAGCAGCGCCCGTGTGGCTCCATTCGCTCACGGGGGCTGTCCGAGAGGAAATCCGAACTTGGGTAAATCCGCATGGGCAAGCCCACGCCCTGCCCAAGCCATGCTGGCTCCACCGCTCTGACCGACAAACCGAGGCAGTGAACCCCGCAGGCCTGGCCAGACACACCAAAGGGAAGAGCTGCGGCGCAAGCTGGTGCCATTTTGAGTCACCTTTCCAGAGCCAGCCCGCTTGTACTGAAGCGAGAGGAAGAGGTCTGAGCGAAGTGAACCCGATAGGCTTTTCTCCCCAACTATTTGCCCCAAGGCGCAGCTTGGAAGTGGGCAGAAAGCAGGACTGCCCTCTCCTCCCCTCTCAGCAGGAAGACAGCTGAGCATTTCCCGGGTGGGCCCTGAACTCCTCCGAGGAACACAGGCAGGCTGGGCCCATTTGATTGTCAGCAACCAGTTAGGTTCAAAAAAACCAAGTACCCCATCTCTCTCGTCTGACCTGCCCTCTGCAGCCTGACGGAGGCCGTGTGTCTCCTGGCCTGGGGGCTGCTGGCTTCTGAGGTCGAGGAAGAGATGAGCAGCCTTCCAAGAGATGATCTGGAACTCTAGGTGGGACAGAAGATGGCAAAAAGGGCGAAGGAAGAGCAGCAGGGATCCCCCAGCTATGTTAACAGGTGAGCTACTAATGCCAACAGAGCCTCGCCATGGCTCCCGACGGTACCGGTACTCTAGGCTCTCTGTTACCACCCCCATCCGTTGGACAAGGGTTGTACAGACCTACGGGGACCCTGCCCCAAAGAGCTTCCAAACTACGTGAAATGTTCTGCTGCGCTAGGCCTAGCGGCCTTCACCTCCTTCCCAGCCATCCACACACACACCAGGCAAATGGAGCATGGCTCCTGCTCACCATGAGCTGTGGAAGAAAACCCAACTGGTAGCGCTGAACACGGGGAAACGCTGGGCTAGGCCACTGCGAATGAGCCCGGGGCGGGCGAAGGGAGTACATTTGCTCTTCTGCAGGAAATTCTGTGATTTTGATTTTTTTCCATTTAACTTGGAAATTTCCTGCGAAACAACATCCAAAACCACACTTTGGTTTGTGCCTTTTAAAACGTGTTGTCCCGATCTCGACGGCTGGAACCCTCTCTCCGCAGGGAAAGAATTTCGTTCCAAAACAAAAAAAATCAAAATGGGCCCCTCTGAAAATGGTGAACTTGGACGATTTGACGTTACTGAAACACTTTGTTTGGGGAGAGGAGAGGGAGCAAATGAAGTTTTGTCCCAATCAGTATTTTTCAAAACATTTTGATTTTAACAAAAATGACATTTTTCAAGGAAAAAAAAAAAAATCACCAAAATGTTTTTCTACCAGCTCTACTTGCAATATCCCGTGCGAGAATGGCAACGAGTCACCCAAATAGCACTGGTCAAAGGCGCTCCAGTGTCTTCCAGCGGCCTGGGCAGGTGGGTCTCTGCCACACTGCACATGGGAGAAACCGGGGGGCAGGGAGGTGTCAAATCATACAGCGGAGTCAGGGATGACGCTAGCGAGGGAATCTATGGAATCTGGCTCCCCTTTGGAACCACCTCCCCCCTTTCCTTGCCTCTGCTGCTGTTTGGGGCACTGAGGCTGCGCCAAGCAGCCGGGAATTGGTTGCTCTGTAAGAGCTGCCTGGAGGGGCGCGGTGTCAGAGTGCCAGCACACATGCAGAGCAGCCCTGATGCGCCCCACATGGGCTTCTCTCCGACGCCCCCCCCTCGGCTAGCGGCTGGAGAGCTGCCGACCCAGACGCAGTGTGAGGCGTAGGGGTGAAGCCAGAGGAACAGCAGCATCCCCACGGTTAAACAGAGCGGGGCAGGTAAGTGAAGGGGTTTCAGAGACAGGGCATTACAATGGCTTGATTTCGCAAAGTAGGGTATGGGGCTAAAGCTACCCAGCCCCCTCCAATAACCTGCACTCTGGATCTCGCTGAGGCGGCAAACCGGCAGGCTGGAAGTGAAACAGGCCGTTTGACAGCTCTCCTGCTCCCCGGACCCGGAGGCAGCCAAAACCAGTCACCCCTCCCCTGAGTGTCGAACCAATCACAGCCCCATCCCCCACCAGCAGGGGCTGAACGACTGACAGGAGACCGCTGCCCTGCCTCCCCTGTAAGAGGCGGCGTGGGACCCCCCGGAGCACACGTCGGAATGGACGAGGTCGGTGTGCCGCTCTCCATCGCTGCCATGGCAACGGCTGCACAGGCAGTGCCAGCGTGCAGCCCGGGTGGGACGGCACAGCGGACACGCACAGGGCACGCTTCTGTCATGCAGGGCTTGCTCCCTTTCTAGGGATGAAGGCAGCTGAAAGGGCTCTTGAAATAAGACGCCTCCCCGCGTCTCTCTCTCAGAAACACGACCCGGGCCAAGGGCAGCCCTGCTGCATTTGGTTGGCAAACCTCCTGGAGGGCTCAGGGTCTATCGCGGTCCCTGATACCCGTAGGGGGCTGCAGCTGTACCACAGCGCTGCTCAGTCGCCAAGGGGAACTGCCAAAGCGAACAGAAGCCGAGTTCAAGCAGCCCTCCCAGCGGCTAAGCTTGCACCGTGCGAGTCCTGCCCAGGTCGCTTCCTTGATGCCGCCGTCCCATATTCAGGTCACCTTTGAAACACGCAGAACACAGCATACCTACTCCCCTGCATCTCGCCTTGCTTTCTTAAGATTTCCTCGACCACCAGCTACAATATCGGTAGTCCTCTCCCAGTCACTGTGTGGAGTCAGGGACAAGAGTGTGGACAGGCTGTCAGACCATGAGATCCAGGAGTCTCTTCCTTCACAGGTTTGGGGAGAGGGAAAGAAATTTAAACTCTAGATCAAAAAGATCATGGTGGAGTCTAAGACAGGGAGTTGTCTTTTCAGCAAGGCTGGAATAAGGGTCAGAGCAACCCTTTAATTTATGCAGGCGGGAACTAGCTGAGGCTGAGAGTTATTTAATTGTATTGTTAATATTCTGGGGAGAGGTTAATTGCTTTGCCTGCCGCTCATCTGCCTTGAAGTGAGAATTAAAAGCAAAGAACAGATGGGCAGCTTATCTAGCCAGGCTGTGGTTTCTGCAGCACCTCACTCCCTTCCATTGAAATGCCCTTTTCCCTCAGTTCGTAGAGCAAAATTTGGAAGGAGAAGAGAATGCGTCAGTGCAAGACGCTCCAAAAGGGACTGGTGCTTTTGGGTGCCTTGGCTTTGTGGTACAGAAGCAGAGACAGCTAAAAGGCCTGCTTCTCTCACCCACAGAAAGCTGAGCCCTTTGAAGAGGTCTTAAAAGCTGAACACTCAAACCCCTTTAAAAATCTCAGGCTTAATATTTATACGAAGGGGAATCCCCAGATCCCAGTCAGGACTGAGAAACCCCTGCCCTTAGCTGCTGTACGTACCAACGCCAAGCCCCACGGAGCCGATAACCTAAGAGGCATGGCCAGAATTGTCCACAGATGGATTAATACGGGTGGGCTGCCTCCTCCTTTTCCTGGCTAAGGCTCTCTCTCTTGCAGACGGAGCAGCTTCTGTAAGGAAGGAAGGCTCTTTCATGTGCTCAGGCAGCTGTGCACGCTGCGGCTTCTAGGCACAATGATGCCAGATGTTCTCTTGGAGAGAGAGAATGACATTTTCGATATTTTTTAACACACATTTTTAAAAAAGGCATTTGCTGAAAAGCGCTAAGTGGTTCCCACCGAGCAAGCACTTGTGAAAAGCCAGGACATCAGACAGAACGAGCGCGCTGGAAGAATGCCTACTTGATTTAACGACGGCAAACGAGGGGAACCCACCGTATCCCGCGGTAAACGGGTAATAACCATCAGTGTTCACATTTGCTCCTTTCTTTCCTGAATGTCGAGCTTCAGCTCCCAGATGGATACAGTTATGCCTTTGGCTGACAGATTAAAGAGTCCTCCACTCCCCGCGTGGAACACAGAGGCCACCAAATCACTTCTTAGGCTTGGCTATACGACCACACTGCAGATACTCACCCCAGCTTGTTGCAGACTATGTGTTGATAAAGCTTTATATAGGGGCTGGTCTAGATGGTCTGAAAGCCCCACACAGGCCCTCGTCTGCGCTATCAGAGTGTCGGGGGGCAAGTGAGAAGGAGGTTACTCTTCCAGTCTGGGGGGATTCTGCAAACGCTGCATGTGGAGTGATAGTAAAATTGCAGAACTTCCCCCGTACTGCACTTTGTTGCGCAGCTGAGAACGGCCTCTCTGGAACAAGGCTAAACTGTCATGCTCTGGTGGGAGATCTGGGGTGGGATGTGGTTCCCAGTCAATAGGAGCTGCAGAGCTGGCACTCCCGGTGGGGGAAGCATGCACCTAGGGGCCACAGTGACCTGGCAGCTGCGTCCAGGTGCCATGAGGAGCCAGGGCAGGCAGGGGAGCCCTCATCGACTGGACCCGGTTGGTGGTGCCAACGGGAGTCGCCAGAGTCAGTTTTCAATCAGGCATTCCAGCCGAAAACTGGCTGCCTGCCACCCCTCGCAGGCCGCCCGAGAACTGTCAGGCTTCTGCCATCTTTCTGCATGTGGCTCAGCTCTGGGTGGGCTGGACCCTCATCCCTTGAGAAGTTGCTTCTTTCTGGGCTCTGCCTGGTGCAAGGAGCCAAAGCAGCAGCCATGTCCCTGCTGCCAGGCCCCGAGAAGCAACTCCTGGACTGGCAGCAGAGGACTGTCTCCTGCAGAGCACGCGCCCTCTGGCACCTCGCTGGCGTGGGGGGGCTGAGGATGCGGCCCAAGGCAGATGTGAGGTGCTCCCTGCGTGCAGACAATGGGGCTTTTGTGCAGTAAACCAGCGGGGGCTGGCCACCTTGCCTGGGGGGCCGGAGTTAATTGTACACTTTGAAATAGCGGTAGGGAACACAGCCAGTGCACCAGCGGGCATTGTGTGCACACAAACGAGACTCTCCTGCAGAACGGGCATTGTTGGGCGCCTGACTCGCAAGACCCAAGAGAGTTCAGCTGCACAATCTAGGCCCTCGGCGCCTCTCTACCCAGCAGAAAGCCCCCTGCAAACACAAAGCCCAGGAGCGCGGCTGGGTTCATTTCCTCCTCCATTTCCCTGGCTTCCTGTCCATTGTACTAGGAGGCTCGGTGGTTCCTTTGGCAGCATGCAGGGCGATGGAATCACGGCCTCACAGATAGACACGCTCCCGCGTGCTCAGGATGCAAAACGACAAGAGAAGGGGAAGCGAGCGTCAGCCTCAACTACGGAAGGGGCAGCGCCCACTCACCCCAAGAGGCCCTGCTAACCCAAGGGCACGACCCTGGCAAGTCCTGGCCAGTCACCAGGAACAGGATCCATTCTACTGGCTGCTCCCTGGCACCAACCAACTTGGTTAGCATATACCGAGCACTCGAGAGCCCTACCCTACAGCTTCCCATCTCACGGCTGCCAGTTATCTGAGGCCTTGAATGCACTTAGGAGGGGAGCCACACTGAGGGATTGATCTCCCAGGGATTGATTTAGCAGGTCTAGTAAAGACCCACTAAATTGAGCGCTGATCATGCTCCCGTCGATTCTAATACTCCTTCTACTACTAATACTCTTTCTAATACTCCTTCTACTACTTCTAATACTGGACTAGAAGAGTAAGGGGTTGATGGGAGAGTGGGGATGCCGCTGTAACTCGAAGTAAGGTATGTGGACTCCAGCTACACTATTCACATAGCTGGAGTTGAGTATTTGGTTCGACATCACCCCAGAGCGTAGACCTGGCTGCAAAGAGTGGCTTTCCTACCAAAGTGAAACTTTCACCGAGGTGCAGACAGACAAGCCTCCATATTCCCACCTCAACGGTCACAGCCAGGTGGCTGCCCGCTCACCCGCCACGACCAGTCACATCGTATCACCTCCATCTCCCCCTGCTGCCTCTGACTATCATTTCCAGACGCTCAGCGATCATCTGTGCTCCTCTCAGCCGGTCGCCTGGCTCTGGGAGTGCCGTCATCAGGCGGGCTGTGCTGTCAGTGCTCAGCAACAACAAACCAATGTAAAGAACCCGGCTCAGGTGGGAGAAATAGGCACAAACCATAACCATGGGGGAAAGGAGGGTATCAGAGTCTAACAAAGCCAGCAAAGTCCCCTTGCTTTCCATGGCTCGTGAAGCGCTTTCCATGGCTTTTGTCTTTGAGGCTATTTTCTGTTCCATTCCTGAGGGCCTCAGGGCTGGGCCTGAATCAGTTTTAAATCCAGTAAAGAAACTAGGCCAGGTCCCTGTAGCATCTAACCCTTCCCCGTGAAAAAGGTTCCATTTTGCCTAGTTCTGCAAATGAAACATGTCGTGGGGAGCAGATCTTTAGAGCCATCTCTTCTGCTGCCACACAGCCTCTAGAAGCACGCTGTCTGGCAGCAGATTAAGGCTTCATGTAATTCATCCCCCCTTTACGGAGGGCTACAGCAAAAGCCCTTTCCCTCCTTTCTAACACGTATGGAAAGGAAGACGAGCAGGCAAACACTCAGCAATCAAACGGGAGCGCTCATTTGCTGCTGGGGGGATTCTTCCAGGTCGAGATGATACCCGGGTCAGGGCAGAGCAGCAGGGAGCTCTGTATGCTGAGGGGCAGTGAGCGATCTCGTGCTCCTGAAAGCTAGAACGACCGAGTGCTATTACCCTTCACAAAGCACAACTAATTTCTTGCCATGATTAAGATGCGCCCTCTCCCTCTTTCAAGAGAGGAGGTGGAATATAAAATCGGGCTGAAGGACAAAGGAATGGCAGCTACTAAAATGGACCCTGATTTTCTTAGCAGCGATATTTTTGGCAGCAGCATTTTAACCCCCCGTTCCAGGAACGGTCGAAGCGGACTATGTGGGAAGGATTGCTGAGTCAGCTCTTGCTGTGGGCTTCACAATGCACCCTGTGTTTTCCACCAGGCTAGCAACATAGCAGAAGGGGAAATAGAGGGGGGGGGATACCCACCACCATTGGAGAAATCGGCACAGAATTTTGCAAAGAGCAGGGGCAGGTTGGGAAAAGCTCTGGTTCGATGACAAGCTGGAGAAAGCAAGGCCAGAACATGGACGTACGAGAGTGACAACCCACAAGGTACCAGGAGCAGCCAAAGGAAAGCAGCGCCCATGAAATGCTTCATTGGAACATAGACAGCCTCTTTCTAAGTGTGAATCTCTATGCAACTGGAACGAAGGAGTTCCTATTGGTGTCTTACTACCGACGTGTTCTGTAGAACATGCGTATTTATCAATAGCCTATTCATAAGATGCATTACCCGTACCACACACGCATTTAAGCTCAAATAGTACAGCAGTCACATACCCTCCCAGGGCTTAAACCTTTGCTCTAACCCTGTTCTCTCCGCTCAGCCGCTCACACTGCCTTGCGTTAGCTGAAGTGAGCTCTGGCCTAAGCAGATAGAAAATGTCGCTCCAAGTCCTAGCACACATGGGGGAAGCACCTCCCCGGACCAGTGCCTGCACTGCTAGCATCCAAACCTAGGGAAGGCAGGAAGAGAAGACAACAGGGAGCTGGGAGAAATGGATGGGTTGGAGTTTAGTGATGTGTAAAGAGGCAGGCAACTTGTACAACCGAGATATAAATAACACCAGCCAAACGGTGTAACCTTGGGAGCAGGCCTTCTGCGCAAGACAAACCGAACAGCACTTCACGAGACAGCTTCCCAAGGGCGGCTGGCATACAGAACCTTTTCCTTCTACTACAGCTTGAACCTCTCTAGTCCGGCACACTCTGGTCTGGCAATATCTGTGGTCCACAATCCTTTCACATTTGTTTACAGCCCCCAGGCCTGGCTCTTTGCAGTCTGGGCTGTTATTTGGCTCTGATTGGCCCCTAAACGTCTCCTAGGAGCCCAGCAAGCAGGGGCAGTGTTGGTAATGCTGCTTGACCATATCGACCCCCTGTGGTCCGGCAAATTCCTTGGTTCGGCACCAGCCAGGTCCTGGACTACAGAAGTTCAACCCGTATATTATTATTATTGGCTTAGAGAAATAACCTGACCTTGGTTATCTGGCCTCTTGAATGCTTGACAACACAATTTACCAATACAGAGCAGGGATTTCAAGAGGAACCGCTAAGTGCAAAATGTGCACACCTCCCTGGGGCTCCTCTGGGAATAGTAACACTGAAGGGTTTCACAAAGGGCATTTATTTCTAAATAAACAATTCAGCAGAGAAAACCACTTCCTCCATCCACTGCCTGAGAATGAGTCACCGGGCTTCAGTTCAGGAGTCTCCCAGCTGGCATCAGCCCTCCAAATCTCACTTTGAGAAGCATCGGCTGATGCTGACAATTTTGCTGAATAATAAAAAAACGGAATAAAAAGGAATGAAACCGCTGATCCCTTTTCCCACTGATCTGTGCGGCTGGGACTTCCTTCCTGCACCGGGAGATACATCAGTTCATCCAGAAGGCTCCAGGCCTGGTTTTCTTCACTTGCATCTCTGTCTGGATCACTGTCCTAACAGCGGCACCTAACAGACTAACAAAGATCTACAGACTCATGAGGAAGAGGGTTCTCCCCACAAAAGCTCAATGATTCTAGGTATTCTGGTGAGTCTCTAGGTGCCACAGGACCGCTCGCTGTGTTTAAAGACACAGACTAACCCGACTTTCCAACCGACAAAGCACTAGATGGGCATTACTTGGCGTGCTCAGGCTGACGCACCACACTAGGGACCAGGACGGCCATCTCCTTGCGCATCTTTCTAAAGCGTGCAGGAAAAACAAGCTACATGATCACTGGGGTTTCAGTTGGAGTAACAGAGCCAGGAGGTCTCATGCTGCCAGCAGGAAAACACGCTTGGCATTTCTAAACCTTACAGATGACAATTGCTTAACTCAAAAAGTGTTGCAATCGACACAGGGGGATTCTATCTTAGAGCAAGTCTTGACAGACAACGAGGGCTCGCTCGCAGTTCTCTGGCCTCTGTGACACAGGAAGTCAGACTAGACGATCCAATGGTCCCTTCCTGGCCTGGTATGAACCTACTACTTTGTAAATGTTTAGTGAAACACCCCATTTCCCACAGATCCTGGGTGCCTGGCACAACCCACAGCCGGGTGCCGCGATGCACATGAATCATCGTGCTACTCTGAAATAAGTGCACGCGCGTGCACGCACACACACACTCGCGGGGTGATTTGCCAACACTTCACGTTCAGAACCCTTTATTCCTGAACACTCGGGGTCTCTAGAATTGTCACGTAACACAGCCAAGGACAGCGTAGGGAAAACCTGCCATACCTGGCTGTGAAATCCAAACCCATAATCGCTGACTGTATGGGCACCCTAAGAGAATACGCTGAGAAGCAGTCACTGCACAGCCATCCGTCTGGCTTACACTGCCAGGGCTACAGTCAATGGCTCTCCCCTGTAGCAAAGCTACAGCCACCATGGGCCACATAAAACAAGTGGAGGCCCCAACAGCCCTGGCTGCTGCACAGGGGGAATCGCCCAGCCAACGGGTTTTACAAGCACTAAGCCCTTCAGAGTCGCTGCAGAGTTTCGGGGGCAGCTGTGGTCTCGTCGCAGGCTCTCTGCATTCACTGGTCCTGGTGCGGACAAACCAGGAGACTGAACCTCTGCAGCGGCTGATCTCTCGTCGTATTGCAGCAGATAGCACAGGTCTGGGCAGGCACGCCTGGCTCGGCCCCCAAGATAACGCCAGGGGCTGGCGCTTGGCGCTTCCCCGCACAGGACTCCGCTCCCCGCAGGGAACGGCAGGCGCAGCTCCCTATTTCAACAGATCCTCTTCTGGTTGCTCCTCAAAGTACGTCAGCAAGCGACTGGCAGCCTGAGGCCTCGCTCTCCTGGCTGTTAGAACTCGCAGAGAAAGAAACCCCGAGAGCAGGGGCGGGGGCCACATGAAAGTGAGAAGCCAAAACAAAAAGCAAACCCCCTCACTGATGTGATCAGCGGAAAAAGAGAGAGACACTCACCTCACTAACGCAACTCAGGGTGCAGGGATCCCCTCGCACTCCAACCCCCTGGCGGGGAGCAACCAAGGCTCAGGGCTTCCCTCCAGAACCAGATTAACTCTACAGGGGGCACAGTGTGTGGGTGGGGGCTGGCATGGGGGCAGGCTCTGGGCAGAAGGTAGGGGGCAGGAATAGGATGGTAGTGGGGGGTCTGGGCAGGAGGGAGGGTGCAGGAATGGGGTGGGGGTGCAGGGTCTGGGCAGGAGGGAGGGTGCCGGAGCAGGGTGCTGATCCCTAGGTCTTACATTGTGGGAATAAGTAAATAACTTTTCCTTATTCACTTTTTCCACACTGATCATGATTTTATAGACCTCTATCATATCCCCCTTAGTCTCCTCTTTTCTAAGCTGAAAAGTCCACGTCTTTTTAATCTCTCCTCATATGGGACCCCTTCCAAACCCCTCAGCATTTCTGTTGCCCTTTTCTGAACCCTTTCCAATGGCAGTATATCTTTTTTGAGATGACGTGACCACATCTGTACGCAGTATTCAAGATGTGGGCGTCCCATGGTTTTATATGGAGGCAATAAGATATTCTCTGTCTTATTCTCTATCCCTTTTTAATGGCTCCTAAAATTCTGTTTGCTTTTTTGACTGTTGCTGCACACGGAGTGGATGTTTTCGGAGAACTATCCACAATAACTCCTAGATCTCTCTCTCGAGTAGTTGTCGTTAAATTAAGTCCCCATCATATTGTACGTGTGGTTGGGATTATGTTTTTCAATGTGCATTACTTTACATTTATCCACATTACATTTCATTTGCCATTTTGTTGCCCAATCACTTAGTCTGGTGAGATCTTTTTGAAGCTCTTCACAGTCTGCTTTGGTCTTAACTACCTCGAGCAGTTTGGGATCATCTGCAAATGTTGCCACCTCACTGCTTACCCCTTTCTCCAGATCATTTATAAATACTGAATAGGATGGGTCCCAGGACAGACCCTTGGGGGACCCCACTAGTTACCTCCCTCCACTCGGAAAACTGACCATTTATTCCTACCCTTTGTTTCCTGTCTTTTAACCAGTTGTCAGCCCACGAAAGGACCTTCCCTCTTATCCCATGACAATTTACGAAAGAGCCTTTGATGGGACCTTGTCAAAGGCTTTCTAGAACTCTAAGTACCCTATATCCACCGGATCCCCCTTGTTTTGTTTCCCAGGAGTGGCGAGGGATTGGTTTGCATGAAAGAGGAGGATGCGGATAGGTAGCGTGGCCCAAGCAGCTCATGCTGATGTTCGGCTACGGCACTGAAGGGCTAGGAAGAGCGCCAGGTAGAGAAACTGCTGATTGCTCCCGGAGCAGAAAACAATCCGATTCCCTCCCCTCGAGCCAGCCCGGATCCAGAGAAAACCGCCACACCTCCTGATCGCCTGGAGCTGGCCATGTGCAGCCTCCCCAGAGTCCTCCAACGCAACAGCCAGTACCAGAGAGAGAACGGACAGCGGCACTGTGGGACTCGGCCTTCGCCAAAGGCCCCAAACGCCTGGCCTTTTTTTTTTTTTTTTTAACAAATCTATTTGCAGAGTCCGTGTAATTCTCTAGGAGCTTGGTTTCCAACACAACTGCTCCAGCGCTCTTCACTAGGGACTTGCAGGGAGGAAGGGGGAGAGAGCGTGTCACTGTGCAACCAGCCCGGCCTCGCAATACAGCGCCCACACACGGCAGGGAGGGACGGGAGCAGGATCTGTCCCAGCTTTCCATAGGATTGGTCTGAGGAGTGAGGAAGGAGAAGGGAAAACACCATCACAGAGCTGTCGCACGGCAACTGCGACTCAACAGAGCAGAAGGCGCCAGATTATGTTACCCATCGACTACAGGCAGCGGGTGGCGGGGGTCTGACGCCCAGTCTAGTGTATCAAGCAGCAGATGGAAACTAAGCCCCCGTGATTTTCAGTAGAGCGCCGACTAGACGCCCTAACCGAGAGCAGGCCCCGGAGTGCTTGGCGCTGTACGAGCCTGCTCCGAAGGGCTTGTGCTTCAAGCAGACAGAAGCTGGCAGGACGGTCTAGACTGTAGATCCTGCTGGCAATTGACGGTTGCTAATGAGCAGGAAGGGGCTATTAAGCGCGGCAGCGGCTGGCAGATGAAGCGCTAGGATACGCCCTTGCTGAGGCCAGGCTCCGCATGGTCCCATGCTAACGCCTCTTTGAGCAGCCGTCCGACAGCACACGCCCAGGAAGTGCAGAGAGAGGTGCCGGGCAGCTCCGGCTTCTGGGCTGCCCTCTTGCCATCACTGCCGTGGGTGGGCAGGTTCAGGGGCTGAGCACCGGCAGCAGCCATGGCAGGCACAGCCCAGCCCAGCCCAACCCATCTCCCCCAGCTGCAGCCCTGCAAACCCGCCGGCAGGGGATGCGCCACACGCCCTGGCCTCAGCCTCGCGCGCCTGCCTGCAGCGGGGGCTTGTCTTCAAACCCAGTGCTAACACAGAGCTAGCTGGCGCCCAGCCCTGACCCCTAGTAACAATGGGCCGGGAGTGGTGCCTGGCAAAACGGTGTTCCTGTTTGGGCAGCCATGAGGCAGCAGCTACAGGCGGGAGTGTGGCCTGCACAGACACACAGGTGGCCGGGGACTGCCCATGGCCCTCCAGGCAGTTTGCGGCAGAGCTGAGAACTGAGCCAGCTCTCTTGAGGCCCAAGCCACCCACTGGTGATCCATGTGGAGCTCCCTGGGCAACAGTTGCGCCATCAGATCACCTTGAACAGCTGGTCCAGCTGCTACTTGGGGGCCGCATGGTGTAACGAGGCTCACAGCCAGGTGCCAGCCCCCATGCAATCCCTCAGCAGGATGGGCGTAGAAAGCACCCCTTCCGCCCCTCTTCCCTGAGCTCCCCCTCCGCTCCCCTGAGTTCTCAGCAGCGGCAGGGACAGTCCCCAAGGGCCGGAAAGGGGAATTATGGCTTCTGGAAAATCCCCACTGGATTTGCATTAGGAAAGCTGGGAACTGAAATCTCCAGGCTCCTTTGGAACCCCTTGAGGGCTGCTCACCGTGCTCCACGTAGCTTCCAAAGCACCCCAGCGGAGCACCCACGGGAACGCAAGCGTCAGGGCATGCTGCCTACCCCCCACCAGCAGCATGGCACGCTGGGAAAGCTCCCATCCAATCAGAGAGAGGGGAGCCCCCTTGCCCTCAGCTATAGGAATCTAGGAATCCAGGGACACACTTACGTTGCCTTTTGGCACCCAGTGACAGGCCGCTGGGAAGAGAGGAACCAGCCACAGTGTGTTAAAACGGAAGCAGGGCCTGGCCGCTTGGGCATTTCAGATATGAAATCCCTGATCTCAGATAAAGGCTGGTCACAGCAAACAGCTGCTCAGTCTCGGAGTCCATGCCATGCCCGTTGCCAACTCAACAGGGATGAGTAAGAGACCCGGGTCCCCGCCGAGTGCCAGCAGCGGACGCCTCCAGGCCAGAGGGAGGCTGGCAGAGGAAGCCTGCGCCGCTGTCGCGGAGGCTGTGCTTGTTACCTGGCTCAGCAGAGGCGCTGTTCGTATGGCAGCTCCCCCAGCAGCGAATCGGCATCAGCGGGTGCAGAGGCCAAGCAACGGAGCCCAAAGCACTAGGAGAGCTCGGTGAGCCGGCTGGGGAACATGCCCCCAGCGGCTCGGCAGAGCCGATCAGTACCAGGCGCCGGACGCGGTTCAGGGGGCTTAGCTCCGAGCCCGACTCTCCTGTCATGCCAGAACGTGGCGAACTGAGCAGTGCTTCTCCGGGGCAGGGGCTGGAGTAGAGCTGTACATGGAAGCTCTGGACTGGCTCGTTTCAGCCTAAAGCCTGGGAGATCCAGCCCCCCTCACAACCCTCCCGGCTGCCAGGGAGAAGAGGGGAGAGGCAGAGCCACAAGCTCAGCCACCGCCTCATTGGCAGGTGTCTGCTGAAGCGAGAAGAACGGCTGCCGCCCAGCGAAGTGACTATGGCTCTCGGGCAGTAACCCCCGCTCAGCCCAAACCAGGCTCCCGCTCAGCCCAAACCAGGCTCCCGCTCAGCCCAGCAGAGAAGCCAGCACTTGTAGCCAACAAGTCCTGCAGCTCCGCCCCAGAAGCCAAGCGCGGCCAGGAGAGAGTCCAATCCCGGGGGCAACGGAACCAGAGGACTTGCAGCGCACTCTGTGCCCGTCCGCGGTCCGGCGGGGGAGATGGGAGCCAGGGCAAAGGCCACAGGGCGACGCCCTAGACAGGCACAGTCCCTGATCACACCCTTGCACCGCTTCTCCTTTCTTACACCAGTTTATATTGCAAGACGGACGCAGCTTCCTGCTGCCCAACAGGCTCCCAGACATGACCTGAAGGGAACCAGAAAGCAGAAGACGGCCTTCCTGTGACGGAAACATGCCCCTGGCCATCAGGAAAGAGGCCCTACAAAAGCAGAACAGAGAGAGCGCCCAGGCCCAGTCAGTTGGAAACAAAGGGAATAGTAGCGCCCAATAGCCAGGCCTGTGCTTTAACCATTGGGCAATGCCTCCCTCGTGTCCCACTAATGCCCCTGCCCGCATGGGAACGTACAGAGGGCTCCCCTGCACGTTTGCAAATGACCCAGGAAACCCCCCACAGCCAAAGGACTGATTTCTACAGTGGCTCTGAGTGAGAGGAAAGCAGGGCTCTTGGGACCCCTGCTGCCCAGCGAGAAAACTGCCCCACAACTGGCACCCGCCCAAGCCCCGTTTGCAGGGGGCTGTTTGGATTTTCTAAGACAGATGCTTTGAGAGCTTAAGGCTGCAAATAGCTGAGATTCCATTCTGCTGAGCTGGGCCAAGAGTTCCCAGCTAGCCCGGCTGGGGAATGCGCAGCCAGATCCAGGCACAGAGGCCTCCCACAGTCAGCCCCCAGCACACACTTGGGAAAGCGCCGGGGGGCCGGATCCTCAGGAATCACTCCCCACTCAGGGGCGGAGCATTCCCATTCTGCAGGGGCCGGGAGAGGAGAAGGCGGGTCTGTGATGGCCCCTTTGGAGGGGGAGACTGGCTGCAATCTTTGCTGTCAGCCCAGCCGCAAAGGAGGGGGAGCAGGCGAGCTCTGCACACAGGGCCTCACTCCTCCCCCGGTTTTCCCACGAGCCTTGGAAAGTGCTTCCGGGCAGCCCCACAGAGAATCAGGGGGTGTGGGAAGACACCCTGAACAATGTCCCAGCCCCGTGAGCAGAGGGCCCGACCCTGCGCCATGTGAGCACGCTCAGCACCCAGAGGCTTCAAGAGGACAATGCTTGAGGGGTCAGGCAGCTTGAAATGGCCTATCTAGGACTATAAGGTACCGTCCTCCTTCGCTCAAGCTGAGGACACTTCCCCCGCTGTAAATGCTGCCCCTTCGGGGGCAAGCAATCGCTCTCAGGGTAACCACCAAACAAAAGCCTTGCGTTACAAACCAGGAGCCCCGCTGAGCCAAGAGGAGTCAGTCCAGAAAGCAGCAGTCAGCAGGAATCATTAGAAGCGCCCAGAGAGATGCAGAGAAATAAGAACGAGACTGAACGCAGACCAGAGAGCTGCAAGGGCCCACGCCGCCCTGAAAACAGCTCCTGTGCCAGACCCCGGGGAGTATGGAAACCTAGCTGTGGGGCACGAGTCGCCCCTGGCAGCCTCACCTCCGCAGAAGAAAAAACCCCGAGCCACGTCCGGCTCACGCGTGCAAAGGAGACAGCACGCCCAGCCTCGCTGGGAGCACACTGCCCCCTGGAGCACAGCTGGGGTGCCAGGGGAACCGCAGGCAAGTTTACCTAGTCAGCGAGGGCTCGGCCGTGAAACTACATACGCAGTGCACTATTAAAAAGAAAGCCCACTCCAAACAAGAGTGAGGTGCTTTGGTCCTCGTGCGAGGCACACCCGCTTTTTCACTCCTCCCGGGGCAGTCACACTGCAACGTCCGACAGCGCCGCACCCGCCCCACCGCACCCTTCCGCGCAGGAACCAGAAGGCAAGAGTTCAGGAGGCAGGCGGCAGACCAAGCTGCCGTGAAAGCAGAGACGTGGGCCAGGCAAACCACGCAGCAGTCAAGAGGGACATAGGATTCCCGTTCTCGTGGAGCGCCCCTCTGAAAACGGACAGGCCCTGTCCCTCAGGGCTCGCGCTGCGGCACGCCCTCCGCCACGGCCTGGCAGGCACTAAGAGCCTGGGAACACAGGACTTCAGCGGAGGCACCCCAGGCTCAGGTGCTAAGATGCACCATGAAGACTCAGGGTACCTGCTTGTGAGCTAGGAGGGGGGCTGGGTCCAATGAGCTCCAAGCAGGATCCAGAGGAGCCCTGGAAACAAGCCCTAGGAATAGCCCCACTCGGGCACAAACGTAGTCAGAGGCTTATGGGAGATGGGAGCAGCCCATTCACATTCTCCCCAGAAGCGCCCCCCAACCCTCCTCCACTCCCTGTAGGGCTGTGGCAGAGTCCAGGCCTGGCAGCGCTTCTGCTGGGATGCAGCCACATGGCCCAGGGCAAGCGGAAGGCCCGGAGAGCCAACCATGCCCATGACAGATCTGCTCGCATGGCGTTTCCCCTCCCTGCCCCCTCTAGCCAAGGAAGAGCTGGCTGCAGCACACAGGGAGATCACAGCCGGGGGGAGAAAAGCATTAGGCGGAACACAACAGGAAGAGCCGCGTGCCTGGCTAGAGGCGACCCGAGGTTTCTGGATTTCTGTCTGTCCGACCCGGCAGTGAGTCCCAGCCCGAAGAGCCAAAGCCAGCTCTTGGCGGGAAGGCGTGCCCCTCCCCGACACCAACGGGTGCAGCGCCCGCAGGCTGTGCCGTGTTCATGGCAGCCCGTAAGGCCGGAGAACGCCTCGGCAGCCACAAACCCAGCACCGTAATTTCAGGCAGCAAACAGGCAGGGCGCGGCGGAGCTGGCAGAACACGCCCAGGTTTCATTACAAATGGCTCTGGTAAGAAGCAAACGTGAGCACAAAGTTGGGGGCAAACCGCCCCCCCTTGCAGGCGGAACTTCAGCCCAGGACAAATATCTGCCCCAGACCCTCCTTTCAAATCCCACACACGGACTCACCCAAACCTCCAAGAGCAAGGCAACTCAGAGTGGTGGCCACTTTAGTCCTCACCCACGGGACACAGGACCTGCAGCAGGACCGGCAGGAAGGGTCACACCGGCCTAGATAGAGCAGGGGAGACAAGAAAGCCGTGGGGCACAGATGGGAGGGGGTGGCCTTCCCCCGTTTCTCGCTCAGCTACCTGGGGTTGAAATCAGTGCTACTCCAGCAGCCTGCGGGAGGCGGATCCTCCGGCGTCATTGGGCCTTTGCCAGAGCGTGGCGTAGTCACGCCACAGACCACCAAGGCTCTCAGGGCTAGGCACGTGTGATTGACTCGGCAGCCTGGAGCGGCTTCCCCAGTGTGAGCCCCGCACAGCGGTCAGAAACACTGCAGGAACAACACGGCTCTCTGGCACAGCCTCTTACGGCCCAGAGTGCTTGCCCCCTTTTAGCGACGGCACAAAGGCTGACAGCTAGAAGGCCCCCTTACGCCCAGCTGACGCGCGCGGCGATGCCCGTAAATCCTAGCGCACGAGCACCGCACTGGTACAGGCGCCAGGGAAGTGGCAAGGTGGCAGTGGGAACCCTCGCCGGCACACCTCTGAGCATGGCCGGGGCATGCAGGCAGCGGTCTTGCGGCAGCCCAGAAGCCAGGCCGTCACTGGGGACAAGTCTCGTGCGTCAGGCCCGCAGCGAGCTGGAGGCTGGGAAACGCAGGCTCCATGGGAACCAGCGAGCAGGCTCCCAAGGACTGACCTCGTTAACAGACCCTGCTGAGGAACTGGGCTGGCTTCTTTGTGCCTGGCTTTAATTAAGGCCAAGTGTTTAGTTTGCTGCTCCCCAGAGCCGCCCCCACTGGGGAGCCCTGCTTTTTATAGCCCGCCCGGTGCGGTGTCAGATGTGCTGGAGATGCGCATTCAGCCCCCCGTGCCCCTCCCCAAGCTGGGGCAGGGCTGGCTGGCGGGCAGAGGAGCACAGGGAGTTTGACTTTGCTACCCTGGCTTTCCTGGAGGGCTCCAAGCGGCACAGAGAACGGAGAATAAATCAGTAGGGGGCAGGCTGGCAGCATCCAGCATCCACACGAACTGCTGGCTGGCTGGCGGAGGGACAGCCGAGAGTCCAGCCCTCGGTGGCAGACCGAGATCCTTGCACCGCGGGAGGCGGAAAGCACCATGCACCCACAGAGCAGGGCATTTCACACGCCTTCCTCCGGGATCAGAGCGAGCAGTGACTGGAGCTCTGACATGCCAGTGAGCCGTGGGTTCAGCAGCTTCCCGAGACCCTGCCTGGCTCAGGGCCCCACGGGTAGGTGATGTCATACACAGGGGCAGGCAGGCCCTGCCCCAGAGAGCTCCCAGCATGCTACCAGCCCAGACAAAGGGCCCTCTGATCATCCCCAACCAGACCACGCCTTCCACACACACACACACACACACACACACACAGAGCGCTTTCATGGCAGAGAGGTCTGCAGAGAAACGCGCGCACACACACACACACACAGCGCTTTCATGGCAGAGAGGTCCAGAGAAACAGACACACACACACACACACACACACCTTTCATGGCAGAGAGGTCTGCAGAAACACAGGGCAGGGCCCAGGCACTGGCATGGCTCAGCGGCTGGAAACTGCCCGAACTGTGCACGTAGAGGTGCCTTACTCTGGCTTAGCCACGATGCCAGCCGGCTAGCGAGCGATTTACCTGGACATTCACTGGCTGGGCTCCAGACGGGGAGTGGAATTCCGGGGCGTGTCTCAAGGGGAGGCGGAGCAAACGCTCTACGATGGACTGTCCCAGGGACAAGGGAAGCCGCTTCGCACAGCAGGACGTGAGGCTACAGTAGCAGTGCACGCTGGGCCTGGATGCGGCTCGCGCAGACTGACTCTGCAACAGTCTAGCGCCTTGGGTTGGGTTCCCCTGGAGCTGGTTCCAGACAGGGAACCACACGCCGCTGCCCAATGTCCTGCGCTTGCCATGGCGACAGCAGGCTGCAGGGCACGGCGGGATTTGGGGCACACGCGCCAGCCATGTGAGCGTCAGACCGCTCGGCTGTGCCACCAACGGCTGGTCCGTGAGTAACACCAGATCACTTGTGCCATGCCACCCAACGCAGCTCAGACTCCTAGAAGGGCCCTTCAGAGGGCATCAAGCCCGGTCCCCTGCCCTCCTGGCAGGCTCAGCAGGCTGGTTCCGGCCTCTGTACACAGCCTGGCGGGGGGCCTAGCGAAGGGCAATGGGGCCCTTTCGCTCACGGTGGAAGCATGCTGTTTTAAAGGTACGCCCTTGTTACTCACGCAGTGGGGGGCGGAGGGGTGTGCCCAGGATCCTTGGTGCTGCAGTAACTGAGCCACACGGTGCGTACGGCCAGCGAACTTGTGTGGCCTTTCTTGGCCCTCGGGGGACCGTGAGGAGGTGCTGCAGGCAGCACAAATCCAGGCCCCCCCGGCGCGGTGCTTATGTTAGCAGCGGACAAACGGGGCCCACGTGAGCCTGGTACCTCCAGACAGCAGCTCCCATTCCAGCCAAGGGCGTGTGTGTGTGGACAAGCCTGGTTACAAAGGCCACTCCCCCTCGCTGGATAGCCACGTCCCAATCAACTGCTGGGAATGAGACACTTCCACCCTGATTTGATTAGCCTCACTGGCACAAGCACCCTCTTTCTGCTGTTGTCGTATCACACACAACACCCCCCCCATGCAACTGACGAAGTGGGTTTTACCCACCAAAGCCGATGCCCCAAGAAGTCCATTGGTCTCTAAGGTGTCCCCGGACTCCTCGCTGCCTTAACCCACGGTAACTCTGCTGTGCCTGCCCTACGCAACATGCAGGCTCCGCCCAGACTCGGTCTTAGCTTACTGATGCTTTCATGACTCTAAGGAGCAGGCAGATCCAGGGAGCCTCACTGCCGTGTGTTTACATTTCTCCAGTTTAGCTAACAGGTGAGACAATACCCAGACAGATCGTTGCTAAGGGCCAGCCCGGCCACAGATGCTGAAAAACCCATGCGGTACCCGTTAACGTCGGCACTAACTCCCACTGCATCCTTCCAACCTCGCCTTCGGAGGCTGGAATAACAATTTAGTGGCTCTCAATCGACCCACGTGCCCATCAACCCCATTTTAGGTCACGTCAAATGCAGAGATGGTGCAGGCCTAGAAAAACACACACTAGAACACGGCGGCACCTCATTTGTGTCCTGGCTAGGTAAGAAGGTTGCCCTGAGATTTTCAAGTCATGGGTAAGGACTATAGTGGGGCCGCTGCCCCCCTCTGGCCAGAAGGGGTTAAAGCAGGCTAGACGGAGCATGCACAGAATTGACCAATCAGAGAGGTTTTTAAGAAGCCAATCAGAAGGCTGTTTGCTGGGGCAGCCCTGCGTATATAAGGAGCAGCTCAGCAGAGCAGAAGGCAGTTGGGTCCTGACCAGGGAGGGTACAGGAATGGTTCCCAAGTGGAACTAGGCAGGGAGACTACCAAGGCCAGGAGGGTGCAAGGATCACAGAGGAAGTGACCCAGGGAAGAGAAGACCATGAAGGGGAGTACAGGAGAGCAGGACAAGGCTGCTGCCAGAGAACCCTGGGCTGGGACTCAGAGTGGTGGGCATTTCCGGGTCCCCTTCTTCCCTCGTCCGCCACACCTTGCCACCAGAAAGAGTGGCAGGTACAGGCGGTGGCTTATCCCTGTGGTGAGGGGCTAGAGTGAGGCTGCAGTTGGCCACAGTGAAAGGCATGAGGCTGGGGGCTGCCAAAACCGCTAGGGGTGGGGAACCAGTGGGGGGGCACTGCCAGATGGCAGCATCCTGACCAGGACATTGTGGTTCTGGGAGCATCGCGGGTCTAGAGCGCAGTGTGCAGAGCAACAACGGGTGAGACACCGGCCAGAAGGGGGCGCCCTGCTGAGGACGGAGCTAATTCCCCGGGGGACCAGCAGGAGGCGCCACGGCAGTGAGGCGTGCCCCGTGATAGAACGAGTGTCACAGAGAACAGCCCCTCCCGACCTTCAACGAGACTGGTGTCACCCCAGGATTTGCTACTCAAGCCTGAGCAGCACCAAACACCCGGAGCAACATTCTACCTCAGCCAGGGAAGGGGGCCAGAACAGGAAGATCAGCATGCATTGGGCCAAGGAGACGTACCAGAACGACGCATGCTGAGCACCTCTCCGAATCACACCTCCAGTCCTGCTCCCACTGAGATCAATGCAAAGCTCTGGCCTTACTCATCACGTGGGGCTCCCTCCTCCCCACGATCCCAGGCACCCCCCCGGATGCACAGCCCACGCACTCACCCAGAGACTGTCGGAAGGGAAGCAGGAGTCGCTGGCTGGGTCTCCTTTTCTTGCTGCTTCAGAAAGGATTTGGCTTCTTTGGAGGCAGCATCCACTTCTTTTGTCACCCTGCGGCGGGGAGAGAGACAGCCACGTGTCACAGAAAGACTCACGCACAGTGGGAATCACAAGCCCAGCAGGGGAGCACAGGAAATGCCTTCATGCGAAGTGCCACTGAGCCGCATGCCCTGCGCTAATGAGGTTGCCCTGTTTCGTCAAACGAAAAGCCTCACCCCCCTTAAACAAAACCTAAGGCCTCTCCCAGCCTGGCTGCAGTTCAGCGCCCGCAGCCTGAAAGCACCCGAGGGTGGCCGGTGTGCCCCCACGCAGCTACGCACGGTGCCTCTGGACAGCCTCAGCCTCCACCAGGCCTCGCCTCCATTCACCCCTCGGTCAGGCCCTGCTGGCTGGGCAGGCACATGTTCAGGTCAACAAATGCTGGCTCACCTCACACAGCGACTGAGAAATTGCTTCCTAAGGCCTGCTCCCTGGAAAGCCCAGAGCCAGGGCTGACTGCTCCTCGTACCCTGGCTGAGCCAATGCAGCTGTGAGGAGCAAGCTGGAGCTGGGACAGGAAGCAATTGTTGACTACAGACTCAGGCTTGAAGGCCAGGAGAGCCCATCGTGACCATCTGGTCTGGCCTCCTGCACATGGCAGGCCCAGAACCTCACCCGCCCACTGCTGTACCAGACCCCGAGTTCCTGAAGGCCTCAAACCCTGATTTAAATACTTGGAGATACAGAAAAGCTACTGTTTGCTCTAGTTTCAACCAGCAAGTGACCCATGCTGCAGAGGAAGGTGAAAGCCCCACCCCCACGCTCCCTGCCCATCTGACTCGGGGGAAAATTCCTTCCCAGCCCCAAAAACGGCAATCAGTTAGACCCTGAGCACGTCACCAGCGCCAGCAGCCAGACCCTGGGAAGTGTTCCGGAGCAACTCCACCCTCGTGGCTACTTGCTATTAGGAGCTGCAGCCTGCCTGCCATGGCAGTCGCCCATCTCCTCCTGCCACCTCTCCATCTACTCAGCAAGCTGCAGCTGAAAACAAGCTCGGGTTTTGTCCCCGCTGCCCCAGGGGAGGCTGTTCTAGAGCTGCGCCCTCCACGATGGCTCGACACTTCCCTCTGAGTGCACGCCTGAAATCGTTAACGGCCGTTTCTATGTCACAGCTATTGGTTCTTGTGTCATATTGGCCCCGATCAACCAGTACACTGAGGTCTTTGACCCCATCTGTCACATCCAAGTGATAGTGCCCAGCTCCTAGCAAAGATTCGTCTTAGTCCCTAGGCGTACACCCGTGTGCTATTCCAGGTCATCGCCTCTCTGCTATTCCAGGTCCTGCGGCTCTTGTGAGCCAGTCCGGCCCTCCTCTATACCCACACCACTTCCAGCTTTGCATAACCCCAGGTCGTACTAGCGCTGGGCCCTTTTTCGCACCAAGGTCATTAATGAAACTTAATTAAGACTGATCCCTGAGGAACTCCACTAGTCACTCCCTCTAGCCTGACCGATCCCCTTTCAGCAGGACCCACTGTGGTCTTCATCCCGGTCCCACCGACGCCCAGCAAAGGGAGGCAGTGATACTGCACAGGGCCCACAGGCCAGAGTTGGACCGTTTATTAGAGGAAAGTCCAGCTGCATTCTCAGAGCCTTGGCGGTGCTTTCAAGGCCGCCAGGGAGGGAAATGCGTCGGACATGCTGACTTGAGACATCGAGAGGGGAACAGATGGGGAATTCTCACAGCGCTGCCAGCACTCAGGGACGGCAGCACCCGAAGGCCCGCAAGAAGTGAGACGGGGAGAGGATGAAGGAAAACATTTTCATCTTCCTCCTGGCAGCCCAAATACGGAGGGGAAGGAATGCTGAGAAGTGAATGAGCATCCCGGCCCTGCTCATTCAGTGCAGGCAGGAGATTCACTTCATTTCAGCTTTGCCCCCACCTTTCCAACAGGCGGACCGAAGTCTCTCAAAACCAGGATCGTTTGTTTGGAAGTATTCGCGGATCAGACTGGTTGGGGGGAGGGGATCAATCCAAGAACAGAAACCTTGCTAGTGCAGCATTACGAGTTAGAAAATCCAGAACGCACTGCCCACGCACAGCCCTCGGAGAGAATGCGCGTCGTGCCGTATTTATATACCAACGGTTATTGTACTTTTCGTTAATTTCATTAGAATAAACTCATCGCCTTTACGTGGCAATTAGCTGGGACTCCCCGAGGAGCCCATGAGCAGTAGACAACAGGCTCCAATTAATACCGTCGCAGTGTCTATTTTTAAACGCCCCGGCTCGAGGCAGCTGCTCGACTCTCCTCCCGGCTGTGCAGCAGAATCTGCTCGTGTGCAGTTTGCGCAGAGGACAACGCCTGGACACCCTTCTCCTGGCTGTTATCGCCCCCCCGCTTTCACCCAGCGCTGAGGCTTGTCTCCAAAGCCCAGAGACGGTGAGCACCACTGGCCAAAGTACACAGGCGTGCAATAGACATGGCACAGAACTCCGGGGCTAGGCTCCCTGCTCTCCAGTCTGCTGGGGGAGCTGTCGCTGGGGAGCCAAACAAGCTGTGCAACTCTGGCACATTTCTGGAACTTGGTAGCTTTGCCCAGGGGAGGGCAAAGAGGGAGCAGCAATCTGGGAATAAAACAAGGGTTACAGGAGGGAGATTGCAACTGGGAGCCTGCCGCTATTCAGTCTGGATGCTCCTAGCGAGAATAATGGCCCATAAAGCTCTCTGGAGCAGAGACAGCATCTCTTACGTTTGTACAGCGCCTAGCACGAGATGCGGCTCCTGACTGACTCCTGGCACTGCGCTCTGAGCACCTCAGTCTTTATTGGATTTATCCTCATCCACACCTGTGAGCAGGGCAACGCTACTACCGCACTATGCAGATGACCAATGGAGGCACCCGGGGATTAAGTGACTTGCCCAAGGTCACCAAGGCAGTCTGTGACAGGGGGCAATTGAACCCTAGGTCAGGGTACTTAATAGGAGCAATGATCCACGGGAGCATATGGTGGCTGTGAGTAGCTCCTTTTCTGCCGGCGCTGCCTTCAGGGACATACGACAGCTCAGAATATTCGGCATTGCTGGAGCTCTCTGCCTGAGGTGGCACTCCGGCGTTTACCCTCACAACCCCAGGCAGCCTGGCTCCCTCGCCACTAGACACCAGTGCCCCAAGATTAGGAAAGAAAGCGGCCTAAGGACATGAAGTTTGAGATTCCCACCTGACTAGGTGTGCGCTGTGCCATGTGACCCACAGAGACCGGCCTTTCAGCGGTGAGAGTCACAGGTCCTTGTGAGCAGAAATAGGGGTGCCCAGTGAGCAGAGTCACGTTAGCTGAGTTTCCACAGCCCACCCCACCTAGTGCCAAAGCCAGACGGCTGTGGCTAGGTCCTCCAGCCTCAAGGCAGGGCACGTGCGGAGGGAACAGGCTTGCTTCACACCTCGGCTTGGAGCTCCCGCAGCAGTGGCTAGATGCCCAACAAAGTGCTTTGTGCGCAATTGTTTACCCCTCCCTTCGGTCTGCCAACAGCTTCTCTGAATGTGTTTAAAAAACAACCACCAGCCATGGCAGTGCTGAGCTGCAGAGGCGGCACGGAGCCCGTCGCTCCTGCGCCGCACAGCTGGGGGCAGAGCCACGCGGTGGAGAGCGAACTCAAATGACCCACGAAGAGCAGTCCGTCCCAAGAGTGCTATACCGCCTCCAAGTGACACCAAAGCGAGTTGGCAGCAAGGCCAGGCTGAGCCAGCGCCGGCAGTGACTTTGCATCGGTCCAACGTGACAGACAAAGGAAACTGGCTCCGAGCATGTACCTTTTACTCATCCTCAGCTCCCCAGCCAGGGGAAAGGAACCCTGCGCTCCATTATTACCAGAGACAATACCTTCCCCTTCAGCTACCTGCAGCTCTCCCCCTTCCACACTGGCAGACCTGGGAGCTGCTTATCTAGCGGGAAGAAATCACAGTCGTTACTAAAGAAAATGACAAGACCTTTGGCACTAAGTACTTGATGAGGAACTCTGCCTGACCGTTTACCAGGACCCTACTCACACTTGCTTTTCCAGGGACAAACACAAAAATAAATATATTGTCAGCGCTGAAACAAGTACCGACATATCGCGCCCACGCACGCACCCTGTCATTTGCACACAGGAGTCTGCTGCCTCGCCTCATTTCTCTACAGGGAGTTAGGAGGGTGCTGCAATGACTCTCTGCAGACTTGCTATCTGTATGGCACTAGCATATCAAAAGCAAAGAAAGGCAATGTTGCCTAGTGGATAGAGCAATGAACTGGACTCAGGGGGACCTGTCTTTTCCACTGGGAGCCTTGTGCCAGTCACGGCCCTGCTCTGTGCCTCAGTTTCCCCATCTTTTAATTGGAGAGTGACCTCTTTTGAAAAGCAGTAGGAGATCTACTTCTGAAAAACCCTAGCCCTTATTTCGAATTTCTCAGTGCCTGGGAACCCCAGCCACAGAGCACAATCCCAGGGTATCAGGCGCACCAAAGAAAGAGCGTGCCCTCCCCACAGGCTCTGCATTCCAAGTACGTTACTGGCAATATCGCTAGCTGTGTTTAACCCGCACAAGCAGTACGCGAGAGCGAGGGGATATGGGACACTGACATCAGCCACTCTTGGCAAGCGCCTCAAGGACACTTTGCGATGCGGCAGCCTTGCTTCTGAGACGTCCAACTGCAAAGCTCAGCAGTTCCCGTGTGTCACGTTATTGGATTGTGAGGGGAGCAGCTGGGTCACTGCTGCACCCGTGGGGGGGTATTCGCCCCAAAAGTGGTACAAAGGGGGCCATGTGAGGGGTCAAACAAAAGCTTACTTTCTTCTGATTCTGTATCTGCTCTTCATATATCTGTATTATGTCTGTGTGTGAAGTTAGGAATCTGTAATCTGTATGGAGACTGGAAGTCTCTCTGAATGGGCTTGAGCATTGGGCAAAGCCCGGCCTATGGACAGGCTAATTAGCGAGGCTGTGTGGGACAATAGCACTCAATGGGCCAAGGACACACCTTGGGAATGAGGCCTGACACCTAAGGGCTGCCAGCAGGGAACACAGAGATAGGCCGCTGGCCAGGTGACCTGCTACAGCCAAGAAGAGACCAGGAAGGAGGTATAAATATGCCATGTGGCTGACTCCATCTTGGTACTCAGCTGAGCACTTCATCCCAGAGGCAGCAGTGCAGGGATTGAAGAGCCGGAAAGAACTGTGGACCCATCCTGACCTAGAATGTTCAACAGGGACTTTTAAGCCAGCAGTTATAACATCTCTGCTAGAGCCTGCATCGAGAACTGGGAGATTCGATGCATGTAATGTATGATTCTTTAGCAACCTCACTCTCATGCTTTTCTTTCTGGTAGCAATAAACCTTTAGATGTTAGATGCTAAAGGATTGGCTCAGCGTGATTTGTGGGTAAGTTCCGGAGGGTAAATTGACCAGGGATCTGTGGCTGGTTTCTTGGAACCGGACAGAACTTGTTCGGGGTAGGTGGGGTTGGGTTCTAAGACCCCCCACCTGTGTATGAGGCCCGGGGCCATCTGGGGCACGGATATTGCTGGGGTGTCAGAGGGTTTTGCTCGTGAGGCTTCAGGCAGGCAGCTGAAGCGCTCTGTGGGACTGGTTTGTGGCCTGTTTGGGAAGGTCACCAGTCTGGGGGCTGTAAGGAGCCCCTAGTTTGAGCAATTCGCCCTGAGCGAACGCCCTCAGCTGTGCCCAGACCAGCCTGGTCCATTACACCGTGTCTCCCATTCGTTAGCAAGAGTCTGCCTATGGGCCCTGAAGAAGTGTAAGGGCCCCTCCTATCTCGCAAGTAGCTCTTTTCGTGCAGCTTTAGATCACTTTAAAATTTAAAATTCATAGATCTCAAAGCACTTCACAAGGAGGCCACATTACATACAGGGAAATTAAGGCAAAGAAAAGTAATGCGATTCGCCCAGAGTCATACGACAGATGAGGCGCACAGCTTGGAAGAGCACCCAGGACTATAGAGTCCCTATCCACTAGGCCACACTGCCTCACACAAATTCACCGTGGACAGATGATACAAATACACTTTCCCTTAACCTAGCACCTCCTGTTTATACCAAGAACCTCAAAAGCGACTCTTCCACCCCACGCTGCACTCCCAAACCCGAAGCCAGTATTCGGGCAACAATTTCTTAATGCGTTCCACAAATCCCACTGGTTTAGGTCTGGCCCGTACAGAGATTTGGTACTGGCACAGCTAGACGGGCACGTCGCCCAGCACGGATGCAGAAATGGACTTATTCTACTGCGCCCACACTAGGGCATCTTCACCGCTCCAACTGCAGTGCTATAAAGTTGCAGGGGGTAGCCGTGTTAGTGCGGAACTTTCAACCAGCGCACAGCTGTGTGGACAAGGCCCCAGGGCTGCTCCCGTGCAGGGTATCTTCACTGTGCAGCTAGCCCAGCTTGGCCTGGGCTGGGTACGAGCAGCCGCCCTCCTGAGCCCTTCCCATGGATCCGCATCCTATTGCTGCTGCTCTCCCCCATCACGCACACTGGGGGTGTATCCCAGGGCTCAGAGATGCTCCAAGATTCTTTCCAGGTCAGCTGTGTGGATTGTGGCAGAACCTGTCTCTTTCAGAGAGGTGTGGGAAAGAAGCTTTTGATACTGTTTGCCACAGGAGTCTTGCCAGCAAGTTAAGGCAGTCTGGCTTGGATAAACGGATTGGAAGGTGGCTGGAAAGCTGGCTAGTTTGTCGGGCCCAGCGGGCAGTGATCAAAGGGTCGATGTCTGGCTGGTGGTCGGTATCTAGCGGAGTGCCCCAAGGGTCAGTTCTAGGGCCAGTTTTGTTCAACATCTTTATTAATGCCCTGGATGAGGGGATAGGTCGCTCCCGCGGCAAGTTTGCGGGTGACACGAGGCTAGGGGAGAGGTAGATACGCTGGAGGGCAGGGAGAGAGTCCAGGGTGACCCAGACACGTTGGAAGATTGGGCCGAAAGAAACCTGAGTCCTGCCCTTGAGACAGAAGAATCCGAGGCACTGCCATGGGCTGGGGACCAACTGGCTAAGTAGCAGTTCTGCAGAAAAGGACCTGGGGATTCCAGTGGATGAGAAGCTGGAGATGAGCCAACAGGGTGCCCTTGTAGCCAAGAAGGCTAATGGCATATTGAGACCAACCCCAACTCAATCAGCCCAGCCAGGGCTTTGTCAAGCCAGGACTGCAAAACCTCTAGGGATGGAGATTCCACCCCTCCCTTGGAAACCTATTCCAGGGCTTAACAAGGTCAAGAGACAAGGCGGGTGAGGAAATCTCTTTTACTGGACTAACCTCTGTGAATGGGACGTGAGCTTTTGAGCTTGCACAGAGCTCTTCTTCAGCTCTGGGCCAGGCACGCGTGGTCACAGCCAAGTACAAGGGGAGCAGGGTGCTTAGCAGCAGCAGCTGACAATTCTGGAAAGCAGCCGCCCAGCTGCCTGGTTTCTAAAGGTGTTGGAGTTTGGAATTTGATCTGGGAAGGACGCAGGTGGTGGTCGCCCTTGGCAGCGAGCTCTCCCAGCCACGGCAGGACTGTTCTCCTCTGCTCATCTCCAAGAGCTTGGGCCATGCTAGTTCCAGGGCTTCTACCAACTCCCATAAGGAGATCGTTCCTTAGCCTCACATCTCACTGCCAGCAAGAGTCCTCCTGACACTCAGTCTACGTTGCATCCCACGCCTCCCAGGTATGCTTCCTGAAAGAGCTTGCAGCACATGCCTGCAGACATGCCCCAGCGTTTAGCTGGCTCCTTAGCCAGGCTGGGTGGATGCAGTCAGCGCTTGCAGGTTTCCTTCAGAAGCCAATGCACTATGGTGCTCTGAGCTTGTTGCAGGGGGTTGCAAGGAGGTAGCTTCAAACTCCCAGCCTGAGCCACACGGCCAGTCTCCTGTATGGAAGATTTACCTTCCTTACGGGAAACGCCCGGCGGAAGGGCTCTCTGGGCCCAGAAGAACGTGTTATAACTGCTAAAAATGGCAACTGCGCTAGTGGCAGATGCTACATGTTCTAGCCAGAGAGAAAACATCATGCAAGGGAGAGCAGACTGGCCCGGATTTCCTTTGTGAGGGGTGAATGGCATAGCGCAGAGCAACGAGTCCAGCTCCTCTTCCCCCAGTGCCTTGTGGGAAACACAACGTCCCGCAGGGCTCAAAGTCTGGCAGTTCCTAAAATGGCCTGAGCTGTTCTTTGTCCTGGGGGAATCCTGAGCCCCCAGCCGCAGAGCTGGCTCACTCAGCATCTCTTCTGACGCGCCTGTCTAAGCCCGTAGCTGTCAGGAACAAGGAAGTGGCTTGGAGAGCACACACGGCAGAGAAGTTACGACGAGGCTCGGCCCGGAGACCTCTGGAATGAAAACGTACAAAAGACTCTTGGTCCCTCTGGGTGTAACCGGGTAGCAAGAGAGCGGCTCTGAAACATGGACAGCTCGCTGGATCCCCTAAGCTTCGAGGTCCCTCGACACCAGGCATGCTTCTTTGCAGCCATGCTGAGACCCAGTGGCCATGCAATCACCTGATACCATCAGAGAAAATGCCTATTAAAAACCCAAACCCTTCCTCCACCTGCAGCTCACGTCTCTTGTCCAAGCCTGCCCTTTGGCCTGAGGCACAAACTGCCATCAGCTAAACTTGGAAGCCACGGTCCTCTCCTCCTGTGAGAGTGAGGGCACAAGAACAGTTTGCATCAGCTTTGCCAGCATCATGCTGCACAGCTGCCCCGGAAGGCAAGTCGCAACGTAGGGGAAACAACACAGAGAAGAGCTAAAGTTCTGCCAGCACCACCCGCTGCAAGGTTCTTGTGCTTTCCTCTCAAACCTCCGGCATTAGCCACTGTCCTTGGGCCAGGATCCTTGGCCAGGCCCCGATCTGGTCCAGACGGGAGAAGGCTTGTCCCAGTGACACGAACAGTGGCAGCGAAGGGGAGGGACTCGGCTTTCCTGACTATTCATCTTGGGTTTTAGCTGCTGCGTGGCTGAGGTCCTGAGTCTGGTAGAAATACCTCCGTAGCCATGGCAGGAGAGTTGTCCTCTGCCACACTTTCCAAAGCCTCCCCCAATCCCCAATATTGCAGTGCTGACTGAAAGCAAGGCACCAGCAGCAAATAAACACCCCGGAAGCAACCAAGTAGGGAGAGATGAGGAGCAGAGTCTGCCATCAAGTTCCCAGCACACAGTCACGGTGATGGGAGTCCTCAAATACCCAACGCCGGCTGGAAAGATCCCACCGACAGGTCCGCAGATGCCCTGAGGTTCCCTCTCACACAGGACAGCTCTCGGTTTCCTTACTCGGGTTAGGTGCCGGCTGTGGGGATGGATAGCGCACAGTCGCCCAGGCGGATCTACTCAGCAAAGACATGTCGGGGAACCCCATGCATTATGGGTAGGGACGTAACTGAAGCCTGCACTTAGTGAGGTCAGCTTTGGTCAATACTTGTCAATCATGGTTAGCTAAAATCAGACCCAACCCCCCGCCCCGGGAAATCCCCGTATTTGTCCATATTCCCTGGCCTTTCAGAAAGGTCAGTGAAACCTGCCCACGAGACCCTTCTGAAAGCTTGATGCGTCTCCTCAGAGGGATCCCCCTTTCACTTAGTGGGATCCAAAATCAATCGCTGCTTTTGCAATGGGCAAAAGCCAATGCAGACGGCACAAGGCAGAGGCACCCTGACTGCTGAGCGCGGTAACCTTGCACAGCCACACAGCACAGAACTGCTCCCCCGCCCACTCGTAATGGCGGGATCAGCGGGTTCAGCTCGGCTGCAGCACAGCAGGTCATCCTTGCTTAGGTTTAAAGAGTAAAACCAGTACAGGGGCCAAGCACCCCGGGACCTACTTGGGATTAGCTTTATTCCCAGGGGGGCTTGTTTTTCCGTCAGGAATCGTGGCTCCAAAAAGACGTCCGGGCTCTCTCTGTCTAGGCCAAATGCCTGGAAGTGCTGTAGGGAAGGAGCTCCCAGCTCCGGGGCGCTGTGCAGGGCCGTGGGAGGAAGTGGTGTGTCACTGAACAGCGCGGATGGCACTTCCTGGGGAGCGTGCTCTAGCCAGCTTTCCTCTGCGGGAGGGATGCAAGCTGCGGCTCCCAAAGAGCCCGAGTACCTAAGCGGGTAGATCCTTAGGGCTCGGTGAGGAATGGCGCACCCCTAGGAAACACAAACAAGGAATAGGCTCTTCCACATCCCCTTGGCCAGGTGAGAGGATCTGGGATTCAAATGGACAGGGGCCAGATCCATCTTCTCCCGCCCACGTGGGCTATGCCATGCCAGCTGTGCATTCATATGCCTATTTACATTCATGAGGCAATTTGCGTGAAGCATGGAGGGGCTGTCACAGACGGGAGTGCCTGTGGCAGTCGATGTAGCAGGTTGAGCCCCACTAACTGGAGCCCGGTAGACGGATCGCTGCAGCATTCATCCCCTGGTAGTGGTGACAGGGCTTTGGCGGGCAGGAGGACGGCTGGACAGCTGCAAGCTGTTTAAATGCTGGGAGTGAAGGAAACACTCTCAATGCCGAGTCGCTGCGGGAAATCGCCTGCTTTAAAACCAGTGTTTTTGTGTCTCAGCTCCTGCGTGTCATTTCCCAGTTCCCACTGAGACATGCTGGAGGGGAGAGGGGGGGCGCGAAGCACGCCGTCCTGCAGGCAAAGCAAGACAAGGGCCCGCCTGCGGCAGTGCAGAGAGGGCCAGCCAGCCTGGGTCTAAACAAAGTGTAGCTAATGAGACGCAGCTTGCGTGCGTCGTACCCACACCCCAGAGCTCTCTGCAGGCCAGGCAGCACCTCTCGTGCCCACGCTGCTACGAGTAGCAGCGTCGCTACTCGCTACCAGAGCCTTTCGCTACGGCAAGGAAAGGCTCCAGCAGAGGACGGGAAAATGCCTGTCACGGCAGCATGTAGTGATACGGGCTGTTCCGCCGCTCTACGCACACGACCGGCTAAGGAAACCCAGAAGCAGAATCCATCCTTTGGGCTGTGGCGGGGCAGACGCTCGCTCATCACACAGCGACCTAGCTAGGGAAGCAGAGAAGCTGCCACGCTGCCCGGCTGCTGTGGGCGGAGCAGGGGGTGGAAGCAGAGCCAAGCAGGGATGTGGTATACAGCACAGCGGGGCAAGTACCGAACCCCGCAGGGAGCAGGAAAGATCCTTCCCTTGGCAGTGCGCTAAGGGCACTCACAAGCCAGCTCCACTTCTGCAGCTGCTCCCTGCTGGGGAGGGGCTGGGAGCAGGGCAGGAGCCCAGCGAGAGCAGCTGGGAGCTGATGAATGGCTCGCCTCTGCGCAGGAGGAATGGATTCGAGCTGGCAAGCCCAGGGGAAAGGCAAGGTCAAATCGGAACTGGTGCAAAAGCAAGAAACGTCAGAGCAGCTCTGAGCGACTGTCGTGCCCCGTGTCAGCCTGCCAGGGCCGCGGCTGCTCAGGTCAGATGTCCCGTCGAGGGGGATAAATCTACCCGGCGACAGCGGGGCTCAGCTCCCTCAGGACAGGGGTGACAAGCTGGCAGCCTTGAGCAAGGCTGAAGCTCTAGCCAGCAACACATCCCGGGCTTAGCAGGCACCAGGCCGGAGTCACCTTCAGCAGTCAAGGGGATTATGCGGCAGTCCCATGGTTGGCTGACCTGCCTGCTTCTAGTTCCCCATCTTGGTAATTGGGCTTAATGCTGCAGGCAATTCCCAGCAGCGGCCTCAAGCCTGCACACAAGCATCAGGCTCAGGGTGTGCTTTTACCCCAACAGGCAAACCCTTCACAGTGCAGAGCTTCCGCCCAGCCATCTCCCGGTCTTTGCTTTCCTTCCCCCAAGCCATGGCCAAACCGGCCCTCCTTCACCCAGCCAAGGAACCCTCTCCGGCCCCCGGTCCCAGTCCAGAGTAACGGCACGCAAAGAGCCCTGTTCCGGTTCCTGAAGGCAGGCCGAACAAGCAGCCAGGCCGCAAGCGAGCCCAGCAGGAACTAAATCCATGTGCACCACTGACAGCGACAAAGACGTTGACAGACAGGAAATCTGCTTCCCTTTTACTTACTGCCCTGTGTTCCGGGCTCGGGGTTTCACCTGCCGCCGGTGACAACGCCAAGCTCAGCAAGTAAGTTCCCAGATCTTTCTGGTCACAGATCAGAGCTCTTAGGCAGTTTTTTAAATGGGGAAATGCAAAGCTTTTAAGAGACAACTGCCTCTGCCTGACCCCTCTTCTCCTCTGCCCCCCATTCCTACCTTTAATAGAAGTCCCACTAGCCTCATGAGAGGCACTAGCCCAGATCTGTCCTGGGAGCCAGCGCAAAGAACTGTCTACATCCAGCCTGTGGACGGGGGCAGCAAGGGGTCTCAGGGGTTAGGGTAAAGAACGGCTATTTGGGTGCGGATGCTAGCTTGCTGGTGACACTGAACCACACGACTCACTGGCTCTCTGCCTCCGTTTCCACGTCCGTAGAACAGGGGGCTAACCACCCTCCTTGAGGAAGCCGGAGAGCGCTGTAGGAACACTACCGATTTTTTTCCTTTCGCATTTCCAAAGCCTCCTGTCCGAACAGGCCTCCAACACAGCAGGGGGCTTTCTGTAGCCCCAGCGTCCCACCGACATCCGCAGAAAAAGGAACAGCATGGAGCTGCAGACTCCACATGGCTGGTTTTCCTGCCATGAGGGAAAAGAACCTGCCCCATCAGCCACAAAAAGCACCTGTTGAAGTAACAGGACAGCTCCTCTGGAGAGGGCAATGTCAGTCTCTCCAGTGCTCTACACCAGGGGCTCAGCTTCTCCCGTCTCAAGGCCCAGCTGTAAATGTTCATGGCCTGTGGCAACGCAGTGGGTAGTCTGCAGGGTGGTTTTGGTCGGATGCTGCCTCCCTCGGGGCATGGCTGGATCCCGTCCGACTTTCCCCGCACAATGGCAGCCCCACAAGTCCTGTGCTATGGGGCTGGCTGGGCTTGGCTCTCCACTCCAGGTATTGTGACCTCAAGGTCTGCAGGACCAATCAGGTTTGGCCCCGCCCCCTCGACTGCACGAGTCGGGGAATGGGATTGCTCACATGTGGCCTGACCCCCCTGGACCCCTGTTGCCCTGGCCAATCCTGAGTGGCGCTGGGAGCCTGGAGGGTGCGATGCCAGGGGCAGAGAGGCGAGCCAGCCCACCCGTGGGACAGGAGCTGCCACGTGACAACATGGGTCTGGACCCGCAGGCTGAGAAACCCTGCCCTCGACGGTACCGTGGCCATTCCTGCAGGGGGCGCTAGCAAGCAGCTCAGGAGCTTCTAAGGAATGCTGTAGCTATCCCCTTCTTCCCCCAACCGATGAGCCAGTCAGCCCTACTGCACGCCTGACCCGTCTCCTCCGGCTTCCGATCAGATTGTTCAACATGTTCTCAGAGAAGAAACCACGCTCCCCACTTCCGCCCAGCCACCGGCTGCTGTAAGCCTCCAGCTGCGCAGGGCTTCGGTGCCAGCCAAGCCCTCTGCCTGCTCAGCTGGGCAAGCTCCCTACTCGCATGCCGGCCAGGAGAGGAGCGGCTCAGAGCTGAGCTCTGCGGGGAAGTAGCTGCACCTGCCACTGTCTGTTCGGATGAAAGTGGCTTTGACTGCAGACCGGGGAGGAAAAGTCTCGGGATGGTCAGTCGCAGGGAAGTTTGTCCAATGAGCAATTCTGAGCCATCTGCCAGGGCGAGGGAGAGCACCTCGGGGGAAGGGGGAAGAGAACGACTCGCGGGGCAACACTAAATGGGGTGGGATTGCCCTAGAAACCTTGCCACAAAGCCCCTCCGTGATGCTGGCAGGAGGAACCAACTGCAGGGACCACTTGGCTTAAATCTGGCCCTTGTGTCTCAAACGGAGCAGGACTCAGCACTGGGAACAGGGGCGGCCTTAGGCCGATTCATCCGATTCCCCCGAATCGGGCCCCGTGCACTGAACCCGGAAGTGTGCCGGGCACGCTGCGGGAGGGGGTGTCAGCCCCGGAGGAGGAGTGCGGCAGCTGCCGCAGGAGGTGTGAGTTGAGCGCAGGGTTTCCCTGTGCCACGGGATGGGTGTGTGTTAGTCATTTTTGGGGGGGGGGGGGGAGGGTTTGTGCTCAACCAAAAAAATGTCTGCCCCCCGTGAAACCTTTGTGTGCGGTGTGGTTTTTTTTTTTGCTCAACCAAAATTGCTGCGGGGCCCCGTCGAAATTGTTCGAATTGGGCCCCACACTTCCTAAAGCCGGCCCTGACTGGGAAGGGGTGGTTTGGGGCTCGTCCTGCCTGTTTTGGGATTCCTCTGGCATGCCTTGCTGAGGGGCAACTTGGGGGATCGGAGGACAGCGCCTGCTGCTGCTTATACCCTTGCATGAGGACTGGCACATGGAACGACACTGGGTGGCTTGTCTGTTGGGCGGGTGCGCGCTCATGAGCAGCGGGGTGGGGGTGTCCTTCCTGTCTCCTGGCCGGGGGAGCGAAGGGGCCGAGGCGGGTCACCAGCCCACATGCATACGCTATTCTAAGCGACGCGTGACTGGGGACGGGGCGAGCAGCCAAGGCAGGGAGCATGGGGAAGTTAAGGAGGGGCAGAGTCAAGGGTCTAGAGGGCTGGTCTCCAAAGCCCAGGCCAGTCCGTCCAGGTTGGATCACAGCTCAGCCGATGGCACCAGACTGCGAGCCTCTCAGCCTCCAGTGATGTCACCCCCCGCCCACCGGACACTGCTTCCCCCTGTAGTGAGTGGCCTCTGAAAGGAGCTCAGCTCCCCGCTCCTGAGTTACGAGAACAGGCGTCTCTCTGCCCTCCCCCCGCCGCCGGGGCTCTAGCCTGGCCTGGGACCAGTTCCAACAGGAGCCTGGATCCATGGGCCAGCCCCGCTCAAACTAGGCCAGTTTCACGGTCATTCTGGATGGGCACAGCTAGAGATTGGGTTCCACGCCCAGCGCCCAGCAGGGACAGACAGGAAGGCCAAGAGTCGCAGCTGCCAAACAGAACACAAGCCCCTGAGAGTCCAATGTCAGACCAAAGCCCTGGCATGGCGCACTGCTGCTGAGTAATGCGGCCGCACGCCTAGCGTCACGAGGCGAGTCCAAAGGGTGCCCGTCCACCCAGGTGCCGCGAGACGACACTGAGCTTCCACTGAGAGGCAGAACTGCTCCTGCTGGCCACGATTTACAGCCCAGTGGGCGACAGCTGCCCGCTGCACCGTGCCCAGCACGCACAAAAGGAAGTGAAAAGCCGACATGAGCAGCACACGTGGTGTCAGAACAGGGCACTAGAGTCAAATTAGCTCAATTAGTCGAATATTGGAAAGAGCAGTTTCTCGTGGGCCTGGAGTCATGGAAAATCCTACAGGACACAGTGGGCTGGACACAGAGATGCCTTCCCCACCCCATCCCCGTTTTCTCTGTATTTGGACAAGTTGAACCTCTCTAGCCCAGCACCCTCGGGGCCTGCCTGGTGCCGAACCAGAGAGTCTGCCAAACCACGGGAGGTCGCTATTGTCTAGCAGCATTATCGCTGATGACTTGAATGCAAAAATCAAGATTTTGCAGACAATCAAGCCAGCGGTGGTGTCTTGCTGTCTCAAGGAAGCATAGTGGGTTTTTGCAGCATGAGCGCTCATGGGCGGATTGTATTGCTGGAGCAACTCCTGTGCCTCTCTCATCACGCCTGGGGAGTGCTTTTTCCAGAAGCCTCCAGGAATGTTCTTCTAGCCTGCTGCTCTCAGGAGCCCTATGAGCCGTTAGCAGCATTCTGGTCTCGCTGGAATTCTTGCAACTGTTCTCTCCACCACCTGTCTGTAGGCATCCCGATCAGCGCTCGCCAAATTCCATCGGGGGCCTGCTCTGGAAAAGAATACAGGAATGCCAAGGCCTGCGTAGCTCACGCTAGGCTGGGGGGGCTGTCTGGAATTGCCAGAACACTTCAGGTGTTACGATGAGAGTGTTATCACTATGATAGTTGTGCGGAATGTGGTCTCCTCTTCGGCTGATGGAACACCACCAGAACCTGGGCGGGTGCCCATGATGTCTATTGCCAAGCCAGACTGAGGAGGATGGCTAGTCGTCAGGTCGTATGCATAGATACGGCAGCGCCCAGCCTGTTGGTCGCTGCCCACTTGGATCTCTTGTGAAACGAGGCTCTCACTGCTGTACGGCTTCAATAAGTTTCCAAGGTACTTGTATATTGCCGCCGAGGTCCTTCAACATTCAGCTGCAGGATTCTTATTCCAGGACCTACCTGCCCTGTCATACAGCCCTGAGGAGGAACTTTCAGATTGGCTGAGTGGCTGCTCCGAGAAGTAGGAGACCTCCGAGCACGCTCGGTCGGCGAGCTGATGGCATTCATTGCGACGCCTCACTTAGAGCGAAGGCTGCTATCCTCCACCGCGGCACTGGGCCACGAATCAGCTCAGAGCTTCAAGCAGGGTCCATTATTCATTCCAACATGGAAAGGTGACCAGAGAGGTTCCAGGGAACTAGAGCAGCCAACACCGCCCCAAGGCCTGGATGGCAGTGCCCTTCTGACCCCCCTCGAGCCACCACTTCCTTGTTTTGGTGACTTATTAATACAGGGCTTGCTTAAACAAGATCAGGTTAACCATGGTGGCTTGCAGGGGTACGCCAATACTCTGCCCAGTCCCCAGTCTGGCTTAATCGAGAAAGGAGCCCAGGTTTCCGAGTAACTGACCTCATTCCTCCTCCACAGCGCTAGGGGTGCGCCCACGGCTGACAAGTGGGAGGCTGCTGGAAAAGCACTCCTTGCAGGAAAACCATGCCTTAAATTAAGAGGGGAGGGCATTCAGGATGTAATATGAAAAAGCTGTAGCTGGGATGAGTGGCTGCAGATATTTCAAGTCCTGTGCTCAGTGTTTGAGCATCCTTCCTAATTCCATGTCACTCCTTTGGACAGGCAGGCGTCAAAGAACCCTCCCCACCTCACACCCATTCTGCCAGACCCAGGCGGTGCTGACGTAAGTTCACTTCAATCTGCTCGGCGCCACTGGTGATCCCAGCTTACAGGCACCAGTGCTGCAGCGCCCTTCACCATGGGCCACTGGCACGCGTACAAAAAGCTACAAGGCAAATCTGCTTATTAGTCAGAGTCCCGCCCTCATCAGACCCCCCGAAATGACCAAGAGACTGGACTCAGCAACAGCAACGGCAGAGCCACACCCCCAGAGTTCAGAAAACTCAGGAGCAGTTCCCTGCTGAGCAACCCTGTTCTGCCTCCAATCAGGCTGTGTGCTGAATACGAGATGTGAAGGGGGCAGAGTCCTCGGGCAAGCGAGTGGGAGCAAGGCCACGCGAGCACAGGAGCAGCGTGGCTCTTTGAACTGCAGTGCCACTGATTAGTCTCTGCTCATCTCAGAGCACAAGTGCATCTGAACCCCTGCTTGTACATGTGCCGATTTCTCACCTGCACGTGTGATGGCTCAACTCCTAAACCAGCAAAGCCCTGGAGAACCCCGCGGTCGACACACCTCTGGGGCTCTGCGACAGACGCTCTTGGGAAAGTCTCCTCCCCCGCCAGCGGAGAATAGATCAGCACCCCCACTGCATGCACAGGGAAACTGGCACGGAGCACAGAATGGGAAATGCACTGGAAGAGTCTCCAGACAGAAGGTGCTACCGCCCCAGAGTACACGCTCTCAGTTACTTCAGCAGCACCGACCCTACTGAGAATAGCTCCGAGTTCCGTGAGCGGCTCACTGTCCTCCCAGAGCGCTCCAGCAAGGGCACCCAATGAAAAGCTGTGCCCTTGGGAGCAGTTTATCTAGGTTTCCTTCTCCTGCTGGGAAAACACTGGGGTGTGATGCTGGGGTTTGGCTCCCCCTGGTGGAGAACTCACTTCCACGCCTTTTCATTTCTCATGAGGCCAGGGATCAAATTACACGGACTGACACTGCTGTTCTGTGCAGCCAAGTGTCACCGATCCAGCCCACCCAATGCTGCTCAATGCTAACGTAAGATACACAACTCCAGCTAGGAGAACAGCATAACTGGAGTCGTCGTACCTTCAATCGAGTTTCTCCGGCATCCCCCTGTGGGAGGAGGACAGGAGAAACACTCTCGTGGACTTCCCTTGCTTCTCCCGACTCTGTGGAGTACCAAGGTCAACAAGGATAACGTCAGAGGACAATTTAGCAGGCCCTTACTAGACCCACTAAATCAAACCCCAGGACATTGATCTCCGGGTCAGGACAGGCAAGCCAGAGAACAGAAGCAGTATCTATTGCGTGCCACCAATATTTTAGCCACTTATTTTCCAAAGTCAACATATAACAACGTGGACATGCCAGCCCAAGGCGCACTCACCTGACCTCTTCCCCTGCAAAATCAAACACTTTGGTGATTGTCACTTTTGCCACGTCTTTCGGCTTCTCTGGCTCTTTCATGTCTTCCTGGAACCTGCTCGAATTCTTCACCTCTGCAGTCTGTGAAACACAGCAACAACAAATCCAAGAGACCCGTGAGACCAGTGAGTTATCTCAAGGGGCCTAGGGACCGTCCCACTGGACTTACAGCTCAGATCCTGGCTCCACTGGGCACTAGCCACAGCAAGTCACCCACAATAACGGCAAAGGAGATTGGTGGCTCAGCTGCCAGATTTCTATCCCCCACATGGGTTCCAACCCTCACTGCAGGCCCAGGATCGGGACCTCAAACTCCTCTGTCCCCCAGCAGAAAAGCCCAAGAACCCAAGGACTGCCCTTTATTAGCATCCGTATGAAGTTCGCCTGGAAATTCCAAATTAAGGTTTCTACTCCCAAATTACACTCACTCACTGGCCTCAGCAGGCCAGGGGTTGGGGGCACCCCGGCTCAGCAGGGCTGGAATGCCGCCCCACATCCCCTTTAATTGGTTGACTGGTTAAACAGAATGTTTAACCGATTAATGGATTATACATCTCTCCGATGAGCATTAACCGCATGCCAAGTCTAAACTGCCAAAGGCCAGAATAGTGTCTTTTTTCCACCATCTTATTTTAAAAAGAAATCCTGCATGCAAGTGACTCCCAAGTTGAGCGAGCACCATTTCAGCTCTCGGAAGAATCCAGCATGAAGATTTCACCCAACCAGAGACTTTTTCCTACAACTTAGGAGCTAATGAAAACCCAGGCTTCTACAGCTGACGCGGTCTGTAGCAAGGGCCTGGCAGGGCGCTGTGCGTAGGGCCTCTCATCCACTCCAGTGCACACATGCACACGGTTCCTTTTCCCCTAGCCTTGTGGGCTGGCATCTGAGCTCAGCGATGGCGATAAGGGCAGGTGGATCAGAGACTCTGTAGCCAAGCAGAGTGCAGGGGACAGCGCCACTCTAAAGAAAGGCAGAGTGGAAAGACGGGAGCTGAGATCCTCTCTCATCTCAGTGACAATCCAAACCAGTGACACCGTGGGCCAGCCTGGATCACAGGGGGGACACAAAGGATACAGGGATGTTTTACACCCCACGTTCCCCCTGCTCTTCACCTTCCTTTTATGAAATGCACATGGAATCAAGGAGCAACAGTGCTGCACAAGAGGGACTCCTGAAAATAGCGTGCAGCCGACAACAGGGGGGGCTAACACCCCACAACATCGGGCAAGCACCTGGCAAGCCGTGGGCAGTCGCCTGCTCCAGTTACCCCCTTTCCCACGCTGGCCAACCCTTCCCGACCCCCCACTCTGCAGGAAAACCCATGCCTGACTGCAGAGCATAGTGAAGGCCACAAAAGCTTCAGCAACCAAAGGCCGGTCAGCGCCCTTTACTCATCAGCGTCCCTTCTTTCTAGCTGGGCAAAGAGTTGCACCCCATTTCCGGCACTGCTGCCCACATAGCCATGCTTGGGGGAGGAGGAATCCGTACTTGGACAGTTCAAGCCAGCACTCCAGATGGGCGAGAACTATTCAGCATTGTCTCTGGGGTTTAACGCTTTGGATTCTTTCCCCCACCCCATCCAATAAGAACTGCCCTGGCCAGGTTTCTCCATTACCTTGTTAGCCTGTGGACCGGGCACCTGAGCGGCAGCTGGTGCTTTGGATTTCTGCCCCACATCACTGAGGAAACTGGCCCACAGAGCATCCTCTTTCTTCTTTTTCTCCTCCTCCTCTTCTGCTCGGCCTCCTTTCACCTGCCTTAGACTGTCTGCCTCCTCCTCCTCCTCGCTGTCACTTTGCTGATCCTGTGATTCCTCTCTTCCCCCGGGCACTAACAAGATGCCTCCTCTCTTCCTTTTCCTGGGAAGAGATGACAATAGAAATGCTGCAACGGGGCAAAGCCCCCAGAGTGGACACCCAGGCACGGGTGAAGCGACCCGATGATCCTGTATTTACAGACTGATGGAGCCTAACCCCGAGGGTTCCCTTTACCTTCAAGGGAGTCACTGAAACCCATACTGGTCAGAAAGGTGGGGGCTCGATTTGGAGAATCTCTTTAAATGCTCCATTATATGGCAAAAGTCAACGGTTGAGGTGGAAGGAAAACTTGGGTAAGGAAGTGGGTCTCAGCCAGGGGCGTGCGTACCTCCGAGGGGAACATCAACTCCTCTAGACATTTGCATCACTGCACAACACACTATATAGAAAGCACTAGCCAAGTCAGTACAGCAAAATTCCAAACAGCGACTTGTTAACACTGGTCTATATACTAGACGCTGCAACGTAAATACGCTATTTATAGTCCAGAGGATTTATTTGATGGTGTGAGAAAGTAAGCAATTTTTTCAGTAACAGTGCGGCTAACACTTTTATATGTTTGTCTGATTTTGTAAGCAAGTAATGTTTATGTGAGGTGGAACTTGGGGGCCTGCAAGACAAATCAGACTCCTGAAAGGGGTACAGTGGTCTGGAAAAGTTGAGAGCCACTATTCCAGGGAAAGGACCCTGGACCAGGAAGTTAGAAATTGGGCTCCAATACCGACATCCAGCATGACCTAGGTGAATCATCTAACCACTGTCTCCATATCTGTCCACCGAACAGAGATAATGCTCTTTGAGACTCTTCCCTTATAAGTGTGGCACTTTTTGTATTGTCTTGGCAGATAACCTTGAAAAATAGCCAAAGAGAAAACCTTGGCCTACGCTGCATTTTCACAACTGAAGTGAGGGAGCAAGGTGATCAGTGCTCAGCCACAAGGGCCAGCAGCAAAGCCACTGGCATGTGCATTATGTCCCTACGAAGGTGATGCAGATTGGCACTTACCTGCACACCGGGCCTTTGGAACTTTTTTTGCCTTTTTCTTTCTGCGGTTTCTCCTCATCCTCATCTTCCTTGACCAACTCGCTCACGTCATCTTCACTGTACTCCCCACCTGCAACCACACAGCAGGGGGACCCACAATCACACAAGAACAAGAGGAAAACAAAGACGACTCCTGGCTGTGCATGAGACACACCCACACTGGCTTAATTAACACCGGTCTTACAATCGACAGGTAACTTCTTTTGTGGTTATATATACCCTGGATTCTGTAATTTCTACTCCAACTCATCTGATGAAGTGAGTTTTACCCACAAAAGCTCATGACCTAATAAATCTGTTGCCTCTAAAGTGCCCGAGGACTCCTCGTTGTTTTTACAGTTACAGACTAACACGACTTCTCCTCTGAGACTATAAAAGTAAGTCAACCTAACTGACGGTGGTACACAACTGCCACACTAATTATATTGCTTGTGCATGCCTACACTTTGCTCCTTGCATTGGTGGTGCACATCCCCACCACGAGGGCTTATATTAATAGTACCGGCAGCGTGGGGCATTGTAGGATGGCTTCTGAAAGCCAGGAAGAGCCAACATACGCAAGGTAGGGTCTACACTGACACTGGCCTAACTACATCAACCTTGACTCTCCATCTCTTGTGGAGAAGTTGATGGTACGCTGGTGGGAGTGAAATTTTAACGTAAACACTTCCAGAATTAGGTCAACATAAACTGTCGTTGTCTACCTAGCTCTGTAGCGTAAACCAGACCTGTAAGAATTTTAAAAAAAGGAAAAAAAGCTTTTTAAAAAGAGGCTTGAAAGGAAGGGAGCCTCGTCATCCAGGAACTGACGGACAGCTTCTCACTGGGAAGCTACCCATGAAGATCTGCTCAAAAGCAAGAGGTAACTTGTGTTAGACAAGGGATTTTATCCAATACAGAAGCGTGAAGCTTTAGGTTGAGTGGGCAATAACTTTTGACTAGGGGCCACTTCAACAATTTCTGGAGGGGCGGGGCCTCAGGCAGAAGGGCGGGGTCAGGACACTTACGTGCTTCCCAACCCACAGACCCTGATTTGTCTGTGGGTGGGGGAGCACGTGAAGTCTTTGCCACAGTTCCCCTGAAGAGATAACCCCCAATTGTTCAGAAAAGCTGGCGGTTAAATAACTGGCGGTTTCTCTCTCGGCACCCACACCCCTGGAGGTAGGAGGAGACTTTGCATGCTCCCCCACTTGCCCCAGGTCAATCAGGGCCTGGGGGCAAGGGGAGCATGCAAAGTCACCTGTCAGCTGAGTAGCAGCTGGCAGTTGACTCTAAGTGACTAACCACTCACAAGGCAGGAGACTTTGCGCACTTCCCCAGGGTTGACTGTAAGTGCCACGTGCTCCCCAGTCCCTGGGTCGTGACTGGCCTGGTGGCAGGGGAGCAGCAGGACCTCCGCGGGCCGGATCAGCTTGCTTGGCAGGCCGGATGCAGCCCACGGAGGCCCTCTTGCCCACCACTCATCTATTTGTTTATTTGCTGCACAACCTATGTATATTTGCTTTCCTTTACCAGTTCTTCTCACAGCCGGTTGCTTTTTCTATTAAATAAAGTTTTGGCTTAATTTTATACCAGGGAAGTTCTGATGTTCAAAGTGTTTGGAGAGCGGACACCAAAATGAACTGGAGGGCTGGTTTCACTCTTCAGGAACTGACGAGCCACAGGAAAACAGCTTGAGCCTTTAATAATTAAGAACTCCTAGAAGGTAGATTTGGGGACACTCTAGGTATCCCACAAGGAGTAACGAGACTGGTGAGGGACAGGGTGAGACCATCAGGGATCTGAATCATAGAAGCCCAGCTCCAAGGCACATCCAAGTTACAGGGCAGGGGGTGAAACATTTTGTCACTGTGGACAGTCTCTAAAACAGCAGCCTTTTAGGGGCTACCACAAGTGAAATGGTGATGCGCATGGAGACTGGTTCATCTTGCAGGTAATGCTCCCGACGCTGTTTGCAGATCTCGCTTGGGGTGTACTCCACCATTCTTGCCACAACTGAAGCTTTTCTTTAGAAAAAGCTAAGTTTCTAGCCCTACAGTTGCAAAGAAATCCTTCCAGATAGCAGTAACAATGCAGTGATACCAGTCTGAGTGCGCAGGCAGCCTGCTTCTACTGGAGCTCAGACATCCTTGGACAACTGCAGAATGAAATTGATCAGACTCTTGTCAGTTTCTGCAGCTGCTATTCAGAATGCAACAGCAAAACTGACAAGAAACAAGCCAATTTCGCTCTGCTCTGGAGAGTTATGGCCGGCAGCAGAGAGTAGAACATAAGAACGGCCAAGCCAGGTCAGACCAAAGATCCATCTAGCTCAGTAGCCTGGCTTCCAGCAGTGCCCCAGAAGGAATGAACAGAACAAGTGATCACCAGGTGTCGCCCATCTCCAGCTCCTCACAAAGGTGCTGAAGGCAGCAACTCTGAAGAAGGACTAAAAAAATCTGAGGCTGGCCAAGAGCAAAGGAACACATTGACACCCTTAGCAGCATACAGGCATCCAACTGGCCCTCCTGGGCCACCAGCAAGCACTCTGTGGGCTACCGTTTGGAAACAGCTGCTCAAAGCACATGAGGCTGGCTCAGGCCCGCATACCCCAGAACAGGACAGCCAGTCCAGCTACTACGGCAAAGCCACCAAACAGAGGTGCAGGTCACACCAGGGAGAGCGTGGGTCTGTGGCAGGACTCAGGTGGCTACTTGAACGCCATGAGCTACTGGCCGCCTTTGTACCCCGCTTTGGGATCCACCCACGAGAAGGCCTGGATAAGAGCGAAGTTACTGTGATCACTCCAGCAAAAGCCACCATTGTCCCCCCTGCCCAGTCCCAATGTCCCACCCCCTCACCAGCACAGCCCCACTACCCAGCCCCCACCTCAGTGCTGCCCCCACCAGCAGAGCCCCCACACCACCCAGCCCCCACTTCAGCACAGCCCCTCCCCAGCAGAGCCCCCAGCCCCACTTCAGCACAGCCCCTCCCCAGCAGAGCCCCCCAGCCCCACTTCAGCACAGCCCTCCCCAGCAGAGCCCCCAGCCCCACTTCAGCACAGCCCTCCCCAGCAGAGCCCCCCAGCCCCCCACCTCAGCACAGCCCCCTCCCCAGCAGAGCCCCAGCCCCACCTCAGCACAGCCCCTCCCCAGCAGAGCCCCCAGCCCCACCTCAGCACAGCCCCTCCCCAGCAGAGCCCCCAGCCCCACCTCAGCACAGCCCCTCCCCAGCAGAGCCCCCAGCCCCACCTCAGCACAGCCCCTCCCAGCAGAGCCCCCAGCCCCCACCTCAGCACAGCCCCTACCTCAGCACAGCCCCTCCCCCAGCAGAGCCCCAGCCCCCACCTCAGCACAGCCCCTCCCCAGCAGAGCCCCCCAGCCCCACCTCAGCACAGCCCTCCCCCAGCAGAGCCCCCAGCCCCACCTCAGCACAGCCCTCCCCCCCAGCAGCCCCCCACCTCAGCACAGCCCTCCCCCAGCAGAGCCCCCAGCCCCACCTCAGCACAGCCCCTCCCCAGCAGAGCCCCCAGCCCCACCTCAGCACAGCCCTCCCCAGCAGAGCCCCAGCCCCACCTCAGCACAGCCCTCCCCAGCAGAGCCCCAGCCCCACCTCAGCACAGCCTCCCCCCGCGAGCTCCCGCCCCACCTGAGGGCACGTAGTCCGCGTCCTCGGCGGAGGAATACTCCTCCGAGTCCGACATGCCGCCGGCCGGCAGCAGAGAACGGGGCGGAGCGGCCCAGAGCGGCCCGCGCGGCACAGGAAGCGGGGGGGACTAGAGCGTCCGCTCGCGCCCGTGGGGGGGCACCATAGAGACGCGCCCGCTTGCGACAACGGGCCCCGTAGAGCTGAGCGGCTAGAGCGTCCCCGCGCGCGCCACAGAGGAGCGGCCCGGCCCCCAGCAGGAGGAAACGGAACAGCCGGCGCAGCCCGGATGCGGAAACGGCCTTTCCTCCTCGCGCCGCTCTGCCCGGAAGAAGCTGGGGCGGATAAAGCCCTTACGTCCCAGTATGCATTGCGGTGCCATAGGCACAAGGCATGCTGGGAGCTGTAGTTCCTATGGACTCCAAAGGCGGGGAGCTGTAGTTCCCTGCCCAGCGCTGGGAAGGGGGCCGGGCCGGGTGAGCCGGACGCCTGCTGTCCCGCTCAGTCTGCGCGGCCACTGAGATAACCCGCCAAGGCCCTCGCCCCCCTCCGTCCTTTGGGAGCCTTGGGCCGCCCCGTGCGCACGTGGGCCGAACCCGGGGCGCCCGCCCGCTGGCAGAGGCGTAGGCAGGCGGAAGGCGCATGCGCGCGGCGTCCCGCCCTTCCAGGCACGTGGGTGGGGGATTGGCGGAGACGCTTGTCAGTCAGGGCGGGAGGCGGGCCCCGAGGGGCGCAGCGCGCTGTGATTGGTGCACGGGGCCGTGCTGCGGGCCCTTCCTGGCGGCGGAATGGAGGGCAGCGAGCCGGACGCGGGCGGGCTCGTGCAGCAGATCCTGACCCTGCACCTCGTGCCGCGGGTGGGCAACGGCACCTTGTACAGCGGCTCGCTGGTCAGCTTCGCAGGTACCGCCCCGCTTCCGGCTTCCCCTCGCCCCGCCCCTGGGGATCCCTCCGCCCGCTTCCGGCTTCCCCCTCGGCCCCGCCCCCCGGACACCCCCCGCTTCCGGCTTCCCCCGCCCCCTCCGGCTCCGCTCCTCCCGGGATCCCTCAGCCCCGCCCCCAGGCCGCCGCCCGCTTGCAGCTTCCCCTCGCCCCGCCCCTTCTTGACCCCCGCCCTCCGGGGCACCTGGCCCTTCCCAGGCTCCCCCCGGCCTGGTCCCTTCCCCAATTCACTTTCTGGCCTGTTCTGGGATCCGCCCCCCCCCGGCTCGGCCTCCGCAGACGTGGCCCGGGATGGGGAACAGGTGGAGTTCTGCTTCCTCCTGGGAGGAAAAGTCCCTCGCGGCTCCTGGTCAGGTGCTTTACACACCTATTGATGAGGAGTTAATTGAATCCAGACTGGGGGCAGGTCTGCTTCACCCGCCAGATCGACAGGGCAGCGATCGGCCCAGCGGAAGTCAATAGATCCTGTCTGGGGCGCAGCGTTTTGTGGTCTCTGCTGCCCTGCAGGCAGGCGCCCCTCCCTTCTCAAAGCTCTGGGAAGTGTCTGACAGCTGAGTGAGCTGCTTCCTTTGGGGAACAAACAAAGAGCAAATCATTAGGACGCGCCTGTTCTGCCCGGCTAGGAACAAAGGGAGGGCTGCTTGGACACTCCTCAGCAAGGAGAGCTCAGAGAGCCACGAGGAATCCCAAGAAGTGCCAAGATCTGCTCTGTCTTCCCACAACATTGCCCTGTGGGATGATTACCCACAGTGCTTTGCTCAATCTGTCAGCAGGGTGCTAGCCACGTGGCCATGAAATGTCGACAACAGGAAGCAGAAAAACTGGTTTGACCGGTTTTCACTTTTGGTGGCTTTTGCATGTCGACAGCACTTTCATCGCCAAACCTTCCAGTGTAGATAGACCCTCAGTTTTGTGACAGTTTTCCTGATGAAGGGAGGTGGTGGTGTGCCTATTCAATGTCACATTCAAGCTAGATCATGGGGTGCAATGCACAGTCCTATCCCTTGGTCATGCCAAAGAAATGACTCTCTTGGTCGCTTCCTTTCCTTACCCCAATCCCACTGAAGAAGGCTCATTTTGTGACAGTGGTGTGCACCTGTGCAGAGTCCTGTCTAGTTGCTGCCATAGGTTCTTATTCCAAAACAACTTAGTGTCACTATTGTCTTACTGTGGCATGGAGTAACTTTGGGTAACATGAAGCAATTCAGAGAATCATCCTGATATCATGTCCCAACCCCAATAGGAGCCTTTGGTAGCTGCTTTTATGTTCAGGTAGGTAGTGAAGTCCTGTCTGTGTCAACATTGTTTCTCCTTACCTTGCAGAAATGTGGTATGGAGTGTTCCTGTGGGCACTCATGTCCTCTCTCGCTTTCCACATCCCTGCGGGATTACTAGCGCTCTTCACCCTCAGACATCACAAATATGGTAGGTTCATGTCTGTAAGCATCCTGCTGATGGGCATCGTGGGACCAATTACTGCTGGCACCTTAACAAGTATGTGAGCCATTCCAAAGTGCCTGTTTGACTGATGAGTGTCTCTTGGTGAGAGTTCACTTCAGACGCTTGCTGAAGTGGGATGCCATTTCTTCCCCGTGAGAAAGGAGCTGACCAAGTAAGCAGCCTGCCCCATGTGCTCGAGGTTAGGCCTGAGCTGGAGTCTTGTGTCCAGTTCTGGGCGCCACATGTCAGGAAAGATGGGGAGAAATTGAAGAGGGTCCAGAGAAGAGCAACAGAAATGATGAAAGGTCTAGAAAACATGCCCTATGAGGGAAGACTGAAAGAACTGGGCTTGTTTAGTTTGGAAAAGAGAAGGGACGTAACAGCTTTCAAATACCTAAAAGAGTGTTACAAGGAGGAGGGAGGAAAAATTGTTCTCCTTGACCTCTGGCGATAGGACAAGAAGCAATGGGCTTACATGGCAGCAAGGGAGGTTTAGGTTGGACCGGAATAAATTGCCTAGGGGGGTTGTAGAATCTCCATCATTGGAGATTTTAAAGATCAGGTTAAACAAATACTTGCAAGGGATGGTCTAGACAGTACTGGGCCCTGCCAGAGGGCAGGGGACTGGACTTAATGACCTCTTGAGGTCCCTTCCAGTCCTGTGATTCCCCTACAGTTCCTTAGTGCTCTCTTTCCTAGCACCTTCCATGATGGATTTTGAAACATGCTCAAACAGAACACAGTTAAAGTGGAGCTGGATGATAAAATTGGAATCAAAGTGGCACGTCGGGTCACTTTCAGACTTGCAATATATTTACAATACTTTACAGTGGCCTGTACCTTTCCTGGAAAGTGGACAAAGGATTCTGGGTACAAAAGATCCTGGTTTATACTCCCAACGACTCATTGACTAAAGAAGCCCTGTGCAATACTCCGTTCAATGAGGCATTGCCATCATGCCTGTTACACAACTAGATTGTGATTGGCATCGCATGGCAGCATCTGTGTAACGTGCTGTTGCTGTTCTCCCTTCCATTGGCCCGGGTCCTTCTGTAGCATCCACTCCTGACAGCACCTCTCTCTGGTTTCCTGTGACTCACGAAGATGGCAAACAATGTGCCCTGAACATGCATACACATATGCCACCTGTAGGTGATCACTTGCCGCAGGTTTCACCACAGGAAATCACATCTCAGTCCCTCCATGTTAATTGTGATCTTACGACAGCCTGTTCGGGTGCCCAGGAAACTAAATACTCCTTTGGTGGCTGTTAGTAAGTGTGGACAAGAGCCAAACTGCATTAAAAAAGCGCGGCTTTGTCTCACTGTGAACTGTGGTAGGCATTGATGAAATGAACAGCTGGAGGAGAAAATGTAGGAATTAAGACTTGCCTTAACTAGGGATGTGAAAGATTAACCGGTGGGGACTGGAGCAGCTCCCAGCCTGTGGTGCGTAGGGGGCTGCTCCAGCCCTGCTGGGCCCGCCACAGACTGGGGCGCTCCAGCCCACCCGGAGCAGACACTGTTCATGGCAGGCCCAGGCCTGGATACATCACAGGCAGGGGTTGCTCCGGATGGCTGGACCAGAGCAGCCTCTGCCCATGGCAGGAGGGCCGGAGCAGACCCTCCCCCCACCTGCCCCTTTTAACCGGTTAAACATCATGGTTAGCCAGTGAAATGGGATTTTACATTCCTAGTCTTCACTGCTGAATAAAGAGCAATTCATTCCAAGCGCTTTGTTTTTAAAACGTACTTCAAGTGTCTGGTTTCAATAGGTGTCTAGTTAAGGGCTGGAGACTTTACACAGGCCAGGCAAGAGATCCTGTGGATTGCTTTTCGCTAGCATGAGTTTCTTTTATTTCGATGTAAACCCCCAGTGCATTCAGTGGCTTAGGCAGCTATATAACCCAGCCTGGGCACGCCAAAATAGACCGGGCTGTACGCCTGGCCCTGGCTGCCAAGTCCTGCATATCTCTAAGTGTCTGTCTCAGTCTGGACAGAGTTCGTTAACGCTCGTTTCTTATCAGGTGCAGCTATTGCTGGGGTGTACCGAGCTGCCGGAAAACAAATGATCCCCTTCGAAGTGCTCACGCTCGGCGTGGGGCAGACGTTCTGCGTGATGGTGGTTTCCTTCTCACGGATTTTAGCAACTCTCTAGCATTCCGCCGGAAACCTGAGCCTGAAGATCAAATGGGGCGGGAAGAGGATTTTAGCTGCGTGGCCGGAGTGAGTCCATGAATGTGGCAATTTCTCAATCTCTGGGCAGAAAGTGGCATGAGACGAAGACCCTAGACTGACTCGGAAGGTGCTATGTCTCCAGTTTTCCAAAGGCCTGTTTCTGCTGCCAGTGTGGTAGCAGAATGTCTTACGCTAGGGAAGGAAGCTAATCCTCGCAAATCTAATCGGAGGGGTTATGTGCTCAGGCGAGGTTCCATAACTCTCTTGGTGTCTGTAGAGTACAAAAGCAGGGCAAAGATTGGCTGGATTTTTCTTGTAGCTTGTATATACTTCCCTGAGAAAATAAGGGGTTAATTCTTCCACAGGCGCTATTGCAAGCGTTAATGTTCAAATCAGAAGAAGCTGCTTGATCAGTCTTTAATCTGTTGTAGACTTAGCTGAAATTGAAGCTAATTTGTTAACATTTATTTGGTTACGTTTTGGTAACATTAAGTGCCAAGGTTTTTCTGGGTGGGGGGAGAGTTAGTAGTGTTCTGGAGGTGTTGTAGCACCAGAAAGAATCGTGGTTCTGCTGTAGGGTAGTCTCTACTGAACGACGTGGCAGGAGTTAATGCTTTGACCGCTCGCTGCTTTGTTTTGTGATTAACCTTTTCAATCCTTTTGAAAGAGGTGAAATGCAGTTTTTAGGAGAGTTTGTAGTTGGCCTTTCTGGCCCCTGTCTTGGTGGGAGCAGCAAAAGGAAATCCCGTTTCAGACTCTCGGTGCCGGCTTGCATTCACGTTCCCCACGGAAGCAGGAGAATGATTTTATCTTACGGGGTCTCTCTTGATAACATTCCCTTGTGGTGAAACTGACCAGCCCCCCATCTCTTCTGTGAAGGGGGCAAGTGGGGATGAGTGACCCCTGCCCCAGCAGCAAGTATTGGAAATCGTGTGTATCGCTCTTGCTCTCCCACGGAGCCTGACTTGGATTAAGCTGCCGTTAGTTCTCCCTTTAAGCACTTGGAGACTTAACATGTTTAATGACCATCAGGCCCCTGTAAAGTCTTAACTCAATGTTGTAATAATCAGAGGGCCGGAGACTGAGAACCCTGCATCCGGCTTCCGTGACTGCGCGGTGGCAGCCACAGCGTGTGCCCTAACCGGCCACTTGCACCAGCAAGGAGAAACAGGGCACGTCCTCCACGCTCAGTACCTGGAACTAACCATCTTGGAGGTGTCTCTGCGGGTGATTTGCCCTCCCCTCGGTGACTCTAGCACTGCCAGCAAACCTGATCTCTTCTGTCCAGTTTCCAAGAAAAGGACCGTAAACGCCTTTCGCGCTCTGCCCTATTGACGGACGTGCTTGTCGAGCCGTGTGCTTCGTGTGGGGCTGGAGTTGTCCCTGGTTCTCTAGAGATCTAGACATTCCTACAAGGTTCGTCGCCACCTGCCACTTCCCTGCAGTTTGGCCTGGTGCGGGGGCAACGTGTTTGCACTCTGGATCAATGAATGGCGTCTCTAGGCTTACTACGAGGGAATCCTCGGGCGTGTCCAGTAGCAGAGCATCCTCTCCTTGGCTGACGCTTTTAAAAGGAATTGGGTTTTACTGAATTTGGTTTTAATTCTTTTACTAACAAAGCAGGCAAGCCAGATCGGCTTTTACTTCTAAATTCCTGCTGCCTTTTACAATGACACCCTTTACTTCCTCTGGCCTAATGCTGTCTAGGGTAAACAGCCAGCAGAGAGAGAGTGCACATCTGGCAACAGAAGGAAAATGGCACAGCACAACTTACAGCATCTCCTGTTGCCCCGTGACAGGTCCCTGGAGAGGCAATCCGTCAGGATGAGTCCTTCCTAGAATCTGTCTAAACTAGACCCTTCGACATTCATCCAAAAACACAAGCGGTGGGGTAATCTGAGAGCCTTCCGTGTGACTGCCTCGTTGGTAGATCGCCGACCCCCAAGCTGTACGCAGCTGCTCTTGTGACACCCTGAACGCCCGGTGGCTTGCACTGAACCCTGGAACCAATGTCTAACTGTACCCTGCATGTTCCATTGCCGCTCACCAGCAGGGGCAGCCTTGTGCTGTGCCTAGGACTGAATTGCTGTGGTGTGCATGTGAGTAAGAGCTAGAACAAATGTAAGGATAAAATCGCTTAGAGCAGCAGCAGACCTAGGACTCGATCTGTTTTCTACACATCTAATTTCCTTCAAGTGGGTGACCGTGCATCTTCAGTGGGCATTGAGCTGTGATCTGTAGCGTTTATCTGACTGTGCGCAGGCCCCGGGATGTTTTCGGGAGGCAGCCTTGTAATGGTGACCAGCCAGGCACTAATCTGTAGTGTTCTCTACTCTTATTCTCCACCCTTTGGTGAGATGCAGAAGGCTACAGTGGAGAGGTGGTTTTCTCTCCTCCCATACAAGAAACCCAACCGAAAAGGAGCAACTGTGAGCCAATGGAGCAAATCTGTGATTAAAAGCCATGTCCGTCTTCCACCTCCACCATCAAGCGTCCTTGCTTCGTCCCTTAATGGCCTTTTAAACCTCAGGAAGCCAGTAGAAGCAGTATGCAGTTCATCGTCGGCGGGTGTGACCGGCCCGAGCGTCGCTGAAACGAATGGGGCTGTGCTTGTTTACAACCCCCATGTAAGCATCTGGCCGTCAGCCTGTGCATAGAAAACAGAGGAAGAGGCTGAATCTAGAGGCCAATGCAGACCGAGCGATAACCGTTCGTGCCGAGGAGAAAGTCGTTCTCGGTCACCAACGTTTTACCAGCCCCGTGCAGCAGCATCACGGCCCTTTGATACAGCCTGGTGCCTCGTGGGCAAAAGGGCCCACAAAGCGCTTGTCGAAAAAGGTGAAAGGAAAGGGGCTGTCAGCTGCCTGGTGAAGGTGCATTTCACCCTCGGCCCGGGGGCCTCATCAAAGGCTGGGGTGGAACAAAGAGGCCTTCTGCACTGGACTCATTTCATCCCCGCAGCAGAGATCTGTGGCTCTGCTGGCTGGGGCTGCGTGTGCGTCCGCAGGCCCTGCGTGCCGGCTTGAGCCAGAGCAGCCTCCCTCTGTATCCCCCTCCCTGCTCCAGCCAATGTGAACAAATCTGCGGGACGCAAAGGCAGTGTAAAGGCAAATGCTATTTTTCTACTGATGCTTCTAATGCTGCTGACAATAAACTCAACGACCGTGAGGCAGGCCTGCGTACGCCCTCTCTGGGGGGGTGCCCCATGGGGCTTTGCATTCCTGTGTCTTAGGGAGCTGATGCAGAGCCAGAATTAGGCTCCTTTCCTGGTAAAAGTCCAGTGTATCTAGGGGAAGACGGAGTCCCGAGGGAACAGCAGCATGCAGGCATGTAATCCAGGGCTGCAGCATGGTGCAGTAGGCGGCACGGGCACCCTTAACTCTGGCATCTCCGAACTGTCGGGGGCTCGATTCTGCGATCGAGTTCAATGTTCTTTTCACATCCCTTTGATCGGCCCTTTCCTAGGGGCATTTGGGGAATGAAAAGGCCAAAAGCGAGGTCTGTGGCTTGCCCCTGCAGCCACCCCCTGTCCTGCCCCCTCAGGAGATGTTGAATTCTGAGCCCTCAGCCCAAATGTTGACCCCTGGGGCGACAAGAGTACATCTGTTTCCTAGCAGCCGGAGGTGGCTGTGATGCGGGACGGGGAGGGCAAAGGCTGGCTGGCTTTCTCTGTCCCATCCCCTGAAAGTCAGGGGCTCGTCCCACAGATTGGATCGGAGGGATGGTCAGACAGCTCCCTCCCCTCCTCGCCCCACTGCCGCTGCTCAGGCATCACCAGGCACTTGGCTGGGAAGCCGAGAGGGGGGAACCAGGGGCTCCCTTCAGCCAGCGGGGGAGCGTTTCTGCTGGCAGAGCGCCCGTGGGGCTTGCTGAGTCACGGGACAGCTGGCGCCGTGCCAGCCCAGCGCCCACATACAACGGCTGTTAACAAAGGCAGCCGGGCATGCAACACCCCGCCCCGCAGGTGTGGGGCAAGGATCCCTTCCTGTGAGCCGGGCGGGCACACCCCAGCTGGGATTAGCCGCTGGCTCGCGCGGGTGAGAAGGGAATGGGGGACAGACCCCCTTCCCCCAGCCACCTCTCATCATTTGGGGGGGGTCACGCGCTGCGGCCGCCTGCCTCAGTGGGGAAGGGCTACAAGCGGCACCAGACAGTCCTGCCCTGGGCTGCTCCTGGGGAAGGTTGGTAGATTCCTGGGGGGAACACACAGTGGGGCCGAGGCAGCACCCGTGGTTCCTATAAAGCCCTGGATTCCCAGCCGAGACGTGTCTGCTCACAGTGGCATGGCTGGGGCGCGCTCAGGATCAGGAATTAGGCACGCCGCCGGCCGGGGAGGCCTGACGGGGCAGGGAGCGCCAAACGAAATCTCCCACTAGCCCAGCGTCTGCGGGAATGACCCTGGAGCAGCATCGTGTGCCCGGCGTCTGCGCAGGCGGGGTGCACTGGCCACGGAACAGCCCTGGGAGTGCCCAGTGCTGGCCTCCTTTGCGCGCTGGGCCCAGCGGGTGCACGCCAACCCAGCTCCTTGGGCGCCCACAGATGCTCCACGTGACACCAGCAGAAGCAGCTGTCCAGGCGTGTCCCCATTTCTACAAGGGGGAAGCCCTGCCCATCTGACCACACCTGGCTGCCGCCCCGGGCCCCCGCTCTGGGCGGGTGCAAATGACCACGGAGGAAGCAGAGCAGCAGACTCCATGTGCTGAGTGAGGTCGGGTGTTACGGGATCACTGTCGCGACCCGGCAGCTTAATGCTGCAAGACCCGTTTTACCCGACGTTCCCCTCTGACTCTCCCAGAAAACCCCAGCTGGCCTGAAAATTCTGTCTCTAGCAGGAGGTAGGTTCTGTAAAGCTTTGCAATCCTGCGTCGTTTCAGGCTGCACTGGAATCGGCCCTGTCCTACCCGCCCCCACACACGTTCTTTCGCTGGCGGCCTCATTGGCCACGTTCATTTCCGGACAGACCTTTGATGGAAGTTCTTTGGGGGCAGATCGACATGGTGCTGGACGGAGGCTGCATGTCATACTGCATCCAGCCTCTCCTGGGCTTGGGGGAGTGGGTCGGGGCAAAGGCAGAAGAGACTGGCTTCCTGGTGCCCAGCTGGGGGAGGTTGGAGCAGTGGGAACCCAACGCCCTGGGAAGGGCGGGAGGTGCTGCGAATAGAGAAACTGAGGCACAGACACTACGTTTTTCGGAACTGTCCAAGCGCGGTGCGGACACGGAACAGCCAGCATGAACTCGGTGCACTCGGGGTTTCTGAAGCTCAGAGGTAAGTGTCCTGGCCTGCACAGTCCAACGGCTAATCCCAGCTGGGGTGTGCCCACCCAGCTTGCAAGAAGGGATCCTTGCCGCACACCTGCGGGGCGGGGTGTTGCATGCCCGGCTGCCTTTGTTAACAGCCGTTGTATGTGGGCGCTGGGCTGGCACGGTGCCAGCTGCCCTGTGACTCAGCAAGCCCCATGGGCGCTCTGCCAGCAGAAACGCCCCCGAGTCACATCTTGGGGCTGTCAGGCAGGGCGTGCCGGGGTGGATCCCCTGGTCAATCCGCCCCCCGGGGGTTCACAGCCACAGGACCAGGCGAAGCCTGAGCTGCTGTAGCAGGCTGAGGTGGGCCCCCTGTATGACCCGCACTCTGATCTGACCCATAGCGCCAGCCCCCCCTCTGGGGACGCCACATCTAGCAGGGCCTCTGGCTTTTGGGGGGGAAAAGCAAGCCAGACTTCCCTTGGCCCCAGCACCCCCTCCCATAGAACACCCTTCCCCTGCTAGCAATTTTGTAGCTCAGGGGTTCTCTGCACCCCCTGCCCTTCTGACACCACAAGTCCTTACACCATCCCAGGAGGGGGGCCAAACCCGGAGCCCAGCAGCCTGGAGGGGCGAGCACTGAGAGCCGCAGCCCCAGGCAAGGGGCTTGTGACCTGAAGCCTGCTGCCCAGAGTTGAAGCCAATGGCTCTGGGCCCCAGCAAGTATGAGCCTGCCCTGGGAAGCCCATTCAAATGTGGTCACGACCTATGTTCCCTCTAATTTTTTCCATCCATGTGCGGGATACATTTTGTTCTGTGCACCGAGCCATGTGCAAAAGTGCACCACCGACAGAAACTCAGGCTGCCGGCTGTGAGCGCTCGGCTAATCCCCTGGGCAGGACATGAGGCTCCCCACCGGGACGGGCCCCGCGGTGACGGGCTCCCCACCGAGGCTGTGCCCGCCACTTGGCTAGTCTGGTGCGGCTGTAGAAGAGACAGGGCATGTCGGGCGAGGCGAGACGCCAGGCCTTTGTGGAGCCCTGAGCCATTTGGGGGTGGCAGGGCACTGGGAAAGCCGGGATCAAAGCCAGCACGTGTAGTCGCTTCACTGGTCTGCCCGTTCGAGGCCTTCCGGGCGCCCCGTTGTGCCTCTCCTGCATCCCACGCTCTCGCCGAGGAAGGGGGCTCTCGAGGAGTTGGTTGGTTTGCCTGTTTGCGTAGGACGGATTAAATCTTCCTCCCGCCCCGTTACTTTTCACCTCTTCCAGTGCCCCCGTTTGGCCACACCTACGCTGCAGTTAGCGACTGCGGCTGGCCTGGGCCAGCTGTTTCGGGCTTATGGGGCATGGGGGAAGGGGCGGTGTGACCGCAGCGTCGGCTCGAGATGAAACTCGGGGTCTGGTACCCTCCCACCTTGCAGGCTCCTAGAGCCCCACTTCCAGGGGGAGGCCGAATGTCTGCATTGCAATTCAACAGCCCCTTCGCGGGAGCCCACTGGCACGAACCCGCCAGGGGTGTCTGCACCCTCTCTGTCTCACCCCGCACGTGGCCTCGGATCCCCTGGCCTGAGCCTGGCTCCTCTTGTCCCCACCCGGCCCCTGCTCTTATTTGTGCCGCCACCTGGACCCGAGGACGTGAACTGCTTCCAGCTGCGGCCTCTCCTCTAGCCCCTATCTCCTCCCTATTCACTATGTATCCTATTTACTTGCATTATCACCACAGGAATCGCTATAACAAACACTACAAAGAACAGAGCCCTGAGTATACAGAGTAATCGAATCTCCTCTGTGGATAACATAGAATCCTAGGACTGGAAGGGACCTCGAGAGGTCATCGAGTCCAGTCCCCTGCCCTCATGGCAGGACCAAATACTGTCTAGGCCATCCCTGATAGACATTTATCTAACCTACTCTTAAATATCTCCACAGATGGGGATTCCACAACCTCCCTGGGCAATTTATTCCAGTGTTTGACTACCCTGACAGGAACTTTTTCCTAATATCAACCTGAACCTCCCTTGCTGCCATTTAAGCCCATTGCTTCTTGTCCTGTCCTCAGAGGCCAAGATGAACAAGTTTTCTCCCTCCTCCTTATGACACCCTTTTAGATACCTGAAAATGGCTATCATGTCCCCCCTCAGTCTTCTCTTTTCCAAACTAAACAAACCCAATTCCTTCAGCCTTCCTTCACAGGTCATGTTCTCTAGACCTTTCATCATTCTTGTTGCTCTTCTCTGGACCCTCTCCAATTTCTCCACATCTTTATTGAAATGTGGTGCCCAGAACTGGACACAACACTCCAACTGAGGCCTAACCAGCGCAGAGTAGAGTGGAAGAATGACTTCTTGTGTCTTGCTCACAACACACCTGTTAATGCAGCCCAGAATCATGTTTGCTTTTTTTGCAACAGCATCACACTGTTGACTCATATTTAGCTTGTGGGCCACTATAACCCCTAGATCCCTTTCTGCATTCTCCTTCCTAGACAGTCGCTTCCCATTCTGTATGTGTGAAACTGATTGTTCCTTCCTAAGTGGAGCACTTTGCATTTGTCTTTATTAAACTTCATCCTATTTACCTCAGACCATTTCTCCACTTTGTCCAGATCATTTTGAATTCTGACCCTATCCTCCAGAGCAGTCGCAACCCCTCCCAGCTTGGTATCATCTGCAAACTTAATAAGCGTACTTTCTATGCCAATATCTAAATCGTTGATGAAGATATTGAAGAGAGACGGTCCCAAAAAAGACCCCTGTGGAACCCCACTTGTTATACCTTTCCAGCAGGATTGAGAACCATTAATAACTACTCTCTGAGTACGGTTATCCAGCCAGTTATGCACCCACCTTATAGTAGCCCCATCTAAGTTGTATTTGCCTAGTTTATTGATAAGAATTTATCATGCGAGACCGTATCAAACACCTTACTAAAGTCTAGGTATACCACATCCACCGCTTCTCCCTTATCCACAAGACTCGTTATCCTATCAAAGAAAGCTATCAGATTGGTTTGACATGATTTCTTCTTTACAAATCCATGCTGGCTGTTCCCTGTCACCTTACCACCTTCCAAGTGTTTGCAGATGATTTCCTTAATTACTTGCTCCATTATCTTCCCTGGGCACAGAAGTTAAACTGACTGGTCTGTGGTTTCCTGGGTTGTTCTTATTTCCCTTTTTATAGATGGGCACTATATTTGCCCTTTTCCAGTCTTCTGGAATCTCTCCTGTCTCCCATGATTTTCCAAAGGTTAGAGGCTCAGATACCTCCTCTATCAGCTCCTTGAGTATTCTAGGATGCATTTCATCAGGCCCTGGTGACTTGCAAGCATCTAACTTTTCTAAGTGATTTTTAACTTGTTCTTTTTTTATTTTATCTTTTAAACCTACCCCCTTCCCACTAGCGTTCACTATGTTAGGCATTCCTTCATCAGACTTCTCGGTGAAGACCAAAACAAAGAAGTCATTAAGCACCTCTGCCATTTCCAAGTTTCCTGTTACTGTTTCTCCCTCCTCACTGACCAGTGGGCCTACCCTGTCCTTGGTCTTCCTCTTGCTTCTAATGAATTTATAAAAGTCGTCTTGTTTCCCTTTATTCCCGTAGCTAGTTTGAGCTCATTTTGTGACTTTGCCTTTCTAATCTTGCCCCTGCATTCCTGTGTTGTTTGCCTATATTCATTCTTTGTAATTTGTCCTAGTTTCCATTTTGTATAGGACTCCTCTTTTATTTTTAGATCATGCAAGATCTCGTGGTTAAGCCAAGGTGGTCTTTTGCCATATTTTCTATCTTTCTGACGCAGTGGAATAGCTTCCTTTTGGGCCCTTAATAATGTCCCTTTGAAAAACTGCCAACTCTCCTCAGTTGTTTTTCCCCTCAGTCTTGATTCCCATGGGACCTTACCTATGAGCTCTCTGAGCTTACCAAAATCCGCCTTCCTGAAATCCACTGTCTCTATTTTGCTGTTCTCCCTTCTACCCTTCCTTAGAATTGTGACCTCTATGATTTCATGATCACTTTCACCCAAGCTGCCTTCCACTTTCAAATTCTCAACCAGTTCCTCCCTATTTGTTAGGATCAAATCTAGAACAGCTTCCCCCCTGGTAGCTTTTTCAACCTTCTGAAATAAAAAGTTGTCTCCAATGCAGTCCAAGAACTTATTGGATAGTCTGTGCCCCGCTGTGTTATTTTCCCAACATATATCTGGATAGTTGAAGTCCCCCATCACCACCAAATCAAACATGGACAAAATCAAACCGGACGTATGAATTTTATACTCCCCGGGTCTTCCCCCATCCCCCCAAAGGCCAGGCGTGGGAGGACCAGCCTGCCTTCGCCTGAGGGACTGCGGTGCAGACGGAGCATGAAGTACTTAGAAGCAAGACTGAGACAGAATAAATGAAACAAGACAGAAGTATAAAGATTGAAGAGAGACTTGGTTTCTGACCTGGAGGGAAAACAGTATTCCCTCCGGAGCGGGCTTTAGCAACAACGGCCGCAGCAGCCTGATTTCCTTAATCCCTGGGCCTTTATTCCCTCTTCGGTGCCAAAATGTCCAGGATATCCAGCCTGCTAACCGAAGTTGGTCCTGGTACCCTAAGATTTCTGTGAGTGCCTCCAGCTGATGGGAGGAGATAGCGGGGTCTATGATATGCATAGGAGAACTCTTGATGTCCTCTTGGACTGATTCCTGGAACAAAGAAAAGGATGGGAAATGTTGCAGTTACATGCAGGAAATCTGTTCACTTAAGTTTTGCTTGGATTTGCAGATCTAATTTATCTTTATTCACGTAACTAGCCAATTAGCCCGTCATAAGCCGGGATTTTCAGGTCTCTCCTCCACGTCCGTGTTCTCTCCTGAGCCTCCGGTCTCTCGCTCCGTCTCTCTCTCTCTCTTCTCCTCCTCCCCCTCTCCCTCAGCTCTCCTCCGCCTCCTGCCTCTCTCTTTCTCTTCTCCTCCCCCTCCTGCCTCTCACTCGGGGGACCACGGAGCCCAAACGGCCGTTTGGGCTCCACACTCCCCGTGCTGCATGGGGAGCGCGGAGACCAAATGGCTGCTTGCGCCACTTGCTCCCACACGGCGGCCCGGCTGAGTGGCGCAGAAGTCAGCCGAGCGCCACGGCGGGAGGCGAAGGGGGCGGGGCGGTGACGTTCATGGCCAGGGGGCGGGGCCTGGAGCCACTGTCACGCCACACGTCACCATCCCGCCCCCCTTTGCCTCCCGCCATGGTGCTCAGCTGACTTCTGCGCCACTCAGTCGGGCCGCCGTGTGGGAGCAAGTGGCACAAGCGACCATTTGGTCTCCGCGCTCCCCATGCAGCACGGGGAGTATGGAGCCCAACGGCCGTTTGGGCTCCGTGGTCCCCCGAGTGAGAGGCAGGAGGGGGAGGAGAAGAGAAAGAGAGAGGCAGGAGGCGGAGGAGAGCTGAGGGAGAGAGGGGGGGAGGCAGGAGGAGGAGGAGAGAGAGAGAGAGAGAGAGAGAGACGGAATGAGAGACCGGAGGCTCAGGAGAGAACACGGACATGGAGGAGAGACCTGAAAATCCCGTCTTATGACGGGCTAATTGGCTGGGGCAGAGGAGGGCTAGAATGGTGCCTCCCTGTTTTGACAGGGTGGAGAATAAGGTCTGAGAACACTGGAAACAGCCGGAAACAAGAAGAGTGCTCTGTTATCACCAGCACGATGTGAGCAGCCCTGCCTGTGGGACTCAGGATGTGATAAGACTGGTGCCTGATTGCCCAGCTCCCATGACCAAAGCCAGATAAACGCTACGGAAAACAATCGTCCAGCGCCCAGCCCACCCGGGACATGCATAGGCAAACCCTCCAGGTAAACAGACAGAAAACGGCACTGGCGGAGATTACGTAGGTGGAACACAGGTGCCAGGTTTGCCAGAGGCTCTCAGCCGTTTTACTCTCATGTAACTAATCAACGGTCCAAAGCACAAAGATCCCCCTCTGCCAGCAAGTGACCATGGAGAGCAGCACCTCGGTGAAAAAAAGGTGGACGAGAAAGAGCAAGAGCAGCAGCTTCTGCCTCGTAGGGCCTTTCAGAGTAGTTACAGCGCAACACCTTTTCTCATCTACGTGTTGACAGGTAGCCACGCTCCCTTTTTGCTTTATGGCTCACCCATCGGTCTCATTTTTGCCTTTTTGGTGTGTTGGCTATTTTAAGAAACAAGATTTTTAAAATGTTGTTTTTGTTTATACTTATTGGGTGCTTTAAAGCAATGTGATTCAATAAATCACATTTTAGAGGAAAATACGTTTGCCCATGTTTGGTGCATTTCTAAAGAAAGTTTAGCAAACCGTGTACAAAGTCTGAATGGTGAAGGAATAAAGGAGAAGCATTAATATGTATTTTTGGAGGGGAAAAAAACACATTGTTAGGACAATGCGAGCATTTTTAAGAAAGGTAAGTAATTTACCAAATGTTAGCAACTGCAGAATAAAGTAAAGTGAAGACAGATCTCGAATCATCCCTTTTTAGAAAACATAATCGCGTGCAGTTAGTATAATCTGCTCTATATTTGAGAGAGTTTGTGTGTCTACGTTTCTGTCCATGTGTCTGAGTCCCTTTGTTCAAGAACTCTTTCTACATGCGACAAGCTAGTACTACCAAAGTTGGTATGTAGGCCAGGGCTGGGGAGCAGACTCAACCCGGGTGCTCAGGGCTGGAAGGAAAGTAATTGGGGAGGGGACCGAGATATTCCTGGACACATGGGGCTCAGTGAGGGCATGTCTACACTGCCACCCTAGTTCGAACTAGGGTGGCTAATGTAGGCATTCGAACTTTCAAATGAAGCCCGGGATTTAAATATCCTGGGCTTTATTTGCATGTTCCTGCGCCGCCATTTTTAAATGCCCGTAGTTCGAACTACCTGCCCGCGGCACGCGGCACGGACTAGGTAGTTCGAATTAAAGCTCCTAATTCAAACTACCGTTACTCTTCATTGCAGGAGTAACTAAGGGGCATTTAAAAATGGCGGCGCCCAGGAACATGCAAATAAAGCCCGGGATATTTAAATCCCGGGCTTCATTTGCAAGTTGGAATGCCTACATTAGCCACCCTACTTCGAACTAGGGTGGCAGTGTAGACATACCTTCATACAGCCTCGGGATTCCATTACAGTCGGCCAAAGTTTTCAGGAAGGATGGCATCCAGCGGGGTGGGGTTAGCAGGCAGGGTAGTTGGTGCGCAGCGCCCAAGTGAGTCGCTGGCACCCGTGTGCCTGGTTTCCAGTGCTGTGAAGAGGAGGAGGAAGAGCAGATGGAGAGTTTCCCAGAGTGAAAGGCCTGGGATTTTGGCGATGGGCCTTGGACTCATGTAATCGGGTGAGACCTTGTGGTCCTCATGGGCTGAGGTTCCCACGCTGCTGCACCCTCATCAGGCGGAGGGTGGTAGAGCTGAGTCCTGGGGGTAGGCTGGGGAGACCCTACTCCATGTTGTGGGGTAAGTGTTACAAAGCTTTGTAACCCTGGGCCCCGTTACAAGGTATGGTAAGGAGCCCCCCCGTATAGGAGAGTAGGGGTGATGGGCAGGCAGCGCCCCCCCGTGTCATGGTTCAAGTGAAGTTGCAGCCTGCTGGTTCATTCATGTGTCCTCCTTTGGCTGCTGTGTCTGCACCAGTTCCTCCGGGGTCGAGGGGCCGTCGCCAAGACGCAGCGTCCCTGGGGATCGACTCCGAGCCCACGACTTTCCATAGCAGCACATCATGCCTGAGCTGTGGCCCCCCCAGACAGCTCACGATAATCCTGGATCTCCACCGGTGCCGGGCTTTCTGCAGACAGCTCGCCCGACGCCCCTCCCAGAGAAAGCAGCCAAGCTGTGTTGGGTGCAGTGAGTCTGTCGGGTCTGAGGAGAGAGCTGTTTGCCAAGAACATGGGACCCTTCCCCAGACAGCCTGTGTCCGAAGTCCTGCCTGGTTCGGGCCCTGCCTAGTGGAAGAGCCCCCCCTCCCCACTTACCCTACTGCTGCAGATGTGGTCATCACACATGCCTGTCTGGGAGATGCCCTGTTTTAGAGGGGTGGGGCTGGGGAGAGGGACTCTTCGGGGGGGGGGGACCCTAGCTTTGGATCCAGCAGCATCCAGATGTGTGAATGAGAATGGGACCGATGAGGAGGGAGTTGAGAAGGAAGCCCTCGGGGCAGCTGGAGGCTGGGAGGGGGGGCTGATAGAGTGGAACAGAGGAGGCCCTGTTCGGTCCTTCCTCCTTCAATTCATCTCGCCAGGCTGGCGCTCCGAGTACCGCTGGTGGGCCATAGTCGGGATGTGGCTGGAGACGTCTTGGACTTCAGCCAAAGGCCAGTAGGACCAGCAGGAGCCTCCACAGACCCCGGGTGGGTTCGGATTGACCCCGCTGACAGGCGCAGGCTCTGGGAAGCTATAGCAACCCGCCCAGCAAGCAAAGCTGTGGGCGGCGGGTTCTTGGCACAGGGTCTGACTTGCAGGGTGGTGGATGGTGCAGAAAACAAAGAAAAGTTCTAACAAAGCCACCTTTCTTCTGAGCGCCAGACGCCGCCCTGCCAAGCCCTGGCGTGCCCACACCGCGAGCACTGGGCGCCGCGAGAGAGATTAGAGCTGGAAGGGGGCAGAGCCGGGGAACCAATTCATAAGGGGCTGCCCTGGGCGGAGAGACTGAAAAGAACGGGACTGTGCATCTCCGAAGAGGGATGCCCGAGGGGGGCTGGAGAGAGGGCTCTAGAGCCTCAGCACGGCCAGACGGGGTCAGAGCAAAGGTCCATCTAGCCCAGTGCCCTGTCTGCCCACAGTGGCCAATGCCAGGAGCCCCAGAGGGAGTGAACAGAACAGGGAACCATCACGTGATCCCTCCCCTGTCGCCCGTTCCCAGCCCCGACACAGAGGTGAGGGACGCCCCCCCTGCCCAGCCCGGCTAATAGCCATGGATGGACCTGTCCTCCGTGAATCTCTCGAGCTCTTTTCTGACCCCTAAGATCAGGCTGCGGCGAGATGAATCAGGAAAAGCCCGTTACCCCTTCCCACAACACGAACCGGGGTCGCCCCATGAAAGTACCAGGCCCCCGGCTTGGGACCAGCGAACGGACATAGCTGCACAGCGCACGGGGGGGCTGGGGCCGGGGTGCTGTGTGGGCCGGAGGCACGACTGGGTTCAGAAGGGGAATTAGCTGCGTTCCTGGAGGACAGGGCCGTCCAGAGCTGCTAGCCAAGGCGGTCAAGGGTGGGCTCCGGGTGTGCTGAACCTGGGCCAGTGAAGCCCACTGAAGGCTCCCCAAGGGAGCAAACGGGTGCTTGCTACGGGCCGGGGAAGGCCATAACACGTGCGGTGCCCCCCCCCCAGGCATGCACAGCTCTCCAGCAGGCGCCCTTGGCCCTCACAAAGCTGAGCAGAGAGGGCAGCCTTCCAGCCACGGGGAACCCGAGAGGGGGGCCCTGATTCATGCCAGATTTAAACGGGTGCCACTTCTCCCGAGCGCCCGGCGTTGCTCCTTGTTTCCACCGGCGTCCGGCCGCCACGTCAGACCCATCTCTCTGAGCGGCATGGCTTTTACCCGCTTCAATCGCCGTTCTCGACGGGCCCAAGCCAGGACGCATGGTCTGGGGTGCTCAGAATGGCTCTGGAGGGCGTAGCCCCTTCTCTAGCGAGTGCTACCTGAGGGCTGTTTTTTGCACCGACTCGTCTTTCCAGTTCGCTGGCTGCTGGGGTGTTTAACCAGCTCTGCGCTGGTTCCCCTTGTCCCCGCGCGAGGTCTGGGCCTCTCTGCTCTGCTGGCGCCTGGGTCTGCGGCCGCGGGGCAGTTAGGCTGCTGTAGCCACACTTCAGCGTGCAGCTGAGCACACCAGGAAGTGACTGATGAAAGAAAAGGCTTCAGGGTATCTGAAAACCTTAGGAATGAGAAGGAAAATAGCAGGGCTTTTCCGTCCCACTGGCTTCCGGCCGCTCAGGCAGCAGAATCGTGTTTCACTCGCCTGCCAACGCAGCGATTGTTTATTCCAGATATTCAGCCACGGAGTCATTTGCTCGGACACGGCCTAAGCTTTAAAACAAACAGGAGCCTCCAATGAAAGGCACCAGCAATGTAGGCGGGGACTCCCCCACAGTGAAAACAGCTCAGGGGAAACGGACCAGCCCATACTCAACAGGGCTTGCGAAGAGTCGGAGCCCGGAGGCAGCCGCGAAGAGGCCATGGCCGGGTTTCATGTCCGCAGCGTCCTGGTGACCGGATCCAATCGGGGGATTGGCCTGGAGATGGTCAAGCGTTTCATTGGGAAACCCAACCCCCCAGAGGTGATCTTTGCCACCTGCCGGGACCCTGAGGGAGCACGCGCCCAGGTGAGACGCAGCCTCTTTGCTTGGCGGGACTTTGGGCTAGGAACCGTTCCCACAAGGGATGGGATGACAGCAGGTGTGGAGGGCCGATCCCAGGAGGACCGAGTGCATAGCAGCAGCATGTTCCCCTCCGCCCCTGCATCCACCTGCCCTGGTTTGGGCTGACCAGGTAGAGCGTCACAGATACGATCCCGTCGGGGTAGCAGGGAGCCCGGCACGCTGCCCCGGCAGACACCCGCTTTGCCACCACTCCAGGCTTGCAGGGCAGTGGGATTGCTGTTCCCAAAATGCCCTGCCAGCTGAACCCCCAAAGTGCAGGAGTTCTGCCCAGTCACTTCCGCTGAGCCCCCAGCCCGCCTTCCCCGGCAGGGCTGGGCCACCCGCTAACCCTGGCTGTCGCTCGGCTCCAGTAAGCTTGCCCAGAGCGGGAACCCTGCCTGCAAGGCGACTTCCTCTCTGGCCCCTGGCACCGTAGACCTTTGGGCTCAGGCTGCAGCCGAGCTCCGGCAGGTCCCACACACCTGGCTCCAGCCCACGCACGAACCACTCCTGCGCAATGAGCAGCTAACTCCACGGAGGGCAGGTCTGTCAGTGGCCCTTAGCCGGGCTGGAGTCCCCGGCCTCTGTGTGTCAGGGGCCGGGAATGGGTGACGGGAGGCATCACGAGAGGATTCCCTGTTTGTTCCCTCCCTCTGGGGCCCTGGCGCTGGCCACGGTGGGCAGCCAGGACACTGGGCCGGACGGACCTTTGGTCTGACCCAGCCTGGCCACTCTGATGTTCCTCTGCTCTCTCAGTCTGAATCACATGGGCCCAAGTCAGCTGGCCTGGGCCAGCCCCGGCTGTCCGATTGCAGGGTAGAGTCACCCTGACAGAGCACCACATTGCTCCAGCAGCCAGCTTCAGGAGATGCCTGGTGACCCCGACACCCGAAACTGCCAACAGGCTTCTCCTCAGGGCCGGCCGAAAGCCCGCATCCAAGTTGGGGGTCAAACCAAGAGCAATTTCTACAAGAATGTCCAAAATTCAACAAAAGAAAAAAGAACCCCCCTGCCCCCCCGGTCCCATGAAAAGCTTCGCGCGGAAAGGAAACCTTCCCATGCCGCGCAGGGGCACGTGCGTGGGAGGGTTTTAAATACAATTAAGGGAAGTAGGCACCCAGCGTTGGTGCGAATGGAAAGACGGAACCCACCACCAATTTGCAACCCCGTTGGGGGCTGCTGGAGCTGCCTGTTTTGCTCAAATGAGTTTTGGGCAAAGTTTCCCCCACATGGCATTGATACCCCCAACCCGCCCCATAGAACAGCACTGGGCAAAACCGCTTCCACGCACCTCCTCGACGCTGCTTGGTGGTACAAGGTGCACCGTGACCTCTTCGCCGCGGCCTGGGGTGGGGATCGGGGAGGTGCCTTCGCTGGCTCGCTAGGGCTCACAGAGCAAGCACTGAATTGTTCCGGGGACTCTGGAGAGGGACCCTGGGGGGCAGCTGGAACAGGAGAAAAATCGGTTGGCGGGAGGCAGGGATGGGTCCAGGGAGCGGGGGGGGATGGCTGGGCAGAGAGGAGAGAATGAGAAGAGAGCCGGTGCGGAGGGGGGGAAAGACGAACCAGGGGGCAGGGTAGAAGAGAGGATGGCTGGGGGAAGAGGAGACACAGACAGACAGACGGGGGGGTGGGCAGCACGGAAGCGTTCCCTAACGCTTTTCTGTTTTGCTTCTAGGAGTTAAAGACTTTAGCTTCGAAGCATCCAAACGTGGTGATTCTGCAGCTAGGTACGTCCTGACCTCATCCGCCCCCCCCCCACCCGCGCGCCACTCCAGTCTCCTTCAGCTGCTCCCTGATTTGCAGCCCCCAACTCTCTCTGAGCTTCTCCGCGTTCGCCCTTTCCCAACTTGCTAGCACCTGACTCACCCCACTCACAAGCAGTGTTCCCTGTGAGCTGGGCGCTTGTGCGGCCGCTCAGGAGAAATTCAAACGCCCCACAGCTGATTAGCAGAGCCCCCACAGCTGGTTTCTTGTTTCTATTGGTGGTGCACATTTGTACATGCACATAACATTATTCCACACATGGCTGGAAAAAATCAGCACGTGGATGGAAAAAATTGGGGGGGGGGGACACAAATGTAACACAATTTAACACACAGCCAGTGCAAGCAGATTGTAGCTCCTTATTGCTGCACAACAACTCCCAAATGCTGCATTTGGTTCATTGCCCTTTCACTCAAAGGGGAGGGTCTCCCCACTGGATTATGCTCACCTTTGGGAGAACTTCCCCGCGAGAAAGAGACAAACGAAATCTCACACACACCTGGCATCTGCGGGAACAGTCTGCTTCACAACACCGGGTAGAAAAGGCCTGGGGAGTTCCTCCCCCAACATGCCCTAAGGTGGGGTGAGGCTGTCTCAGCAACAGAACGTGTCTAACACACGCCCACGTAACAGACCAAGTTGTGGAAGGAGGCTATTTATTAGGGAAATGTTCAGCTGAGATTAGGTGATTACAGTTTCCAGTCTCTTTCCTTGGAGATTTCCCTCTCCCCCTCCCCGCCCCCCTCCCCCCACACACATACCATTTTCCTTCTCAAAAATAAAACTCCCTTGGCCTGAAAAAAAATCACACAATTATTCTCCACCCAGAAGTCACTTGGTATTTTTTTCTTTAGTTATTAGTCTGTTGTTCACCCGCACGCTCATGCGCCTTCCTCGGGAGACCGTGGCCCGGGTTTTCACAAACCCCGCTGAGAAAATGTCTTTGCTTAAAATCGGTCTGAATTTCAAAAAGGCCACTTGGAGTCGCGTGAGGGGCCAGGAACATGCATTTGTCAGTGACTTCACCCAGACTTCTCTGATGATCAGGCCCAATGGTCTCTCAAGCCAGACTCCCAAAATTAGTGGGCCCTGTTGACCAAGCTCGCACAGGAAATGTGACAGAGTTAGGTTCTTGGCCACCTGGTTCCCAGCCCAGTTTTTAAGCACTGGACATAAAGTCTAAGCTCCTAACTGCATATGTAGGCTCCTGAATCGATGTGCTCTGGCTTTGTGGTCCGTCAGGCTATCAGGTGCCAAAGTCTGGCTGTAGGCGCCCACGCGAGCGTGACCATTTTTGCAGCAAACTAGAACACGCCGCCCCTTGGGAGCACTCAGCGAAGGCCACCCTGCTTAACACCGCGAACCGAGAGTACATTTGTAAATGAACCCCAAAATAATTCTGATCTAGCAGCTTCGCCTTAGCCAAAAGGGCCCCCGCTCGCCCCCGCTTTCACTTCTCCACGGCGCAAACCACCTTCGGTCGCAGGGCACAAAGCTAATGCAGGCATGAGAGCAGCCGTGCCCAAGGGCCCGTCCTTTTCAGAAGAGCCAGCCTTGGCCTGCAGAGTGCGTGAGTCTGACGCTGCGCCTCAGAGCTACTCAGTACATTCGGTGGCCTGCAGGCGTTCTTTACTCTTCATTACAAGTGCCAGCGTATTCCAAATAGGAGCAGCCTGTTCAGCATCCTGGAAAGATGCCATGACCGTACCGCCTGCGATGGGCAGTCCCTGGCGGGCTGTGTGGCCCTGCCCTGCCCTCAGGGACGGAGTGCACACCCTAGCAGGGAGGTGGCTAAAACTGGGCTGCGGGGTCTGGGCCACCCAGCAGTATCAGGCGTGAGCCTGGTCTCTGCTCAGCACACAACCTGAATTCTGTCAGCTGCTGCGGGACATGGGCTCTGGAGCGGAGCCCTTCCCGTGGATGTTCACCCTGAGCCATGGCTGCGTAGCCATGGCCCACGAAAGGCGGAAAGGAGGGCAAGATTTAGACAGGCACCTGTCCGGGATGGTCTGGACGGGGCTGGGTCCTGCCGCATGGGCAGGGGGCTGGGCTCGATGCCTCTCAGGGCCCTGCCAGTTTCTTTGCCCACACCACAAGCAACAAGTGGGAGAGGAAAGGAGCCCGACTCTCAGACCCCAGGCTAGCAGCTAGAATAGGGGGGCTTGCCTCTGAGCCCCGCTGGGTCCCTGCGCCCACGGCTGGGCGCAGCGCAGCGCAGAGCAGTGCGTGCCCGTCGGGCACTGCGCGGAGACGCAACCAAAGCTGCCGGGACTTTCTCAGTGCCAGTCTTGGCCCCCTGCCATGCTCCAGACCTGCTTCCCCTCCTGCTCTAGGTGCGGGCGGCTAGGTTCCTGCAGGCTGGACAGGTCGTGGGGATTTTCCTGCCTGTCTGTTTTCTTTGCTGCTTTCCTGGCTCTTGGGGTCTAACTTGTAGCAGGAGCGTTAAGGGGCTGACCCACCTACCCCGAGTCAATGAAACGTTGAGAGAATCAAGCCCGTGTCCCCTCTGACCCAGGCCGGGAAGGGTCCCGTGTCCCTGCCTGTAACCCCGAACCGCCACCACCCAGCCAGGCTCACGGCCAGCCCTGCCTTCTCTCTCCAGAAGCTACAGACTCCGCGAGCATCACCAGCGCTGCCAAGAAAGCAGAGGCCCGCCTGGGAGGAACGGGCCTAAATCTGCTGATAAATAACGCTGGCATCATGCCGCCCAGCACGCTGGAGTCAGCCTCTTCGGAAGACATGTTGAGCGTCTACAACACGAACGTGGTCGGGCCGCTGCTGGTGACCCAGGTCGGAGCCTGAGAAGACGTGGGCAGGAGTTTCAGGTCACAGCCAGGGAAGGGGATCCGGCCTTTCAGCCGCCCGCTTCCAAAGCCTGCGGCCCGTTTGCCACCCCAATAGACCTCTCTGTGCTGGGAGAGCCCAGCGCTTCAGCGCAGCGGCTGGTGTCACTGGGGCTCACACGCCCGGCCCGCAGGCCCGTCCTGACGAAAGCGATTGTGCAGTCCGGCCCAGGTCTCCTGGTGGGTCGGGGGGCTCTTTGTTACTGGCCCCCAAGCCCTGCCCCTTCCTGCCATCTCCCCGCCATCTCCCCCCAAGGCGCACGGCCACGGCCGCTGCGTGGCACCAATTCCCCTCCCCCGCTGAGCCCCAAGCCCATGCATGGGGGCCAGGCGCTGACCCCCCCGTGCTAGGAGAAGGTGGGGGTGGAGGAGCTGCTTGGGGAGAGCAGATGGGGAAGCCGCTCCTGGCAGGCGGGGTGCCGAGAAGGGTGGGAACGGGGCGCGGGAGGACGCGAAGGGGAGAGTCGGTCGTGGGGAGCACAGCGGGTGGCCCCGGGGCAGGCCCACTTAGGGCTGAGAAGCTGGCATGTTTGTTCTCAAGGACAAAACGACCCCCTGTCTCCCCAGGCCTTCCTGCCCCTGCTGAAGAAGGCTGCCCAGGGGAGCAACCAGAAAGGGCTGAGCTGCAGCCGGGCGGCCGTCGTCAACATCTCCACCGTCCTGGGGTCCATTGCGAAAACGCCGGAAACCTTCTCCTTCGTGCCAGTGGTCTCCTACCGCTGCAGCAAGGTACGGCCCCCGGGCAGCCTGGCGCGGGGCAGCCACCACGCGGGAGCAGCTGCGAGGGAAGGGAATGCCCCCGGAGACAATTACTCCCCCGTATCCCAACGGGATGGGTGTGACCCCCCAATGGAGAGGGCGGCGCCGTGGCTCTCGGGGCAGCTCTCGGGGCCCGGGCGGCTCAGCCTCTGCTCACCGTGGGCTTGTGCCGGCAGGCGGCGCTGAACATGCTCACCAAGTGCCAGTCGCTGGGCTACCAGGAGGACGGGATCCTGTGCACGGCGCTGCACCCGGGCTGGGTGAAAACCGAACTGGGGAACTTCCAGCCGGGCGTGCAGGTAACCATGGCGACCCACCGAGGGAGCGGGCCCGGGGAAAGGCCGGGGGGTCCCCTGCGTTCGCTCTGGCTGCTGCGGGTGGCGTGCTGCTTGGCAGGGAAACGAAACAGCCCCGGGGACGCAATCACCCGCCCTGAACTCATCGCGAAGGGGAAACTGGAGCCTGCACCAAGGCCCCACCTGCCCTCGGCCCGTCACGCACGAAGCAACAGGAAGCATTTCTGCTGGCTGAGCAGCCTCCGGCCCAGGCACAGTTAGGAAGTTCAAGGACCAGGGCCTGGCCGCCAGGGCTAAGCAGCTGCGCCAGGGCCAGCATATCCCTCTGCGGGTGCTTCTATGGCTTTACCCTGTGGCCCTGCTCTGGGCGGGGTTAGACAAGAGAGTGAAAAGGCGGGGACTTTTCCGCCTGGCAGAGAGACCAAGGGGCGAGAGAATCGCGGTCTGTGAAATCATAGCTGGGGTGGAGAAAGCGAAGAAGGGAAAGTTATTGACTTGTTCTTGTCACACAAGAACGGGGGGCCACCCAATGAAATGAATAGGCAGCAGGTATAAAAGAAACAAAAGGCAGTTTTTCTTCACTCAGCGCACAGTCAACCTGTGGAACTCCCTGCCAGAGGATGCTGTGCAGACCAGGGCTTTAACAGGGTTCAAAAAGCAGCTAGATACATTCGTGGAGGACAGGTCTATCTGTGGCTATTAGCCAGGCTGGGCAGGGATGGTGTCCCTGGCCTCTGTGTGTCAGAGACTGGGAATGGGTGACAGGGGAGGGATCCCGTGAGCATTCCCTGTTTTGTTCACTCCCTCTGGGGCACCCGGCATTGGCCACTGTGGGCAGACAGGACCCTGGGCCAGATGGACCTTTGCTCTGACCCAGCCTGGCCGATCTTACGTTCTTATGTTCAGGCTGCAAAAAACGCCAATGGCTGGCTCACGCTGGTGCGCCCACCTTCGTTAGCGCCCACCTTCGTTAGCGCCGGGGAGGCTGAGTTGTGTGTCCCGGTGCAATAGGTTTGTGTAGAGGCAGCTTTGAGTCATCCTCAGCCCCTGTTGAAACCAATGCTTTCCCGCAGTCTGCCCGCCGTGCCGGTGTATAGCCAGTGCTCCCCACTCTGCCTAGCCACTGGGGTTTGGGAGGCGTTACCCGTGGGATCAGAGGAGGGCTGGCGCTAAGAGGAGCAGAGCAGCGGGCCCGGAGTGCTTGGTGCCCAGAGTGGGCAGGGCTGCTCTGTCTGGCTCACGCTCTGGGGGAATGTTGCAGGCAGACCTGACGGTGGACGAGAGCGTCAGCGGGCTGATGAAGGTGATTTGCAACCTCTCCGAGAAGCACCACGGCATCCTGGTGACCTGGGAAGGGAACACCCTGCCGTGGTGAGGGCCCGACGCGCGGGCGGATGGAAGCCAGCAGCAGCCTGGCGGAGCCCTCCAGCACCTCGCTGTGCGCGGATGAATAAAAATCTCTCCCTGACCCCCAGCCTGTGTTGAGTCTCTCTCCCCAGGGGAGCCGTGGGGGCAGGACACCGCAAAGTGACACGGACCACGGAACAGACCCAATCCTTCACTTAGCTCTCCTGGGTGCCGAGGGCTCCACCCGTAAGATGAGCAGGCAGCAAGTGTGAAGAGTCAGGACAAGGGGCAGAGAGGGCCAGGGGACAATGTCCCCTGTAATCCACCCAAGTGTGGAATAATTTTTGTGTGCACCAAGGCATGTGTGAATGTGCACCACTCCTAGAAACAACAATCCTAGGTGAGGGGGCTCTGCTAATCCTTTGGGCCACATCAGAATCTCTCCTGAGCGGCCGCCCGAGCGCCCAGCCTCCAGGGAACACTGGACAGGTGGTTACCCTGCCCCCCTGCAACGCAATTGCCACTGTTCTAGTGGCCAGGGAAGAGCCTGCACACCATATACACTAGGCCACCTTCCCCCTCGCCCCTAGTCAGGCCTCCCCTGCCAACGCTGCGCTCTGCTCGTCCCACCCGTTGCGTCGGCTGTCGCCCCTGCCCCGCACCTGTGGGCTGCTGCGCTGCCTGCCTGGTCCCACCGCCTGCATTTCTGGATCCTGCCTCGCCCCAAGTAGCAGGGAGGGTTCTGGAGGGGACCCAGGTCCCCCCCCATCCCGGGTTCCAGGCCAGGGACCTGTGGCCAGCTAAGCTCTGCTGCCTCTCTGGACTCCTTCCAACCTTGGGCTTCCTTCAGGCCCTTCCCGCAGCTGGACGGTACGTCTGCCTCTGGCCAGGCCTTTCCCGCTGTAGTTGGGGGGGGCGGCAGCACCCTGCTCCAGCGTCAAAAGGGTTAAAAACAGCCCTGGGCGAGGCTGTCCCGGGAGCCAATTAGAGAGAGGCCAGCGACAGCCAATCAGGGCCCAGCTAGGCCCTTATAAGAGTGGCCATGTGTGTCCTGCAGCAGTTGCAGTGGGTGTGTTGCCTTGGGTAACCTAGGAAAATAGGGAGGGGGCTATTTATCACAGCACCTGGGTACCGCTGGCTCGTCTCGTCCCACACAACCCCTCCCCCCCACCTCGCTGGCAGGGGAAGTGGGTTAAACAACCCCACAGATTCTGTCCAAGAGAGATTTTAAAAACGCCCCCATCCCAGGCAAACGCTTGGCCTGGCTGGGCCCTCGTCCACAGGGACCCACTAGCAAGAACGACGGTTTCATAGGAGTCTAGCAGAAAAGCTTTTAAACTTGTCCTTAGCCAGACTTACACTGACAGATCGTTCTGTGCTTATTCTCGCCCTCTGCCTCCCTGAGCAGGGGGGTTGAGAGACCCCCCCCGATTCTCCAATGCCACCATTTCCTATCTTCTGCCAACACAGATTTGTTGGGGGTATTTTACTCTGTTGGGCGCTGAACTCAGCGTAGCTCTTGGAACCCTCCTGCTCAGCGCTGCCGGGTGATTCTGATGGGTTCTCCGCAAGGCGTGGCTGGCCAGGCAGCGTTTTGCAAGTGGTAGTTGGCCCTCGCTAGGCTGTTAAAGGTGCGAGCGAGCCTTGGCTGGGAAGTGCTCCAGGGGATTGGTGTAAGGAGATTGGCGCTAAAGGATGGGTGGAAAGAGGGTGTGACACTGGCAGGGGAGGTACCTGCTCATGCCAAAGCCCCAGGCCAGTTTCCTTGTGAATTACGAGGAATCAAAGTGATTGTGAATTGTAGGAGAATGTATTTGGTGTTTAAGCTTCATGAAAGCGAACGGGATGTTCCGTGCATTGTCGTCATGGATCGGAGCCCCGTCGCCGTGTCCAGGCAAGCATTTACATGGCAGAGAGCCCGCAGGTAACTAGTGTCACAGATTGAAGCCTGGTCGCCGTGTCAAGGCAAGCATTTACGTGGCAGGGAGCCCGCAGGTAACTAATGTCACGGATCGGAGCCTGGTCGCCGTGTCAAGGCAAGCATTTACATGGCAGAGCCCGCAGGTAACTAATGTCACGGATCGGAGCCTGGTCGCCGTGTCAAGGCAAGCATTTACATGGCAGAGAGCGGGCAGGTAACTAATGTCACGGATCGGAGCCTGGTCGCCGTGTCAAGGCAAGCATTTACATGGCAGAGAGCGGGCAGGTAACTAATGTCATGGGTAGATGTCCGGTCCATGTCAAGGCAAGCATTTACGTGGCAGGGAGCCCACAGGTAACTAAATAATCCATCGGATGAGCCAGCAGGCTTGTGTCATGCAGAGGAAGACCTGTAGCTAGTCAAAGAGAAACCCCGGGGTAAGCAACTGCCACGTGGGTGCCCTTTGTCCAGCCACACATGGATGGGCCAGCCTGGCCAAAGCTGTGGCCAGCGCAGCAGGGGGCCTGTGATCGCTCAGCCGGCTGTGGATGCTCAGCACGTGCCCTTAGGTGGCTGGTTCGAAGGAGCACTGCCTGCCTGAGGCAGAGCAAGAGCCGAGAGGCAGAGCTGGCCCGTCTCTAGGCAGATGGCGCCCTCCTGCCACAGAGGAGCCAAACGAGGCTTTAGCCTCAGGGAGGAAGGCTCCAGCCAGAGCCCGGGCGTAGGCCGGGGACCGTCAGTCGGCACTGGGTGGAATCCCGCCGGGCACCGGGGCCTGGCCAGGGAGCAGCAGCGGCCGAGGCTGCGGCCAGCCTGGGAGCTCCCCGGCCCCGAGCCGGCCTGCGCGGGAGTAAAGCGCAGGGATGCGACGGACGAGGCCTCCTCCCCTGTCCTGAGGCAATGGGGCTTCCTCGCCCCTTTTCCTGCCCAGGAGGCCGGGCGGCGGCTGGGCCGGCACGAGGGAGGCTAGGGAGCGATGGGCCGCCAGCTTGCCCTGTTGAGCTCACAAGGCGGCTGGGCGCCCTCCCAGCCACTTCTGGGTTTTCAAAGCTGCCCCAGGCTCCTTTCTACTGCGGGGCTATCGGGGCCCCCAGCCCACCCACGTGTTCTGGAAACAGTCTGTGGGCTGGCCCCTACCCTCGGGGCTGGGGGGCCCGCCGGCCGCAGTCTCTATTAAACTCAATCGCCGGCCCTTTAAGGCTGGGCTGAGTGGCCCACGGAGCCCGGCCATGGGGTGGGGCTGTGCCCTGGTAGGGGGAGCCGGCCCCCCTCTACTCCACCGGGTCCCGGCCCAGGGCCCTGTGAGTGGCAGGACGGCCCCCCACTCTCTTGGCAGGGATCTCTGCATGGGAGAGGCTGCTCCTGCACCCACCCTGAGCCACTTCCTCCCTGGTCCGGCGGGGCAGCTTCCCACGTGCTCGCGGGGTCCTCTAGGACCTCAGGGACGGCCTCTCCCTCGCAGGCGGCAGTGGAGACGCCCCAAATGGCGCTGGGGTCTCCGCTGTCCTCCTCTGGGGTGGGTGGCTGGGGCGGGGCAGACACTCTCCTCTGAGGTCCCTCGCCCCCAGCAGTCAGCCCAGACTGAGCCGCTCTCCTGGCTTTTATACCTGGGCTGCAGTCCCAGCATGCCCAGCAGGGCTGTGTGGGCGGGGCTTCTCCAGCCAGGTGGGCCTGATTAGGCTCAGCCTTCCCAGTGTGGGGCTGGTCCACCCCGTCACACGGGCCCTGTATGCGGGGGTGGCCAGCAGAGGCCCAAGCGCCTCAGCCGTGAGGCTGCAGCCTGCTCGGGGTCTCCAGAGGCTCCTGCTAGCTTTTAGTTACCTGGGCCCGGGGCTCCCGGAGGGTCTCGCTCACTGTCGGTCTTAGAGCCCTGGGTGCCACGTGGCTGGGCAGCTTTGGCCACCAGCTCCCACCCCAGCCATCACCCAGCAGCCCCTACGCCTCCCCCTGGGATGCCCGGCCTGGTCACTCCTCGCAGGTCGGCCCTTGCACCCTTCCAGCCCCGGCTTCTCCCCAACTCGTCCTTGGGCTCCCCGAGCCACGGCGTGGAGGTGACTCGAGGGTGGGGCCTGGGAGCAAGGTGGCGCTGGGCTCTGCCAGCCCCCCGCTCTGCGGCCTGGCGGAGCAGGGCTGTGGCCCCATGAGGTGTAGAAACGGGACGCAACTGCCATGCTGGAGTGAGGCATGTGCACATGGGAGAGTCAATCCCTGGCTCTGCCGTTGGCTGCGTGGCCCGTGGACGTGGCGCGCAGGGGCCCCTGTGCCGGGGCTGGGGGTCGAGCCCCCTCTGGGCTGACCAGCGAGCCACTGCCTGTCGGTTACCAGGGAATTTGGCTTCCTTTGCGCGCTGCGTGAACACTTGGCAAGGGCCCCCCCACGTGGGCACCATCCACGGCCCAGGGCTGCCAGGCCCCGGCAACACAAGCGCCCGTGGCAGGGTCAGGAGCGGCGGAGGGAGTCGGGCTCTGACTGGAGCCGCAGGAGCGCCTGAGACGAAGGGGTTCAAATGGGGGGGCGGGTTAGCGAGTCGGGTCTGGCCAATTTACAGGAACTACCAAGGCCCGGAGCCTGATGCTGACCAGGGCTGTCTCGAGGGGGGCGTGGGACCTGGGGCAACCCCTCGCCACCGGTCCCGTCAGTGCCCCAGCTCTGCCCCCTCCGCGGCTCGGGGGCTTACAGGGGCCTGGTGCTGCGGCAGCAGGGGCCATCTGCCCCCATTAAGGCGGTGGGAGCCGGAGCAGCCCTGCAGCCTGTTCCATTCCCCTCCTGGCCTGCAGCACCTCGCATCTGCTTCTCGGGAGAGGTCTAAGGTGTGTGTGTGTGTGTGTGTGTGTGTGTGTGTGTGTGCGCGTCAGTGTATTGTGATGTTATGTGTGACAAAGTTCTGCGGCAGCGTTCTCGTCCCGCCAATGGGCCGGAGCGACAGCGGCTGGCGACCCCAGGCGCTGCTGCCAGACGTGACCTAACCCCAGCGCCCGGCCGCAGCGGGGCCCACGGGCGTTAGACAGAGGCTGGGTCTGGGCAGAAGGCGCGTCCCGGCTTCTTTCCCCAACCCCTCTTCACTCCCATGTTAGCGGTCGGGGCCTCCTCGGCCTGCGGCTGGCGCTGCGACCGTCAGGGCCCGGCCGTCCCTTTGGATTGGACCCCGGGCACCCGGCCACTCCCTGCCACCGCCGCCGCCGCCGCCGCCGCCTCGCACGCTTGCCCGACTGTCGCTGGCTGCTGACTGGGGGGGGGTTCCCGGCTCCACGAGGAGCGGAGCGGTGCCCTTGGGGGTGCCCGCGTGTATAACTGCTTGGGCCGGCGCATGGGTGGTCTCCTGGCGAGGTAGCGGGACCCTGCTGGGCTCAGCGGGCCCACGACTGAGACGCGCACCCGGGGGATGTGGGGAGCCCTGCCAGAAATCACCTCCCCCACCTAGAACCAACGTGCTGTCCAAGCCCCCCCGGGCGAGGCCCCTGTCCGCGCGTGCAGCAGAGAGGCGGGGCTCGCCGGCGCCTCGCTCGACCCCGGGACCTTTAGCTGCAGCCTAACGCTCCCCCAGCCGAGCTCCTCTGGCAGCTGCCCCCGGGGGGCTGGTTTCCTCGCGGCAGCGCGGGACAGCACAGTGCAAATGGGCCTGCAAGGAGAGAGGGTTGTGCCGGCCCCTCTCAGCTTGACTCGCCCCTCGGCCTGTCCCTGCCTCACCTCCTCCTCCAGCCTCACCCCCCTGCTGTGAGCCTGCGGGCAGCTAGGAGCCCAGGCGGTAGCCCAGCTCGGAGCTGGGAGCCCTGCCAGCAGTCTGGCTGGGAGAGGGGTGTCAGGAGCCTGGGGACAGCCAGCCTCCAGCTGGAACCTCCCTTCCCCCCCCATGCAATCCCTATGAATTCTGCACCTGCCGCATTGGGAGCCAGGCCTGGGGGCTGCAAACCAACTTGATGGGGCACGGGAAACCTGCCCCCCCGCATGCAGAGAGGACACCCGGCTCATTCAGATCACACCGGACCAGAGAGGGTCAGCCTGTACAAATCTGGCTGGAGCCCCGTCCTCCTGCACTTGCCCACTGCCCTTTCAAGAGCCCTGCTGCATCTGGCCCCGATCAGCTGTGTGCCGGGGCGAGGATCGGGGCAGCCCTTGCTGCCTGGCTGCACAGAAACCCTCCAGCCCAGCACACGGCCAGTGCACCAGGCGAGAGGTGGCCAGCAAATCTCCGAGCAGGCAGAGCAGGGGGACTGAGGACAGCCCAGGGGTTCTGTCATGTTACTGGATTTTGAGGGGAGCAGCCAGATCACTGCTGTGCCCATGGGGGGGGGGTGTTTGCCCCAAAAGTTGGTACAAAGGGGACCATGTGAGGTGTCAAACAAAAGCTAACCTTCTACTGATTCTGTATCTGCTCTCCATATACCTGTATAATGTCTGTGTGTGGAGTTATGAATATGTACTCTGTATGGAGACTGGAAGTGTCTCTATCTGTGGTTGAGCAATAGGCGAGAAAAGCTCAGCCTATGGACATGCTCATTAGCAAGCCACCAGGAACAATAGGTCTCTTAAGTACCAGAGACCCACCTGGGAAGGAATCTAGGTGCCTGGCCATTGACCATGTGACTGTCTCCAGCTTGGAAGAAGCCAGGGAGGGATATAAAAGTGCCATGCGGCATGCTCCATCTTGGTATCCAGTTTTGCTCCTGACCCCACAGGCAGCTTTGCAGGAAATCACGAGCCAGAAAGAACTGTGGACCCATCCTGACATAGGATGTACACCAAGGACTTTTAAGCCAGCAGTTGTAACATCTCTGCTGCGAGCCTGCATGGAGAACTGGGAGACTCGATGCATGTAATGTGTGGTACTTTAACAACCTTACTCTCAGGCTTTTCCTTCTTTTAGTAATAAACCTTTAGATGGTAGATTTTAAAGGATTGGCTCAGCATGATTTGTGGGTAAGAGCCAGAGTGTAAATTGATCGGGACCTGTGGCTGGTTTCTTGGGACCGGACAGAACTCATTCGGGGAAGGTGAGATTGGGCTCTAAAGCCCCTCACCTGTGTGTTTGGGGCACGGAGAGAGCTGGGGTGTCTGAGGGGTTTGTTCGTGAGGCTTTTGGCTGGCCAGGCAGACAGCTGAAGCACTCGGTGTGACTGGTTTGTGGCCT